>CM061068.1:153387002-154605194 GCA_030762895.1 Sophora flavescens | reverse complement strand
GATTTTGAAAGTTAAAAACTGTTATAAAGTTTTCTGGGTTAATAATAAAGTGTAACTAAAGTTTGGTTGAAGATTTGATATTTTTACATGTCTATATAAAGAGAAACAATTTTATAAATTTGCATGTTGGTAAACTCGGATTTCTGGAAAATCCTGTACAATCAGAGGCGGTGTGTGATTTTTAACAAATTAATGCCTTCGAATTTTGACATGAGACCAACTACAATGTGTTTATATGTGAATTGGGTACCTTCAAATAAAGTTTCAAAAATTTTAAAGGTCATTTGAGTGATCATTCATAATTTAAACCCACTGCTGTTTTGAAAATACTTTATAATAGAGTTCATCATAATTTTTGAGTGAAAAACATGATTTTCAAAAATAATATCTTTTAACATTAATCAAGAAAATGGACTATAAACAGGTGTCAATGTAAAAATATAAAGATATGGGATTAAAGTGTATATATATATATATATATATATATATATATATATATATATATATATATATATACACGTATACATAAAAGTAGTCTTTGATCAAATGTAATCCAAGAATTTTTAAAAGATTCGAAATCACTAGCATCATTTTTCTAGCCATGGCCAAAATTTTTACATGGAAAAATAATGTGACTTTGTTGTTTTAATTTAAGTCATTCACTTAATTCTTAGACTTGTGGCACACTGTGGGCAAAGAAAGTTCGCTCTGGGCAGCACCGGAAAAACAAAGACTCTTACTACCTGTCGAATCAGGTAAGGGGAGAAAGCTTGAGGGATATTTAAATTATGATAACTATATGCTTAATGTGTTTGATTTTATGTGGTTGTTGAAGTTGACTGTTGATGTGGCTGTTTTAGTGAAAATCTTAAATTTCATGACCTTGATGATATGTTGGATTGATTTACTTATTCGTATGATTAATGATGAATTATAAAAATGTGCATTCTGTTGATCATGTTATAATTGTTGTAAGTTGTTTGGTTGTTGCGCGTATTTTGTTGGCTTTGTCCTAATTGTTGTAAGTTGTTTGGTTGTTGCATGGAAGCCTAACCTTTGGTTAGAGCTCAATTATTAATGAAAGATAAAAGCTTTAAGAAAACTTATGAGGAAAGTCACACAATAAAGATTTTTAATTTTGAAGTAACATCTTGATAAAGGAGAAGGAAAAATATTCTTTTATCGTTTGGTGAAGATTTAAGAACTTTAAAATAAATTTTTATGGAGATGAAAAGAAATTATTTTGGGAACTTAAGGGATTTTATTTTAAGAAAAATATGAATTTTTGAGGATAACTCATGGAAAAGGACCACAAAGAAAAGTAAGCTCATTTTAAAGTCCTTTAAAAGGAAATTTTCATTTCCAACACCGTTAGAGCGGTTCTCCTGAAAAAGTTTTTTTTAAGAGTTTTAGAAAAAAGTGGTCCCTCTAAAATGAAATGGATTTTTAGAAAAGAAAAAGATGTTATATAACTTAATATTTTTTTTAATAGATTTCAAAAGTAGTTTTTCAAAGGATTTTATCCAAATTAAAATTATCTGATAACTTGGATAAGTTACGAAAGTTTTTGTTTTGTATTTTCACTGAACAAAAAAGAACGTTGAAAGGTGAACCTAGTAACCAAGACGTCGGGATGCTAGTGTTTTGAAAGCACGTGGATCTATGATCCGTGTCACGATGTTGTGGACTGTGTGTCCTTTGTAAGTTGTTGTGGACTGTGTGTCGTACATACGTTGTTCTGGACTATGTGTCCTATATACGTTGTTATGGACCGTGTGTCCCATTTACATTGTGATGAACATGGTGAACGTAGTAAAAGATGAAAGTTGTTTTCTACGACGACAAAGTCCAAGACTAGTGCATCGGTCCAGGACTGTTGTGATTAGACACTCAGACTTAAAGTCCTGTGTTGATAATAAGAGTTTTAATACATTGAAAATTCAAGGAAGGTCGTGAGCCTTGGGCTCCGACAAAGGGAAGAATGAAACACAAAGAAAAGCTGCGAAAATAAAATGATTTCTCATGCATTTTGGCAGACGTGCCCACGTTGTTTTCGTATGAATACCTTGAAGGGTCAGGTCCTTCATGCTACGTTGTTTCATTGTGCCTTGATGGACAATGAAGTCCATATGCCTGGGTTGATGTGCCTTGTGTTGGACAGTATGCTATGGACATCCACACACGTTGATCACTGTGCCAGGAGTTTTGGGCAGTGCTATAGAAAAACACATTGTGCCTTATTGGCAATCGAGCGTGATCAGCTCATCTTTCAAAGAAGTTGGGATCTCCGGAGATTAGAATAAAACGTTGAAATATAGAAGTGACATATGTTTTTTCAAAAATGACGGTGAATTCTGTGATATTATGCTTTTACTGGAAATTATATGTTGAATATGATTGATTATCTGTAATTGTTGTTTGTGTATTGGGCTTTTAGTTGTCATAATTCATCCATATATTGGTATCTCACCCTTACAATATATCAGGTTCTCCTGGTTCTTTGCTGATGTACTTTGGTACACAAGGGCGAGTGGTGCCGAGATGTTCTAACCTCGCATGGGGACTTTAATCCTGCACCCTTGAAGAGGTTGGTGAAGGTTAAAATGGTGAGAACTACAGAGTTCTTTCTAATTGATGTCTTTTAGAATGACCTCCTTAGGATTTTTTGTTGGGTTTTATGTTTTGAGTTATTTAGTTTATGTGGTCTGAAAAACTTTTTGAATTCTGTTGTAAATAATGAAGTATTTGTAAGAGAAATCTGTACATTATAGAAGAGCTATTTTTGAATAAAATCAGTCTATGTATGTTAGTAAATATAATATAGTTCGTACTATTGTGTTGTGCGCTCTATTCTATTTTTAATACTCCTTCGAAAAGAAAAAATTTTGCCCCCACATTTTCAGACTGATGAAAATAATAGAAGTTTTTCCGAAAGCAACCAGTAAACTTCCATTTAATTTATTTCAACAAGTGATTAGGAGGTAATGCCCAAGGGGAGTGTTACATTGGTGGTATCAAAGCTGGTCGAGTCTTTCGGGAACTTGGGGAATATGTCCTTTATGTTTTGTTCTGTGATCTCTATTTGGTTATTGTTTGAATTCTTTCCTTGTCGAAACAATGTGTGTTGGCACACTGATAGGTGTGTTTTGATGGGTTCTGTTATGGTCAAGACCTTATGAGAACTCATGATTAGTAAATGGTATGTTGATTCATGTTGACACGTTTGTTCATCCTTTCGGGATGGTGTCAGACATTTGAATGAAGTACCCGTTGGGGAAGATTTTATGGGAGTACTCCCTGAGAATGTTCCAGGTTTGTCCCTGCGAAAGATTTTGAGTTTCGACTAATCTAGTTCCTAGATTCAATCAGATCTCCATCGCTTCGTGTAGGATATTGCCTCCAAAGTTAGTGAAGTTAGATGGCTTGACTTAAAGGGGACCTTGATGTCAGAACAGTTTATGGGACCAAGTGTGTCCTGTGGGGAGTATTAGTGATGTTCATAAGGATGAAGCCTCACTTTTGTGAAAGTGACCGCAGACAGTGGCTAAAATCCGTATTCTGTTTTACTAACCGGTTATCTTCAAAGGCACATCGGGAAATGTCTAAGATTTCGGAGCCATTGACTCACCTTACGAGGAAAGATCAACTCTTCACATGACTGAGAGACGGGCTAAGTCATCGGTTATCGTACGCAGTTCAAAGAAGAATGTGGAAGGCGACAACAAACCGGATTAAGCATGTTTAGAAAGACCTTAGTGTTTGTCGAAGTGGAGTCAAGCCAATCCGAATCTTCACTTCTAGAATAAGTGCCTCATGTTAAGAAGACTCTTCACTGTACTATTTGATTCTTTATGAAGGTGTCAGTTGACACTCGTTCCTTGAGTCCCTATGATTGTATCAGACAATCATAGTGAATCAAGTTTGCGTGTGTCAAACAAACTTTTCTGAGTCAATTTGAAATCTATCAGGACTTCTAAATTGGCTATACCTATTTCTTGAGTTATAACCCAAATGATTTCTTGGTAACAAAAGCTTCTTGATAAGACTCATGCTAGTCACTTTTACTTTTGGTAAATGTGACCCAGTCAGATTTTGTCGGACTGATTTCCTTTAAAATCATCACTCGGCGAACATCTAGTACGTTAAATACTCTTAGAGTTAAAACTATCCAAAGAAATTCTAATGGAAGGAGCAACTTTACTAGATTCATGTTTGTAAATGCGTATTGGCCAAGCAGTTTTACATCCATGAACCTAATTGAAGGATCTTTTTCCATAGGAAATGTTCATGTATCTTTCAAAGTGATGAAATTCTTCTTTAAGCTTATGAGAAAGTGAAAATTAAGAAACTTCTTCTCTTGAAAATTTCTTTCTGTAATCTCCAAGACCATGTCTTATTTTAGTTGGAAAGGATTTGTCATTCTTGATCAATCTTACCTTACATATTCTTCCAAAACGTCATTGACATGTGACCTACCTCAAGAGTCATAAGAATGGGTATATGATTCAAATCAGCATGTCAAAATTAGTCGAGTACAATGAAAAAGAGATAGTTTGACGTTTGAGACCTCCCTTGCTAAAGATGTTGGTATCGCAATGAAAGTTGTCATGGGTTTATCTTGTACCTTCAAGAGTTTTATTTGAGTGATCGTGGGCAGGTTGATGAAGTCAACACCCTTCTTAGCCGTTAAGTTTACTATGGAATGGAGATGATAACCGAATTATGTATCAAAGGGATGATCAGGCTTCATGGAGTACCTTCAGGTATCTTTTCAAATGAAGATCCAAAGTTTGCCAATGTTCATCGGTAAAGTCCGCTCTAAGTGTGGAGGGTTGGGTTGAGGCTAAGTCCAACTAATCACCCTCAACTCGATGGACAAGTAAGAAAAGATCTATCTTTAGCAGATTAGTGGAAAGTAGGTTTAACACCTAAGCATGATCATTCCTATAGTAGAAGTTTTATTGAGAAATATAGTTGTTTTACAAGTGAGAAACCCTAAGCTAGACGTCATGAAGTAAGACGATTTCAATGGATTTTATCATGATTTGAGATAGAATGTTACTAAAGGAAGTCTAGAGAAATGATCCGAACTTTAGAAAGTTGGTTTGGAGTGAACGTAGTATTTAACTACGATCACCTCTTTAGCTGGATGAATAAGAAGTGATGAAAGTTTTGTTAAGGTATAGTTGTGATTAGTAAGATGTGAATCATCAATAACAGCAAGTGAGGAAATTATTATGAATCAAATGCGAGCCAGAAATACTGTTAAAGGAATGTAAGGAAATGATTAATGTCTATGGTTGAGATTGGTGGTATGAGTTTGAAGATTTACAAGAAGGTGTCTATAGTAGTTTTCCCTAAGATGAACAGGAGCAGTAAAGATGAGTTCTTGAGTAGAACTAAGTTTTTAGAAAAGTTCGAGATTTATTATTTTGCATAATTCAAATTGAGGAAATCTCTTTTTGATTGTAGTTACATGAGAGAGTATAATCATGTTCGTTAATATTGAAATGTATGATTATGATATAGTTTGGAATAGTAGAATATGTTCAACGGAAAAACTAAGACTATGATGATATACCTTGAAGAGGAATTGATGTGTGTGTTATGAACAGAAGGTGAATAGTAATTCCACTCAAGTGAATTTGAGCGAGGGGGATAAGCTCTGGTGGAAATTAAGCTTCTGAAAAAGATCAGAATTGATGTGTTAGATAATCCTACCCAACAAGGTTTCATTTTTATTTCAGTTTACCTTAAGAAGTATTACAATGATTTGATTGAAGACTTGAGGTATGTGATTTTGATAGAGTCTGGAAAAGTAGATTAGGATCAGAGGAGCTAAGATTACAGATGTATACCTTGAGTAATAAGTTGATGTATGTTAATGAGAGTATTATTTTGACAATAATTATGGGAGTTAGATGTGTGGAAGGCAGTTTTTCTAATGGACTAGTAATTGAGAATAGAAGTGACTAAGCTTTGATTTTGTCCTTCTTGTGAGAGGAACTAAGATTTAAACTCATGAATAGTGGATATAATATGATGGTATAAAATTTCGAGGATGAAGGAGAAGGACATAGAGATGAATTATGTTATGGATTTAGCAATAAGAAGAATGAAGCGACTGAAATACGACATAGCATTTTGGATAGGAACTGATATGTATGCTATAAGAGAAGTGGGAATCTTAGTTTAAATCTTGGTGTTAAAGGTAATAGTTAAGAAGGTCGGAGGGAAATTTTTCCAAATGGATTAGTATTGAGGAAGAGGAGATTAGGTTTTAAATTATATCTTTATGTGTGAGAGATTAAGATGAATCTGCTAAGTACATGGTGTAAGAGTTGAGGATAAGCAATTTTATGTCGAGGATAAGAAGAACAAAGGATAAGCGTGAACTTCGTTATTAAGTTACTATTGTCAGCTGAGGAAGAATTAAATGTAGAAAGTACCGTAATGGACCTTGGGGGTGAATTGTGTTATGAGGCTATCAATAGGAGAGTGGTATGCAACGAAAAATACAATATAGGATCTTGGGATACAAGATCCGGTCTAACTCGGGGTCAAGAAATTTCGAGGACGAAATTTATTTTTAGTGGTGTGGTAATGTAACACCCCAATTTTTTTGCTTTGATATAATCTGTGATTATGTGGGTAATGGTGTGTTTATTATTATAATCAATGAAGAATTATTTTAATAAACCAAATTTCATCCTCATGAATTATTTTATTTGAGTGAAGTGCAGTTAAATTTTCGGTAGAAAATTTCAAACGTTTCTAGTCCAAGTTTTTCACTGTTAGTAAAACTCTACTGACCCAAAAAACAATTTTCATTACGCAAAATAACATTTTAATTTTTATAACTTAATTTTTAACTAATTCAATGATTTTAGAAATTATTTATTTCGATATGAAATTTTCGGGAGGAAAAATAACGAGCTAAAATACGATCGGTTTTTACGATCAAGAAATTAATGGAACCGGGACGAGCAACATTTATAAAAATTATTTTTGGTACAATTTTGAATAGTTTTTATGTGATTTTAAATAGTGTTGCATTCAAATCACACCATCATAACCTTACGTCAAATTATTACATTCAATTTACAAGAAACCCATAAAATATTTAAAAATAGAGTTTTATTTAAATAATTTTTGGTGCAGAATTTTAGAGTCATGATTTGAAGAATAGACTTGAGATTGATGTGCATAGTGTTTTTATTTATGGCCATTCATCATTTTATTACACTTTGCAAGAAAGCCATTTTTTTTCTATTTAAAAATTTGGCTTCATTTAATTTTAAATTGAATGAAAAAAAAGAATTTAAATCCCACTCTTCCTTCTTGCCCAAGTAGTGCCCCTCTCCCCGCATTTCTCTATAAATACCTCTTCTATTCTCCTTTCATCACTTTCTCCATTTCCTCTCCAAATCACTCACTCACACACTCATTTGCTCACCAAACTCATACCAAAATTTTGACCCTCTTCTGTTCTGAAACTCGAACAACTTTCTCCATGAAAGTTGTTCCTCTTCCTCTCCTATTTCCAACGAGCTAAAGATCATAAAAAACTGATAAGTATACTAGGAGATATGACCAGAACACAAACATTTCAAAATCCTCAGCATCACACAAAAACAGCAGAAAGAATGCCCTTTTCGCCCCTGTTTGAAGTTGGCACAGGGAAACACAAGAGGGGGGGGGGGGGGGGGTTGAATTGTGTTTGTTAATTATTTTCGTAAAAACCCTTTTTGAGAAACCCTTTTCACAAGAAGAAGATACAAAGTTTAAGCACACAAGAAATCCTTTTTAAAAGATTAACAAAACCAAAATAAAATCCCACAGTTAGTACACATAAATAAAACTGTAAAAGATAAGGGATAGAAAATTCACTCAGGTATTTTAACCTGGTTCACTCTCTTACAACCAAGAGCTACGTCCAACCCCTTCTACTTGAAGGATTTTCTCTACTTTTTCCAAATAGTTTCTACAACAAGTATTCTACACCTCTCCAGGCTACAAGTATTGCTTTCTTGCCAAGCCTCTTCAGGCTCTAATTCAATCACATAGATTTTTCTAATATCTTTCTAACTCACTATATGTGAGGGTATGAAGGTTTAAGATCTACTGAATATTTTTACAAATATTCAACCTTAAGAATTACAGACTTTTGCTTTACAGAGGGAATATGAGCTTTGAATATATTGCAAATGTTCGAATGGCAAAAGTTCCTTCTTCAGTGCTTGAGACCTTCTATATATAGTGGTCTTCAGCTTCTTTTGCAGATTTTCAAAGGTTATTTTTAATCATCCCGTTTAGTGATAGTATTAAATGCATGATATCCGTTGAGACTGATAGCTTGATTTTGGCCGTGTTGAAATGCATCCTTGGTTATCAGAAAAGCACAAAATGGAGGCTCACTGTCCTGAGCAATTGAACCTTAAAAACTTTCTTTCCTCCTTTGTGTATAACCCAGCTTTTGTCCAGCAATAAAGTTGCCATCGTACAGATCGTTTTGCAATTCCAATTGTACTATTTTCTTTTTGTATTTCCTTGATAGTACTATGAATTTTCTCACAAAGGAACAAGGCATTAACCAGATAAAACAATTATAAAGAACATATATTCCATTGAAATAAATATCAATCATTTGAAATAAATTCAATGTGGTCCAGATTGCATTAAATCACATTCAAGGTAGTAAAGATATAGAAGATGTAGAACCATCTACTTGCACTCAGTTTTAGAACGCGTCTACACAAGGTTTTATTCTGCTCGTCCACTGATGTGGCAGAAGCGCTCATCCACATAAGTCTTTGGACTTGATAAGTCTTTAGAGAAACTTCGTCCAATGACGTGGCACTATGGACGTCTACTGAATTTTAGTTAGGCACTATGGATGTCTACTTGAGTTTCAAGGATAGCACTCATCTACTGACGTGGCTATTATGAACATCTACTGAATTTTAGTTAGCCATCTACTTAACGATTAAAATATAAATAGTTTAAATAACATTTGGACGGATAACTCTTTGCAAGAGTCCAAGCATTGTATACCTTATATTATTTTGGATATTCCTGTATAAACTGAAATCACTTGTTAGATCTCAACTAACACTTTGCCAAGTAAATTTAGTCCTTTTGTTAACATCAAAACCTAGATATTAAATAAGTCAGAACCACTTTGGTTCCAACACTGTTATGTTCCGAATCTAGCAAAACCATCAGCAACAAAGTTGTGCCTCTCTTTCTTACCTTTCCAACAAACCCAAGTTTATAATTTTTGGATGAGTAGATCATGAGATACACTCAAAATACCACTACATACTCAAAGCTGTCAACTTTTTTGAAGCTTCTTGTCGATCATTTCTCTTCATTCTTCATCATCTAAGGGTATAACTTTCATCTTTTTCTCTTTATTTCCTCGGAAATATCTTTTCATCAACATGCATGCCACTTTTCTTATTTTGCATGTTTATAGTTTTAACTAAAATTTTTTACGAAAAATCTTTAGAAAAGTCTTTTGAGCATGGAATTAATTTTCATACACTTATACTCATCTCTACTATCATTTTAAGCACTTGCATGTCACAAAAGAATATTTCAAATGGCCAAAAACCCTATGCGGAGCAAAGTAGATGTTTTTGTTAAATTCACAAATACTTGACTTAAAGATCCTCTCACAACTCTTTGTTTGAACCATTATTTGATAATAATAGTTATTGTTTTTGGTTGATATATGTTTGCATGTATGTTTTTGAGGGTTTATGACTCTTGCATGTTGGTTTTATGGCTTGAGGTTGATGCTAGAGTGAAGAAAATGACTTGGTATGGATAAACATGGGTAAAATGTAATTCTGACAGCATGATATACATTTATTCGTAAGCCCATAACTTTTTATACAAAACAGGTTTCTGAAAATTAAATATATATTTGGAAAGAAGAATTCTGGGGCTTTAATTGGATATATAATATTTAAGTATTTGGATAATATTTACTAGGTCAAAACACCTGTCAAAGTAGAACCAAATTCTGTCTGCGAAAATATGTACATAGCTGGTTGCATGGTGATTTTAAATATGATTTTAAAAGTTAAAAATTGTTATAAAGTTTTTTGGGTTAATACTAAAGTATAACTAAAGTTTGGTTGAAGATTTGAGATTTTTACATCTGTATATAAAGAGAAACAATTTTATAAATTTGCATGTTGGTGAACTCGGATTTTGGAAAATCCTGTACAGTAAGAGACGGAGTGTGATTTTTAACAAATTAATGCCTTCGAATTTTGACATGAAACCAATTGAAATGTGTTTACATGTGAATTGTAACACCCCGATTTTCACTGTTTCAAAATAATCGAAATGCGGACGATTATTTGTATATATTTATATGAGTATTAGAAAAATTATTTTAAATAAACGGAGTTCATCACTCAATCCTACTTGAATGTAGGAAGCTACGGTTAAAATTTAGGTTGAAACGACGGGCGAATCCCGGCCCGCTATTTTCACTGACAGTATATTTATACTACTCAAAAGACCTAATTTTAATTCGTGAACAAAAGACTTAAGATTTTTATTTTATTTCCTACAATTGTGTATTTTTAGAATTATTTCATAAAAAATGAAATAATTTACGTTTTACGGGCGGAATACGTAATCGGGTGAACGACAGAGTGGATTTCGGAGTTTCCAAGAGCAGATAAAGAGGTTATCTTAGAATTTTGAGATGATTCATGGATATGAATCACACTTTTGAGTCTAGAGGATTCTACAAGGTTAAAGTGACAATTTATGAATTTTACGCTTAAATCCCTGAACTTTCTATTAATTAAACTTTGGTCCCTAAGTTAGTTTCTATGTTTTTCTAAGCGAATTGGGCCAGAATCTTTGTTCCCAATCTACTAATGGACCGTGGCCATGAAGCCCAAATTCCTTGTCGATGAATTAAATTTCATGAAGCCCATTTGAAGTCATATAAGTTCCTAGCTTATGATTATGTCTTAAGCATTTTAGTGGGCCCCACATAAATGAATCCAAGCCCAAAATTTTAAGGCCCATGCGCAAGCCCAAGGAGGAGAAGGGGCTGCCCTCATCTTGAATGAGACAAGATTATTCTAGAATTTTCTACCATGTTCTCACATATTCTCCAAGATTCTACTACATTCTACTAAGTTCTCAAGTTTTCTCCAATATTCTAGGTTCTTTTCAAAATATCTCATGAAAAATCAGCCAATATAAGTCAATATGAGACCACATTTAATGTGGCACATGGTCATCATTTCAATTTATTGGCAATTTGCAAAATAGTCCTCATACTTTTGGAATCTTTGCAAAATGGTCCCTAGGAATTATTTGCACTTTAATCCTTTGAACAAGCCAACTCATTCCTACTAGATCCTTCTAAAATGGAGCAACCAACCTCTATAAATACCCTCCCTCACATTTCATTTTCTTCCTATTGCCATTTGTTTCAAAAACTCAAAAGTTCTAAGTTCATAAGCCTTTTAGAATCACTTTGTGAAGAAAGTCCTTGGATCTTCACTTGTTTTTGATCTTCAAGAGGTGAATCCTATTCTTCTTTCCTAATCATGTCTATTTTCTTCAATAAGTTTCATGATTCAAAGTCTATTTCATCTATGTTCATCACTTTTAAGTTTCTAGATCTAGAACTTTGAAAATTCATAACTAATTCTATAAAAATCCTTTTGACATGAAACCAATTGCTATGATCTTATAATCATCTCTATTTTCATCATCTAGAAGCATATGATCATGAGAAATTTCTTTCCTTGATTTCTGGTCTAGGCCGAATCCATTGAATAGTGATGTTCATGGGTTTTGTTTCATTTTCATGTCTTGATTCATGATTCAATCTTCTAGTACCTTGATAGTTCTTGTATGTAAGTACATATAAGATCAAAAAAATCAAACTCTAACCTATTTATTTCATAAAGGCCGAACCCTAGGTGGATGAGATTTGATGAGTTTTATTCAAAGTTTTCATTAATGATCTTGGTAATCAAGCTATTAGTATGTATGCTTAATAAATCCAAGTTGGTTTATTAAACTAAAAACCCTAGCCTCATGAACATGTTAAGGCCGAATCTTAGTATATGAGAGTTAGGAAGTTTTGAGTTTAAAACTTAGTTGTTTAGTCACTAATCCATGATCTTGGTTGATTAAGGACCTTAAATCCATGACTTAATCATGATTAGAAATTTTAAGGATTTCGAACCCTAAAAGTCAGCCCTTGGCCGAAACCTAACCCTCATGAAGCTAAGTATGTTGTTGTTTGATTTGATTTATTTTGGTTGCAATTCGTTTGAAGGAAACAACCGAGTTAACTGATTTAAGCCGACGGAGGAAACCGGATCAAATTGGGATATTGTTTGAAAACGTTAGTTTGAATCTTCAAGAGGTAAGGTGTGACACCCTAAACTCGGGCCATCACATGGCTACCCATTTGCGAAAATAAAACTTAATTTTGCTGGTTGCTTTCGGAAAATCATATTTTCTCAACGTTTATCTTTTCAAAATATGGTGATAAAATTTTTTTCCTTTTAATATCGTCACAAAAACGCTCACATAATCACACTTAAATATATATATATATATATATATATATATATATATATATATATATATCATATAGCTATACTCCCTCATATGTTCTCTCGCATCAATCATAATCAACTTATTTCTCAAAACATAACATAACATAACCGTACCTACGCTGGTCGTAACTAACAGACACTACAACCGACAAAACAGCAACAGCATGCCTCGAACTCGACAACCTTTGTCTTCTTGTAGAGATCATACCCCTTGTACAATTCTGATATGGTTGTAAGGGTGAGCCGCCAATATATGGATTTACCACGATAACTAAATGCGCAACACAAAAGAAGGCACATACACATATACATGTATATAGCAACATACTCATTCATATCATAATATCTCGTTTAGCAATGGGTTTCACACCCCAAACATCAACATTGGAAAAAAACTATGCATGAACACTTCAATACATCATCTAAACATTCATACTTAATCTCATGAGATATCTCCAACCTCTTGATGAGTTGATCAGACTCAATTGCCACAGGCACACCGCCACAGGCACTCCCATCGCACACTGTCCAACATCGTGGCACAGTGATAACACTCTGAGATGGGGCCTCATTGTCCAAACCCTGGGCACAATGAGAACAACTTTGTATGATCTACGCTGATGCCGCAAGGTAATCCCTCTTCTAATCATGGCACGTCTGCCAAATGCATGCAAGAAAACATTTTGTTCTCAACACTTTTCTTTGTGCTATATCTTTATTTGTCAAAGCTCTTAAAAGCTTACGACTTAACATCTTTTGAAACATTTTTACATCTTTTATTAACAACACGGGACCTCAAAGTACGAGTGCTCAATCACGAAGCCCCTAGACCTTGCAATCAGTCTTAGGGTCGTGGTAATAGAAAACATCTTACAATGTGTTAACTTCTTTTAGTAGATACCTAGTCTACAACACAACTAACCTTAATACCCCGACGTCTCGGTTATTAGTTCCATAACATCATTTTACATCATTTTTACATCTTTTTACATCTTACATCGTTCTACATCTTTTTACAACTTTTAAATCTTTTTACATCTTTTAAATCTTTTACAAAATAACGTCAAATCATCAATAACTTCTTTTTATAGAAACTTCAACTCTACTAAATCAATTCAGATTAAATCTCCTTTAAATTAAGTACTGTTGTTTTCAAACTTTCTTCTTAAATAATTTCAAAACTTGCCGTCGTTTAGCATTTTCAAAGAAAATGTTCTTAAAGTCAAACTTTGATATTTCTTCTAATATAATTTTCTTATATAATAAAAAAGGTCTTTTCGAATATTAATTTCACAAAATCACTTTTTATAATATTTCGGAATTTATTGTGTAAAAATTAGTAGTATTAAAAAAATTTCACGGTTACGCTCTCATCGTGACTCATAAATTTCTTTTACACTAATAAATCATTAAAATAATAATATTTCTCAAAACTCATTATTTTTACAAAAATCATATTTTCCTCCACTATTATATTCCAACATTTCCCATAAAACATTGAATATAACTTTCACAGCTTATTAAATCTTTTATCTGATTAATTGGTTGTGCACTGACCACTGTCAGGCCTCTCAGACAACACTCACAAACAACATTCAACAATAATTATCAAAATTATATCCCCAGGCAGATCATGCATCATAACAATATCATATACGACTGCAGATAATTAAATAAATTAAAAACAAATCAAATACCGATATACAGATAAACAACACATCGTAAACAACATAAACAATTAATCACAAACCACATATAAATCAAATAAGCCACACTAAAAGCAAATAGTTATAGAGAAAATCCCTCAGGTAAGCTCCCCTTACCTCTTGAAGACTCAACTAACGTTTTCAAACAACCTCCCGATTTAATACGGTTTCCTCCGTTGGCTTTAGGTCAAACCAACCTGATTGATTCCTTCAAACGAATTGCAACCAAAATAAATCAAATCAAACCATAACATACTTAACTCATGAGGGTTAGGTTTCGGTCAAGGGCTGAATTTTAGGGTTCAATATCCTTAAAATTTCTAATCATGATTAAGTCATGGATTAATGATCCTTGATTAACCTAAATCATAGATTAGTGACTAAACAACTAAGTTTCAAACTCAAAACTTCCTAACTCTGTTATACATAGATTCGGCCTTAATAGGTTCATAGGGTTAGGGTTCTTAGTTTAATAAATCAACTTGGATTTATTAAACATACATACTAATAGCTTGATTACTAAGATCATTAATGAAAACTTTGAACAAAACTCATCTAGTTCCAAGAACTAGGGTTTCGACCTTTATGAAACAAATAGGTTAGAGTTTGATTTTTTTGATCTTCTATATACTTAAAGACAAGAACTATCAAGATACTAGAAGATTGAATCATGAATCAAGACATGAAAATGAAACAAAACCTATGAACACAACATTGACCTAGGTTCGGCCAAAACCAGAAATTAGGGAAAGAAATTTCTCATGATCTTATGTTTCTAGATGATGAAAATAGAGATGATTATAAGATCATAGCAATTGGTTTCATGTCAAAAGGATTTTTCTAGAATTAGTTATGAATTTTCAAAGTTCTAGGGTTAGAAACTTTAAAGTGATGAACAACTATGATATAAGCCTTGAATCAAGAAACTTGATAAAAAACATAGGCATGATTAAGAATGAAGATTAGAATTTACCTCTTGAATATCAATGACAAAGGAAATCCAAGAACTTGCTTTACAAACTTAGAACTAAGAGACTTATGAACTTTAGGGTTTTTGAAAGCAAATGGCAAAAGAAACTAAGTGAAAAGTGAGAGTATGATATTTATAGATCTTGCTTGCGCCACTCTTGGAAGGATCTAGATGATGATGAGTTTTCTTGCTAAAGGATTCAAATGCAATTAAGTTCTAAGGACCAATTTACAAAGATTCCATAAGTTGAAGGACTAGTTTGCAAATTGTCAAGAAAGTGTCATGATGATGATTTTGCCACATTAAATGCAAGCTTATCTTGAATTTGTTGGATGAATTTATGAGTCAAAGATAGGTTAGGACAATTCATGAAGGTTTGAGAAGAATCAAGAACATTGTGGAAAAATCAAGGATAATGTAGAATAATGTAGAAAAATGTGGAAACTTGTGGAAAATTGTGGAACACTCTAGAAAATTGATTCAACAACAAATGAGGCAGAATAAATCCTCATGGGCTTGCGCATGGACTGAGTTAGTTTGGGCTTGGGTTCATTCTTGTGGGGCCCACTTGAAAATTTAAGCATTAGACTTAAGATAAGAAACTTATATGGCTTCAAATGGGCTTTATGAAACTTAAGTCATGGGTAAGGAATTTGGGCCTCAAAGCCACGGTCCTCTATGGATTTGGAACAAGGATTCTAGCCCAATTCACTTGAAAAAACTTAGAAACTAACTCAGGGAGAAAAGGGTAATTAACAAAAAGTTCAGTGACTAAAGCGTAAAATCCATAAATTTTCACTTTAACCCTGAAAAACCTTCTAGACTTAAAAATATGATTCATCCCCATGAATCATCTCAAAATCCTAAGATAAACTCTTTATCTGCTCTTAGGAACTCCAAAATCCACTCCGTCGTCTACCCGATTACGTATTCCGCCCGTAAAATGTAAATTATTTTATTTTTTTACCAAAATTTTCAAAACTTCCTGTATCGTAGAAAATACAATAAAAACATTTTTCATCTCGTTCACGAATTAAAATTAGGTTTTCTGAGCAGTAAACTTTTACTGTCAGTGAAAACACAGAAAATGGCAGACCGATTTCCGTCTGAATTTTCAACCAAAAACTTCCCCGTAACCTTATGAAAATAAGTATAACAAGGAAATGAACTTGGTTTATCCAAAATCATTTTCTAAGTCTCGGATAAAAATATATATGTTTATATATTTATTACCGATATTACGTAGCACGAAAATCAGGGTGTTACATAAGGGGAGCTTACTTGAGGGATTTTCTCAATAACTATTTGCTTGTAGTGTGGTTGATATGATTTATATGTGGTTGTGGTTATTGGTTTATGTTGTTTACGCTGTGTTGTTTATCTGTGTATCGGTGGTTGATCTGCGTTTAATTTATTTAATTATCTGCAGTTGTATATTATGTTGTTATGATGCATGATCTGCCTGGTGATATAATCCTGATGATGTTGTTGAATGTTGAATGTTGTTTGAGAGTCCTGACAGTGGTCAGTGCACAACCGATTAATCAGATAAAAGATTTAATAAGTTGTGAAAAGATTATATTCAATGTTTTATGGGGAATGTTGGAATATAATAGTGGTGGAAAATATGATTTTGGAAAAATAATGAGTTTTGAGAAATATTATTATTTTAAGGATTTATTAGTGTAAAAGAAATTTATGAGTCACGGTGAGAGCGTAACCGTGAAATTTTGTTAGTACTGCTAATTTTTACGCAATAAATTCCGAAATATTATAAAAAGTTATTTTATGAAATTAATATTCGAAAATACTTTGTAAAAAAAAAAGAGAGTCAAAGTTTGACTGTAAAAACATTTTCTTGGAAAATGATAAACGACGGCAAGTTTCAAAATTATTTACGGTGAAAGTTTAAAAATAACAGTTCGTATTTTGAGAAGAGGTTTAATCTGAATTGATTTATTTTTTTTAAGAGTTGAAGTTTCAGTAAAAAGAAGTTGTTGATGATTTGACGTTATTTTAGAAAAATGAGTTTCCAAAGGAAAAATGGATTTTTCTATGATTTGATGTGTTGCAAACGAATTTCAAGTAGAAAGAATTTTCGGTAAATGAGTCTACTCAATGATGTATTTCCGGTAACTTAAATAAGTTGCGTAGATCTTATCTCGGATTTATTTTTTTTTTCAGACGAAAAATGATGTCAATGACTATATAGAACTTAGTAACCAAGATGTCGGGGTACTAGTGTTCTTATGACGTTATCCTATTTTGGATTTGTTTTTCACGGACAGAAACGATGTAAAACGATGATATGGAACTTAATAACCGAGACGTCGGGGTATGAAGGTTCGTTGTGTTGTAGATTGGGTATCTACGTAAAGAAGTTAAACGTTGTGTTGTAGACTGGGTATCTACTTAAAGAAGTTAAAACGTTTTAAGTTGTTTTCTACTACCACGAACCTAAGACTAATTGCAAGGTCTTGGGCCTTCGTGATTGAGCACTCGGACTTTGAGGTCCTGTGTTGTTAATAAAAGTTGTAAAGATGTTTAAAACGATGTTGGGTCGTAAGCTTTTGAGAGCTTCAATGTTTAAAACGATGTCGGGTCGTAAGCTTTTGAGAGCTTCGATGTTTAAAACGATGATGAGTTATAAGCTTTTGAGAGCTTTGACAAATAAAGATATAACACAGAAAAGTGTTGAGAACAACTTTTTTTTCTTGCATGCATTTGGCAGACGTGCCATGATCAAACGAGGGATTACCTTGCGGCGTCAGGGTAGATCATACCAACGATGTTCTTCATTGTGCCCAGGGTTTGGACAATGAGACCCCATCTACGATGTTATCACTGTGCCACGATGTTGGACAGTGTGCGATGGGTGTGCCTGTGGTTGTGTGCCTGTGGCAATCGAGTCTGATAAACTCATCACGAGGTTGGAGATATCTCATGAGATTAAGAGTGAATGTTTAGATGATGTATTGAAGTGTTCATGCATAGTTTTCCAACATTGATGTTTGGGGTGTGGAACCCATTGATAAACGAGATGCTATGATATGAGTGATTATGTTGTTATAAACATGTATATGTGTATGTGCCTTCTTTTGTGTTGCACATTTAGTTATTGTGGTGAATCCATATATTGGCGTCTCACCCTTACAAACATATCAGAATCGTACGAGGGGTATGATATTTACAAGAAGAAGAAGACTGTCTAGTTCGAGGCATGTTGTTGCTACTTTTATCGGTTGTAGTGTCTGTTAGTTACGACCAGCTTAGGTACTGTTATGTTGTATTATGTTTTGAGAATAAAGCTGATTATGAGTTAGGTGGGAAAACATATGAGGCAGTATAGTTGGATGACTTATATATATAGATATATCTAAGTGTGATTATGTGAACGTTGTTGTGACGATGTTGAAAAGAAAAAAATTTATCACCATATTTTGAAGAGATAAACGTTGAGAAAACATTATTTTCCGAAAGCAACCAGCAAATTAAGTTTTATTTCCGCAAACGGGTAACCATGTGATGACCCGAGTTAGGGTGTCACATGAATTGGGTACCTTCAAATAAATTGTCAAAAATTTTAAAGGTCATTTGAGTGGTCATTCTTAATTTAAACCCACTACTGTTTTGAAAATACTTTATAATAGAAGTCATCATAATTTTTAAGTGAAAAACATGATTTTCAAAATAATGTCTTTTAACATGAATCAAGCAAATGGACTATAAACAAGTGTCAATGTAAAAATATAAGGTATGGGATCAAAGTATATATATATATATATATATATATATATATATATATATATATATATATTATATGACATAAAAGTAAGTCTTGGATCAAATGTAATCCAAGAATTTTTAAAAGATTGGATGTAACCCCCCCCCGGCCATTACTTTGTAACACGTGCGGAAATAAATTAAAAAGTCATTTGCTGGTTTCTTTCGAAAAATTAATATACTTTAGGCCAGAAAACTCGGGAGTAAAAATTTTCTGCTGCGGAAAACTCTAGAAACATGGTACATGCATTAAAGCAGTGAGATCATACTGAATGTCTCAACACATTCATAACTAGGCTGCCACGACATACACTGTTTTCTCAAAGAGGTTCCATTTTCAAAAGAAAAAATTATACCAAAACTTAACTTACAACACCACATTTAACTACCTTTTTAAATATACAACCCAACTAAGACTCCTAAGCTGGTCACTCTACAAAACACCAAATGAAAGAACTCTTTAGTTCTCACCACTATTACCGACCTCTTCAAGGATCAAGATTAGTATCCCCGATTGAAGTTAAGACTTCCTCCGCACCATCTACTGCCAGTACCAAGGTACAATGGCAAAAACGAGTAAAACCTGATATATTGTAAGGGTGAGACACCAATATATGGATATAAGCATGCTAACTACATGTGTGACACACCAAAACAGCATATAGACATATATAGTCATAACAACATAAATTTCTCAGAAATCACAAGTAATTTACTAATGGGTTCCACATTGGAACAGTCAATATCATTCACAAAAGATTAATTACATTTCACAGATAATCATCTAATCTTTATACCTAATCTCCCGGAGATTCACTCACTAAATAAATGAGCTGATCAGGCTCTTAAATGGCACATTGTCCAAACTCTTGGTACAATGGTCAACAACATAATGGCACATTATCCAAACTCCCGGTAAAATGGTCAGTAAAACAAATGGTACATCTTCCAAACATCCCGGCACGATGGTCAACAAATCAAATGGTACATTGACCATTAAGGCACAATGGTCAACTCTAAATGGCACATTGACCATTAAGGCACAATGGTCAACTCTGAAACATGAATATCATTATGATACCATGACTAACAAATACGAAACATGAATAACATAGAGATACCAATATACATTGTAACATGATTATCTTCAAGATATCATGACTAACTATAACATGAATATAATCAAGATATCATGACTAACAAATACATCGAGGCCTGAATGACCTAAAGATACCATAATTAACACATACACTGAAACATGAATATCATCAGGATATCATGACTAACAAATGAATTATAACATGAATATTGTCGAGATATCATGACTAACAAATAAAATGTTGAGTAAAACTCATTTACAGAAAATCCTTTCTGTTGTAACTCTGTTATAAAATGTCAAACCATATTGAAATTCATTTTCTTTTGGAGACTCTTTTTCCCGAAATAACGTCCAATCTTCGTAAAATCATTTCTACTATAACTTCCTTCATCAAATCACTAAGAAACTCATTTTCGTTTAAAAATCAATAATTTGAACTTGGAAACATCATTTGGAACAAATTCTCGGTGTTACTCAATATTACCCTTTATAAGAATACTTTTGTAAATATTGACGGAATTGTCCGTCGTTTGACGTTTTAAAAACGTTTTAAGTCCAATACAAGACTTTTCTAGTAAAATAATTTTTCCAACACTAAAATAAAATTATTTCTGAAACTTGTTTTTTCTTAAAACAACATTTTCTAATATTTAAAAATTCCTTATGTGAAAATTAGCAGTGCTAAAATATTTTCACAGTTACGTCCTCACTGTAACTCATAGTTCACTCTTACACCAATAAATCATTAAAATAATGATATTTTCAACTTTTTCTCATTTACAACCAACCAAAAACCTAAGTAATATTATATTACTATTTCTCATCAATTAAAACTCATTATCCCGTAAACATTACTAACTAAGCACTGACCACTGTCAAGCTTTTCAATCCACAAACAACATCAACAATTTATCAACAACATTATAGCAATTAATCCAGGCAGATCATTCATCAAAACACTATAATACATAACTGCAAATAACTAACCACAGATAAAATCACCGCTTAACACAAAACTAAACAACCACCATGAATCTCAACCCAATATTACAAATCATACACCAATCACACATATAATTATCAGGAAAAATACCTCAAGTAAGCTCCCCTTATCTCTTGAAGAATCTATCTCTCGATTAAAACTTTATCACGAATCCGGAAGTTATCAACACATGTAAACGATACAATCTTTTATCCTTTAACAACCACAATCAACCAATCAAAATCAAACAAATAAAATCACATATTCCTCTATAGAGAGATCACGGCCATGCTAGGGTTTGATTACAAAAATTTCTAAAATTGCTTAAGTCTTTGGATTAATGATCATTAAGTACTTAAGACTTAAGATTAATGATTAATCACAAAGATTTGTAACCAAATATTCCAATTCCTCCAAAACTCAATTTCGGCCATCAATGGAAACATGAGCTAGGGATTTTATTTGAACACAACAACTTGGATTCAACATATATATTCAATAGAAAGATGGAATCCATGATCATTTTCAAATAAAATGAACAAAAGTGTCCGCCACCCACATATATAAGTTTCGGCCAATACATGAAAATAGGCTAGAGATTTTCAAAATCAACAATCTCTTGGATTCAAGTATAATAGATATTCACTAGATCAAAACAAGTGTCATACTTGAAAAATTGAAACAAAACATCTTTCATCCTATCTACATAGGTTCGGCTAAGTATAGAAATGTAGGGAGGAAAATTTGTTTGATTTCATGCTTCTAGATATACAATATAGACATGAATACAAGATCATAGAAATTGGTTCAATATTTTTAGGATTTTTCTATGATTTTATAGAGAATTTCAAAGTTCTAGATCTAAGAATTGAAAAATATGATCAAGGCTTTGAAACATGAAAATGAATGAAGAACATGCTATTGATTGAGTTAGAGGAGCATGGCATACCTCTTGGAATTGAAAAATAAGCTAAGAATCACTTGGTTGCTTCACAAAAATGGCTTATGGAACTTAAGCTTTTTTTAAAGTGTAAAAATGGTGAAACTAGTTGAAAATGATGAAGCAAGGCTTTTATAGCAAGAAGATGGGCTCTCCAAGGGGTTTGGGCTGTGGGAATTGGGGGGTATTTGGGTCCAAAGCATAAAATTCTAGGGGTAAAATTGTAATCTTGTACAATGGCATTTTGGTGATAAAAACCAACCCTAAAGACATTATGGTAAATTCCCCTCAAAAGCCATCATTACACTTGTGAGTCACCTATATGACTCACCCTTATGAGTCATCACTTGTCTTCATCCATTGAATGTCGGATTTTTTCTCGGCACGTCCATTCACGACTCCGTCGATTACCCGATTAGGGTTTTTGTCCATTTTTCGATCGTAAATTTTCAAAATAACCAAACTCGTTGGAAATATGTTTTAAAAATAAATCATTTCGTTCACGAGTCAAAATTAGGTTTTCTGATCATTAAAATATTACTATCAGTGAAAACACCGACTGTTTCTGAACTTTTACCAAAATTTGTCCGACTAAACATAATATTTCATTTCTGATCAGAAATTTGGAAAGTAGAATTCCTCATTGACAAAATATAAAAATCTACAAATTTCAGTTTCGGGTCAAATTAGGGTTTTCTGCCGGTATGAAATTATACTGTTAGTAAACACGCAGACCGGTACTTATAAAAATAAGTATAATATGAATATGACTTTGGTTTTCCCAAAATCATTTTCTAAGTTTCAGATAAAAATATAAACGTTTATTTATATTTATACCGATATTAGAAAGCAGAAAAATCGGGGTGTTACATTGGACATCACTAGCATCATTTTTCTAGTCATGGCCAAATTTATACATGGAAAAATAAGGTGACATTATTGTTTTAATTTAAGTCATTCGCTTAATTCTTAGACTTGCGGCACGCTGTGGGTAAAGAAAGTTCAATCTGGGTAGCACCGGAAAAACAAAGACTCTTACTACCTGTCGAATCAGGTAAGGGGAGAAAGCCTGAGGCTGGTGCATTGGTCCTATATACGTTGCTGTGGACTGTGTGTCCCATTTACATCGTGATGAACATGGTGAACATAGTAAAAGGTGAAAGTTGTTTTCTATGACCACAAAATCCAAGACTGGTGCATCAGTCCGGGACTGTTGTGATTAGACACTCCGACTTAAAGTCCTGTGTTTATAATAAGAGTTTTAATACGTTGAAAATTTAAGGAAGGTCGTGAGTCTTGGGCTCCGACAAAGGGAAGAATGAAACACAAAGAAAAGCTACGAAAATAAAATGATTTTCTCATGCATTTTGGTAGACGTGCCCACGTTGTTTTCGTATGAATACCTTGAAGGGTCAGGTACTTCATGCTACGTTGTTTCATTGTGTCTTGATGGACAATGAAGTCCATATTCCTGGGTTGATGTGCCTTGTGTTGGAGAGTATGCTAGGGACATCCACACACGTTGATCACTGTGCCAGGAGTTTTGGGCAGTGCTGTGGAAAAACATGTTGTGCCTTATTGGCAATCGAGCGTGATCAGCTCATCTTTCAAAGAAGTTGGGATCTCCGGAGATTAGAATAAAACGTTGAAATATAGAAGTGACATATGTTTTTTCAAAAATGACGGTGAATTCTGTGATATTATGCTTTTACTGGAAATTATATGTTGAATATGATTGATTATCTGTAATTGTTGTTTGTGTATTGGGCTTTTAGTTGTCATAATTCATCCATATATTGGTATCTCACCCTTACAATATATCAAGTTCTCCTGGTTCTTTGCTGATGTACTTCAGTACACAAGGGGGAGTGGTGCCGAGATATTCTAACCTCACATGGGGACTTTAATCCCGCATCCTTGAAGAGGTTGGTGAAGGTTAAAATGGTGAGAACTACGGAGTTCTTTCCAATTGATGTCTTTTAGAATGACCAGCTTAGGTTTTTTCGTTGGGTTATATGTTTTGAGGAAGTCGATTTATGTGGTCTTAAAACCTTTTTGAATTCTGTTGTGAATAATGAAGTATTTTTAAGACAAATCTGTACATTATAGAAGAGTTTTTTTTTGAATAAAATCAGTCTATGTATGTTGGTAAAAATGATATAGTTCGTACTATTGTGTTATGCGCTCTATTCTATTTTTAATACTCCGCCGAAAAGAAAAAAATTTACCCCCATATTTTCAGACTGATGAAAATAATAGAAGTTTTTCCGAAAGCAACCAGTAAACTTCTTTTTAATTTATTTCCACAAGTGATTATGAGGGAATACCCAAGGGGGGGGGGGGGGGTTACATCATGCAACCAGGCAAATAATGGCATCAATAACAATTAATAACAATATATATCGGGGCTATGGGAACCCCTCATCTTACGCTACTCCCTAGCCTAGTGCATACACTATTCTTCTCCCATACCTGGTATGCGGTTTGCATTTCAAAAGAAGAAAGAGGGTCCTCTAGGGTCTCGTCTCACAAGCACTTATCTACGAACTCAAGAACAACAAGGAAACACCTTAATTAGACTCTTAGGCCAAGAAATCAGAAGGGAAATAACGAGAGGGATGAGGTGTACGAATATTACCTTGTTTGAAGGTTTAAACAGCGAATACGATGATCACATCTTCGCAGCGATGTTCTCCTTATCAAAGAATGATGAAGAACAGTGCAAGAATGGATTACATTGAGAGAGTTTTCTAGAGACGGTTGATGGAAATTGAGAGAAAAATAGAAGGGAGGTAGTTGAGTGTTGGGACGTGATAGACCACGGTTTAGATCGTGTTTTAGGGGTTAAAAACGGGTTGGAATGCGATTTGGGCTTAAAAAGAACCTAAAACACGTTTTCTGGTTCTGCGCGTATTCACGGGGTGAACTCCCGTTCGCAGGACGAGCCAGAGAACCAATTTCTGTCAGCTGGATTCAAGAGGCGAACCCGAAAGCACAAAGCTGAATTTTTTTATTTTCGCGGGGTGAGTAAATGCTCTCAGGGCGAGGATGAAGAAGTCGATTTTGGCCAAAACATATGAAACAGGACTTGTAGATAATTCTCTTAGTTTTACAAATCCACCAAGATCATCTCGATCGGATATCTAGAACTCAAGATATGGTCAAAACGGTGAAACAAGTTACTAGGACTCTAAGACAATTGAACCTTCCTAAGACTAAACCTTCCCTACATGAACTTAGACGTCAAGAACAAGCATAACAAATTAACGTAGGGTGGAATTCAGGGTGTTACAATTCCACCACCCCTTACAAAAATTTCATCCTCGAAATTTCTACTCACCTCGGTTGAAAGGGTGTGGGTACGACTCCATCATCTTGCTTTCCAGCTCCCACGTTGCACTTTCATCAGTAGCCCTACTCCAAACGACTTTGACCAAAGGAATTTCCTTGCCTCTTAGCTGCTTCTCCCTCCTATCCTCGACTCGTAGGGGTAACACCTCAAAAGTCAAGTTCTCTTTTAACTGTTTGGTATCGAGGACTATCACGTGACTAGGGTCATGAACATACTTTGAGTTGGGACACATGGAAGACACTATGAAGGTTGGATAAGAACAGTGGTAAGGCTATTTGGTAGGCGACTTCGCCTTTTTTTAGGATTTGGTAAGGACCAATGAATCTAGGAGTAAGTTTCTACGCCTTCATCACTCTACCAACCCCAGTTGTCGGAGTAACTCTCAAGAATACATGCATGATCGCCTTCCTGGAATTCGAGCGTCTTCCTCCTTTTGTCATGGTAGCTCTTCTGCCTACTTTGTGTCGCCTTCATCTTTTCTTGAATCATCCTCACATTTTCAGTGGTTTCTTGCACTACTTCTGGTCCTAATACAACACTATCACCAGGTTCACTCCAACACAAGGGTGTCCTACATCTCCTCCCATAAGGAGCTTCATAAGGTGCCATCCCAATACTGGAATGAAAACTATTGTTGTAGGTAAACTCTATTAGGGGCAAAAACTTGTCCCAACTACCCGACTGCTCCAGTACACAAGCTCTAAGCAAGTCCTCTAAGGACTGTGTGGTTCTCTCAGACTGACCATCAGTCTGTGGGTGATAAGCTGAACTAAGCCTAAGCTTGGTACCTAAAGCCTCTTGCAAACTGTTCCAAAACCTAGAGGTAAACCTCAGGTCTCTATCTGAAACTATGCTAGAAGGTACACCATGTAGCCTAACTATCTCCCTGATGTACAGCTTAGCCAACTTTTCCAAAGAGTATTCCATGTTCATCGGGATAAAATGGGCGGACTTAGTGAGTCTATCCACAGCAACCCATATAGCTTCAAAACCAACTGGCGTCCTAGGGAGTCCAGATACAAAATCCATGGAAATACTATCCCATTTCCATTATGGGATACTTAACGGTTATAACTTACTTGATGGTTTCTGGTGTTCTATCTTAGCCTTTTGGCATACTAAACATGCGTACACAAACGCAGCCACCTCTTTCTTCATCCTAGTCCACCAAAACATCCTCTTAAGATCCTGATACATCTTAGTGGCACCTGGGTGCACACTCAGTCGACTCCTATGTCCTTCTTCAAGGCTCAACTTTCTAAGCTCCGGGACGTCTGGTATGCAGACTCTATCTTTGAATGTCAAGACTCCATCGCTTCCTTCCTTAAAACTAAGGTCTCTACCCTGCGCAAGCAACTCACGCTGGTCTAAGAGATACCGGTCTAACTTCTGACCCTCTCTAACCTGATCCATCAAATTGTTGGTAACCTTCAAGGTTCCAAGCCTAATGCTCTTAGGGGTAACTTCCCAAGCTAAACTCAGGTCTCTAAACTCCTCAATCAGATCCATCTCCCTAACCATCAAAGCGGAGATGTGCAAGGTTTTTCTACTTAAGGCATTGGCCACTACGTTGGCTTTTCCTGGGTGGTAGGTTAGATCAAACTCGTAATCCTTTAAAAACTCCATCCACCTACGGTACCTCATATTCAACTCCTTTTGATCAAAGAGATACTTCAGACTCTTGTGATCACTAAAGACCTCAAACTTCGCTCCATATAGGCAATGCCTCCAGATCTTTAAGGCAAATACCACAGCTCCTAACTCTAGGTCATGGGTAGGGTAGTTCTTCTCATGGGTTTTCAACTGCCTAGAAGCATAAGCTACTACCTTACTATCTTGCATCACTCCACCTAAACCTTGCTTCGATGCATCGCAATACACTATGAAAGGTTTACTAGGATCGGGCAACACTAAAACTGGTGCTGATGTCAACCTATTCTTAAGGGTTTGGAAACTCTCTTCACACCTAGAGTTCCACACAAAGAGCTGTCCCTTTTTGAAGAGGCGGGTTAAGGGCAAGGCTAACTTAGAGAAACCATCTATGAACCGCCTATAATACCCTACTAAACCCAAGAAACTCCTAATCTAGGTCACTGACTTTGGTGCCTCCCATTGGAGCACCGTCTCAACCTTAGCCGGGTCCACGGCTATCCCACCTTTTGGGATCACGTGACCTAAGAAACTAACCTCTTCTAACCAAAACTCGTACTTAGACATCTTAGCATACAACTGCTTCTCCCTAAGGGTCTGCAAGACAACCCTCAAGTGCTCCTCATGTTCCTCCTTAGTCTTAGATTACACTAAGATGTCATCTATAAAGACCACCACAAACTTATCCAAGTAAGGGTGAAATGTCTTGTTTATGTAGTCCATGAACACAGCAGGGGCATTGGTCACACCAAAGGGCATAACCAAGTACTCATAGTGACCATAACGTGTCCTAAACGCTGTCTTAGGGATGTCCTTAGACTTAACTCAAATCTGATGGTATCCTGACCTCAAATCTATCTTCGAGAAAACACAAGCTCCGATCAACTGATCCATAATATCATCAATCCTAGGGAGAGGATACCGATTCTTAATGGTCACCTTGTTGAGTTGTTGATAGTCGACACACAACCTCATACTACTATCCTTCTTCTTTACTTGTAACACTGGCACTCCCCATGGGGATAAGCTAGGCCTAATAAACTGCTTTTGGATAAGGTCCTCTAACTGTTCCTTCAACTTGGCTAGCTCTAGAGGAGACATTCTATAGGGCGCTATGGAAATAGGCTCGGTACCAGGTACTAAATCTATGGTGAACTCTACATCTCTTTCTGGGGGTAGTTTGTAAACGTCCCCTGGGAACACTTCAGGAAACTCCCTCACAACAGGCACACTTCCGACATCAGGAGGGCTCTCAACTTCTAGGGAAGACAACATCATGAACACTTGGGCTTCGTCTTTCACCAAAACTTTCACTTGGTTGACAGAGAGAAAGGTCGGATTCTTCGACTCCTCAGGAGTTTCAAAAATCAAGGTTTTATCAAAACAGTTCAAAAGGACATGATTGGAGGATAACCAGTCCATGCCAAGAATAATATCAAGTTGTTTTAAAGGTAAGCATACAAGATCAAAAATAAAGGTCCTATCATCAATAGTAATATGACAGTTCTTGCATGCATGTGAAGTGAGAACAGGCTTGTTTGTAGGTGTGGCAACAATCAAATCATAACTCAGAATGGTAACAGGTAAATTAAGACTCTTGACCCTATCAAGTGATATAAACGAGTGCATAGCACCCGAGTCATACAATACAATTAAAAGGGTCCCATTAATTAAGCACGTACATAGGATCAAGTCATCAGACTTGGAGGCTTCGGCCCCACTAAGAGTGAAGACTCTCCCGGTGGTCTTCAGTCGATTGGCTTGAGACTGCTGACTCTTGCTAGCACTTGGAGGTTTTGACTTTGCTCCTCCACAATCCCGACTGATGTGGCCAGACTTGCCACACTTAAAGCAGATGACATCTGGTTCTCTACACTGGATAGTGAAATGATCCGATGCACCGCACTTGCAGTACTTTGTATGCCCCGATTTCTGTGTTCTTATGTAGCAGTAAATACATGTGTACATGTGTTTATTTTTGATAAAATCCATAGTGATTTGAAAAAAACTAAAATCATTTTCTTATGTTGTTTTATCATATAAAGTCAGGGTTAAATTTTCGGTTGAAAATTCAGACGAAAGTCGGTCTGCGTTTTCACTGCCAGTACAAGTTTACTGAGCAGAAAACCTAATTTTGAAACGTGAACGAAACGGTTAGTTTTTTTGTGATATTTTGTGTGATATTGGAAATTTTCGAAAATTTGAGTTCGGAAATAAAATATAATATTTATTCTGGGTGAAATACGATCGGAAACTTGAACCAGATACACAATGGAGCAGAAAAAGGAGGCCAAAAGAAGTGAAGTGACTTGATGGGATGTGATGGACATGGGTTATGACACACTCCAAAAGTGTAATCATCACACTTTTCAAATTATATCATATTATATTCTAAAAACCTATTTTTCTCTTTCCTCTTCAGCCAAACAAGGCATAAGACCAAATTTGCTCTCCAAGCTCTTCCCTCTCTCCTCTTGGACGTCCCACTCCACTCTCCCTCTGTAAATACCCATTTCATTTTCTCTTCATCACTTTCCTACTTCTTCACTTTCTCATTTTTAAGTTTCTAACACTTAAAGTTTCCATTTTTACTTAGTTTCAAGCTTCAAGTTCTTCATACTTTTTCTTTCTAGTTTCAATGGCAACACTCTCATACTCTTCTATTGCAAGTTTTACACCTATTTCATGAGTTTACTTTATGTCTTCTTAAAAATGTTCTTAAAGCTCTTTTAACTTCTAAAATCTCTAGAAAATGGTAGAAAACTCCGTTTGAGTTGAAACCAATTTCTATGAACTTCTATTAATCTCTACTTCCATATTCTATGAGCTTGTATAAAACAAACATCTCTAACCTATTTTTCCAAGGATGACCAAAACTATTTATTAGTGGCCTAGGAAGTTTTGTTTCAACTTTTTGAAAGATGATCATGTATTTGAGCTTCTAGATACCTCTTGATCTTCAATCTAAAGTCTTGGAAAGTTTGAAAATTCCTAGATTTTTGATCCCATGATGGCCGAACCTAGTAGGTTGTGAACCTAGGATGTTTTGTTTTCATTTTCCAATATGATCATGGACTTGAGCTCCTTAATACATTTGGTTGCTAAGTCTAAGAGATTGGAAAGTTTAAAGATTTCTACCCTATTTATCATATGATGGTTGTAAACCTAGGATGTTTTGTTTTCATTTTCCAATATAATCATGACCTTAGATTTCTTGCTTTCTTTTAACGCTAAATCTAAGAGCTTAGAAGGGTTGGAAATTCCTAGCCTACTTATACTAAAGAGGCTAAAACCCTAAGCATGGATTTAGTGAGATTTTGTTCTATCTTTGTAAAGTGAACCTTGGTTATGAACTCCTAACATTTAAGGATCATTAATCCATGAGTTGTATTCTCTTTTGAAAACCTTTAACCCTATTTTATGCCATGGTTGAACCTATACCTTCTTGGTTAACTTTTAACTTGTGGTTTTGTGTTCATAAATGTAGACTTTCATCGCGGAGTAGACGAGGACATTCATAGTACACTTCCCCAAGCATCACGTACCTTTACCTTCACAAAAGGTAAGAGGGGACAGTCTGAGGGATATTCAATAGCTATGTGCATGTGTGTATGTGGTTTACTCAATTTATTTGAATATTGTTATTATATTGAATCAAAGTTTGAATGAATTGTATACTTGAACTGTTGTGATAACTGTTTGAAGTTGATCCTTATTTGATTGAAAGTGTTGTGAATCATATATGTTATGAACTGTCATTAACTGTTATATTGTTGACTGAGTTTATGATGATATTGATTGATGTCTGAAAATCCTGACCTTAGTCAACTAATCATAAGATTAAAAGCCTAAATAAGCTTCATAGAAAACTTTGAAAGTAATGGTGTTCATTTAAAAATATTCTTTAGTAAAGTATGTGTTTTGCAAAGTAAGTGATCTTACTTGTATTTATTCTGGAATGATCAAACATTGGAACTTGTGTTAAATAATTTCAAGTTAAAGGAAATTATTTTCTTACGAACTAAGTTTTTGTACAAGAGAAAATCATTTAGAAAAAATGTGTTTTTACGGAAGGAAAAGCCTTTGGAAAATATTTGACCTTAAATAGAGATGATTTTAAGAAAATGATTTCATGAGAAAATGGATTTCTTATAATAGTTTACAAATGATTTTCCAATGAAAAGATTTCCTGTAAAGAAATACTTTCAAAAATATTCTGGTAACTTGGATGGGTTACAGCGGTTTTATTTTGGTATTTGATTTTCATTGAACGAAATTATGAATGGTCGTTAGCTTTGATCTTCGTCAACGAATGAGATTGAACACAAAGAAAACATCTTGAATGAATGTTTTTCTTCATGCATTTAGGCCGACGTGCCTCACAGGTTAGTCACTTCGGTGATGCCCAAGCAGGGGCTATTAGTCACTTCGGTGATGTCCAAACAGGGACTTTTAGTCACTTCGGTGATGCCCAAGCAGGGGCTGTTATATAAGTCACGATGGTGATGTCCAAACAAGGACTTTAGTCATGACGCTGATGCCCAAGTCGAGGCTTGAGTTTGATCAACTCTTAGAAAGATGAAGGGATCTCATGAGATTAAGTTTATAGAGTTGGAATATTGAAGTGTCATGCATAATCTTTATAAAAGCTGATTGTACGGGTATGACACCCATTTATGTGATACTTGTTGTTTTATCTATTAATATTTGGTAAATGTTAATATGTTGATGTGATGCATGTATCATGCATATGGTTATTGTAATCTATCCATATATTGGTATCTCACTCTTGCATATCTTCTTGTTACTTCTCTTTGATTTTCAGCATCGCTGTATATCTATGAGTTTAGATGGATCCGAACATCTCATTGGTACCGTCGGAATCGAAGACTGAGATCTTCGATGATGCGGGGAATGCGGGGGCGTGGCAGATTCACCCCGAATCTACATCAGCTACCTATCATGGACCGATAACCACGCTAGAGAAGAATACCGAGGGCGAACCATGTCGCAGAGTTCAGACAGTTGAGACCAGGAGGATTGCTCTCCCACCACCTTGGTACTACTTACACGTGCTACAGATGAATGGGCAGCTACATGAGCACCCGCCTCTAGGGGTACCATTGCCTGGAGTCGAGCCAGCTTCACCGATTGAGGAGGACCCGAAGGAGGACCCCGAGGAGTTCCTGGAGGATGAGCCCGTGTACCACGTCTTGGATCATGATGATGATCTTGATGAGGTGCCGGAGTATATGCTTGATGACGATCCAGATTTTTATGATTCCGACTCTCCTGATGAGGGCGGATACGTCGTGGACCCATCACCTAGGGTCTCTTCTTGTGGGAGTGTTCGTGGCGAGCCTTCTTTTTAGTCGTTAGTAGTGATCAGCTTAGGGGTGTATCTTTTGTGGGTAGTCTGTCTTGGTCCGACTGCATTTTGGATCCTTAGAGCCACCCTTTTGATGTGTGGTTCCGGACTCTCCCCCTATTTTGCTTTACTTAGTTTACAGCTGTTAACTTTATGTTCTATAATTCTGTTACTAATGGCCATCCTGATTAGGCCCTAGTTTCTGTACTAAACTCTGAATCCCATGGGGAGAGATTATATATATATGCTATTTATATTTCATGTTATGAGTGCCCATCACTTACCATTGTTTTTTTTAAAAAAAAAAATATTACCATTTTGAGAATACTCACTTATTAAGAAAATGTCATTTACCGGAAGCAACCAGCAATTTAATTATTTTATTTTCCGCAACAGGTATCAAAGTGACGCCCTAGTTTAGGGTGTTACACACTTCTTGGGCCTAAAGGCATTAGAATTGCCGCCTCTGGACCTATCATACAAAAATTGCTGCTTCTTGCCACTTTGTTTGAAGTCTCGTCCGGTTGGAGCATAGTGCTACTTGCCCTTATCCTTATCCTTCTGCTCAGTCTTCTTGCTACCTTGGCTGTTAGAATTCCTGTAGCTGGAGACTCTAGACTTGTAGGCATCCTCAAAGATCCTACACTTGTTCACCAAGGTGAGGAAAACTCTGATCTCCTGGTAGCTAATTGCCTGCTTGATCTCCGGACGAAGGCCATCCTCGAACTTTATACACTTTGACTGGTCATCCACCATGACCTGATAAGGTGTGTAATACCTAGCTAGCTCCTCGAATCTTGCCGCATACTCGCCTACTGACATACTTCCTTGCTTCAGTGCCAACAACTCCATCTCTTTCTTGTCACGTACATCCGCAGGGAAATACTTCTCCATGAGCCTATCTCTAAACACAGCCCAGGTGACTGTTGTACCCTCAGCCACCATCCACTGACAACAATTCTCCCACCAGTGGTCAGGCTCCTCAGTGAGCATAAACATGGCGAAGATAACCCGCTGCTGATGATTGCAGTCTATAGCTCTAAAGATCTTCTCGATCTCCCTCATCCACAGCAAAGCTCCCTCGGGGTCATAAGCTCCTTTGAATGACCGTGGGTTGTTCCGCTGGAACTTGTTGAGACCCTGAAACTCTACTGATCCTACGTGGTTGTTGTTCTGAACTTGGCCGATCGCATTGGCAAGGAGTGCTAACGCGTTAGCGATTGCCTGATCGTTTCTGCCTCTTCCTGCCATAAGTCCATATAATGCCAAGACAACTTGTTAAACACAGGGAACTTAACCAGTTAAAAGCTACGGCTCGCTAACTTAAAACATCATTGTCTACAACAAGTATAGGCAATTCAAACAAGACACAGAAGACTCACAACAGACTCATACCACGTCCGGACAGGGCCGAACTGCTCTGATACCACTAAATGTGACACCCTTCTACCCTGCATGTTAATATAAAACATTTACTTAAAAGAGGTAATTATAAAACATGCATTTATTTGATTAAAATAAAAAACTTGGATAAAATGGTTTCAAATCTCAACAAAAACAACGCGGAAATAACATAGTTTTAAAACAATAAAACATAAACTAGACAGATAAAGAAAAACCCAACCCCGATGTCACATACATAGCTGGTATAACCAAAATCCAGATACATCACAGAAACAAACTAAAATAACTAACAAAACTAAAAACTATAACTAAGCATTCTAACTAGAGTCGCGACTCCTCAGAGTCACTCCTCCGTTGGCTGTTCACTGTCCTCTACATAAGGAAATACATGCAATAACATAAACATGAAAACAGGGAGTAAGAAATCATGTAAACTCAACGACATATGAATAGGGAATAAGATGAACATACATCATATCAAGCATAGGAACAAACATCACACATCATCATTTACATGTTACACGTCAACAGTCAAAAGATGCTATGCGGTGCAACACCTACTCTGCTACTCCGTTATGCATGTTGATCCAACTATCTCAGGAAGTCAACTTCGGAGTTACATATCCGTATTGGCCAAAAAGCACCAACTCCAGCAGTTCCCCAAACCATGGAGGAACCCCTTGGATAGCTGACATATCATAACTGGATACGCCACCTCGGGGGCGCACGGTCCACCAAACCTTGGGTGAACCACCCGAGACTTGGGCCAGATCATCATAACTTGGATGACCTCCCCTATGTTGAACATCCCCCACTAATCAACTTCAACGTATGAATGCGTGAACACAACACACAAGGCAACCACTTCCTTTACTTGGGCCAATAAGCACCCAAGACTTATCACAAACATCAACATCAACACCTTAGACCCAAACCGTGGGATCAAGGTTACCTTGGCCAAAAAGTACCAAGGTCCAACGTAACAACACCTCGACCAGAAAGCATCGAGGCCACTTTGGACAAAAAGCACCAAAGCATAACAACGTGCGGTAACCCATCGGGTACCGGCTTAACCAGCTTATTACTCTTTGTTATCTGAATTATTCTTTAATTAAGTTATCTAACTTGTTATCACTCGATTAGTGTATTATTACTTCATCTGCGTATAATCCGGATGAAACATACCTGTAATTCATTAGTTTCAGGTTCTGACCAGTATGGGAAACACGGGCGTGCTCACCCCAGCACGGTCGTGTTGCCACTAAGTGGAGCACGATCGTGCTCACTGTCCTGCCCGGCCGTGCTCAATGCATGACCTGCCTTCCAGAATTTAAATGGGGGCACGGTCGTGCTCCTTGTTCAGCACGACCGTGCTCATGGAGCGGGTCGTACTGTTCTGGGCAGATTCAATGATGTTTTTGGGTTTTGGCTCCCTAACACTCTCAAGTCAGATCCTAGGGTCTTAACTAACTCATTCGGTTGATGGAAATTGAGAGAAAAAAAGAAGGGAGGCAGCTCTGAGTGTTGGGACGTGATAGACTAGGGTTTAGATTGTGTTTTAGGCGTTAAAAACGGGTTGGAATACGATTTGGGCTTAAAAAGAACCTAAAACGCGTTTTCTGGTTCTGTATGTATTCGCGGCGAGAACTCCGGTTCGTGGGGCGAGTCAGAGAACCAATTTTGTCAGTTGGATTCGCGAGGCGAACCCGAAAGCGCAAAGCTGAATTTTTTTATTTTCACGGGGCGAGTCTGAAACATTTGAATTTGGCCAAAGAACGTGAAATAATACTTGTAGACAATTCTATTAGCTTTCCAACACCACCAAGATCATCTCGATCGAACATCTAGAACTCAAGATATGACCAAAACGGAGAAACAGGTTACTAGACTCTAAGACAATTGAACCTCCTAAGACTAAACCTTCCCAACATGAACTTAGACATCAAAAACAAGCATAACAAACATATATAAGCTAAGTCTAACAATATAATGATTATAGGTAAAGATGAAATAACTTTATAATTATATATAGGAATTAACTGGTATGCATTATTAGTGTAATGATTTTTTACAAGGTCAAATAATTATAAATTACTATATCATTAAAAATATTTGACTTGCCAAACAAAGCCTTAGTGTATGATTTGGGGAAAAACTATTTTAAATTTAATAGGATATGTTTGATAAATCTAGTTAAAGTATAAAGCTCATTTTTACAAGAAAATTATTTTAGCAAAATTAGAAATTCAAAACTTACTAGAAAAAATCGTTTGATTATTTTGATATCAATTATATTTTGTCCATTTTATTATATGAAACCAATGATTCGCTAACCAATTGCGATCACACAATTCATTTTCCATTTTGCTATGTTGTTAGGGTGAAAAGTTACTTGTTTTTATCATTTTTCAGTTTCTTTATTTTTAGTTTAAGAGGTTGTTAACACAAATAAAATATTGGATCAACTAAATTACCCAATGCAAGATAATCAATCATCAATTGAAGTGGGAAAGGAAAAATCGGCTAGAAGAGATAACATGCTGCCAGTAGAATGATGTAATATTGGGTCAAATATGCAAAAATAGGCCGAAAAAGATGAGTTTTGATTGGAATTTGGAAGCTTCGAATCAAGTTAAGAAGATCTTTATCCACCTTAAAGATAGGAGGAGTTAGCTTCAGTTATTTGTTGAACAACACAATGAGGATTGTTTGAAGACACTACACGTAGATATGCATCAAGATCTTGGTGACAAGACATTTTCCATAATTCTAAGACAGTGGATTCATCTCTTGGCTAGTATACTCATTGTTCATTATAATTAGATCAAATTAACATAAAAATCAGCCGAAGACGAATTACTTGTTTATATTATATGTCGTTAACCACTAATTAAAACGTAGGTTATGTTAACCCAAAAAAGAAGCATAACTTATGTTAGTAGAACATGATAGATAATGTATAGAGCCATTTACGATACACTTAAATATGAAAACAACCACAATCAAACTATAAATCAGGCTTTGGCTACGGTGAGAGACTCCCTTAAGTCTCTCACCATGAGAGACAACTTCCCACCATTTGAATAATGTAATCTTTATGACCATATCATATACCTTCTACATCATATTATCGCTCCCCCAAACTCCCTCCACGATCCCCTCCCACCTACGACTATCTCACCCTACCACCACTACCAACCACAGCCCACCGCCACTCCATCCCTCCCCTCCGTCGGAACCGTGAACTGCTCTGATCCTCATGTCCTCATCGTCGTCCAAAGGTTCACCTCTCAACCTTCACCTCATTCACTCCATCTCCCACACCCTCACTGCCTCCCTCGACGGTGTCTTTAATCGTCGACGGCACAAGGGCTGGATGGATCTCGCGCCGGATCTACGGGGCATGTGGGTCGTGAAGCTTCGTCGGAGAACGACGGTTCTGGTTAACAACGATTCACAAGAAGGAAAGGCTCCAGTCAGTTCCTCTGTCATACCCCACCACTAATCGTGTGTTGCTCCTCCATATACCCATATTTCGCCCTCTGTTCTTCAATACAAATTGCCCTCTGTTCTCCCTCTCAATCTTTGTCCCTCTCACTCTATATGACAAAGAAAAGAACAGAGGTCGCCCCTACTACCGCTAACGGGTTTGTGGTTCTGAAGAGGAAGAAAATTCAGAGTTTCTTCCTGGTATCGTTCTCAACCCTCCGGCGATGGTGAAGATGACTGCGGTGGCAGAGAGCGTGTCGGGTTGAAGACTGTGGGGGAGCTTGAATAAGGGTGAGAGGGAAAACAAAATAAAAAAAATCTTATGTGGATGGTGCATGATAAGATCACATGGGACTCCTTAATCCAACAGTTATCAAAGATGATGCACGTGAAGGTCTCTCACGGCAGAAGCAGCCCTATAAATCAATGCTAACATACTTCCCTCCAATTATTTTCTTTCAGCTTCCTCATTTGTCTTTATTCGCAGTTTACTTATAGTTACTTATTTATAGACTGCTTTCACATTTAACTCGACACATGGTGCAATTTGCTACAGTGAATTGTATAGAATTTTTTTTGCTACTTTCCATCAAGGAGCTTCCTTTAGCTCCTAGGAACTTGCGCTCAAGAAAAATAATCCCTATTTTGACATTAGCCGTTTGATTGTTGAGAATCAATGAATCATGTGTTTGCTAGTTAACTGAGCCATTGGGTTAATTAGTCAAAGAAAACTCACAAGCATATGTATATCATTGGTCCCTGGTCCAAGATCTGTATTTGGAATCAACATGATGATCCATGCTTGGGTGTTTTAAAAAATAGATTATGAGTAATCTGACAAAAGCTAATAATGCAAAAAAAACAAACAAACAAATTTTGGCTAAGAAAGAGGTGATACCTGCATCTGATTCAGGTAAAAGTGTTCTATTATTTGATCAAACCTAATTTGACTAAAATATCCCTAGTATCATGGAGCTGAGACATAAATAACCACTTCTATTCTCTTTCTAGAAGGTGATTTTTGCTAACAATACCCAATCAAACAATTCACAGCACTATTCAGAAAATTATCAAACATGAAGCTAACATTTACAACATGAATTCTTCCAAATCAATTGGCAAAGGTAACTCTTACCATATGATTTTTTTTGGTAGAGATTCCAAGCACATCACTGAGTCTAGCATTTGTAGAATCTTTAGCTTCTCATTGTGTTGGGTTTTGGGCTCCCTTCCTATGTGGAGAAAGGCCCAAATGTGTAAGCTCATTTTGTATCACTTATTTAAGTGGAGAGAGGTCAGATTAGGGTTGGTAGAGAGGTCTCATTTTAGTAAGAACATAGCAGCCAACAAGAGAGAAGAGAGGAGAGAAAGCCAACCAGCATACTCACCAGACAGTCACCGTAAAATTGTGACAGAGGATTCGTTCACCGTTGGATCGGGCTGAAATTTCTGTAGCAGATTCAGGACGTATGGTTCTTCATTCTCACCGTTCGGATTTCAAGAGGAGGCCTTAAGTGAGAGATATTGTCTTCGTACAGTAGCTCTGTTTTTGGGGTAAATTTCATCTTCTTGTTTCTCATTTGTAAGCATTGGTGCTTGGTTGTTTTGGTTGATTTTTAGCACGGTTTGTGCACTTGTTGGAGACTCTTTTGTACCCTTATTTGATCATAGTGGAGCTTTTTCTTTGGTCTGGACGACCCGTAGTTTTTACCCTTGCTTTAAGGGGTTTTCCACGTTAAAATCTTGGTGTCTCTTTTATGTTTGTGTTGTTCTATTTGCTGCCATATATTTGTTGTTGCTCCTCACAGATTCTTGCAAGTTTGGGGGGATTTATTTCCGCTGCGTATTGCTTTGTTATTGTGTTACACTGTTGCGTTGTTGTTCCCCCCATCAGAATGGCAACAGAGCTACTTGGATTGGGGTATTTTGACTTGCTTGAATGATGGAGGCAAATACAAAGATGGTCTGTTTGAATGGCACTAATTATCATTTGTGGAAGGGCAAGATGAAGGATTTGCTCTTTGTGAAGAATATGCATCTTCCTGTTTTTTCTACTCAGAAGCCGGATGCCAAGTCAGATGAAGAATGGGATTTTGAACATCAACATGTGTGTGGTTTTATTCGGTAATTTGTAGAAGATAATGTTTATAATCATATTGCTAATGAGACACATGCAAAATCTTTGTGGGCAAAGATAGAGTCCTTGTATGCCTCTAAATCAAGGAATAATAAATTGTACTTGCTAAAGAGCTTCACTAGTTTGAGGTACAAGGAGGGGACTTCCATTTCAGATCACTTGAATGAATTTCAAGGGCTCCTTGATCAGATGTCAGGAATGGGTATCAAGTTTGATGATGAGCTTTTGGGACTATATCTATTGATATCTCTACCAGAGTCTTGGGAGACGTTTCGGGTTTCTATCAAAAGTTCAGCCCCTAATGGTGTTGTTTCTTTGGAAATGGCAAATGGTGGTGTTCTTAATGAGGAGATGAGAAGGAAGGTCCAGGGTACTTCATCTCGTTCCGAGGTGCTTGTCACTGAAAATAGGGGGAGAAGTCAGAGAAAAGAACCGAAGGGTGGTATAGAGAAAAGCAGGAGCAAGTCCAAGTCTCGATACAAGAATGTGGAGTGTCATTATTGTCACAAAACAGGGCACATACAGAAGAATTGTTTTCTGTGGAAAAAGGAGAACAAAGACAAGAAGGGTAAGCCGAAAGAGAGGGATCATGATGATGATGACCGTGTTTCTAATGCTGTTGGTGATGATCTTGTTATTCTCCCTGACCATGAGTCGGTTATTCTTGTATCAGATGAGAGCATGTGGATAATTGATAGTGGTGCTACATTGCATAATAGTTGAATATTTCAAATAATTCGTTTTGAGACAACGCCATGGCTGAGATAGAGAGAGTATGTGTTTTAAAAGCAAAGAAAAAGATTTATAGAGCAAGAGTAGTAGAAAACTATAGATGAAACAAAGAAAAAACTCTGAAAAATTTAAAGAATGACGGATAAGATAGGGACACAATGATGAATATGACCCACAAAAAGAGATTAGTGGTATATATATATATATATATATATATATATATATATATATATATATATATATATATATATATATATATATATATATATATATATATATATATAACCACAAGTTAGAATTTAACATTTTGAAATACCTTTAACTCAAATTTTACAACTATGTTTTGACCCCTTATTGTTAGTATATGTGGGTTTTGCATGTAGTCGGTCTTTAATTCTTCAATTTTACAGATTGGGGCCGTCTAATAACTTCACTAGGGACATTTTTGCAATATAGTTTTTACTTTCCTCTTTTTGGCTTCTTTTTGGTTGAATAAGGAACCTTTCGCCAGCCAGGTCTGCAGAATGGTTATGGGGGAATGATTTTTTTTTTTTTTTTTATTTCTGAGATCATTGGTGGCGCTAGTGTGCAGAACGATGTTAGTGGGTGTTGATTTGGCACGATCTGGTGGCTTCGTTGCAGCTCTATATATGTTGATTTACGGGAGTTGTTTTTTCCCTTTCTACCTGAGATTTGTCACACAAAATATGTTGTTCTAATCCGAATCACATGATTATGGTGGCATTGAGGTTGATTTGTTGGTGAATATTGGTAACGCTGCATTTACCAAAGATTTGTATTTGAGATTGTGATGACTTTTGGATTGATTTACATCGTGTATGCAACTGCTCTGGACCCAAAGAAGGGTGACCTTGGGATAATTGTAAGTGGCTCATTTATTGGTTCTACTATTGGTACAAGGAGGGGACTTCCATTTCAGATCACTTGAATGAATTTCAAGGGCTCCTTGATCAGATGTCAGGAATGGGTATCAAGTTTGATGATGAGCTTTTGGGACTATATCTATTGTTATCTCTACCAGAGTCTTGGGAGACATTTCGGGTTTCTATCACAAGTTCAGCCCCTAATGGTGTTGTTTCTTTGGAAATGGCAAATGGTGGTGTTCTTAATGAGGAGATGAGAAGCAAGGTACAGGGTACTTCATCTCGGTCCGAGGTGCTTGTCACTGAAAATAGGGGGAGAAGTCAGAGAAAAGAACCGAAGGGTGGTATAGAGAAAAGCAGGAGCAAGTCCAAGTCTCGATACAAGAATGTGGTGTCATTATTGTCACAAAACAGGGCACATACAGAAGAATTGTTTTCTGTGGAAAAAAGAGAACAAAGACAAGAAGGGTAAGCCGAAAGAGAGGGATCATGATGATGATGACCGTGTCACTAATGCTGCTGGTGATGATCTTGTTATTCTCCCTGACCATGAGTCGGTTAATCTTGTATCAGATGAGAGCATGTGGATAATTGATAGTGGTGCTACATTGCATAATATTTGAATATTTCAAATAATTCGTTTTGAGACAACGCCATGGCTGAGATAGAGAGAGTATGTGTTTTAAAAGCAAAGAAAAAGATTTTTAGAGCAAGAGTAGTAGAAAACTATAGATGAAACAAAGAAAAAACTCTGAAAAATTTAAAGAATGACGGATAAGATAGGGACACAATGATGAATATGACCCACAAAAAGAGATTAGTGGTGTATATATATATATATATATATATATATATATATATATATATATATATATATATATATATATATATATATATATATATATAACCACAAGTTAGAATTTAACATTTTGAAATACCTTTAACTCAAATTTTACAACTATGTTTTGACCCCTTATTGTTAGTATATGTGGGTTTTGCATGTAGTCGGTCTTTAATTCTTCAATTTTACAAATTGGGGCCGTCTAATAACTTCACTAGGGACATTTTTGCAATATAGTTTTTGCTTTCCTCTTTTTGGCTTCTTTTTTGTCGAATAAGGAACCTTTCACCAGCCAGGTCTGCAGAACGGTTATGGGGGAACGGTTTTTTTTTTATTTCTGAGATCATTGGTGGCGCTAGTGTGCAGAACGATGTTAGTGGGTGTTGATTTGGCATTATCTGGTGGCTTCGTTGCAACTCTATATCTGTTGATTTACGGGAGTTGTTTTTTCCCTTTCTACCTGAGATTTGTCACACAAAATATGTTGTTCCAATCCGAATCACTTGATTATGGTGGCATTGAGGTTGATTTGTTGGTGAATATTGGTAACGCTACATTTACCCAAGATTTGTATTTGAGTTTGTGATGACTTTTGGTTTGATTTACATCGTGTATGCAACTGCAGTGGACCCAAAGAAGGGTGACCTTGGGATAATTGTATGTGGCTCATTTATTGGTTCTACTATTGGCATTGCTGCCATTTTCTATAAGATTATTAGAAGCTGAAGAGTTTAAATTGAAAGTAGGATGAGCTTCTTTGGCTTCCCTTATTGTTCTTTTTATTTTTGTTGCATTTTCTTTGTATAGCGTGATCTTTGTCCAGTTTAATTTATATGATCTTTCTTTTTAAAATTAATGTTCATTTCTTCTTGAATGTTTTAGCCAAACTTCAGCTCCAATTAAAACTATGAACACTTTTTTTTCGATAAGCATAAATCATGAACACTTAAATGGAAGTTATATGTACTTTGTCAATTATTCTAGCTTTGCTATATGCTTGAGATGGAAATTGGTTATGGCAACTTGTCCCTCGTTATTAAGAATCAAGTTACTGAAAATAGTTTTGTGAGATGAAGATGTTGTTAGCTTTTTACATGAAGACAACATGATGGCAAAATCGAAACGGTGGTCATGCGTCTTATTCCAGCTTTCACTGTAATGCCCTGTGCGACACCCTAAAACCTGGCATCACATGGTTACCTGTTGCGGAAAGGAAACTTATTTAAAATATTGGTCGCTTTCGAAAAAATAATCTTTTATATAGGGTTACTAAAAAAGGGTACTCATTTTTTTTTTGTTAAAAGAAGTTAAGAAAAGGTGATGAACACTCAGAACATGAAAATAAACATTACACATATAAATATAACTGTCCCACTTGGGATCTTAGGTTTGATCACAAAACATGCCTTGTCGAACTGGCCAACATACACTAAAACAACTACTGAAGAAACAGGTAAAAAAAAAAAGAACATCAAACCGGGGATAGGGAACTGGGTACAAGACTCAAAAGATGGCTCTAAAAGTCTAGGGACAATCGGGACAACTCTAAAAGCCGACGAACGATCTACCGATGCCTCCTGCAAGCAGAATGACCACAAACGCTACCCCCAAACGAGATATCAGATGCTGGATCGATAACATCACCGCCATCGTAGATAGGGACATCGTCATCTCCGGGATCCTGTGGATGGTACTCTGGCTCCTCCTTGTCCCCGATACGTCGCGGTCGTCACTCCTCTGCTGGCTGCCCATCATCCTCTGCATAAGGAAATACATGCAACAACATAAACAGGAAAACAGGGAGTAAGAAATCATGTAAACTCAACGGCATTGGAATAGGGAATAAGATGAACATACATCATATCAAGCATAGCAACAAAACATCACACATCATCATTTACATATTACACGTCAACAGTCAAAAGATGTTATGCGGTACAACACCTACTCCGCTACTCCGTTGTGCATGTGGATCCAACTATCTCAGGAAGTCAACTTCGGAGTTACATATCCGTATTGGCTAAAAAGCACCAACACCGGCAATTCCCCAAACCATGGAGGAACCCCTTGGATAGCAGACATATCATAACTAGTTACGCCACCTCGGGGGCGCACGGTCCACCAAACCTTGGGTGAACCACCCGAGACTTGGGCCAGATCATCATAACTTGGATGACCTCCCCTATGTTGAACATCCCCCACTAATCAACTTCAACGTATGAATGCGTGAGCACAACAACACACAAGGCAACCACCTCCTTTTCTTGGGCCAATAAACACCCAAGACTTATCACCAACATCAACATCAACACCTTAGACCCAAACCGTAGGGTCAAGGCCCCCTTGACCAAAAAGCACCAAGGTCCAACGTAACAACACCTCGACCAGAAAGCATCGAGGCCACTTTGGACAAAAAGCACCAAAGCGTAACAACGTGCAGTAACCCGTCGGGTACCGGCTTAACCAGCTTATTACTCTTTGTTATCTTAATTATTCTTTAATTAAGTTATCTAACTTGTTATCACTCGATTAGTGTATTATTACTTCATCTGCAGATAATCGGGATGAAACACACCTGTAATTCATTAGTTTCGGGTTTTGACCAGTAGGGGAAACACGGGCGTGCTCACCCCAGCACGGTCGTGCTGCCATTTAAGTGGAGCACGATCGTGCTCACTGTCCTGCACGGCCGTGCTGAATGCGTGGCCTGACTTCCAAAATTTAACTAGGAGTACGGTCATGCTCCCGGTTCAGCATGGCCGTGCTCCTGGGCAGGGCCATACTGTTCTAGGCAGCATCCAACGTGTTCTTGGAGTTTAGGCTCCCTAATTCTCTCAAATCAGATCCAAAGGTCTTAACTAAAACATAAGCATGGAAAATTAAAAATTCTCCGATCACCATAACACAAAATTATTATTAAAAAAGTTGAAAAACCCGTGTCATATTATAAATTCATGATTAAAATTAAAATAAAACTAGACAGATGAAGGCATCATGTCTCTAATAGTATCTCTGACTCGCTCCATCTGCCCGGTACTTCCTTGAGATATTGCCCAAAAGAAATATTACCGCACAACCCCTCTGCAAATCTGTAGCCACCGCCTAAGCTTTCTATATGTTTAAGTTTTGCTATCATGATGATAGAGATAGAATTGTCTAAGCTTTCTTTTTTTTGCCTTTTGCTATTATGCCACCGCCTAAGGTATCATTATGCTTATAATATTTTAAGGTATCATTAAGGTATCATTATCTAATATTTTATTATGATTCTATGCCTATAAAAGGCATTGGCCTGTACGGTTTGTTTGCTCAATGTATCGCAAACTGGGTGAATCAACCAAGAGAAAAGAAACACTATGGCCAAGAGAAAAGAAACATCAAATTATTGAATTTTGTAGAACCAAAAAATTGTAGTATTGAAATGCAAAGGAACAAGCACAGATAATTACCAGACTGGCAGGGAAGAGGAGGCACAGTCACGAGTTGGAGTTCTTGGGCGGCACCGGTTTTGCTTTGAAGCCAAAGCGACAAGACACATCAAGGGTTTTAGATGCTAAATAAAAATACAATGTTTAAGTGATAAAGGGCTGGCCAGAGATCGAGATCGGGTAAAAAATACGAAAATAATTTAAGTGAGGCATAAGAGTGACACCTTGCTACCCTTATAGAAATTAAGCATTAAAGATACAATTAAACAAATAAAAACATACATTTATCGGAATAAATAAAACATTTGTCCATGGGTAGAAAGGTCCCACATGAATGAGTTATCAAAACGCGGAAAACAAAAACCATGTTTTAAACAGATAAAAAAATAATAAACATAACCAACAAAGCCAAACAAAAGGAAAAGCCCTAACTATGAGCGGTGGCTCCTCAGAGTCACTCCTCTTCGGACAGCTCACCATCCACTACATGAATCCAAACATGCCAAACAAACAAACAGAAAATGGGGAGTAAGAATCATGTAAACAAATACGACATGGAGATAGGAGGCAAGGTAAACACACACGCATGGCAACATCTATCATACATCAACATTTATATATCGTAACATCAATCATCATCATAATCAAGTATGCTATGTGGTGCAACGCAAGACTACTCCGCTACTCCATTATGCATGTGGAACCAACTAACTCAGGATGAACGACTTTGGAGTTACATATCTGTATTGGCCATAGAAGCACCAACACTGGCAGTCCACCGAACCTTGAGTGAACCCCATGGATAGCCAACGCATCAAACTGTGGATGCTTCATCACGGGGGCACACGGTCACCAAACCTTGGGTAACCTACCGTGGATGGCCAGATCACCGTACTCTCGGGCGATCTCCCCTACGTCGAACGTCCCCCTACTATCAGCTCTAATGCTCGATGCATGGACACGACAAAAAACAACAACCACCTCCTTTGCTTGGGCCAAAAAGCTACCAAGACCTCTACATCAACATCATCAACACCTTAGACCCATCCGGGGTCAAGACCCCTTTTCCCAATAAGCACCAAGGTATAACTCATCAACACCTCGACCAATAAACATCGAGGTCACCTTGGCCAATAAGCACCAAAGCCATCAACGTGCGGTAACCCAACGGATACCGGCTTAATCATCGTATCATCTTAATTGATCTTTAATTAAGTTATCTAACCTTCATCATTTATTAACTATGTTATCATAACATTATCGAGGGAAGATTGGGGTTAAAAACCCCTTTGAGTCTTTAATCTCAGATTCTGTCCAGTGGGGTGAGCACGGGCGTGCTTAACCCAAGCACAGACGTGCTGCCACTGAAGTGGAGCACGGTCGTGCTTCGTTTTAGGCACAGCCATGCTCAGCTTCACGGCCATGCTTAATAAGCTGCCATTTTCCATAATTCAAACTGGGAGCACGGGCGTGCTCCCTGTTCAGCACGACCGTGCTCAATGCACGACAGTACTGTTCTGGGCAGAGTTCAAACACATATTTTAACCAGTTTTTAGGGAAGATTAATCCTTTAATCCTACGTCATTTAACAACATATCTTTGGGTAAAAACTCATCATCGGAACTCAACATTAACACCAATCATTCAAACAATATCATACCATAACAACTATCGACATAGCATCATGTTCATACCAAGATAATCAACATAAACATCAGGTGACATATATCATGAACATAAGCATATGAAATAACATACTAAGCAGTCGAGAACATGTTATCACAAAACCAATTTAGCATATTTAATCATACATTCACATATGAAAAAACAGGGTTCATGGGAACCCCTTTACCTTACACTACCCCCACTACCTAATGAATACACTTCCCTCCTCCCCATACCTGGATTGAAGGTTCCTCAACGCTCTAATGGTCAAATTGGTCACGGTTCCCAAAGTGACTCAGCTAACCTTCCAAGCCTTGGTCAAACAAAACACGACTAACTCAGTTTCCAATCAAGGTAATGAAAGGAAATCACAAAAGGGAAAGGATTTACCTATATATCAAGAACAGATGAAACAAAGTTCCCCAAAGGTCTCCAATACTCACTAGTGCAATAAGTGCCTTTTACAGGAACGTTTTACGTCAGTTGACTATATGTTTGACGTTAAAAATGAGGCGGCGGCAGTTTTGTAAATATTAAATCACTATTTGTGTCATTTGTTTAATGAACTGACGTTAAAAGAATTATTAACACTTTTAACGTCAGTTGTTTATACAACTGACGCTACAAGTGTTATTTTTACTTCAGTTAAATAAATAACTGACGTCAATAATCCTATATTCCTCTGAAACTCATCCATATCTTTCTTTTGTTGTCATCTCCCAGCTGTTGTCACTTTTAACGCAGATCACTCCATATATAGTGCAGTTTATTTCTAATCTTTTTTTAACAAGTTTATTTTTAATCTTAATTAGCTTGAATTAGTAAACAAATTCTTTTGCAAATTAAAATAAATAAACACTTAACATAAAACAAGTTATATGTATAATCAAATCGTATCTCATTGAAGCGATTCATAAGTTACAATTACATGATTAAAAGGTAAAAAATTTATGCAACATAGCCCTAAAATATAAAAAAGTTTCTGTTTCAACGTCATTTTCTTCTCAGTCCTGTCCTCAAACTCCAATGGATGCATCCCCTCCCTCACTTGAATTCCTTGATGCTCCATCTGAATCCACAGTCACTTGCTGCCAAAGTGGAGTGAAAGGGATGACGGGGATGAAATAAAGTGAGGGAATCAATAATGTGATTCACTCAACCTTACCATCCATGTAATGTGATTTACTCAACCTCAAGTTTTTTGACCATTAAGACAGAAACCTTTAAGTCTAGGTATAGGAAGAAATAACAAAAGTCTCAAATATGATAGAGCCATATTGTGAAGGAATAGAAAACGCATGAAATATAGAGGAAAAGAAGAGGGTGTATTACAGACTGATACAGAAGAATGGTACTTTATATAGAGAAGAGAGACTACCTGATTTTCTTCAAAACTGATCTATAAACTTAATGCTCATTAAGAGGATTAAGTTACAAGGTGCATGGGTAAGTAGCACAAGAGTCAAAGGAATGAATGTTTTTACAGAAACTTATACACTTTTAAAGTCAGTTGTCTGCAACAACTAACGTTAAAAGTGTTTTTAAAATTAAAAATATTTATTTTTAACGTCAGTTGTTTAATACAACTAACGTTAAATAAATGTCTTTTAACGTCAGTTTTTACAAACAACTGACGTAAAATGTTTTTTTAAAGATGGTTTTTGATTATAACGTTTACACCCGCTCGTCTTTTTCACTTCGCTCTGTACGTATCCGTTCTTCTCTTTTCATCACGCTCACGCTCACTCTCACTCTCACTCTCACTCTCACTCTCACTCTCACTCTGCCCTAATCGCGAGCTCCTCTCCACCGCAACCACCACGAGGGCTTCTTCGCCACCACCGTGAGGTACACTCTTAACCCTAACTCTGTCTTTCCCGCTCATTCTTTACAATAACTTGACATCTCTCTTTCCCCTTCCCGCGCACTAACTCTCCTTGTCCCTCTGCTCTCAGTAACCACATCGAACGTTGGCCACCACTCGAGCTCCCCTCCCCACCACCACACGAGCACCTATTTCTGGTGAGTCTTTAGGGCACATTTTTTTATTTTTGGTTTTGAGTGTATGTTGAAACTGTAGTCTTTGTAGTTGAAACTTGAAACTGTGAGTTTGAGTTGTTTGGAATGTCTCTATTTCTGGTCGTGGGTTTTGTGTTTTCTCTTGTTTTTCTTCTGCTATCATGACCTATTTCAAAATGGGAAGAAATTTAGAGTTGCTTGTAGCATGTGACATCAACAATATATTGCTCATTGGAATTCTGTTTTGTTAATTTATCTTCATCTGCTTATTTCTTTTGTCTTAAGAAACCTGAAAATTGTGTAAATTTGAAATAATTTTTAAACGCCTTGCTTGTATATATCATGCTCTCTTGATCGATTCATATGGCTGAGTGGTTATAGTACTAGATATAGCAATAGTCCTAATATGTGTTGTTGCCTGCTTGATGAGAAGAATGATGTGAGATTACCGTGGAAATTTTGTTTTAGGCAGTTAGTCAAATAAGATATACAAGGTTGACGGGATTTCAAAAACTAGTTTTCAATTAGGATTTCAAAAACTAGTTTTCAATCTCCTGTATTGTCCTTATATTGGATATATGTTTTGTATATCTACAGAACCTATCTAGTTATGGATCGTAGTTGGATGGTTTGTAAGCGCACTAGTGCTGAGTATTTGAAGGGGGTGGGAGAATTTATAGAATTTGCTCAAAGGAATGTTCCTAATAGTAATGGAATGTTCTGTTGTCCTTGTGTCAAGTGTTTTAATACGAGGAAATGTACGGTGAAGGATATACGTACTCATTTGATTTGTGAAGGGATTTTCTTGAGTTATACAAGATGGATATGACATGGTGATGTGTTGTTGAGTAGTATGGCAAGTGTCTCCCAAAGTGAGGACGTTGACGTAGATATGTAGGATGATCGAGTAGAGGACATGATCCGTGATATTGGACAAGAATCTTTTCATCGAGCTCATGTGTATGATAGGTTGTGCGGTGATGCGGATAAGCCTTTATATCCAGGGTGTACTACTCATACACGGTTGTCGGCGGTGCTAAAATTGGTTTGTGTGAAGGTGAGAAATGGTTGGACCGATAAAAGCTTCACGGAATTGCTTGAAGTGTTGAAAGACTTGCTTCTGAAGGACAACACATTGCCTGACTGTAACTATGAGGCCAAGAAGGTATTGTGTCCGATGGGTATGGAGTATAAGAAGATACACGCATGCCCCAATGATTGCATATTGTACACCGGTGTTCATGAAGACAATCACGATTGCCCCAAATGTGGGTTATCACGATACAAAGTGAAGGGTGGTGATGATCATGATGATCTTGATGATGTGAGAAAAAAGGATCCTCTTGCGAAGATGTTGTAGTATCTTCCAATAATTCCAAGGTTCAAGCAATTGTTTGCCAATGCGAAAGATGTGAAGAATATTAGATGGCATAATGATGAGAGGAAACGTGATGGAAAGGTTCGTCATCCTGCTGATTCTATGCAATGGAAGAATATTGATACTATGTTTCCGGATTTCGTCGATGAGCCAAGAAACCTAAGGCTTGGACTTGCTACCGATGGAATGAATCCTTATGGTAACATGAGTAGTATTCATAGTTCATGACCTGTTCTGTTGATAATTTACAACCTCCCCCCTTGGTTGTGCATGAAGAGCAAATACATGATGTTGTCTATGATGATTTCGGGCCCAAAGCAACCGGGAAATGACTTAGATGTTTATCTAAGTCCCTTGATTGAAGACTTGAAAACCCTGTGGGTGGAAGGTGTTGATGTAGTTGATGGGTATTCTAATGAGACTTTCAAGCTTCGTGCCATGTTATTTTGCACCATCAACGACTCTCCAGCATATGGTAACTTGTCCGGGTACAGTGTCAAGGGGCATAAAGCATGCCCTATATGTGAAGAAGGCACATGCTACACTCAGTTGCATCATGGAAAGAAGACGGTTTACCTTGGGCATCGGAGATTTCTTAGACATGATCACCCATATGGTAAGATGAAAAAAGCTTTTAATGGATGCCAAGAGACAGAAGAAGCTCCGGCGGCCTTAATTGGAGAGCAGGTTTATCAGAGGGTAAAGGGCATCGATGTTATATTCGACAAGTCCAAAAAGAAAGGTAAAGCTACTGAGAAAAACATATGGAAGAAGATGTCGATATTCTTTGATCTTCCATACTGGCGCAAGCTTGATGTCAGACACTGCATTGATGTGATGCATGTGGAGAAAAATGTGTGTGATAGTGTGATCGGGACACTTCTCAACATTCATGGCAAGACAAAGGATGGTGTGAATGCTCGTCTCGACCTTGTTCCTATGGGTATACGAGAGCAGTTAGCTCCAGTTGTTGAGGATGGTAAGCGGACTTATTTGTCGCCAGCATGTCATACTTTGTCAAAAAAAGAGAGCCAAAGTTTCTGCAGGTGTCTTCAGGGCATCAAAGTTCCACATGGTTACTCTTAAAATATGAAGAGGCTTGTCTCTAGTGATCTTAAATTGGTTGGCTTAAAGTCTCATGATTGTCACATCTTGATGCAATAACTTCTGTCGGTTGCTATTCATGGTATTGCTCCAAAAAATATGAGACATGCCATTACTCGGTTGTGCTCATTCTTCAATTCTATATGTAGCAAAGTCGTTGACCCCCGTATGTCGGATGACTTGGAAGTTGAGGCTGCTACAATCGTGCCAATTGGAGATGTATTTTCCTCCTTCCTTTTTCGACATAATGGTTCACTTAATTGTTCATTTGGTGAGGGAGATTAGATTATGTGGGCCGGTTTTTCTGAGATGGATGTACCCAATTGAGCGCTACATGAAGATCTTGAAAGGATACATGAAGAATCCTCATCGTCCGGAAGCATCTATTGTTGAAAGGTATGTTGCAGAAGAAGCTATTGAGTTTTGTTCGGACTACCTTCATAACATGGATCCTATAGGGGTTCCTAAGCCTCGCCATGATGAGATAAGATGTCAAGGTAAGGGTACACATGGCTGAAGAATTAATAGCAAGGGTCGGGAGGAAGTGCTTCAAGTACATTTGTATGTATTGAACAACATCGATTCTGTTCAACCTTTCTTATTTGAACATAAAATAAAAGTCAATCAAGAAAACCCTCGAATGAGTGAAAGGTGGTTGTTGAACAAGCATAACAAGACTTTCTTACCATGGTTCAAGGAAGAAATGCTTAAGGATGGCAGTACTGCTTCTGATGACGTAAGATGGCTAGCATGTGGGCCTAGCTTCAACGTCATATGTTGGAGCGGATACGACATCAATAACTTTTCCTTTTATATAAAGGAACAAGATAACAAGAGTACCATGCAAAATAGTGGGGTTATCATCGTTGCCGAAGCAATGCACTTCTCTAGTGCAAAGGACACAAAACCCGTTAAAGCACCGACACCTTACTTTGGATATATTGAAGATATTTGGGTGCTCGATTACACTAAGCTTACGGTGCCGGTTTTTAAATGTAAGTGGGTTGATAGTAACGGTGGTGTACAAACCGACGAATTGGGGTTCACATTGGTAGACCTCAACAAGTTAGGTCATATAAATGAGTCTTTCATAATGGCTTCCCAAGCAAAACAAGTGTTCTACATCACTGATCCTTCTAACAAAAGGTTGTCCGTGGTTCTCCAAGGAAAAAGCATGTATAATGGTAGTGATGAAAATCAAGAATCAAATCTTGATATTCCTGAGACTCCTTCTTTTTCAACAAACATGCCTACTATAATCGAGGAGACACAGGTGGACGATGTACATGCCACTCGTGATGATCATCACGAAGAGATATTGATATAGGTAGTTTAAACTTATTATACATTTATTTTTATTTATACTTCTGTATTTATTTTTAGTTATAACCTATTTTAATAAATATGTATTGTTTCTGAACAGGCATACATATGGATCAGTCGGATGGCCCACATGCACGGGAGGACACTGTGGGGCCTACGCAGGACCCGATCGCGCCTACGCCTGATTCTAGTGTAAGTTTACATGTTATATACTATCTTTAGTCCTTCTTTTTAATGTAAGTTTATAATGTTACAACCCTCTATTTTATCATTTTTTTGTCCATACAAACATCACAGTCTCAGAGGAAACGGGGTAGAGGAGCCACGACTTTGAAGAAATTAGAGAAGGCCAGGCAAAGCGGATAGAAGCTTGAGGTGTACTTTGATGCTAATCTAAAGCCCTAGGGACCCCGTGCTAAAGAATATAAAAAGTCGGTGTTTCTACAAGCGAAGTAGCACGTTAGCATCAACTGTAACCATTGGAATGACGTTCCACAGAACGTTAAGGATCAGATTTGGGAGGCTATCACGGTATTTTACCTTTACATTCTTTTTATTTACATTATTAGATAATTATTCGAGTTATATTCCATCTAGTTGTTATGTATTTAGTGTGTAGGTAGCTTGGACTGTGCCAAATGACGAGGATCATCGTACGAAATGTATGAAAATGGCATCAAAGTGTTGGAATGGGTTCAAGCATGATCTTACCAGGTACTATGTATCTGGGAAGAAGCGACTTGTTAAGATGTTCTTGGATTATCCCTGGATTGATAAGGATACTTGGGATATGTTTTCTAGGAGTCGACGGGATGAAGAATTTCAGGTTGGTTGATTAAGTTAATTTTGTATGCTTCTTATAGATCATTTAACTGTATTTAATTATGTGTTTTTGTTTGAATAGGCTAAGGTAGAGAAGGGTAGGCAGAATCAGGTGAAGAACGTCCACCGCCACACCATGTCTCACGGTGGGTACGAGACTCAAATCGAGGAGATGATGGCGGATAGGCTGAGGGTGAAGCAAGAAGAGCACGCTGCTAGGATAGAAAGAGGAGAGGTGCCTGAGGGCACACCATTAAGTCCTCCGTCGGACATCGACCGCGAGGATGTCTGGTTAGTCGACCGCATGACAAAGACAGGATCTTTTAAAGTTGATGCCACTCGCGAAGTGGCAGATAAGATTGTTAGTAAATAATTAACTTCATTTCAATTGATATTTGTATAGATATTTTAAACACTTTTCACTTGCACATTTTTTCATTTCTTCATTGTAGATGGATCTTAAAGCACAATGCTCCCAGGGCTCATTCATCTCTTCTAGACGGAGGGACGTCTTGATGACTGCTCTAGGCAAGAAAGACCATCCTGGTCGGGTTATCGGTGTTCCCGGGAACGTGACCATCAGAGAATATTATGGCAAGTCTGGTTCACGAAAGCGGGTCGTCGATGAGGCATCAATTTTGGAATCCATGACTCAGCAGCTCATCTCCAACCCTGCTATTACAATGCATCTGATGAAAAACTTGCTATCCAACCCAGAATTCAAGCAGGCGCTTACTAGAGAGCTTTCCTCCGTCGGTTCATCCCAGGACACCGCAGGACATGCCAACCCTTCACATGTGAGCACAAAAGAGAGTTATAGTAGGGCACATGTGGAGGACGATGAGTTGGCAGCTAGGGAGCGGGAGTTGGACGTCCAACACCGTGAGCTTGAGTTGGAAATGCAAAGGCGTGAGCTTGAGTTGGACTTCAAACGTCGTGAGCTCGAAATGGTAAAAAAGGTATGTATTCCTTATTAATGTCCAAATTAGTCAAATAATTACTTGTGTTTTTTTAATTATCAACAACTTATCTATTTTATTTTTCCTAAATTGAAGGCCAAGTTGACGTCGGTGTCGCTGCCACCTGTCACTCGTTTGTTCTCACTTGGTGAGGATTTTGCCTTTGAGATTTTTGAATGTCCATTGGAGCACGATGGATGGGTTGCATGCCCAAATCAACATAGGATATTTTCCTTCTGTGGTGAAGATCTCAGGCGCCTGCAGAGATAACGCATGGATGACCAGCACGGTTTTGAGTCTCTGGTGCACGTAAGTTAATTTTAATTTTATAACTTATTTATTTTTGGTATTTTTCCATTTAAGAATTTATTTTAATTTCAATATATATTATGTAATTAACATCCACACCTTTTCATATCTTAGGTATCTCCATCGTCTTCAGCTTGATAAGGGCGTTGCATCAGTTTACGGCTTCTTAGATCCGCCAATCCTTATGCCTCAATTCTTTGCTGGCGATGCATTTAGTAATTACATAGGGAACTTGATGGGAGACAATCGGAAAGAATTATATCTGGCTCCCTACTGTATGAATAACCATTGGCAGTTGTTCGTACTTCACCCGCCTAGGCATACAGTCATATTCTTCTGCTCTCTCCACCAAAACCCACCAAAGGAGGTGGTGGAAGCTGTAAATATGTAAGTAACTAATCTTAAATTTAATTTAAGTTTTAATATTAGTTGTTTTTAGTTTATTACACACATGATATATGAATTTGTTAATTGACATGATTATTTGTTTATGATAGCGCGCTGAAGGCGAGTAGCATAAGTTGCGCCAACGAGAGAAGTAGGACTTCTATGGCTAAAGGAAATCCTGAATGGATCATCCTCAAGCTTTGGTAGTTTATTTATCAAATAATTAATATTATAATTACTCATTTATATGTATATTTAACTGACATTGAAATTAATTTTGTTTATAGTCTCGATTTCAACCTGACGGGTGGTCGTGCGGCTATTATGTGATGCTTCATATGCTGAACATAGTCTCCGCATCTATTACGGATGGATGGAAGAAGTTAATATTTAAACAACTTCTTAAATTATATATTATAGTTTTGGTGATGACTTGCGTTAATGCTATTGTTATTATTTGAACGTGTGTAGGCATTTAACAATCAATTGCCTCTTCAAAAAGATGAGTTTAGAGACTTGAGGATGCGCTTGGCAGAATTCTTCTTCAAGTATGCGGCTGAAAAAGGAATTGACAAGATACCTCCGCAATACTTAGATGAATTTGTTTTTTTGTTAGACTTTAGAAACTAATTAATAACATTTATATATATATATATATATATATATATATATATATATATATATATATATATATATACATACATACTTGTAGATAGTTATGTTTTTCCTATACATGGGTTTTGGTTTTAAGTCCCCCAATTGTTCCTTTGTATATTTCTTTTCTTTTAGTTAATATTGAAATTTAAGGGTAGTGTTTGCAATTCTGTAATGTGTGTGATATTACGTATTCTTTGGGATATTTACTTGAATGCAGGGATAGCTGAGGGGAGTGATATTTTAAAACTGAATTTAAAAAAAAAATCTATTAACGTCAGTTGTATCAAACAACTGACGTTAATAGTATTTTATAAAATATACAGCACACTATTAACGTTAGTTGTATTAGGAAACTGACGTTAAAAATAAAACCTGTAACGTCAGTTCTTTAACAGAACCGACGTTAGTTTGAACAACATTAACGTCAGTTGTGTTAAAAAAACTGACATTAATAGTTTTATATTTAACGTCGGTTGTTTAAACAACTGACGTTAAAATATTAACTATTAACGTCAGCTGTATTTACGTCAGACAATATTTTGACGTATAAAATCAATTTTAACTGACGTAAAAAGCACTTATTGCACTAGTGACTCAAGAAACTGATTGAGTTTGATGGAAATAGGGAATGAAACTGCTCGGGCCGCACTATGGTAGTAGCAGCCACCAAAAATAGGGTTAAAGCGTAACCCTCGGTTTCTGTGCCAATATATATAAGTCGTGCACGAAGCACGGTTGTGCTCCTCAGCAAGCACTGGCGTCCTGGACTTAGCGTCAGCGAGACGCGGTCCGCACTTGAGCACGGGCTTGGTCAACTTCAAACTTGCAACACGCTCCTGACTTAAAGCACGGGCATGCTAGCTAATGAGCACGGGCGTGCTCATGTACCAGAAATGGACTTTTGAGCCAAATATCCCACTAAGCCCTCGGCCAACTACTCTAACTTGATAAAACAAACTTAAACAACCAAACAAGCTTTATAAAAGCACTTAACGAAAAGCAGGGTGTTACAATAAGGTTCGCCTAAGCTGTATCATAAGCATGTTGTTTGAGCTTCTGAAAATAAGCTATAAATAGCTTATGGGTAGCCATAAGCTCTTATCAAAAACTCTCCCAAACACCTTCATAAGTACTTATGCCAGTAGATAAGCTCAAATAAGCCCTTCATAAGCCATTCCAAACAGGCCCTTAATCCCATTATAACTTTTTTTTGTTCTGACCATATCAATTTTAAATGAAACACTGCTATAAATTGTTGAAGATTTAAAATGCACTTTTCATTTGAATTGGAGTCCTAAATTATTTTGAATTGTTGATACCATATCAATTTTCATTAACATCATTTATATGAGTCTCCCTACATGGTTTGGAGCTCAAAAACATTCTTAATTGATGATGATGATGATACCATATCAGTTTTTATTAAAGATACATTTATTTTGGTTTTGAAATTGCTTTAAAAAGTTTCCTAAAAGAAAGAAAATTGCATTATTTCCTGATAACTTTATGAATAATTATACAGTATATATAAGTTTTTATTAAAAAAATGTCTTTTTTTTATAGAAGAAATTTAGGTTGAGGGGATGGTGTCTCAGTCTAAGGCAAGGAAAATTTTTGGGCTCTATGAGCACTTATAAAGGGATTTACATTTACCTCCCCAAGGAGACCAGTGGGGATTGAAACTGCAACATGTCAGATACGGGATCCTATTATGCTTCACTAGACCAACCCCTTGGGGTTAAAAGAAAAGTTTCTTGATATAATTTACAGACATTTAAAGCAGTCATTAAAACAAAGAGGAAACTTCGGGTTGTGGATGAGCTGCATTGAGAGAATGACATGTGTCCTGCTTCCTTTGAGACGATGTCATGAGCTGACATGTGTAATAAAATGTTGTATGTTTTTTTTGACTAAAAAAGGATATTCATTCATTCAAATTGGTAAAATACATCAAAAACAACACAAATTCAACATCGCTAAAAACCGAAAAAGGATGAATCTGTAAACAAACTCACAACACCCAAGTTAATAGCATAACACGGTATTGGAAGTTTGGAGGGTGAGTCGTTTAATAAAATGGCCAATCATGAAATGAATGGGTCAAAAAGATGCTCCAGTGTAGAAGACCATATGGGCCAAGGTGTAGGTGGACTAGACAATTTACAATTCTCAATTGTTGGACTAGATGAGTCCAAGAAAAAATTAATCCTCTCAATTACAGAGGTGGATCAAATTGCCAAAGACACTCCTCCAGTGTTCGATACTGAGGGGACAAGCGTGTTAGGTGGGATATTTCACAAAGTGAACTTGGGAGAAGGTCAGCACCATGATTTTAACACAAGTTCTAGAAGGGCAGTTGCGGATAATAAAACATTGAGAGAGATAGAAACAGAGGCAGCTAAGAAAAGATTGGAAATCGCAGAGGGGAAGAGGATTTTGATTCAGAATGATTGCTCAAAGGAGCCTACCCAAGTAAGTGACCCAATTTCTGATACTCAATTTTCAAGTAAACAGAGGGCAACAATAAAGGGACAACATTAAATAATACATACTCTTGTGGTTATGGAAGAAAGGGACAACATCCAGTGTAAGCAGGCAGAGGAGGCAGGTCCGGGTAAAGGGGTAGATAATGTTTTTTTAATGAAGATGGTTTCCTATAACATTAGAGGGTTGGGGGGGGGGGGGATAAAAAGGGGTGCTATCAGAGACCTTATAAAGAAAGAAAGAGTGGAGTTTATGTGTATTAAGGAAACAAAATTGGAGAATTGTGATTCAATGTAGTGTCAATCTTTGTCGGGTGGAATTGATATGGATTAGTGCTTTAAAAAATCCATTGGTAACTCGGGTGGGCTTATATGTATGTGGAGCATCAGGAGTTTTGTTTTGGAGGAATCATTTGAAGGGTGCTGACTGAATAGTCAGTCAACTTGTTTCATCATAAATGTATATGCTCCTTGAAGTTTGAGTGGCAAAAGAATTATGTGGGAAGAATTGAAGACTCTGGGGGAAAATAACTTGAATTGCGTGTGGTGTTTAGCGGGTGACTTCAACTTAGTTAAAAACGCAGGTGAACATAGGGGAGCAGTAATGGTTACTCTTACTGGTGAGATGGAAGAATTTGAAGATTTCATAGATGATATGGGGCAGGTTGACTTGCCATTAATTGCCAGGAAATTCACTTGGCACGGGTCAAATGGATCTAGCATGAGCAGGTTGGATAGATTCCTACTTTCCGAAGATCGGTTAGCTCAGTGGGAAGATTTATCACAATGGGGGCTGCAGAGAACTGCTCTGGATCATTGCCCTATTGACCGCGCTGTCGCCACGCGCCAAAAAGAACGAGCGTTTACAAAATAATGTAGTATAGAGCGACAACTCGGATCGTCTCTCAAGGACTCTTTAGTTGTTGTTATTATTAACAGAAAAAAGTTAGAAAAAGTTAGAATTGGGGGTTTTGAGATTGAAAACTAAATTAAGAAGCAAAACAGAAAACAAAGCAAGAAAACAGAGCAGTTACCAAATAAGCTAAAGCGATTAACCTACTGCTTTTGGTTTCCCACTATCATTGGTTCATGCAAATCCTAAACAGATACTAATCCCCTCCCGGTTGTAGCAACAACTCACAAGCGGAACCACTACTACAGATATATGTCCCTATTCCTGAATTAAGCAAACGGGGTTAAGCCCTTCGTGAACTAAGCGAACACGAAACGAACACACGCGAATTAAGCAAACGCGATTAATTATAGGAACATGATATCACCGAGATAAACCAACACAACACAATATACTCCTGAATTAAGCAAACATAAATATAAAGCATGGCATTGAAAAGAGAAAAGCAAATGAAACAGGATTACAGAAACCTCAAGTCTTAACAGAAACCAATCACAGTAGATTAATCTAGGAGACTAGTTCTCCATTACAAAAGGAAAACAAAACATAACTAAAAAGAAAACAAAAGACTAACTAAGACTAGCTCAGAAACTAGCCAAAACTGGCTAATTCTGACCACCCCTTCATTTCTGCCTAAGACTGCTTATATACACGTTTCTGGAGTCAGAGTACTCGCGAGGCGAAGCATTGCTCGCGAGGCGAATTACTTGAAAGGTCTGCAACTCTTTGTCTTCTCGCGAGGCGAGCACATCCTTCGCGAGGCGAACTCTTCAGCTTCCAACTGTTACGCCCGTGGCATTCAACACGCCCAAACCGTGATGGCTTCTGATCTTCCAACACTCGCGAGGCGAAGGAATGCTCGCGAGGCGAACGCTTCAACTTCAGAATTGCCACGGCTGTGATCTTCAACACGGGCAAGCCGTGATCGTCTCTGACTTTTTCATGGTTGCAATACTCGCGGGGCGAGAGATTATTCGCGGGGCGAGCGACTCCAGATTTATTACTTTTTATTAACCTGAAAATAGAAAATAAAAGTAAATAATTATTCAACTCTAAAACAACTAAATTAACATAAAAACAATTTACAGACTCAAAATACTACTTAAGGACAATCAAGTCTAATTTGGGTGAAAATGATATAAAATAAGCACAAAGCCAAGGTCTTGACTAGTTATAAAACCAGTCAAACAGAGGCTCATCACCTATACTGCTGAAATCTACAAAGGTTAACTGGGGGCCTAAACCATTCAGAGTTTTGAATTGTTGGTTAATGAACACAGTTTTAAAAATTTGTTTCAGATACTTGGTCGGAACTGTCGGTGTGAGGTTCGGGGAGCTACATCCTAAAAGAAAAATTGAAGAAGTTGAAAGGTCAGTTGAAGGGGTGGAATAAAGATACTTTCGATAATTTAGATACCAATATTCAGGGGACAATGGATGAAATCAAGCTTCTTGATGACAAAGGAGAGATGGCTTTCTTATCAGAGGGTGACATTTTGAAGAGGAGGCAACTTTTTGATTCATTTTGGAAGTTGTCCAGAATGAAGGATGTCCTTATATTTCAAAGGTCTAGGTTGAAATGGCTAAAATTGGGAGACTCAAATTCAGCCTTTTTTCATGCTTGTGTTAAAAAGAGAAACTATGAAAATGCAATTCATGGTATTTGGCTAGAAAGTCAATGGGTGGATAATCCAGAGTTAGTGAACGAAGGGATTTCTGTAACACCCCCTGGGCATTACTTTGTAAACACATGCAGAAATAAATTATAAAGTAATTTGCTGGTTGTTTTCGGAAAGTTGTTTTCTTTTAAGTCAGAAATTTGGGGTATACAAATTTTCTTCTACGGATAACTCTGAAAAACCAAGATACATACATCTAAACAGTAAAATCACATTCATAACAAAGTCGCCATGACATGCCACTTCTCTAAAAAAAGTTTCGATTTTCAAAAAGAGAAAATTAAACGAAAGACTAGTGTATAACACCACATGTACCACCCTTTTTAAATATACAACCCAACCAAGACTCCTAAGCTGGTCGCTCTACAAGACATTTATTGGAAAGACCCCCGTGGTCATCCCACAATCAAAAGCTTCTTCAAACATCTAGATCTAAGTCTCTGAGTGACTTAGGAAAACTCCTCTGCACCATCTGTACTAGAGTACCAAGGTACAACAGCAAAACCAGAAGAAACCTGATATATTTATAAGGGTGAGATACCAATATATGGATTTAAACACGATAACCACATGTATGACACACAAAACATCATATAGACATATAAATTCATATATCATAAAATTCTCATAAGTAAACAAGTATTATATCAATGGGTTTCATACCCGAACAGTCATCGTCATTTTAAAAAAAAGGCATGACACTTCAATATTCAGGCTCTAACTTAATCTCATGAGATACAAACTTCATTTTTCGTTTAAGCTGATCAAGTTTTTTTACATGGGTCATTGTCAATGAAAAGAATCCAATGCCCAACACCTTTGTAACTCATTGGTAGACCACTCAGCAGCCAATGGTTATTGCGCACAAGTTATGACATCTCAGTTGTCATTACGATAAATGGGAAACTTCTGTCCATGTATTAACAGATCACACAACAACCAATGGTTATCGTAGTTCACGGGCGTATTTCCCCAAAATTCATTGGCCAACACGTGACTCAATGATTTCTCACCGGTAACATGGCACGTCTGCCAAACAAATGCATGTAAAAATCATTTTATTCTCAAGGTTTATTTGTGTGTACATTCTTTCCTTGTCGAAGCTCAAAGGCTAACGACTATTCATAAAATCTTTAACTTTAAAATTCTTCAACACCAACACGGGACGCAAAGTCCGAGTGCTTAATCACAACACCCTAAACCGATGCACCAGTCTTGGCTTGTGGTCATAGAAAACAGCATTCACCTTTAATAATGTTTATCACAACGTGATTAGGACACATAGTCTACAACAACGTAATTAGGACACACAGTCCACAACAACGTGAATAGGACTCACAGTCCACAACAACGTGAATAGGACACACAATCCACAACAACATGACACGGATCAAAGATCTATGTGTAAATTACAGAACACTGGTATGCCGACGTCTCGTATACTAGATTCACTTTCCAATGTATTTATTCTTTTTCGTTCAGTGAAACACAAATACAAAATGAAACTTCAGCAACTTATCCAAGCTTGCCGGAATATTTTCAAAGTAAATTTTTCCATAAATTATTTTCATTGGAAATTCATTTGTAAAATGCTAAGTTATAAAGAATCAATTTTCTTTTGAAATCCTTCTTTTTCTACCAAACCATCTTTAGAACGTTGTCAAAATCCTTTCAAATTTCTTTCTAAAATATTGTCAACCATTTCCAAAAGTTCTTCTTCATAAAACATACTTTAAAAATTATCTACGCTTATACTAAAATTATTTTAAGAAAATATGATTTTCCTCTAGCTTTAAAAATTTCACACTTAGTTCTCAAAATATTTTCCGTCTCATTCTTCGAAATTGATAACATACTAAAATATTCCGATTACAAATCCCGACTTTATATTCATTCTTTCATCAAGAAATCATCAAATAAACATTTTTGTTCCAAAATTTTGATAAGGCTTTTTAAGACTTTTACCATCATAATTAATTGAGCACCGACGAATGTCGGTCTTCTCAGACAACAATCCACAATAGTATAATTTTCACATCAACATCATTTTAGATAATACAGTTCATGCTATATCTCCAAGCTATAACACATTTCTACAAATAAATCATCAATATCAGATATGTAAAACAGACAATTTTAACCATATCAGATAAATTCAGGAATCACAATAAAATTTAAAACAACTTAATAGACCACAAATAATAGCATATAGCTATTGGGAAAAATCCCTCAGGTAAGCTCCCCTTACTTGATTCCAAAGCAGACAAGGTCTTTCGTTCTTTGTTGAGTTCTACGATCTTCCGTGACTTGCTTCGCGGCTGAAGTCTAAAGATTCCAACACATAACACAAGTTAAAACAACCAAAAACATCTCATCCAACTAAGGCATAGGTTCGACCAAGGTACAAAAGTAAGGTTAGAGATTTTAAAAATTTCTCAAACTCATGGATCAATGATCCTTAAGTATTAGAGGTTCATAACCAATGATCGTTTAACAAGGATTGAACAAAACTCCTCTAAGCTATTAGCCTAGGGTTTCGGCCTTGACCTCCAAAATAGACTATAAATTTTCAAACTTTTCAAGCTCTTGGATTTAACAACTGAAGGTACAAAAGAGTTCAAATCCATGATCATTTAACAAAAGCTGAAACAAAACTTCCTTGCTCCACAAATACCTAGATTCGGCCTTGTTAGGAAAATAGGGAAGGATTTTTTTTTTGATGCAACCTCTTAGATAAACAATATAGAGATCATTGTGAGTCCATATAAATTGGTTTCAACTCAAATGGATTTTTCTACTAATTTATAGAGATTTTTGAAGTTTCTTGATCTAAGAATAAAAATGAGTGAATATGGCATAACTCTCAAAACGAATGAAAAGAATACTTAGATGAGTAAGAGCATAGATCATTACCCTTGAAGCTTGAAGAAAATGATGAAGATGATCACTTGAAGAAGTAGAAACTATGGAGCTTGAAGTGAAGAAAGTATGCTTAAGTGAAGTAAAGTTGAAAATGAAATAAATTTAGTGTTTATATAGAGGGAGAGAGAGAGAGAAAGTGGTGTGTAGGGGGAGGAAGAGTGAGCTTGGAGAGCAAGTTTTGGTTAGGGAGGTGTTTGGATGGAAAAGGTGAGAGAAAAGTGATTTTTAGATTAAAGTATGGTATATTCAAAAAGTTGTAATGATAGTTACTTTTTGAGAAAAACATGCTGACGGCTGTTTTCACAAGAGAGGAGATCAAAAAAGCAGTTTGGGGCTGCGAAGGAAATAAGAGCCTGGGGCCTGATGGTTACAATTTCACAGTTCTTAAGAATCCCTGGAATGTTGAGGGAGAAGACTTCTACATAATGATGAAGGATTTTCACAGTACTGGAAGGTTAGTGAAAGGTGGGAACTCCTCATTTATTGTGCTTATACCCAAGAGAGACAATCCAGTGGGGTTGAATGATTACAAGCCAATCTCATTGGTAGGTTGCATGTATAAAGTCTTGTCTAGGCTGTTGGTAAGCAGATTGAGCAAGGTAATGGAGTCGGTAATTTCTGTTAACCAAACATCTTTTCTAAAGGGTAGAAACATTGTGGATGGGATAATGGTTCTAAATGAAATCATGGGCTATGCGAAGAAATCGGGTAAACCATGTATGATTTTCAAGGTTGACTTTGAAAAGACTTATGACTGGGTTAGTTGGGAATTCTTGGACAACATGCTTTTTAGAACACTACAAAAAAAAAAACCTATTTAGCGACCGAAGATTTCGGTCGCTAAACATGATAATTTGGTTGCTATATTGTGTAGCGACCGAATTAAGGGGGTAGCAGAAACCCTAGTTGCTAAATGTTTAGCGACCGAATTTGTATTTCGGTCGTAAATTTGCGACCAATATTTCGGTCACAAAATTATATATTTCGGTCACCGTATATTTGGTCGCATGCTCAGATAACCGAATTTGGTGACTGATATTCGGTCGCTATTTCGGTCACAAATTTTGAATTTTTTTTAATAAAAATTTTCCTGTAACTTAATCCTACCGACCAAATTTTGTTTTTCAACTATTACCCCATTGATTTTTAATTTCTGATATAAACAAAATACACCAATATTTTTTTTTTTGAATAAATAGAAAACGTAAATATGATGTACTAACGATCCAAAACACCACAATCAATATGATCAAGAAAACACATACATTAATTAACGCAAGTTTAATAATTGTTTATAAAAAAAAGATTAATAATGTACTAATTAACGATCAAAACATAAAAACACACGACTGTCAATAAGTACTAATCAAAATATCAAAACTCATCAATCTTCCAAAGGGATGAACATGTAGAAGCGAGAACCCCCAAGGTACTTAAACTTTGCCAATGCACCAGTGGACAACAAATACAACTCCCTGATACCATTTGTATCTGTTGCAAAATATGGGTGATCCTCATGGATTACTATATTCCCATTGAACAAATTTCTGCATTTGTCTTCGATAGTCACAACAGACGGTATTTCTTTTTCCCAACGACGGTAGAATGATCGCGGGATTGAAATCAAATCCTGCAAATACACAAGAACAATTTAGTAATGATTAGTTTATGCCTTAACCATCATTACGTGAATCCAACCGTTATGCTTAAGTTGATGAGATATTGTAGCTGGTCTAAATGGATGACTGTTTCAAAACATTTAGTCGGATCCATTTTCTGATAAAACGATAAGGAAAACAAGTCATATGTCTAAAATTCATCAAGTGATAATAAGAAAAGATGGAAATATCCATGTAGCATACTATCATGTTAAAATAGAACAAAGAAATGCAACTTCACATGCAACTTTACAGATTAGCAAACATAGTAGTTTTCAGGAAAGCAGATACTTTTACGTCGTTTTGAAGGATGGTCATAGAGAGGACTTTTCCTACTAGAAATGCCTAGATAACCTAGTAAGGATGGTCATCAACAACTATTTCTGGAAAGCTCCATTTCCTAGTGAAACAAATGAGTAGAAAACCAGAGTTGCTTTCATAATATTGTGTACAGAGTTGCTTTCTAATGTGAATAATGTTTGAATGATGACGACACATCATGTGCCTGGAAAATTGTGCCCCACCCTTCATTTTATCTAACCCTATACTTAATCCTTCATTATCTAAGACCTTGGCCTTTAGGCAGAATTAAAGAAAAACCTCAAACTTCAAGAATCCTTCAAGCACATCCAAAATATTGAATGAGCATGCATGCCCTGAGAAGGTACGCATGCTCATTAATATTGAATCTCAAATAGGAAACTAAGGCATTCGTAGCTTAATAATTAACTCTAGCAGAAAATAAAACCATTGACTTATAAGGATTGCAGTATACTTCAACAAATATATATTGAAGCATATTTCAATACAAACTTAGATAAAATATAGTAGCAAACATCCTATTGAGCTCCGCTCTCCACTAACAAGTAACACATAACTGTCAAACACATGCATAACTTCTAAATTAGCAACACACAACAAGCATCCCGCCTTTTTGACAGGATCACATCCTATTGAGCTCTGCTCTCCACTAACAAACAACACATAATTGCAAATACATGCATAAATATTAAATTATCAGCACACAATCAGTATCTTGCCTTTCAGGCAAGATACCTTCCTATTGAGCTCAGCTCTCCACTAACAAAAAACAAGATATATAATTCACACAACACATTACAAGCACCACACAATCAGAACCTTTTAGACAAAGCAGAACCTTAAAAGTGAGTATTGAGAGAACTTACCTATGCGACAAAATGCAAAAACAAGTAAGGATAAGGGGAGGAGCCACAGACAAGAAGATCGAGAACTGATAAATATAATAAGACAATATGAAAGAAAATTAATATCCTTAGATCCAACTTAATTGTATTCAAGTTAGTAATATAAAAGTTCAACAAATTGCCATTACGACCAATTGATTACATGTGGAGATGGAGAGGGGAAGAAGGGACTCGGTTTCTACTCACGAGAAATAGAGCAATGACCTATAATGCATAAATAAAATTAATCCTGTCAAATACTAACATTTAAGAAACTAACATTTAAGAGTTTGTTGAAAACCATTAGGCCTTTTACTTTTGTCCTCTCTTTCTGTGTTTGTTAAATCATTGCTATATTGGGTCTTGAACTCTTTGAATTTCTTAAGGATATACACATGAATAACAGATTTGAACAGAGAGAGAGTTGTACAGAAAGCAATGCAAAATAGTTGATTAAATGAACCTTTAGCAAACTTCATGCAAATGAATCTATTTCTGTATTCATGACATGAATAGAACAGAAATGAATTAGATAACCATGTATAAAATAATCTATCATCAATGACTTAATGCGCCACTTATAATATTTAAGTCGTGAAGTATATACCACTTGGGTGTGGAGCATAAGGCTTGGTGAAACATCCTTACTTCCTAGCAAGTTGGTTTGTTTATACAATACAATATATATCAAACAAGTTCGATGTAGAGTTTACCATTCAAGTCCAGACCGTTTGATAATCAGGCTTTAGATTATAACCATTTAATACAAAAAATAGTGACTTGATAACCTACCAACAGCTAACATGTCAAATACTAACATTTCAACAAACTGACAATTATTTGGTCGTTGGTGGGTGTCTGCTTGTTCCTTGAATGCTTGTTATTGTAGTTATAGCTCACAAGCATCTAAGTCAATACTTATATTTATAATAATCTATTCTGATATCTAATTTCTTATCAATTTGTCATTGACTTGGTCTTCAAACTCATATTAAAATAGTCTTCCTTATGTCTAATACAATGTGCCTGTAATTTACTAATTACATTCTTGGCTTCACATTTGCTTATTTTATGCAGGGATGGCCATGAAACTTATAGTAGTCCTACTTCCAAGCATTACAGTCGAAGAGATGGTGAATCAAGAGGAAGCTAACTTATATTATCTATCCAATAAGTTATTTAAATCAATATACCTCTACTGTCAAAATTTCTCTACTCTGGATTTCACTAGAACAACACCAATGATTAATTTGACAACATAAATACCCATACTGACAGAACTTCCCAAAACCCTAACCTGAGACAGAACTGATCAGAGGAGACTGTGGGGGTGGTGGTTGCGCAAACAGAACCCCTTGAGATGGTGGTGGTGGCCGAGAGAGACATTGAGAGAAACTGATATAGAGAACTGAGCAAGAGAGAGCGATAGAGCGAGATACAGAGAGAGAGAAGAGGAGACTTTACCAAAGAAGGAGGTCACGGTGCTACAGTGGTGGTCGTGGTGGCGGTGGTGGCACGGTGCTGCTGGGAGGAGGAAGAGAGAGTTAGAGACAGAGAAGGAGAAACACAAAATGAGAAGGATAAGGGGAGAACCTTACCAAGTGGTGACCGGAGGAGGACAAGACGCTGAGAGGCGGCGATGCGCGGTCGGAACAGGGAAGGGACGGAGCTGCGCGTGAGAGAGAAGAGAAGAAAAGAGAGAAATGGGGGAAGAGAGGAAGGAAATCACGATTTAGGGATTTCATAAATCGGTCGCTAACACGCTCTATTTTAAATATTTTTGCGCCGTCTAGCTACCGAATTAATATCGGTCACAAATATAAATAAAATTTAACCGTTGCATTTAACTCGGTCGTCAGTTCGGTCGCTAAAAAGTCAGCAAGTTTTGACTTTTACTTTCCTTTATTTAGCGACCGAAATAGTGACCGATAACTCAGCTACGCTCTATTTCGGTCGTTATTTCAGTCGCAGTATCAACTATAACCAGTGTTTCATGTAGATCCTACAATCGGTCGCCATTTCGGTCACAAACAGCAACCAAAAAATTCGGTTACTATTTTCGGTCGCTAAATAACCTTTTTTTGTAGTAGAATGGGTTTTGATGTCAAATGGAGATCATGGATTAGTGCATGTCTAAATTCAGCCTCAATCTCAGTTTTGGTTAATGGAAGTCTGACAAGAGAATTCAAAATGTCAAAAGGAATTCGGAAAGGAGATCCAATGGCCCCATTCCTTTTCTTGATTGTGGTAGAAGGCTTAAATGGACTAATTCGAAGTGCAGTGGATAAAAATTTATACAAAGAGTATGTGATGGTGGGTCGGGATTATCAGTGTGGAATTTCCCATATTCAATATGCCGACGACACGGTCTTTATGGGTGAATAGTCTCTATCAAATGTGAGGACAGTTAAAGGCATTCTCAGGATCTTTGAATTGGTGGCAGGTCTAAGGGTTAACTTTCACAAAAGTGGAATTTTTGGCATCAAGACAACTCTGAGGTTTTTGGAGTTTGCTTCAGACATTCTTCATTGCAGAATAGGAAGTGTACCATTCAAATTCTTGGGCATTCTAGTTGGAGCAAATCCAAGGAGGTACAACACTTGGATCCCGTTGATTAAGTCCCTAAAGAAAAGACTGTTTGGATGGAGAAATAAATTCCTTTCATTTGGCGGGAGAGTGGTGTTGATTAATGCGATGCTTTCAAGTCTATCAGTGTACTCCCTTTCTTTCTATAGAGCTCCAAAAAAGGTACTAAATAAAATAACACAATTGCAAAGAAGGTTCCTTTGGGGGCAGTGAGGAGTGTAGGAAAATATGTTGGGTAAAATGGGAGGTGGTGTGTAAGAAAAAGGAAGAGGGAGGCCTTGGGATTAGGGACATCAGTGCTTTTAACTTAGAATTGTTAGGTAAATGGAGGTGGAGGTTCTTTACCGAAAGAGAGTCCATTTGGACTAAGGTTCTTAGAGTTAGGTATGGGGGTCCATCATCTTGGAGGACAAATTGGAGTAATAAAACTATTGAGGGAGGGGTAGTTTCTAGCTGGTGGGGTGCTTTAGGTAAGTTGGAGGAGGGGGAGAATAGTAGGGTTGGGTGGCTTTCAGCTGGCATTACTAGGATATTGGAGGTGTGGTAACAACATTTCTTTTCGGCATGAAGGTTGGGTGGCTTTAGTACCTTTGGCTACAAGTTTCCGCAGGCTATATAATATCACAGCTTCCAAGGAAGTTACTGGAGCTGAGATGGGAGAATGGAGAAATGGTGAGTGGTGTTGGAACTTTGTTTGGAGGAGGGGTTTATTTGTTTGGGAGGAAGGTTTACTTGAAAACATGAAGGGTGTGCTCGCGGGAAAGGTTATCAGAGCGGGTGTGGATGACTTGTGGGCATGGATGGGTAGTTCGGAAACCACTTACAATGTAAAAGAGGCGTATAATATCATCACTAGGACGGAGGAAAGTCAACTAGACAGCACATTCAAATTTTTGTGGGATAGAAGCATTCCCTTGAAAGTGGTTGCTTTTTGTTGGAGGTCCATTCTTGATAGGATACCAACAGCTTCAAATCTGCAAAGCACAGGAATAATTCACTTGGATGGTTCTGATCTTTCTAGTTTTTGCAAGGCTGAGCCATAAACTACTTTGCACATTTTGTTGTATTGTAAATTTTCTTATTATGTGTGGATGTTTGTTTATAATTGGATTGGACTAGATACAGCTTTGATAGGTGACTTAAAAGGATTTCTTCTACAACATGTTGGTCTAACCTCAGGTAGGGCTTCAAATGTTGTTTGGAGAATGTTTTGGTTTGCAAACATCTGGTCACTTTGGCTACACAGAAATGATTTAATTTTCAAACAAGGTAATTTGGATTTTGACAAAGTTACCGAGTTGATCAAGATTAGAGTGTGGTCCTGGTGTAATAGTAGGATCAAAAAAAGGTTGTTTCTCATTTGTTAATTGGTGTATAAACCCTTTGGAATGCTTAAAGGGTGTACCTTAATTTTTTGTATAGCTGGGTTCGGTTTGTTTAGCCTCCCTTGCTTAGTTTGTATATGGATATGCTTCTTGCCACATCCTGTAAAAACTTTGCCCTGGGGGTGTAGTTTCAATTTTGGGTTGGTTTCTTATGTAATTCTTGGGTAGTGGAATTGGCAAAAATGCCAACACTCTGATAGCTTTGTAATGGTTTCTGAGTACATCTTGTACTCCTTGCAATACAATTTGGCTTATCAAAAAAAATACCATGATATTATAAAAAATTAAATATTATAATAAAAAATGCATACATAAAAGTGATATTTTTCTCCTCATCTCCCATTCTCTCTTCTCTATCCACTACCAAACACCACAAACCACACTTCTCTCTTTGCCCACCAGCTTGGGCCACCTTTCACTAAACAAACACTATAACCTTACTCACCTCACCTTGCTCTACAGTTCTATTCGATTCATTTCGTGAGCGGACACCGTTGTTGACAGAGGAGCCACCATCACCAAAAGTAGCAATTATTTGTGCCAATATTAAAAATCCATAAATTTAAAAATCTGTATGCAATGAGAAGTAAAAAGCAACGTTTTTAATAGTGTGATTTTGAATATAAAATTAATTCATATAAAATATATAACCTTACAAAGTGGTTTTATATAAATAAAAAAGGCTTAAATAAGTTTTTGGTCCCTGAAAAGTTCTCATTTTTTTGTTTTAGTCCTTGTACTATTTTTTCATAGGTTTACATCCACACATTATTCAGAGTTAAGGAAATGGTCCCCACCGTCAACCTGCCACCGTTTTCTGCTGACGTGGCTAACGGAATGCCACGTCATCCACGTGCTGTTAAGTTTGTCATATCAGCAGGGACTATTTCCAAAAAAATTGAAAATAGAGGGACGAAATCCTAAGACAAAATTTATAGGGACTAAAACCAAAATTTGTGAACTTTGGAGTGACTAAAAACTTATTTTAACAAAAAAACTATTTTCCAGCCATTTTTCTCACCAAGTCGTACAAGGACAGGAAACTACCTCGATATCCCCGAATATTCTCTTAAAGCTATTTTAAGAAACTTATACTCAGTTTCCTCATCTAGCTATACTTAGGACAATTCTTCAAGCTAGAATAGACGAGTTAGTCCTTTAACATAACTTTGCCATACAAATTTAACCTTTTTGTTAACATCAAAACTTAAGAGATTATTTAACCAAAACCACTTTGGTTCCAACAAATTTGAAGCCTATGGCTCTAATATATGATTTGCTTCTATTTTCTAGCCAAGTTTTGTCATGGTTTAAATTGCCAAATTCCTTCATCTGGTATGATTTTTAGTATAGGGATACCGAACTAATTTCCTTTTCCTGCACGACTTACTATGATTAAAGGAAGGATCATTTCCTGCACACCATTTCGAGGACAAAAAAAAAAGTAAGGATCAATACTCTGATTAAATTGTTCATCAAAAAAATTCTCTATTTAAATTTAAACACAAACACGACTCATATAAAAAGTTAGAACATGAACAAACAATATTGATAATGATTGTTCATTGATAATAAAGTTCATAATTTCATTTACATCTTTGATTTATCTTCGCTTAAAGAGCATAATATTTGACAATAGCATTAAATTTTTATTGTGATTTTTTTCAAAGCAAAATTATAAATTAATATTAATCATTCCTTCTCTTACTACCTTAGTGTCATTATTTCATATTTCGGTTTACTTATTATTATTATCATTAATTGTTTCATTTAGACTATCATTATTTGCATTTAAAAACGAATCCCAAATTAATAATTAACATTGATTACTTGATTTATTTTGAGTATATTCCCATATTATTATTTTATATTATTCTTGTTTTTTTCTTTAAATATAATCTTTGTTTATACCGCTAGTATATTCTTTGATTATACCCGCTAATAATTCTTCACACATTCAAATATTTAAATAAATGGTTGTATAGTTTAAAATTTGATTTAATATAATTTGAGTTATTTTGAATAAACAGAAAAATTATTGTTTTTTATTTTTTAATATAATTTAAATTATTAAATAGCGAGTTATTTTCATTATAGATTAGAATTATTTATTTTATTTTTAATAATCTAATCATACCATTATGGATGCTTCTTAATTAAAAATCATGAAAATCAAAGAGTAAAACAAAAATTATAGAATTGAAAAATGAAAATTATAAACTTACCCTCTAAAACCCAAATACCTTCTCAAGTTCAAAAATTCCATGAAGTTATCAATGGGATCTTCCATGGAAAAAAACATGGTTAAAGGTCCACTTAATAGCTTTTCTAGTCCAACTTATTAGCAGCTACTTGGAGATTGAAAACCTTTTGATGAAGCTAAGATTTCAATACGTTGATGCAGATTTTTTAAAATTTTATATGATTTACTTCTCCTATTTTTTTGGCATAAGTTAAAAGTTTTAGAAAATATGCCTCCCTATCATATGAAATTTTTTCTTTTTTCTTAAAAATCTATTTGTTTTATTTATTCTCCTTTTCCCCTGTAAGCTAACCATTTATAGAAAATATACTTCCCTATCATATGAAATTTTTTATTCTCTATTGATCTTCTATTAGATTTGTTTCTTCTCTTTTCCTGTGCAAGTTAACCGTTTTTAAAAAATATAGTTATCTAACATGAAAAAAATATCTTCTTCCTGAAAATATCTTGATTTATTTATCCTCTTTAATTTCCTCATGGAAGCTTATATCCTTTTTAGATAATATATTTATCCATCATACTATTTTGCACATGTGGTATTTCTTTCAATACCTTGGTATTCTACTTCCCTCCACTTTACTCTATCTTGAAAATTCATTTGATTTATTTATACTCTTTTTCTCGTGTAGGTTAAGAATTTTTAGAAAATATATTCATAAGTCATATTATTTTTTCCTTCTCTCTTGAAAATATATTTGATTTATATCTCACCTTTGTTTGATGTAAGTTAACCATTTTTAGAAAACATATTTATCTATCATATATGAAAAAAATATTTCTGGAAAATATTTTGATCACATTATAAATATGATTAAATAATAAATTATGGATGTTTCACAAAAGAACATGGTCTCATAATTTAAAAAGGGTAACATTGAACTCCAATTAAAGAAAATGTATATGAAGACTGATCTCATTCTCCAATTTAGTAATTGCAATTCGATAATTAATGTTTAAAGGAAGAAAGACATAAATCCAATCACAAATTGATGTCAATACTGGGTATATCTAGAACGATAATTCGTAATCTCTCATTCCACTTTCCATTCCAAATTATCTAATTTAAATATGGAACAATGATCATTTACTTAATGATATTGGTTGTAAAATTGTTATGAATTATAATTAATGTTAATATTATTATTATAATAATATATTTATAATTACCTCCAATAATATGACGAAACCTTTTGATTCTAAATTGGTATTTAATTTTTAATCAAAACAAATTGTATACATTTTCAGATAGTAAATCTAATTTAAAACATATCATTTTAATATGCAATCAAATTTATTAAAATAGAACCTTTTAAAAATATAATTTTTAAAACATATTTAAATGCTTTTCAAAGTTAATCTCTCAATTAATAATTTCATTTAGATTTTAAATTTTTCAAAAAAAATTTATTTTACTTATATAAAATTAATTCTTCAATATTTATGATTTGTGTCTAAAATTATGACATAAAATCATAATATGATCGCTAAGAAAAGGAAAGATAATAAGCTCACAAGAAGAAAAATGGGTGATGAAATCATAATAAATCTTTGTTTTGTTTTTTTGATAAACTATAATAAATCTTTGTTGTTAGGTCATATGTTTCATCCTTCTTCTCATAAAGTCAAAACTCTACCTTTGCAGTTAGGGGTGGAAGTAGGCCACGCCAGGCTTTAGCTAAATTGGCCTGGCCTGTTTCAAAAATATCAAGCCTAAGCCTGGCCTATTACCTGATATAGGCTTTTTTTAAGGCCTGGCCTGACCTTTTTAAAAGTCTGGCCTGGCCTGAAAGCCCTTTTAAAGGCCTATTTCTTGTGAAGGCCTTAATAAGGCCACAAGCCTGGTGCTAAATAGGCCTATTTCTTGTGAAGGCCTTAATAAGGTCACAAGCCTTAATATAGGCTTTCTACTTTATGTTTTGTCTAATTTGATTATTATTATCTATTATATATTATATTATATATATATTTAATATTTATTTAAAAAAATATTAATCAGGCCGGCCTATCAGGCTTCGTAGGCTTTTTCTGAAGCTCAAGCCTGGCCTATTTATCTAAAAAGGCTTTTGAAAAAACCTTTATCCAGCCTTTTTATAAAATAGGCCAGGCCAGGCCAGGCTGTAAACAGGCCAGGCCAGGCTGTAAACAGGCCAGGCCATAGGCCCCTGTCGGGCGGCCTGGCCTACTTCCACCCCTATTTGCAGTTCAATTTCATTCTCGTCAACACCTCTCCAACTATTTTAATTGAATGAAAAAATTAGAAAATTAACTGATGGAGAGGAAAGTGGAGGGAGTGGAATTAGAATGTTCTATCAGGAGCTCCCTGATAGAATTGGATAATTTACCATGTTGATGAGTACAGTGTCGATGTCACTGTAAGTAAAATTCAATAATACAAACAAATAGTTAAAGTTTTTAAGTCAAAGAAGAAAGCCTGGAGAACATACTTGAGAGTGTTGAGCACCAACCCCAGCAGCAGCACCATTGGACCCAATAAAGACGATGGGTACAAATATTTGCCCAGCAGACAGCAGACACGTAGTTTTTGATTTTGCAGCAGAATTAATAATGTGATATATTGCCTGCAATATAGGTTAAAATACAATGAGACAGTGAGTGGGATCAAGACTGATCATGAAGCTAGTAAGCCATGGTAATGCAACGTACTGTTTGCATAACAAATGAAGCCCAAAACTGAAAGTCAATACTCGTTGACACAAATTCTTAACAATTTATTAGTGTTTCAATTTGTTAATGCTCAAAATTAAGGTAGCCAACATAAGGTCATGCTGACATTTAGAACTTCCAAGTTCCAACATAATTCATACCTTTGATAAAATGAAAAACATAATTCACACCTAAGAATAATACTTCGAAATACAGTATGGTTCTGGTGCGAAATCAAATCGGATGTAGAGTACGATTCTATTGCGAAATCGTTGACGTCTGCAACAATGTTTCAAGATGTGATCTGATTGTCGAATCGTCAAATTCTATTGGTATGCTACAATATTAGTGGACTGATGTGAACTACTTATACAATAGACCACATGATGTAACACACCGGTTTTTACTCTTATTCAATAACAGTAATAATATATATATGTTTATATGTTTATATGTTTATATTATTTCAACTGGAAGATTAATCTTCTGGATGTTTAACTTTGTTTATTTTAAGGGGTTTAGTTTGATTAATTTTAATTACCCATTTAAAAAATTATTTTATTAAGTGCATTACCACAGTTTTATTTCAGTGTATGCATGCTTATTAGACAATAATATTATGTTATTGTCCCTATTAGTGTTTGTTTAGAAAAATATTTCAAATGATATGATTGAAATAAATTTATTATATGTTTTACTTTAATATAATTTTAGATTTGAAAATATGTTGATTTAAAATTAATCGGAGATTAATTTTGGATCATTAATTTTCTTGGTAGACCAATTCAACTGTCAACCTTTACTCTAATTTGAATTTTTTAAAAATATATATTTGTCACACAATGCTTTAGATACGAGGGCAAGCATTTTTTTTCCTAGACTCAATATTAATCACTCGTTTTATACCTAATACTACTAATAAAAATAAAATAAAAAGAGAAAAACAATTGCTCTCCCCTATTTCTACAACAGAAACCCGATACCCCTTCCCCCCTTTTTACTTCTATTTTCTTCTTCTCCATCATCTCAATATTAATCACTCATTTTATAAATTGAAGTTAAAAGGACATCAATATCCTTCCAATTCCAAATTTATGATACCCAATAAACCACCTTTGTTAATTGTTAAATGACATGACATGAGAATGTGAGAGTAAAGAAAAAAAAAATTCTTTCTCCAACTGAGTAGTTAATCATCTCAAGAGAGGATCCAAACTCATTGAAACAAAACTTGCCTCAAAATAGGAATTGATTCATTTGGTAGTGTTTGGCCCAACCTTTTTTTTACTTCTCTTCACCTCAAAAGGAGAAGCGGAGCCAAACAATTTTGGTGAGAAGCTCTTAGGTGGAAAAAAAGAGAGCTTAATTTTAAAGAACAAAAATTAAAATTAAAAAGCTTCTAAAAAGGTGAAAACTTACCTAAAGTTCCTCAAGCGCCTTGTCATCTTCTCTTTCTATAACCAAATCGTTACCCACTACATCAGAATCTCAAACATGCTTCTTAATTTTTGTGAATCACACTTCTCCTTCACCATTGTTGGGTCTTGACACTGAAACAATTGAACAAATTCAAGTAGAGCAAAACTGGCCAAGAACAATGCACTAATACAAAACACAGAAACTAAATGTCAAACAAGATTAAGGGAGAAGAAATTAACACCAATAATTAACGTGGTTCAGTCATTGGAGCTTACATCCACGGGGAGAGAGCAAAGCATATTCCACTATGATTAAGATGAGTACAAAATCAAGCTATGAACAAGATAGAGATTCCCTTGGCTCCTTGCTAAACCCTGTACAACATACAGTAGCAACCCAAGCCTATTTTCTCTACTATTCTCACACTCTCTTGATCTTTCTTTTCCTCACACCTAGAGTACAAAGAGAATTACAACAATAGAATTTTATCTCAGCTATACAATGAGTTCTCTCTCATCTGGCCTATTCACCTACGCAAGTATATATAGACCTCGGCTACAAACCCTGCACGTGCTCCTTCCAAAAGACCCGCTGCATCAGTTAGGTTGCAACCGAAATAACTGACTCTAACTAACTTTTGAAAGCTTGATTACTTGTAGATGATTTTGAGATACAGCTAACAATTCTCCACCTTGTCTCTAAATCAATGACCGCGCTGTCGCCATGCGCCAAAAAGAACGAGCGATTATAAAATAATGCAATATAGTGCGACAACTCGGATCGTCTCTCAAGGACTCTTTAGGTGTTGTTATTATTAACAGAAAAAAGTTAGAAAAAGTTAGAATTGGGGGTTTTGAGATTGGAAACTAAATTAAAGAAGCAAAACAGAAAACAAAGCAAGAAAATAGAGCAGTTACCAAATAAGCTAAAGCGATTAACCTACTGCTTTTGGTTTCCCACTATCATTGGTTCATGCAAATCCTAAACAGATACTAATCCCCTCCCGGTTGTAGCAACAACTCACAAGCGGAACCACTACTACAGATATATGTCCCTATTCCCGAATTAAGCAAACGGGGTTAAGCCCTTCGTGAACTAAGCGAACACGAAACGAACACACGCGAATTAAGCAAACGCGATTAATTATAGGAACATGATATCACCGAGATAAACCAACACAACACAATATACTCCTGAATTAAGCAAACAGAAATATAAAGCATGGCATTGAAAAGAGAAAAGCAAATGAAACAGGATTACAGAAACCTCAAGTCTTAACAGAAACCAATCACAGTAGATTAATCTAGGAGACTAGTTCTCCATTACAAAAGGAAAACAAAACATAACTAAAAAGAAAACAAAAGACTAACTAAGACTAGCTCAGAAACTAGCCAAAACTGGCTAATTCTGACCACCCCTTCATTTCTGCCTAAGACTGCTTATATACACGTTTCTGGAGTCAGAGTACTCGCGAGGCGAAGCATTGCTCGCGAGGCGAATTACTTGAAAGGTCTGCAACTCTTTGTCTTCTCGCGAGGCGAGCACATCCTTCGCGAGGCGAACTCTTCAGCTTCCAACTGTTACGCCCGTGGCATTCAACACGCCCAACCCGTGATGGCTTCGATCTTCCAACACTCGCGAGGCGAAGGAATGCTCGCGAGGCGAACGCTTCAACTTCAGAATTGCCACGGCTGTGGATCTTCAACACGGGCAAGCCGTGATCGTCTCTCGACTTTTTCATGGTTGCAATACTCGCGGGCGAGAGATTATTCAGGGCGAGCGCGGCTCTAGATTTATTACTTTTTATTAACCTGAAAATAGAAAATAAAAGTAAATAATTATTCAACTCTAAAACAACTAAATTAACATAAAAACAATTTACAGACTCAAAATACTACTTAAGGACAATCAAGTCTAATTTGGGTGAAAATGATATAAAATAAGCACAAAGCCAAGGTCTTGACTCGTTATAAAACCAGTCAAACAGAGGCTTATCAAAATACCCCAAACTTAAACTTTGCTTGTCCCCAAGCAAACTAATACTCAAAAACTTAAAAAGACTCAAGACCTGGCAAAACATGGCAAGCTTAAGGACTCAATTAACTTTCACACAAATTTCAAGCAATTTATCAAAATAATTCAATGTTCCCCCCTTTCAAACAAAACAATCCCAACAATCAGTTATTCCAAACAGTTGAGAAATTAATCATTCAGACAATCAGAAATCTAAGAAGGGGGTCAAAGTTACACACAAAAGAGAGATCACCATATCCAAACAACTGCCTTCCTCACAAGGGAAATTTGTGTTCACTCAATCGCTCAGTTTATGTCAGGCTATCAACAATTCACTCAATTTCACTTTTCAGAAGCACTTCCCATAAATTTGATTTTCATCTCCTAATGGTTCCCACAGAAAACATGCAAGCAACATCAAAAGGTCTTTTATGGGATGTAATGGGGCCTGGCTAAGGGTAGGATATACAAAAGAACTAGGCTGAAGACCCTAGGAACTAAGAGAGCATGAACATTATTTACACTTTGAATTTAAATCAAGTTCCTTTTTCATTTTTCTTTATGCCTTGGGTGGCTACAGCCTTTTTATTTCTTTTTGGCATTTTTGCACTTTTTATTTTTTTTTCTTTTTTTTTTCTTAAAATTTTTTTACACTTTCTTTTTTTTTTCTTTTTCTTGTTCTCTCTTTTTTTTTTTTTTCAATCCCAAACAGCACAGTGCACCTGGTAGCCACCCCAAACTTAATTTCTTGCAACCAATTTCTCACTAAGCTTCCATGCTCTCCTAATCCTAAGATCGGGTTAACATGGTTTTTCAGATTTTAGCTTGTAACATAAGGTTAACAAGAATTAACAGGCTAATAGGCTCAACGGGCTAACTAGGGAACATGCATCAGGAAATGGTTATTTTTAGGCTAAGTAGTTTATTTACAAAGAAAATGCCTAAATCATATGAAGCAAACACATAATCATGCAAACCAAAAAGAGATTCAAGCAAATTCAGGAAAGTGCAACTTAAAAAATGATTTTCACACAGTTTAAAACATGTTGGAGGCTCAAAACCTCACCTGGACATTTATGCAAATTATTTGACAGAGATTCTATCCCTAGTGTGTGCTTCCTATCACCCCAAACTTATCATAAATCATGCCATCATAACAAAATCCCAAAGTTCAGTTTTCAATCACATGGGGATCATTTTTCAAAAAATTTTCATATCCTAGGGGGAAAACAGTCAACACTATCATGCAATCAATCTATGCAAAATCAATAAAATCCAATAAACTTGCCAACACCAAGACACAAACAGAACTCCTGAGCTTCTCAAATTATTCAGGAGCATTATTGACAATAAAACAGAAATAAAATAAGAAAAAGAAAATTAAAAAGGAGAAAGGGTTAAGAAAAGCTCATTCAGATGCGGTTCCACCAGGATCCCACTGCCTGTAACATAAGTCCCACATGGTAGCCAAAGGACTGAAATTCATTCCAAGCCTCCCTAGCTTGCAGCTTTGATGCGGAGGTGAGCACTTGACAACCATGATAACTCCACCCAGTGCGGCGGACTTCTCACTCCCTCTCGGGTCACAGATGACCTCCTTCTTAATAAAGTCTCCCCAATAGAAATGGGGCTCAACCTCTTGGATTGGCCAGGGTGCCAAATCCAAGGGTGCAAAATCCAGAGCTGGTTCCTCAGGGGGAAGTGGTAAACAGTTAGTTGGGGTTACTGGTGCTGCTTCAACTTCTGAAATGTCTTCATCCACTGCACTAACAAATTTTTCACCTGCTATACATGCAGAAATTTCAGCACACACCAAACAAAGGTTAGAGTTAGTACATATATTACAAGAAAATGAATCAGAAAAAGTTAGAATGTCTGGGAATTCTTCAATCAATTCATCCACCCCATTACTCTCAACACATTCAATTGTTTTACTTGAATCATCTACTCCCAAAGGTTCTTCTTTATCTTCAGGCACGGGGGAGCAGACGTCCTCTTGATCCTCCTGATCTAAGTTTCCTGAACAGAACAAACCTGCAAAACGATCCGCATTTTCTATTTTTCCTGAAAAGTATAAACCTGTAAAACATTCAACACACAAAGCAGTTCCGTCACAATAACAAGCATTAGGATCAGGGGATCCAACACATAAACCATCATCAACAGAAACATTATCATCAGAATTATTATCAAAAGTATTTTCAAGAATAACTTGTGCCTCTGTAGGTTCTTCAATGGGCCGCGGAATTAGCATTGCAACCGAGTTGGCGGTAACTTGATCAATTAGAGCCCACAACTTCTGAGATTCAGCTTGGTCCCTCTGTTGGGCTTCACGATTACTTGCCTCCATTGCCTCCATCCTCTGTTGAAATTCAAGATTATATGCCATCCGTTGATTGTTCTCTTCCATTTGTTGTAGCATTGAAGCAATCTCATCCAAGGTGCTCTGTGAAGGTTTGGAAGGTGCAGAGGTGGTCACTTGGCTAGGATAGTATGGTGGTGGCTCACTAAAATTAGGATAATACATGCAAGGTTGCTCATAATAAACATTAGGCATATAATTTCGCATATAATTATCCATGGGGGAAAATAAAATTTACAGACCAGACAAAGCAGACAAAACTAATTAGCAAAGCAAAAAGTTTTTTTTTTTTTTTAACAAAAATTATTTTCTGCTAATAACAACAAACCAGAGTCCCCGGCAACGGCGCCAATTTTTGACCGCGCTGTCGCCACGCGCCAAAAAGAACGAGCGATTATAAAATAATGCAATATAGTGCGACAACTCGGATCGTCTCTCAAGGACTCTTTAGGTGTTGTTATTATTAACAGAAAAAAGTTAGAAAAAGTTAGAATTGGGGGTTTTGAGATTGGAAACTAAATTAAAGAAGCAAAACAGAAAACAAAGCAAGAAAATAGAGCAGTTACCAAATAAGCTAAAGCGATTAACCTACTGCTTTTGGTTTCCCACTATCATTGGTTCATGCAAATCCTAAACAGATACTAATCCCCTCCCGGTTGTAGCAACAACTCACAAGCGGAACCACTACTACAGATATATGTCCCTATTCCCGAATTAAGCAAACGGGGTTAAGCCCTTCGTGAACTAAGCGAACACGAAACGAACACACGCGAATTAAGCAAACGCGATTAATTATAGGAACATGATATCACCGAGATAAACCAACACAACACAATATACTCCTGAATTAAGCAAACAGAAATATAAAGCATGGCATTGAAAAGAGAAAAGCAAATGAAACAGGATTACAGAAACCTCAAGTCTTAACAGAAACCAATCACAGTAGATTAATCTAGGAGACTAGTTCTCCATTACAAAAGGAAAACAAAACATAACTAAAAAGAAAACAAAAGACTAACTAAGACTAGCTCAGAAACTAGCCAAAATCGCTACTTCGACCACCCCTTCATTTCTCGCCTAAGACTGCTTATATACACGTTTCTGGAGTCAGAGTACTCGCGAGGCGAAGCATTGCTCGCGAGGCGAATTACTTGAAAGGTCTGCAACTCTTTGTCTTCTCGCGAGGCGAGCACATCCTTCGCGAGGCGAACTCTTCAGCTTCCAACTGTTACGCCCGTGGCATTCAACACGCCCAAACCGTGATGGCTTCTGATCTTCCAACACTCGCGAGGCGAAGGAATGCTCGCGAGGCGAACGCTTCAACTTCAGAATTGCCACGGCTGTGATCTTCAACACGGGCAAGCCGTGATCGTCTCTGACTTTTTCATGGTTGCAATACTCGCGGGGCGAGAGATTATTCGCGGGGCGAGCGGCTCCAGATTTATTACTTTTTATTAACCTTAAAATAGAAAATAAAAGTAAATAATTATTCAACTCTAAAACAACTAAATTAACATAAAAACAATTTACAGACTCAAAATACTACTTAAGGACAATCAAGTCTAATTTGGGTGAAAATGATATAAAATAAGCACAAAGCCAAGGTCTTGACTAGTTATAAAACCAGTCAAACAGAGGCTCATCAATCAACTTAACCATATCTTCACATAATTTGCCCTCTCACTAGTCTTCAGGAATTTCACATAAATCCAAGCAAGTCCTAGCTATGCTTGAACTTGTTAAAGGGTAGGGACTTAGTTAAAGCATCAGCTGGATTGTCCTCGGTTGAAACCTTCTCAACAAGGATTTACTTTGCTTCAATTACATCCCTAATGAAGTGAAGTTTAATGTCAATATGTTTGGACTTTTCATGGTAGACTTGGTGCTTAGAAAGATGGATAGCACTTTGGCTATCACAGAGAACTGTTACGCAGTTTTGAGTTAGGCCAAGTTCCCCAATAATTTCCTTTAGCCATATTGCTTCCTTCACACCTTCTATGAGAGCTATAAATTCTGCTTGAGTGTTGATAAAGCTACTACAGACTGTAGTATTAATCTCCAACTGACTGCAGTACCATAGACAATGAAAACATAACCTGAGAGTGATTTTCAAGTGTCAATGTTGCCAGCATAGTCAGAGTCTACAAAGTCTTGAATTATTTCCCTTGCTTGTAACTTTCTTTTGAAGAAAAGACTAGATGCCAAGGTTCCATTCAAGTATCTTAATATCCACTCCAATGCTTCCCAATGTGGTTGTCCAGGGTCTGCCATGAACCTACTTACAGCATTCACATCATATGCCAAATTTGGCTTGCAACACTCCATTCCATAGATGATGCTGCCTACACCATTTGCATATGGTACTGTGCTCATCCTTTGCCTTTATTCTGAAGATCCATCACACCCTACAACTCTTTGGACTTTAGGTGGATCTACCAGTATCCAGGACTAGTTCTTTTCAAGGACTTCATTTCCTATTGCATTGCCTTCAACCAGTTCTGAGCTTCTTTGCTTTCAATTACTTCATTGTAGTTTCTAGGATCTGACTCTAGCATCTCACTTGCTACATTTAGTGCATAGAAAATAAGATCTGCATAGCCAAACCTTCTTGGAGGTACTATGTTTCTTCTCACCTTGTCCCTGGCAAAATGATAGTCACTGTGATCAGATTGCTGAATTGGTTGAGCCTCTTCAATTTCAGGATGAGTGTCTTGTGTAGTGTTCTGATTCCTTGGCAGCTCCACCTCAAGCCGAAATTTATGTCTCAGTTTCTGCAGTTCTGATTTCTTCCTGATCGTTGGTCATCATTCCCATTCTTGTTTTATCAAAAGTAACATCCCTTGCTGATTATGCACTTCTTCTCACCAGATTCCAGCTTCCATAGCTTATATCCTTTGACATCATCCGGGTAGCCATTCCATAGTTCAATAGGTGTTTTGAATCCAGTTGCTGATGAGGGACACCTATTAATTAGATAGACAGCAGTTGTGGCAGCCTCTTCCCAAAATGCCTTAGCAAGACCTGCACTAAGGAGCATGCATCTCACTCGTTCTAGAATTGTTCTGGTCATCCTCTCTGCAAGACCATTCTGTTGAGGAGTTGCAGTCACTGTTCTATGTCTAGCTATTCCAATTTCATTGCAGAATTGATTAAATTCCTCAGAACAGAACTCTAGCCTATTATCAGTCCTCAGCTTCTTTACATTTCTGCCAGTTTGGGTTTCAACAAGAATTCTCCACTCCTTAAACTTCATAAATGACTCATTCTTGTTTTTAAGAATATAAACCCATAGCTTTCTAGAGAAATCATCAATAAAGGACAGAAAATACCTAGCTCCACTGTGTGATGAGACTTTAGATGGTCCCCAAAGATCACTGTGAATATAGTCCAGTGTTCCTTTTGTATTGTGTACAGCAGTTGCAAATCTCAACCTCTTTGCCTTGCTAAAAATACAATGGTCACAAAAAATCCAGTGATTGAATCCTGTCCTTTCCCAACAACTTCTGTTTGCTCAGTTCTTTCAACCCTCCTTCATTGATGTGTCTAAGTCTCATATGCCAGAGCCTTGCTTGTGATTGTCCAGGGCGAGAAACATTAGCAGCAATTCCCACCCGAGCCTTTCCTTGCAGCAAGTATAGACTATTTTCAAGCTCACCACTCATCACCACCATGGAACCTTTTGTGACTTTCATAACTCCACCTTCATCTTTGTACCCGTATCCTTGTGCATAAAGCATCCCAAGAGAGCTCAAATTTCTCTTTAATTCAGGCACATGCCTCACCTCTTGCAAGATCCTGGTTACCCCATCTGCAAGTTTCAACTTTATAGCACCTATTCCAGTCACTTGGCAGGCTTTGTTATTGCCCAACAAAACCTGTCCACCATGGTATTGACTGTAAGAGATGAACCAATCCTCATTTGGACACATGTGAAATGAGCATCCAGAGTCAAGAACCCATTCTTGGTGAGTCTTCTCCTCTGAAACACACACCACCTCAACACTTTCATACTCTTCTGAAGCTACATCAGCATCACCACTCTGATACTTTTGTTCTCCATTCCTTCTTTTCTTCTTGTAATCAGGACAGTCTTTCTTAAGATGATCTTCAATTTTACAAAGGAAACATCTCCTTTTCTTTCCTTCTTTAGACTTGGATCTTGATTCCCTTTTGTTCTTGGAATCTTTCTTTTCTGACCTGGCCCTGATATTCAAACCCTTAGCAGCTTGCTCACTTCTTCCCTCAGACTTCCTCTTCAATTATTTTGAAGAAAGTGCAGCCTGAACCTCTTCTGACTTTGGTGAATCCTGGTGTGAGAGCTTAAAATGTTGAGCCATAGGAGTCATTACTGCTTTTGACTGATCCATATTGAATCTATGCAAGACTTTGGATATGTAATCTTTTTGAGTGATGAACAAAGTTCTCCTTGTTCTGTCCCTTAGAATCTGCATACCCAAAACCTTGCTGGCAGCCCCCATATCTTTCATCTCAAGCTCACTCTCAAGCATCTTTTTCACCCCTTTGATTTCTTCCTTATTCTTGAAAGCAACTAGCATATCATCTACATAGAGGAGTAAGTAGATAATAGCTTTTCTTTCTGTTTTCTTCCAATAAACACAGTCAATAAATTCACTTCTGTTGAAGCCACCTTTCACAATGAATGTATGAAATCTTTTGTACCACTGCCGAGGGGACTGCTTCATGAACAATCTATTGGCTAGTGACTTTGTCATGTTAAGAGATTCTAGCTTGATCCACATTGATGCTGCAGTATTTTCTCTTAGGACTTTGTCACCGAGGCATAGAATGATGGCACTTCTTGCTTTTTCATGTCAGTCTTTTCTTTCTCACTTAGAGTCTCTGGCATCTTTGATTCATTCTTCAAAGCTTCATCTAGACCTTGTTGAACTAGAATGGATTCCATCTTCACCTTCCAAAGTCCAAAGTCATTCGAACCAGCTAATTGTTTCCTCTGTCATACTTTGCTGTTCACATTGTTGAAATAATTCTTTCTTGTTCTTTGTTCCTTGTTCCCACAACGTGCTCTGTGCTTCCTAAGAACTGATCTTCTTGTTCCTGTTACAACAGAAAACAAACACAGCAGTCTAGAACTGAACAGGGAAAACAAATCGTAAAGAAAAAAAGAACAGAAATTGCAGAAATGTAATGCACCCTTTTGTGCAATAAACAGAATCACGTTCCTTCTCTACAGTTTCCTTCTTATCATATCCCTTTCTTCCCTTCTACAATTTGATTTATGTTCTTGATTCGCCTCTGCTTCTCACAGTCATTGTTTCGTGCATTCCCATAGATGGCTCCAATTGTTGGGTCTTGACACTGAAACAATTGAACAAACACAAGCAGAGCAAAACTGGCCAAGAACAATGCACTAATACAAAACACAAACTAAATGTCAAACAAGATTAAGGGAGAAGAAATTAACACCAATAATTAACGTGGTTCAGCCGGTGGGGCTTACATCCACGGGGAGAGAGCAAAGCATATTCCACTATGATTAAGATGAGTACAAAATCAAGCTATGAACAAGATAGAGATTCCCTTGGCTCCTTGCTAAACCCTGTAATACATACATCAGCAACCCAAGCCTATTTTCTCTACTATTCTCACACTCTCTTGATCTTTCTTTTCCTCACATCTAGAGTACAAAGAGAATTACAACAATAGAATTTTATCTCAGCTATACAATGAGTTCTCTCTCATCTGGCCTATTCACCTACTCAAGTATATATAGACCTCAGCTACAAACCCTGCACGTGCTCCTTCGAAAAGACCCGCTGCATCAATTAGGTTGCAACCGATACGTACTTTCTCTAGCTTTCTCACCCCTCATCTTTTCTGTTGGCCAATACGTACTTTGCTATAAAGGGAAAAAGGGTTGTTGTCTCACGTCACATATAGTGCAGTGATATTCAATTATATTAAGGTAAAACATAGTTATCCCCGCCCCTCCTTTTATATGTGTAAAAATGCAAGCTTATTATTTCTGTTAATTAGATGAGTTCCCAATCAAAATTTTTTCATTTTTTTCTAAACCCAAATCCTAAACTTATCATTCTATTGAAGAGTGTCTTTTTTTCATCTATGTTACCTTATTTTTTTCACCCATCATTTTTTTCTAATATTATCACGTCTCTATATTGCCGTTAGTTATACGATTTTTTTTTCTCTTAGTAGATCTTGTTCAGTTTTACTGTTACATTCTTTTATGATTTTGAAAATATTTGCTTATATTGATTCATATTTTCTAATAATCATATAAATGGAGCTTGTTGTTTGCTTTATTGACAATGAAATTCATGGATAACATTGAACATGAAGTGACTGAGGCAAATTTAACTCCATATGTTGGTATGGAATTTGAGTCAGAAGATCATACCTATAGATTTTACAATATGTATGCTGGCTTCATTGGTTTCAGTGTGGGGAAAGTTGGTGGAATAAAAGCAAGATAGATAATGAGATTTGTAAGTTCTCTTTCACTTTCACTTCATTAAATTAGACTTACAATTTATTTACATAAGATAACTCCATGGTACTTTTGCTCTCCCCTATACCGTCGCAGTCGTGATGCCATCTCCGCCTCTCTGTTTGGTCGCTGTACCATTTCTTCTTCACCTTGGGTAAGTGTTACCCCTAATCTCTTCTATTTTGTAAAATCCCCAAATCAGTTTGCAAACCCTAACCCTAGCTCTTTGATTTCATGCTGCGATTTGAAATTAAAACTTGTTTTTGTGCAATTGGGACTGTCTATTGATGAATTCCAAGGTCAATTTCATATTCCTACGAGCAAATCTCATTTTCCCCAATTCCACTCAAAACCCCTACTTTTCATCTTGCTCCAACTATGAAATCGATTCTGGTTTTGTGCAATTAAGACTCTAAATTAATGTTTTCCTCAATTAATTTCGTTGTTATTTGATCAAATTAATTTTCCCTAATTTTAGTGATGAGCCATTTTTAACCAAATTGATTTTATTAGAAAATTGATTCCTTTACGTTAAATTAAAATGCTTGAATTTATTAGATAATATGTTTGATGTAGAGTTATTGATTATGTGATTTGTCTGGTTGTTGTAACTACTTGGACTCCCTTTCTGGGATGTTGTCGTGGTTATGGTTGCGTGGGGAAGCAAGTTTTACTTTTTCAGGAGCTGACAGCAGTCATGTGGCAAGGTGTCAGAGGAAATTGGAACGTCCAGTCGGGTTATTAGTTGGAGTTTAGCCTTGTATCGCTTCACTCAGAAGGAACCCGACTGTTGAAAAATCAAGAAGATGATCTTTTTCTGGTCTACAAAGGTAAAGGGAGTCAAGCTGAGGAGTTCCTAGTAGTTATATACTTAATATTATGAACTGCTTGTGATGATATATAATGTGTTGTTTGACTGTTAATATTTATAATATATGATGCTGAGATATTGTAATTGCGTATGTCTGATGAATATGTGTATATGTTGTCATTTGTGTTGTTTAGTTGTTGAGACTAGTTGATGTATGACATTCGTCCTAGCTTATGTTTTGGAAAAGTTATTTTGAGAAAATCCTATGAACACAAAATGATTTGGCTTTATTTGGAAAGTGAATGGAAACATAGAGGAATGGACTAGATTTACGTGCTGAGGTTTCAGACTGGATTCTAATTACGGTGAAGCCGGACAAGCATTCCCACTGTTAAGAACCTAGCGTTCCGAGACGTCGGACTAGTGTTTGTTGAGAAAAGATTTTTGAAAATTCCTTAAAGATGTTTTAAAATTCTACCTGATATTAAAAGACTAATTAATATCATAAAATAGTTTTTTGGCAATCGTGCCATTGCGAATCGAGCTACAGTTTCACATGGGGTTAACTGACAAATTTGATAATTACGGACCAAAGGCATATTTTTGGGCTTTTGGGTCTTTAGGGACATTCGGGCTCGAACTCCACGTAATGCCTAGGGCTTTGCAACCTCTTGTTGTGGAACTCGGTTACCCTGCACGAATGTGCTCAATCAGGAACTATCCAAATATTATATAGGAGAGATACGATACCCTAGAACAATTGGGGCAATGGACCCATTCTAGAGGCCACCCACGCGAAACAATTGGGTTATGGGGAATATCGTGACCTATCATGCTCGAAGAAGGGAAGTTAGGATCTCTGGAGATTGAGTCTTAGAAAGTGGATATTGAAGTGTTAAGACATAATTTATGAAAGACTTTCTATTCTTTAAATCCTATTGAGATTTTTATAATTGCTATACTCTGCTTTGTAAATTGTTTTACTGCTTATATTAAGTATATGATTGCTATGTTTTAAACTCATATATTGGTAACTCACCTTTGCTTTGTTTCTCGTTTTGTTTCTCTTTTTTGTGGTGTACTTTTTAGTGTAGACAGATGATGTAGAGGAGTTTTTAGCTTCACTCGGAATGTTAGTCCCGATTTTTTGAAGAGGCCGTTGAACATGGTGATGACCACAGGGTTCTCTAGTGGATAGTTTTTAGAGCGACCAGCTTATGATTTTCCTTTTGGTTTATTTGGTATGAGAAGGTCTGTAGGTATGTCCCTTGTGAATTTTCAGTTTGAGTTTTAGCTTTGTATGTTGAAAATATTTTCCGGAAAAATCTGTACACAGTGATTGGTATTGTCAAGTATATAACCTGCTTATATTATATAAAGTTCCTGATGTGCAAGTATCGTGATGTAAATATTTATGATGGGAGTTTGTATAAGAAAAACAAATACTTCATACTCATTTTTCGAAAGCAACCGGCTTTCCTTTTTATTTAATACATGTTAAAGAATTTGAGTTAGTCATGTAATGCCCAAGGGGGTGTTACACATGACATGTTTAGGGATGTAAATTTTATCCGCACCCGTGGATATCCGTGAATAATATCCGTAATTGGTAGAAAATGGATACCTTAATGGATATCCATGGATAAATTAAATGGATATTTTCTCTATCCACTTATTAATGGGGTGAGGTGGATATTGTAGTATCCATACCCACGGGTATCCACTAAGGTGAAATTACAAAAATACATTTGCATATTATATCCAAAAAAATAAAAATACATTTACTTATATATATATATATATATATATATATAAAATAAACCAAATGCCCTATTTTTTTACTATCCTTATTTTGTTTCTTAAATTTGACAGCTGCAACACCCAAGCCATATCATACCCAAGCCGTATGGATCATAGTGTTACATATTATTACTTCTTTTCAATTATTATGTTATGAATTAATGCTTATGAATTATTGCTTCTGGATTAATGCTTGGGGGTTAATGTTTATGTGTAAATGATGTCAAGACAGGGGTGTTTGAATAAAAAAAAGTAATCTAATATTCAATAATTTTGTAAGGTTTTGAATATCCATGGATACCCGTAAATATTGATAAATTTGTTTAAAACCGGCAAGATGAATACCCGCACGGATATAGGATGGGGACGGGTATGAAATTCATCCAATGAGGCGGGTAGTGGGGGGCTACTACCCATATCCACCCCACCCCATTTACATCCCTAGACATGATAGATAGAGAAGATCTGTAATTTGTAAGAACAATTGAAAATATTTTTATATCCCGTAGTATTCTTTTATAATCAATGCATTATTTAAACTTTAAATTTGAATTGATGACATTTTGAATTAAAATGTCTTATAATTAATGCCATAATTATATCAGATTTTATGAATTATTAATTACAAACATATTCATAATAAAAAAAATTACCATGTGCTGTTATTTTAATTCATTTTAATTCATTGATTCCTTCCAATCCAATTTGAATGTTTTTATGCATTGCTTCTCATTCACGTTTTATTACATCTTAAAAACATAGGATTTGGTTTTTTGAAATATTGGCACAACAACCATTTAATTTATAATGTAATAACTATTTTCTTCCATATATGTAATCACCGCTTTATTATATATTGATTATTGATTATTATATTTGCATAGTGAGATTACCGATTTGGTAATGAGATTTGATTATATTTGCATAAATGACCATTACTTTGCCTGGAAAAAAAGTCATGTCAACGATTTTATGATGATGAAATTATTTCAAAATTTAAATTGTTTTAAATTTGTTTTAATCAGAGGCCATCAACTCTAAATTGGCAATTGTCATTTAATTATAATCACATTTTCTTTTATATGTTGCAGGCATTTAATTCAGTAATTAAATAGAACCATATAACATTTTCTTATGTATATATTATAGATAGATTATAGATATTATACATTTGTGAATATTCTTAAAGTGGTAGCCTCCATGTGTCACTCATAGGAGCCGTCACTTTTCACATATGGCATAATTACAAGCATTCCCTCCCTTTTTCACTTATGTGTCGTGCTCTCCTTGAATCTAAGAAATCATGGAAATGACTCGAATTTTATGTATTAAAAAATGATTAATAAATTATAAATCATAAAATCTCAACAACTAAAACAATTATTTTGAAATTTGAAAATAATCTCCATCCATATAACACTTATAATTGTAACCAATATATGTATGATTGTGGTATCAATTCCTGCATTAAAACAACATCCTGAGAATTCAACTTGCAATAAATATTGATAGTGTAGGATAATAAAACGGCAGAGCATGTTATTTTAACAATTTCAATTTTCAATTTTGAAAGCAATAATCACCCTAATAAATATGGTATCATATTAATGGTAGAGTAAACTCCAATATGATAACAAAAGATGAGAGCAGATTATGGGATGTATGGGAAGAAAAGGAAAAAAAAAATAATAACATCAAGCTTATCATAACTTGCTTTTCAAAGAGGTTGGACATCCCTATGTTTGAAATGTGACTCCAAACTGGTGGTGGATGTTTTCTCTTCTAATTCTGGAGTTCCTTGGCAGCTGATTAGTAGGTGGAGAAATTACAAAGTGTTGTTTAGAGATATGTATTTTAGGGTCTCTCACATTTTCAGAGGGTAATAGTTATGCTGATAGGCTTGCAAACCAAGGTGTTTCTAGTAAGGATTACACTTGGTGGCATATTGTTCCTAGTTTTATTAGGGAGGATTTCTTCCGAAATAAGCTAGGATTGCCTAATCATAGGTTTGATTGACTTTGTCATGGGTTTTGGTTAATGTCCCCCATGACTTTTTTGTATTCTTTTATTATCTTTTAATAAATTTTTTGCGTGCTGCATATGATTGGTAGGATCTGGGGTGCCAACATAGTTGTGATGCCTTTTCCTACAGTGATGCTTTTGCATGCCAATAGCCATTAGTTAAAAATATTTCTTCTTCTTCACTCTTTGACGAATTGCTCTAGGATGCTACGTGGTTATATCAAGCAATTATGGGTTCCACCTAGACCTTCCAAAGTCATGTACCCCTTGCAATCAAAGACCAAACGGTTCCCTATTTCTTTGTCATCACCATTTGGACTCTCCCTCTCCCTCTCCCATTGGTATTCTTTCTCACTCACTCTTTGCATTACTTACACTTCATTTCTTTTATTATTATGGCAAATCTCAGCAGAGATATACCTTCATATTCCTTCTCCAACAGGTAACTTCTCTCTCTCCATCCAATTTGCAATCATCATCATCATCATCATTGAGATGCTCCGACGTCCCATTAAAGAAAAAAAACCAAAATTATAAAGAAAACCTTCTAAAAGACATTTTTCCTTTGAAATTCATTTTGAAAACCTTGAGTTACATAAAATTCTCTCTTCTTTAGAAATCCATATTTACTTTGGAAAAGTTCTATCATTAAGAAAATGTTTAAAACGTTTTGAGCAAAACTCTTTCTGTAACACTGAGAAATAAAATTTCTACAAAAGAACTTGGAATTTAACTTGTTTTCCTCTATTGTTTTTCATCATAAAATAGTCTCAACAATAAAAATTAAGTTTCTCATAGAGCAACATCTTTAAAAAATTTCCAGAATGAATTTCTCTTATCAACATGCTACTTAAAATTTAAAACCTTTGTTTTGTGGTTTTCCTTTCCACATAAGTTTTTTAAGGCTTTAATCTTTAATAGTTGAGCTCTAACCAAGGTTAGGCTTCAATGCAACAACCAACACAACTTTCAGCAACTTACAACATAAGTAATATAATAAGTTCAAGCATATATTTCAATTCAACATTTCATCAAAGTCATATAAATGCAAGTAATTCCAAAACAACCACTTAAACAACAACTTTAGCACAACTTCATAGACTTAACACAATCATATAGCAATCTAACTTTTTCACCCATGTAGCAACAACATCAACATAGCCAAACAATTCAAGCATGCAAGCATATAGTTACCACGATTGTAACATCCCTCAGACTTTCTCCCCTTACCCCAGAGTTCAGTGATAAAGGATTCGGTTGAGTATTTTAAAGAGACCGACTCGGTTCTCGTGACGATTGCCAATTTGAAAAAAATAAATTTTTTTCATAAATTAAAATTTTTATAAAATCACCCTAAAACTTCTATGCATGTTTCGGCCATGTAAAAATAATAATGCTAGAGAGTTTCGACCTCATTAAAATAAAAAGGCTAGGGATTTTAAAATTTTCAAAACTCCACATTAAATTATTCAAGCAAAGGAATTAGATTATCATACATGCATCGTTCCTAAAGTCCGAGATTTAGCCACAAAATCATATTAAGGAAGGAAAACATATTTTTGATAAAATCCTTGAGTTGAAAAATACATGAATCAAAGTTCTTAAACCAAGCATGTGAGATTTTCATCAAAGTTCATCCTTTTCCCTCTTGGTGTTTTCGACCAACACCGTGATCATAGGGTTGGATGAATTTCTCACTACATGCAATACATAAATGTAAAAGTGAAGATGATTAAGGTTTTGTGAAAATCATTTTTATGTGAAAAAGGATTTTTCTTTAAAACATAAGTTGAATTTATGAACATATAACATTGGTAACTAACATGCATGCGAAAAATTTTGTAAAATCACCACCTTTCCTCCATTTGGGTTCCGGCCACCCATCATCAAGGGTCATAGGAAGGTTCTTTTTAACATGCAAAGGTTGAAGATGGTTGTGAAGATGATTATGAACTTAAATAAATTAGTTTCATGTACATGCACTAAGAAAAAATCAACTTTCAACAAAATCCATAAACATGTAAGTTGATATTAGGAACTTGAAAGAAATGAGCAAGTGTTGAGAATTTATACCCCCTAAATACTATTGGTGATGAGCAAGAGATGAAGATGAGGAGGAGTATTAGCTTCCAAACTTAAAAAATAGAGGTTGAAGATGATGAATAGTAACCTTTGTGAAAGAGGTAAGTGTTGGCTTAAGTAGGAAAGGAAGAAAATAGAATGAAGTGTTAGAAGAGGGTATTTATAGGGGGTGGGGGGGCTGCTGTCTCAGCCAAGGGAGGATGGGATTTTTTTCCATTTTTTAACAATTTTTAAACCAAAATTTGAAATTAAAGTAATGGGTTTTCATTGTAAATTGAAATAATAATTGCCATAAGTGATGAATAGTATTAAATAGTGACAAGGGTAAATATTTACCTCAATCACATCTTTTCCAAATCTGGGAAAAAATATGGGCATAATAATTTTGGTTCGTTCCGGTTCCAATTGGTTCCCGTCAGTGTAAATTGATCATAATTTTCTTTGTAAATTTTCCACTAGAAAATTCATATTAAAATAAATAATTTCTAAAATCATAAAAATAATTATAACTGGGTTATAAAAATTAAAATTTCATTTTTGTATATAAAAATTAATTTTTCAGGTTAGTAAAGTCTAACTGATAGCAAAAACTCAGACCATAAATATCTGAAATTTCTACCGAAAATTCAACTGCATTTTTCAAAAATAAAATAATTTATGATATTGACAATTGGGTTTATCAAAATAATTCTTCATAATTTATTATAATAAACACTTAATTATCCCTATAATCACAGATTACAGACAAGCAGAAAAATCGGGGTGTTATATTACTACTACTCTAAGGTTGCACTTTCCCCATCTTGGTACCAACACAACGGTGTCTGGCACTTTCTTCCATACAAAGCCTCATAGGGTGTCATACCTATACTCGAATGATAATTGTTGTTGTATGTGAACTCTATAAGCGGCAAAAGATCCTCCCAACTTCCATGATTGTCAAGGACGCACGCTCTCAACAAGTCTTCTAATGACTGGATCGTTCTTTCCGTTTGCCAGTCAGTTTGCTGATGGTATGCCGAACTGAGCCTTAACTTAGTTCCTAGCACTTTCTGCAAACTTCCCCAAAAACGTGAAGTAAACTTTGGGTCTCTATCCGAAACAATACTAGAGGGCACTCCGTGCAATCTGATCACCTCTCTAACATATACCTCGGTTAACTTCTCCACAATATAATTGGCTTTAACAGGTAAAAAGTGTGTCGACTTTATTAACCTGTCAACGACTACCCAAATCGAGTCGAAACCTTTGGAAGTCTTTGGTAGTCCTACCACAAAATCCTTGTTTATACTATCCCACTTCCATTTAGGTACATCGAGAGATTGTAACATTCCATCGGGTCGTTGATGTGCTACTTTCGGATTCTGACAAGTCAAGCAAGACACAACATATTCCGCCGCTTGTTTCTTCATGCCTGGCCACCAAAATCTCTGCTTTAGATCCTGGTACATCTTAGTTGTTCCAGGACAGCTACTTAGTTTGCTCTTATGGGATTCCTCGAGAATCATCTTTCTCATTTCAGGATTGTCAGGTATGCAAACTCATCCCTTGTACCTCAAGATGTTATCTGGTCCCAAATTGAATTCTAGCACCTTTCCTTGTTCTATGAGTTCTTTATTCTCTTGAAGATATACATTGGTGGTTTGTTGTTCTCGAATTTCTTCCATCAGTTCACTTGAGATTTTGTTTATTCCCACACTGATCCTTTTTGGACTTATCTCCATCATTAAATAGAGGTCACGAAACTTCTCGATTAACGGTAATTCCTTCACCATCATCGCTGAGACATGTATGGCCTTTCGGCTCAAGGCATTCGCTACAACGTTCGCCTTTCCAGGATGGTACTGCAATGTGAAATCATAGTCCTTCAGAAATTCCATCCACCTCCTTTGTCTCATGTTGAGTTCTTTCTGGTTGAACAAATACTTCAAGCTCTTGTGGTCGCTAAAAACATCGAACTTGGCTCCATACAAATGATGTCTCCATATCTTTAGTGCGAAGACCACAACAGCTAGTTCCAGATCGTGAGTCGGGTAGTTCTTCTCATGAATCTTTAGCTGACGTGACGCATAAGCCATAACGTTACCTTTCGGTGTTGCATCAACACACAGCCTAAACCTTGATACAAAGCGTTAGGGAAGTATTAGCACTGGTGCCTGTTGTTTTGGCTTGAACGACTCAAGAGGGGGGAGGGGTGAATTGAGTTTTCAAAGATTATTTCCCTCTTAAAACTTTTTCACAAAAGCTTTATAAATCAGAGTTGTGGATTAGTGTTCTCAGGATCTTTTTATAAAATCGATAAAGAGTTTTTACAAAATCTTGAATAGAAGGTGATGAGGATAAGAAAGATTAATAATGAATAGGTTCAGGTTCAATAACTCAGTAATAACAAAATACAGTTTATGCAGATCAAGAACAGAAATTATATTTGAACTTTAAACATCAAAATCGCAGGTTCTTGATCATAAACAGAAAGTAAGGAGTTTGAGTTTAGAGATACTACACAACCAGATTTATCCTGGTTCAGTCACCTCCACTGTGACCTACATCTAGTCCCCACTCCACCTGTGGGATTTCACACACTAACACACAAGCTTTGCCAGGTAGCTTGAAAAACCTTCACACCACAGAGAACTCCTTCACCTCGAGATACCACACTCTTGTGAAGAGCCTCAATGTTCAACCTTAGGGATACCTCTCCCTAATCACTCAGAGACTCCCTCTCTCTTTACAATTGAAAAGTAAAACAAAAGTTGATTCCTAACTCTCAATAGTTAGATAAACAAATTGAAGAACTTATGAGAATGAAACACTCTTTTCACAATAAGCTCAAGGAAGATGATGAATGACTTTCACAATTGATTTCTTAAATTGATTTCTTAAAACTGTGATATGTTATGATATTCGTATATGTTGTTAAAGTGTTCCTTTGATCCCTCTTTATATAGAAAACAAGTTATACTCATTGGGATCAACCAACACAGATTTGGATCTGATTTAACAGAATCTGTTTTCTTGATTCTAGTTCTTGAAATAAGATTCTGATAGTTCTTGTTGAATTCGTGTCCATAAAATAACGAGTCCATTTGGAAAAATAGCCACATTCATTTTGAAAAATAGCCGCATCCATTTGCCACGTCAACAGACGGAGTACTAACACAAAGTAATTGGACGTGCTCCAACTAGTAGATGAGCGCTTGTATTACTTTAGTAGATGAGCGCTTGTATTTAGTGGACGAGCACTTCTGTCAATTTAGTAGACGTGAGCTTCTGTCACTTTAGTAGACGAGAGCTTCTGTCACTTTAGTGGACGTGAGCTTCTGTCACTTTAGTAGACGTGAGCTTCTGTCACTTTAGTGGATGCCAGCTTTTACCACTTTCTTGGACACCAGCTTTTACCAGTGTTGGATGAGCGCTTATATTATTCCAGTGTTGGACGAGCACTTCTGAAATCTTATTTCCAAAAATCATTTTCATTAACGAAAACTTATTCCTTTTAATACAGGTTATGAAAAATGATTTTCTTCATGCATCTTTCTTAATTGAGCTATTTGTGAATAAGAGATTTCATCTCTTACAAATCATCTAAGACTTAACACTAATTTCTTCATTTAAGCTCTTGTCTTGATGATTCCTTGATCTTCGTCCTTGCTCTTTGATTCCTCCAAGTTCTTCCTTGCATATTCTCCTTTGATTGCTCACTGAACTTGTTGAATATTGCTTGATACCTGTCTTTATAATTTGACACTAAAACACTTGCATACACATTAAGTTGTATTTGTCATATATCAAAATCTCTAAGTCATTTAGTCTAACAGTGCCGTCGTCAAACGTTCCTTTACCTTTTGAAAGCTCTCTTCACAATTCAGTCCACACAAAAGGTTGATCCTTCCGAGTAAGCTGAGTTAACAGTGCTACGATCTTGGAAAAACCTTCAACAAACCTCTGGTAATATCCAGCCAAGCCGACAAAACTTCGATTCTCCGTTACTGTCTTCGGTCTTTCCCAAGAAAGTATTGCCTCCGCTTTGGCAGGGTCAACATCAATTCCTTTCTTGGAAATCACATACCCCAAGAACTTCACTTCTTCAAGCCAAAACTCATATTTAGAGAGTTTTGCATACAACTCCTTCTCTCGTAAGATTTGTAGCACTTATCGCAGATGCCCTTCATGCTCCTTTTTACTCCTGGAGTAGATGAGGATGTCGTCGATCAACACGATAACAAACTTATCCAAGAACTGACGAAAAACTCGATTCATGGAATCCATGAAAATAACAGGTGCATTTGTCACTCCAAACGACATTACAAGATAGTCGTAATACCCATAACGAGTTCGGAATGTATTCTTCGGTATATCCTTAGTCTTCACTCTGATCTGATGGTAACCCGTCCTCAAATCAATCTTTGAGAAAACAACATCTCCTTATAATTGATCCATCAAATCATCTATGCGCGTAAAGGGTACTTGTTCTTGATTGTCACTTTGTTGAGTTGCCTATAATCCACGCAAAGTCTCGATCCTCCGTCTTTCTTCCGTACTAAAAGAACAAGTGCTCCCCAAGGAGAAACACTTGGTCTTATGAACTGTTTTGACAACAGATCTTCTAGCTAAACCTTCAATTCTACAATCTCTATGGGTGACATCCGATTTGGAGCAATCGATATCGGACCAGTTCCTAGAACAAGATCGATGGAGAATTTGAAATCCCTTGCCGGTGGTAATCCTGGAACATCGGGAGAAAACACCTCCGGAAAGTCTCTCACAACCGGTATCGTACTCAAATCAACTTCTTCCTCAACTTCCATACTTGTTAAAAGCAAGCATCTCTGATCTTTTTCTTTTGAAAAGGTTCTCACTTGAAGGGTAGATAGAAATCCAGAAATCTCGGGGTCCAGAAAAACTAATGTTCCACGAGCGAATTTTAAAATAACATGATTGGAGGATAACTAATCCATGCCCAAAATCACATCTATTTACACTAAAGGTAAGCAGATTAGTTCGACAAGAAAGTGTCGATCTTGGATGACAATCGGACAGCTTAAACACACTGAATTAACATTAACAGGTTCAGCAGTAGGAGTTGAAACAATCAAGTCATACGGAAAACAAGAAATAGGCAATTCCAAGAGTCTCGCACAATCATTTGAAATGAATGAGTGTGTCGCACTCGAATAGAAAAGCACAGCTAAAAGATTACCTGCTATATCACAAATACCTTTCATGAGATCTTTCGAATTTGAGGCTTCTGCACCACTCATGGTGAAAACTCTTCCCTTCGCAGTTGGTTTTGTAACTCGGGCACTGTTGACGGTAGGTTCCCTCTTTGGCGCCTTACACTCTCTTGCAAATGCCCCACTCGATCACAGTTAAAACACTTCATCCCTCTCACAGGACATACATCAGCTAAGTGGTTCGGGTCTCCACATTTAAAACATCTCCTCCCTTGACTTTGACCTTGACTCCTCTGGCTAACACTTCCCGTGGTAGAAGCAACGGGATGGTACTGTTGTTGATTCCGGTTATTCCCAACTGGTCTATAGTGTGGCTTTTTCTGAGTTTGTCTCCCCTTCAGGTTCTGACTTTGGGACTGGTTTCTTGATCGTGAGGTTCCCCCAACATTCCCTCTATTGTCTCTACCTTTCCTATTCTGTTCAATCTTTCTGCACTTTTCCACCAGAGCCTGAAAATTCTTAATCTCCAGTGGCAGCATCGAGTCTCTAATCTCATACCGCAGTCCTCCTTCAAACCTCTCACACTTCCAGCCCTCATATGGGTTATCTTGGAAAAATCGAAAATACTTGGCAAGTGATTCAAACTTTGCCGTGTATTCCCCGACCGTCATATCTCCTTGTCGCAAGCGCAGAAACTCTTGCTCCTTTTCAGCTCGAGCACTCTGAGGGAAGTATTTATCTAAAAACACATTATGGAAAACCTCCCAAGTAACTTCTTGCTGATTTGCCTCTAATAGTTTCATGGTGCCTCTCCACCAGTACTCAGCATCTCCCATTAACAGGAAAGTAGCGTAAGGTACTCTTACCGCTTCAGGGCTGTGAATCAACTCGAAAATCTTTTCTAGTTCTTGAATCCACAAGTTAGCCTTTTTAGGGTCAGCATCCCCATAAAATTGTGGTGGGTTCTGGCATCGAAAAGATGTCAGACCATGACTCTCAGCAGCTTTTTCAGTGCAAGCCTGTTCTTGTTGATGTTGAGCAACCATAGTAGTAGTTTGCTGTGCAATGGCAGCCGCAACGTCTGCCATAGCTTGAGCTGCAAAGTCTATTCCCCCACCATCATGTCCACGGCCACCACTAACACCACCCCTACGGCCTCTTCCATGGCCACGCCCGCGTCCTGCTTCTGGTTCCTTAACTGACCAAAAAGATCAAATCAGTTAAATGCAATCCAGAGATTGAAACACTTATCTGTTCACTAACACTCATTACTTATAAGAAGTAATTCAAACAAGCCTTATCAGAGATCATACAACACAAACACAACAGGCCTATTCCCAGCTATTCCAGAAAGACTCGACCAGCTCTGATACCACCCTTAATGTGACACCCTTTCCCCGGGCATCACATTAATTACATCGTTTTACGGAAAATTAACATTATTAGTGACAGGTCGATTTCTTTCGGAAAACATATGTAAAGAAACATAAATAACACCATGAAATATACATAAACACCTTTTTACATTAATAAAAGCCTTCTTGACAACAGGCTACTTTGGCAGAAGTTACATTGACTGGTTCAACATAGTCCTTCACAAAAACTAGTTCAAACATTAACACACTTGATAGGGGTTAAACAACTTAAGGATACGTAGTCAGATACAAAAGCCAGAGCAACTACACAAATACTACCATCATAAAATAAAGGAAAAACCCATGGATGGTGTAGTCCTAGTGGTATCCGTTATGGAGACCACTAAGGTTATATCCACCCTGTGGAGATACAACTGGTGGATGGTTATCCACATCACCTCCCTCATCGGGAGCATCATCATCATCCTCGTCAAGTGGATAATACTAAGGATCTACATCTATATCCCCAACGGGATGGTCCTCCAAATCCTCCTTAGGGTCCTCCTCCATAATCTCCTGTGGATCCTCCTCAATAGGCTCAACAGGTGCTACCTCCTGATAAGGTGGGTTCTCGGGCTGCTGAGGACCTAAGACCACCAAACCCTGGGCAGCCCAATGATGTAAGCAGATATCCACGGGTGGTAATGTGATTCGCTCCATCTCTATGGTGTTAACTCTCCGAACGGGTCCATCCAAGGCTCTACCCTCCACGGTACACATCAGGCCAGTATAGTAAGCTGCGTGAGCTCCCGGTTGAAACTCGCACGCAGCAGGGTCCTGATAGTTCTCAAATACGAGGGCTCGCACCCGAATGTGAACCAATGGTGCGTTCGGATCCATGTATGTTTTTTTCCAAACAAATAAGATATACCACACATAAAAGAAAACCAACAAAATGCAAGGGTGAGATACCAATATATGGATAATCAAGATAACCACATACTTGCAACACATAACATCAGATACAACATATATCATACATACGTGGCATAAAATATTCAAATAAAACATAACATCACAGAAAACACGTGCATCTTTAAAGTTAAACCTATAATGGAAATCTCCGGTGAATTCAACATCATTTAAAAATGAGCTGATCAGGCTCGATTGCCAATAAGGCACAATGGGATTTTCCACAGCATTGTCCAAAACTCTTGGCACGGTGATCAATGTGTGTGGATGTCCATAGCAAACTGCCCAACACAAGGCACAGTAACCCAGGCATATGGACTTCATTGTCCATCAAGGCAAAATGAAACAACTTTGCATGAGATACCTGACCCTTGAACATATTCATATGAGTGTCTAATCACAACAGCCCTAGACCTATGCACTAGTCTAGAACTTTGTGGTCGTGGAAAACAACTTTCACCTTTTTATCACTTTCACCATGTTTCAATTCAACGTGTATAGGACAACAGTCCATAGCAACGTAGCACGGATTATAAATCAACGTGCTTTTAAAACACTAGTATCCCGATGTCTCGGTTACTAGGTTCAACTTTTCAACTTTTCTTCTTTTTCACTCGGTGAAAAATAATAATCCGAAAACAAAACTTCCGTAACTTATCCATGTTATCGGATATTTTATTTTGAAAGAAATCCTTCTAAAAGACATTTTTCCTTTGAAATTCATTTTGAAAACCTTGAGTTACAGAAAATTCTCTCTTCTTTAGAAATCCATATTTACTTTTGGAAAAGGTCTATCATTAAGAAAATGTTGAAAACGTTTTGAGAAAAACTCTTTCTAAAACACTGAGAACTAAAATTTCTCCAAAAGAACTTGGAATTTAACTTGTTTTCCTCTATTGTTTTTCATCATAAAATAGTCTCAAAAAGAAAATAATTTAAGTTTCTCATAGAACAACATCTTTAAAAAAAAATTCCAGAATAAATTTCTCTTATCAACATGCTACTTAAAATTTAAAACCTTTGTTTTGTGGTTTTCCACATAAGTCTTTTAAGGCTTTTATCTTTAATAGTTGAGCTCTAACGAAGGTTAGGCTTCTATGCAACAACCAACACAACTTTTAGCAACTTACAACATAAGTAACATAATATGTTCAAGCATATATTTCAATTCAACATTTCATCAAAGTCATATAAATTCAAGTAACTCCAAAACAACCATTCAAACAACAACTTCAGCACAACTTCATAGACTTAACACACAATCATATAACAATCCAACTTTTTCACCCATGTAGCAACAACATCAACATAGCCAAACAATTCAAACATACAAGCATATAGTTACCACAATTGTAACATCCCTCGGGCTTTCTCCCCTTACCTCAGAGTTCAGCGATAAAGGATTCGGTTGAGTATTTTAAAGAGACCGACTCGGTTCTCGTGACGATTTCCAATCTGAATAAAATAAATGTTTTTCATAAATTAAAAATTTTATAAAATCACCCTAAAACTTCTATGCATGTTTCGGCCATGCAAAAAAAAAAAAAACATGCTAGAGATTTTCAATTTTTATAAACTTTTGGATTTAACCTCCTTAAGCATTAAAAAGACCAAATACATGCTCAAAACTTGAAAATTAAATTTTGAACTCTTAGCCTCATTAACCATAGGTTTCGGTCCTCACATAATATAGTGGAAAATAATATTGTTCAAGAATCTAATTTCTTGCATGTACTTATATAGTGTTTTTAAGCATCATTCAACTAAAAAAAAATTGAGTAATTGATCCGCTGTCGCACGCGGGTCAAAAACGAGTGGTTTACAAAAACTGCAGTCAGGGCACGACAACTCAAGTATCGTATCACAAGGACACTTGGATTGTTATTAACCTTAAAATCAGTTTTTGGGGGGAGTTTAGGATTAAAGATTCAACTAAGAAAAACAATGCAAACAAGTGATTATCAATAATCTAAAAACGATTAATCTACTGTTTTCGGTTTCCCAACTATCATCGATTCACATAATTCCATGCCCTAAGCAGATTCTAATCCCTTTTCGATTGTAGCAACAATTAGACAAGCGCAATTGACACTACGAGATATATGTTCCTATTCCGAATTAAGAAAATGGATTAAGCCCTTCGTGAATTAAGTAAACACAATTGAACACACGCGAATTAAGCAAACGCGATTAGAGTAAGGAACATACAATCATCGAAATCAATCAAGACATATCCTATATAACTTGAATTAAGCAAACAAGACATATAGGAAAATATTGAAAGGGAAAAGCAATGAGATTGAGAATTATAGAACCTCAAGTGTCGGCGGAAACCGATTACAGCAGACTAATCTCTGGGAATTAGTTCTCCATTGAAAACGCAATACAAACTCAGAAAATTCACAAAACAGTGAATTATCGAAAGTCCCCTAAGCTGCCCTAAAACAGCAATATATACCTTCAGAATCTGCGCCCGCTCGCGAGGCGAATATTAAAAGTGGCGCCAGTTCAAATTTGGGTTCTCGCGAGGCGAGATGGCAATTCGCGAGGCGAGGCAGAAAGGATGACTTCTCTGGCATAGTCAGGCCTTCAGGCTCGCGAGGCGAGATGGTGATTCGCGAGGCGAGACAGAAAAGGTGACTGTTGCTGCTCAGACTGGTCTTCAGGCTCGCGGGGAGAATATCTCCAGAATTGCTTTTCTTATTAACCTGAAAACAAGAAATAGCAGTAAATGCTTTATTTGACTCAAAATTAACTAAAATATCCTAAAACTAGATGAGCCAAAGGCTTATCAAAATACCCCAAACTTAAACTTTGCTTGTCCCCAAGCAAACTAAAACTCAAAAAGACTCAAACTTGGCAAGCTTAAAGGATTCAATCAATTTCGCACAAATTTCATGCAATCTTAACAAAACAATTTTTCTTCAATGCTTTCCCCCTTTGCAACAATGTAATCCCCACATTCATTGTAAACAATTGAGAATTCCATCATTCATGCAATCATTATTCTAAGTTGAGGATCCAAGTTACACACAAAAGGGAGATTACCAATTTCAAACAATTGCCTTCCTCACAAGGGCATGTAATATTTCACTCCTTCGCTCAATTTGTCTAGGCTATCAACCTTTTCACTCAATTTCACATTTCAAGAGCACTTCCCATGAATTTGATTTTCATCTCAAAAATAGTTCCCACCAAAACATGCATGCAACATCAAAAGGTCTTTAAAGGTTGTAATAGGGCCTGCATAAGGGTACTAGGCTTAAGTCCCTAGGAACTAAGAGAGCATGGGCATTTTGATTCATTGAACTTCCACTCAAGTTCCTTTTTCCATTTTTCTTTTTGCTTTGGGTGACTGCAACCTTTTTCTTGCTAATCCCCTTTTTGACATTTTTGTTCTTTTCTTCTTTCCCAATTTTTTTTTTTTTTGCCTTTGGCTCCAACCTTCATTTTTCTTTTTCTCAACCCAGAATGACATATCACACCTTGTAGCCACCCCAAACTTAGTTTCTTTCAACCCTCGTCTTGCTAAGCATCCATGCTCTCCTAATCCTAAGATTGGGTTAACATGGTTTTTCCAGTTTTTGGCTTATAATATAGGGTCATCAAGAAACAATAGGCTAATTAGGCTCAATGTGGCTAACTAGGGAACATGCATTAGGGACGGTTCTTTTTAGGCCAAGTAGTTATTTCAAAGAAAATTGCCTAAATCATTTGATGCAACCATATAGACATGCAAACCAAGAAGAGATTCAAGCAAGTTTGGGAAAGTGCAGCTTAAAAGCGATTCACATAATTAAAAACAACGTTGGAGGCTTAAATCCTCACCTGGACATTTCTACAAATTGTTTGACCGAGATACAATTCCTAGTGTGTGCACCCCTTCACCCCAAACTTGTCATAAATCATGCAATCACAACAAAATTTCTCAAAGTTCAGTTTTCAATTTTTCACATGGGGATCAATTTTTAGTTTTTTTTTCAAAACCTAGGGGGAAATCATCAACAGTCAATAAGTACCATGCAATCAATCTATGCTAAATTTAATTAAAACCCATTCAAGCTTGCCGACATAAGACTCACACACATACGACACAAAGCAACAAACAAGGAAAACAAAACAAAACAAAACAGTTGGTTCCCTCCCCCACACTTAAGCCATACATTGTCCTCAATGAAAGAACAGAAATATAAAATAAGAGTGAGGGGAAAAAGAAGGTGCTCCCTGATCAAGTTGCAGTGCAGGTGGGCGCTTCCAAGGAAAGCTCCTCTACCGTTGCATCTTCAGGCACCGAGCTCTCATGGAATAGCTTCAAGCGCTGCCCATTAACCTTAAAAACCTTGTTAGTACCTGTACTTTTTATTTCTACTGCACCATGAGGGAAAACATTAGTAACAACAAATGGGCCAATCCACTTGGATCGAAGTTTCCCAGCCATCACTCTTAGGCGAGAGTTAAACAATAAAACCAGTTGGCCCACAGAGAATTCCTTCCTAGAAATCATCTTATCATGGAAGTGATTGGTTTTCTCTTTATAAATTCGAGAGCTTTCATAGGCTTCTAACCTCAGCTCTTCAAGCTGCTGTAATTGGAGTTTTCTTTCAATGCCAGCTTTTTGCATCTCCAAATTACAGCTTTTGACCGCCCAATAAGCACGGTGCTCAATCTCTACAGGAAGATGACAGGCCTTACCGAACATAAGTCTATAGGAAGACATCCCTATTGGTGTCTTGAAAGATGTTCTTTGAGCCCAAAGTGCGTCTTCTAGACAGCGGCTCCAGTCCTTCGTATTTGGCTGCACCACTTTCTCTAAGATCTGTTTGATTTCTCTGTTTGAGATCTCAGTCTGCCCATTAGTCTGGGGATGATATGCAGTAGAGACCCTGTGCACAACTCCATACTTCCGGAGTAAATCTTCCATGGTGCGGTTACAGAAATGAGTGCCTTGGTCACTTCTGATAGCACGAGGTATTCCGAACCTGCAAAAAATATTGGACCTGACAAAATTTGCAACAACTCTAGAATCATTAGTCCTAGTGGGGATAGCTTCCACCCACTTTGAAACATAATCAACAGCAAGCAGGATATAGAGAAAACCAAAAGATGCAGGGAAAGGACCCATATAGTCAATTCCCTACACATCAAACACCCCACAGAAAAGCATAGGTTGCTGAGGCATTTCACTCTTACGAGTGATGGCTGTACCTGCTATCTGACACTCTTTACAAGTGCGATAAATCTCATAAGCATCCCTAAAAATAGTGGGCCAATAAAAACCTGAATCTAGGACTTTTCTTGCAGTCCTTTGTGGCCCAAAATGCCCCCCTACTTGAGAAGCATGAGAAAAATGCAAAATAGATTCAATCTCATAGTCGGGGACGCATCTCCTAATTACCTGATCACTACCAAATTTCCAAAGATATGGATCATCCCACACATAATATTTGTCATCCCCAAGTTGACTCTCTCATTTCCCTTCAACTTCCTCTTGTGTGTGCACAAATCCTTCAGAAACTTTGCATATTTTGGAACCTTCTTAATCACATCAAGAAGCGGAATATTTACCGCCACCTTTCTGAACACATCCAGAATTTCTCTCTCCTTGTCTTCCTTATCAATCTTTTTATTTTTCAGCACTCTTTGTGGGAAGGGGATTGGTGGCACATACTCTTTTTCAGCCTCAATAACAACAGGAGGTTCAGGTGTTACCTCAACAATTTTATCTTTTTCAGGGGCTGGTTCTGCAATCTTCCTGGATCTCAAGGTAATTGCACTCACATTAGGATTTGGAACATTAGGATTCACCACTGTCTGTGCAGGTAGTTGGTTCGATCCTTGAGGTTGCTGCATGGCATTCATTGAAGTGGCAAGCTATCCAATCTGTGTTTGCAAAGCATGAATACTAGAATCCGTTCGCTGCTAAAACTGGAGATTTTGTGCAGCCATTTACTTGACAAGGTTCTCTAGTGAAGGTCCGGAAGGTGCAGAGGCGGTCACTGGAGGAGAGTTCTGTGGTGGTGCTAGCGGTAACATCAGCTGTTATTATTGTGCAGATGAGTTTCCATACCGAAGGTTCGGATGGTTTCTCCAGTTGGGGTGGTACTTATTAGTGGAAAGGTCAGGAATGTTGTACCTGTTCTTATTATTGCCTTGATTGTAAATATTGGTTGCATATGCTTGAGGCAAATCAGTGACCGACTCATCTTTCAGAATGGGGCATGCATCGGTAAGGTGCTCAGGAGAAGTACAAATACCACACAACCTTGCTGTTTGAACTTTATCCACTGCCAACTGTTTCACTAGAGAAGTAAGCTCATCAAGTCTGGTTTCAAGGGCCTTGTTGGCAGAAGAACCATGGATCTCATTCACACCCCTTGTTTCGACAGAATTGCTTCTAGTTGTGAACTGCTGGGAGTTGAGTGACATGTTCTCAATCAATTGCTTGGCAACAGCTGTAGTCTTATCAACGAGTGCTCCCCCACTAGCAGTATCTAAGATGTTTATATCCATCGGTAGCAACCCCTCATAAAAGTACTGAATGAGCAGTTGCTCGGAAATCTGGTGTTGAGGACAACTGGACACCAACTTCTTGAATCTCTCCCAATACCCAGCCAATGATTCATTGCCTTGTCTAATACCACATATCTCCTTTCTGATTGATGCAGCTCTGGAGGCAGGGAAGTATCTCTCTAGGAAGACCTTCTTCAAATCGTTCCAGGTTGTAACGGAATTCCCCTCAAGATAATACAACCAATCCTTCGCAGCACCTTGAAGTGAGAATGGGAAGTCTCTCAGCTTGATATGATCTTCTGTTATTCCTTCCGGTCTCAAAGGTGTAGAGCAAACAACCTGGAATTCCTTTCAATTCAAAAGGAGAAACAACATCAGCATATTCAATACACAAACCATTGTAATTAACATCAAGGGCAGCAAGCTGCCTTAGTGTTCTTTGAACATCCATGTTATCAAAAGCAAGTTCAGAATCAGAATCACTACTGGTTGGTGAACTAGTGCTAGTCCGAATTGCTCTACGGCGTGTGTGCAAAGTTCTTTCAATTTCAGGATCAAAATCAAACAAATTAGAACAACTAGACCTAGTAGCCAGAACTAATTCAGTAGAAAACCAAAAACGAAAAATGCGAAAATAACAACAAGAGTCCCCGGCAACGGCGCCAATTTGATCCGTTGTCGCACGCGGGTCAAAAATGAGTGGTTTACAAAAACTGCAGTCAGGGCACGACAACTTGAATATCGTATCACAAGGACTCTTGGATTGTTATTAACCTTAAAATCAGTTTTTTGGGGGAGTTTAGGATTAAAGATTCAACTAAGAAAAACAATGCAAACAATTGATTATCAATAATCTAAAAACGATTAATCTACTGTTTTCGGTTTCCCAACTGTAACACCCTAGTTTTTACACCTATGATTAATTATTTTATTTGGATATTTATGTTCATTTAGTTATGTGGTTTAGTTTGAGTAATTAAATTACTCTCTTCAAATTATTTTATTGGGTGCGTTAGCACTGACTTATTTCAGTGAATGCACGTTTACTAGACAATAATTTACGTTATTGTCACTATTATACCGGTACGGAAAAATATTTTAAATAATAAGATTAAGAGAAAAGCATTTTCATATATTTGTTCTATTTAATTTTAGAGTTAAAAATATTTTGGTTTGACCTTAATCGGAGATTAAATTTTGGACACAGTATTTTCTTAGTTGATCAGTTCAATTATTAATCTTTACTCTAATTTGAATTTCGAAATCATATATTTATCAATCTTTATTTTTAGATTCCAAAAAGTAAAAACATGTTTATTTTAGGCCTAATATTTATCACTCATTTTGTACCTATTACTAAATAATTGGTTTAAAACTCAACTTTCTCTTCTCTCTCTCTCTCTCTCTCTCACTCGATGCCTCCCCCTCACTTTCTTCTTTTCTTCTCTGCTTCTTCTTCTTTCTTTTTTTCTTCTTCTTTCTATTTCCTTCTTCCTCCCACTTCAACTTCATCTTCCTCCTTCCTCTCAACATAGCAGCGCCGCCCACACCACCAAGAAGCTCATCGGCCGCCGCTCAACGTAGGGAGGAGAAGACGCGATGATGCCACCGCCTGCACGCGTTGCTGCCGTGCGATCGTCGTTCCACCGCGATAAGCACCGCACGCCACCGCCTCCATGGTGGTTCCACCATTCTCATAGTGTTTTGAGCTCTCTTCTTCCTTTATATGAAGCTTAGCTTCATTTTATGGATTATGGTTGTTGTAGGGGAGTGTTCCACCGCCACTGCCACCTCGCCGGAGTTGCGTGACACCGCCGCCACATCCATGGCTGGTCACTGCGTCCTCTGCCTTTAAGCTTGGGTGAGTGTTTTACCCTCTAATCTCTTCTAGATTCAAAACCCCCAAATTGATTTTGAAACCCTAACCTTAACCCTTTGATTTCAGATTTTAATCTTATGATTAAACCTTGTTTTATGAAATTGGGACTGTGAATTGGTGTTTCCCTAAACCAATTTCATTATTCTTTAGTTAAAATGAGTTTTCCCCAAATTGTATTTAGGAGCCCTAAACCCCAATTTGATTTTATTTGAATTTGGTTATGTTTTTGTGAAATTAATTATGATTTAGAGAAATTAGGACTCTTAATTGATGATTCCCAAGTTCTTTTTCATGATCCTTTAATCAAAACAAAGTTTCCTTAAAGGGTATTGTGAAGCGTGAGCTTCAAACATGATTTTCTTTGAAAATAACCTTGTTTGGTAATAAGATAAAGTATTTAGATCAAATTAAAATGTGTGTTTGGTCATGTGTAATTGATTTCTTGATTTTTGGTTGTTGCGCGTTGTTGGATTCCTTCTCTGAGATGTTTGACACGGTTATGCTTGCTTGATGGAGTAGATATGAGCTAACGTGAGCATTAAGACGAGGATCCTTTACTTATCTTCAAAGGTAAGGGAAGCTTGCCTGAGGGATTTTTCTCAATAACCATTTACTTGTAGTGTAGTTTGTATAAGTTATGTGGTTGTGGTTATCTGTTTATGTTGTGTTGTTTATCTGAGTATCGGTGTTTGATCTGCTTTTAAATTATTTGATTATCTGTAGTTGTATATTATATTGCTATGATGCATGATCTGCCTGGTGTTATAATTCTGATAATTGTTGTTGAATGTTGTTTGTGAGTGTTGTTTGAGAAGCCTGATAGTGGTCAGTGCACAACCGATTAATCAGATAAAAGCTTTAATAAGATGTGTAAATTATATTCAATGTTTTATGGGAAATGTTGGAATATAATAGTGGTGAAAAATATTATTTTGGAAAAATAATGAGTTTTGAGAAATATTATTATTTTTGATGATTTATTAGTGTAAAAGTAATTTATGAGTCACAATGAGAACGAAATCGTGAAAATGTTTCTGTACTGCTAATTTTTATGTAAGAAAGTCTGCAATATTATACAAAGTTATTTTATGAAATTAACTGTTGAAAAGAAGTTAATGATGATTTTAGAAAATTGTTTAAGTGGAAAAAGTTAAGTTTTGGCTTAAAAAGCTTTAAAAGTGATAATTGATGGCAGATTTGGAAAATTGTAGAAGGCAAGTGTTTTGAAACGGCAGTACATATTTTAAGAAAGTCAAAACCTCAAGTGACTCACCTTTGTGAAAACTAAGTTTTATTATTTAAGGATTTTATTAATGAATTTCCAATTTGGAAAAGAATTTCTGAAAATCAAAAGTTAATTCAACAATGTTGAAAGTGGTGTGGAACTTAGTAACCGAGACGTCAGTGTACTAAGGTTCTGTGTTGTGATGGACTCGGGTCATTTGGACTTTGAGGGCCTATACCGTATACGTGAGGTATACCGTGTTGAAACATTGAAGATGTTTTCTATTACCATGAACCTAAGACTGGTGCATTGGTCGAGAGGTGTCGTGATTGAGCACTCGGATAGTGAGGTCCTGTGTTGTAATGAAAGTTTTAAAAGATGTTTTAAAACTATGTGAGTCGTAAGCCATTTTGAGCTTCGGCAAAGAAAGATTGAACACAAAGAAAAGATCAAAACAAAAGTGTTTTGCATGCATTTGGCAGACGTGCCTGTGGTTGTGGTTTGATGCATTAATTACCATCGGCGAAAGGTAATTCCGATATGCATTTTCTCATGTGCCTAGGAAGGACATGGAGACCCTATCTTACTTGCTATTGGTGCCCTGAGTGTGGACATTAGCAATGTGTTTGGCAGTGTGCCCGTTTAGCCAGTGTGGCTCAGGAGTCTGATGAACTCATTATATGTTGGGATATCTCATGAGATTAAGACGAAAATTAGATGATGAATATGAAGTGTCATGCATAATTTTTAAACGATGATGTTTGGGGTATTGAACCCATTGATAAACTATTAGATTATAAATGCTTGTGTGATAAATGTATATGTGTTATGTGGTGTCGCGCATTTAGTTATTGCGTTAAATCCATATATTGGCGTCTCACCCTTACAGATATTTCAGGTTTCATCTGGTTCACTATTGTACCTTGGGTACTTTAGTACCGATGGTGCAGAGAAGTCTTTCTAAGTCACTCAGAGACTTAGATCTAGTTGCTTGATGAAGTACTTGATTGTGAAATGATCACGTGAGTTTTCCTCAGGAATAACTTCTAGAATGACCAGCTTAGGGTTTGAGACTTAGATTATTTTTAATAGTATGAATGAGTATGGCTCAGAGAGCCTTTATTTTAAAATTGAATGTTTATGACTCGGAGAGCATGTCTTTTGAATAAAAACCCAAGCTATTCCTTTTTGGTCTTGTAAAGCTTATTGTTATAACTATTTTTCTTTAGCATATTACTGGCTGGTTGTATTTGGTGTAACCGAGATTCTGGAAATGAAAATGTAATTACTTTGGCAGGTGTTCTTTTACCTGGGATGCCCGAATTACAGAGGAGACTCTGTCGAAATTTTTGTAAAAATACTAGCTTTTATTCAAGTATATTCTTTAAATGAAATAGGCTTGCCAGGTTATGATAGTAAGTCCGTGTGCCGATCGAGGCTTAGGTGTGGAGACGTGACAAAATTTTTATACCCAATTTTAGACACTTATGTACTTATATAAATTATTTTCCGAAAGCACCAGCAAATTATACTTTTAATTTTATTTTCGCACGTGTTATGTAGTAATACCCAAGGGGGGTGTTACACCAACTATCATCGATTCACATAATTCCATGCCCTAAGCAGATTCTAATCCCTTTTCGATTGTAGCAACAATTAGACAAGCTCAATTGACACTACGAGATATATGTTCCTATTCCGAATTAAGCAAATGGATTAAGCCCTTCGTGAATTAAGCAAACACGATTGAACACACGCGAATTAAGCAAACACGATTAGAGTAAGGAACATACAATCATCGAAATTAATCAAGACTTATCCTATATAACTTGAATTAAGCAAACAAAACATATAGGAAAATATTGAAAGGGAAAAGCAATGAGATTGGGAATTATAGAACCTCAAGTGTCGGCGGAAACCGATTATAGCAGACTAATCTCTGGGAATTAGTTCTCCATTGAAAATGCAATACAAACTCAGAAAATTCGCAAAACAGTGAATTATCAAAAGTCCCCTAATCTGCCCTAAAACAGCAATTTATACCTTCAGAATCTGCACCCGCTCGCGAGGCGAGTAGCCTCTCGCGAGGCGAATATTAAAAGTGGCGCCAGTTCAAATTTGGGTTCTCGCGAGGCAAGATGGCAATTCGTGAGGCGAGGTAGAAAGGATGACTTTTCTGGCACAGTCAGGCCTTCAGGCTCGCGAGGCGAGATGGTGATTCGCGAGGCGAGATAGAAATGGTGACTGTTGCTGCTCAGGCTGGTCTTCAGGCTCGCGAGGTGAGTAGTCTCTCGCGGGGCGAATATCTCCAGAATTGTTTTTCTTATTAACCTGAAAACATGAAATAGCAGTAAATGCTTTATTTGACTCAAAATTAACTAAAATATCCTAAAACTACTTAAAAGACTCAAAATGTTGCTTGAGGACAATTAAATCCAAATTCGGGTGAAAACGAGATTGAACTCGAATAATTAGCACAAAAACCACAGTCTTACTAGTTTTAAAACTAGATGAGCCAGAGGCTTATCAGTAACACTTCATCAACTCCTCAAGTGAGTTTCGGCCTCATTAAAATAAAAAGGCTAGGGATTTTAAAAATTTCAAAACTCCACATTAAATCATTCAAGCAAAGGAATTAGATTATCATACATGCATCCTTCCTAAAGATTCAAAGTTAGGCTTCACTAACTCTATTTTTTTGAGTTTTAGCCACAAAATCATATTGAGGAAGGAAAACATATTTTTGATAAAATCCATGAGTTGAAAAATACATGAATCAAAGTTCTTAAACCAAGCATGTGAGACTTTCATCAAAGTTCATCCTTTTCCCTCTTGGTGTTTTCGGCCAACACCATGATCATAGGGTTGGATGAATTTCTCACTACATGCAATACATAAAAGTAAAAGTGAAGATGATTAAGGTTTTGTGAAAATCATTTTTATGTGAAAAAGGATTTTTCTTAAAAACATAAGTTGAATTTATGAACATATAACATTGGTAACTAACAAGCATGTGAAAAAATTTGTAAAACCACCACCTTTCCTCCATTTGGGTTTCGGCTACCCATCATCAAGGGTCATAGGAAGGTTCTTTTTAACAAGTAAAGGTCGAAGATGGTTGTGAAGATGATGATGAACTTAAATAAATTAGTTTCATGTACATGCACTAAGAAAAAAATCAACTTTCAACAAAATCCATAAACATGTAAGTTGAGATTAGGAACTTGTAAGAAATGAGCAATAGTTGAGAATTTATACCCTCTAAATGATAATGGTGATTAGCAAGAGATGAAGATGAGGAAGAGTATTAGCTTCCAAACATAAAAGCTAGAGGTTGAAGATGATGAATAGTAACCTTTGTGAAAGAAGTAAGTGTTGGCTTACGTAGGAAAGAAAGCAAATGGAATGAAGTATTAGAAGAGGGTATTTATTGTGTGTGTGTGTGGGGGGGGGCTGCTATCTCAGCCAAGGGAGGATGGGATTTTTTTTCAATTTTTTTAACAACTTTTAAATCAAATTTTGAAATTAAAATAATGGGTTTTCATTGTAAATTGAAATAATAATTGCCATAAGTGATGAATAGTGTTAAATAGTGACAAGGGTCACTATTTACCTCATTCACATCTTTTCCAAATGTGGAAAAAAATATGGGCTTAATAATTTTGGTTCGTTCCGGTTCCAATTGGTTCCCGTCAGTGTAAATCAATCGTATATTTCTTTGTTAATTTTCCACTAGAAAATTCATATTAAAATAAATAATTTCTAAAATCATAAAAATAATCATAACTGGGTTAGACAAAATTAAAATTTCATTTTTGTAAATAAAAATAAATTTTTCGGGTCTGTAAAGTCTACGTGACAGCGAAAAATCATACCGTAAATGTCTGAAATTTTCTATCGAAAATTCAACTGCATTTTTCTAAAATAAAATAATTGATGATATTGACAATTGGGTTTATAAAAATAATTCTTCATAATTTATTATAATAAACACTTGATTGTCCCAAAATCACAGGTTACAAACAAGCAGAAAAATCAGGGTGTTACATATGGAATACAACAATTACCATACCAATTACAGGACACACGGTCTACAATTTTACAGGATACACCTTCCAATAACACGGATCCTCGATCCTCGTGTCAACAGAATACTAGAAACCCGACGTTTCGGTAACTAGGTTCACTTTTCTTCTTTAAAACATTTCGCTGAGTGAAACAACAAATACAAAACCAAATCTCCAAAAACTTATCCAAGTTTAGCGGAATTATTTTCATTGAATAAAACTCTTTTACATAAATTATCTTCCGTTAAAATCAATTATAAAACATTTAAATCACAAATAATTTCCGTTTTCTTCTAAATTATTTCACACCTGAAAATAGTTCTCATGGAGAAAAGAACATCAACTTTATAAAAGTCCTTTCTAAATGGATTCAAAATCAAATAAAATATTTTTCTTAAAATTTTCTCCATGAAAATCCCTTTTTAAACCACAAATGACTTTTCTGTCGAAAATAATTATTTCAAATTCAATATTACATTATTTTAGTAACTTAATTACTTTAAATATCATTTTATATTAATAATGAATTTATTTTGGGAAAACTAACACCTGTGGAAATTTTTCATGGTTCTGCCCTCACTAACACTCATTGACTCATCAATCTTCCAAATATTATTAAAATAATATTTTCCCACTTCTACACCATTTTTCACGATTTAATCACTTTGATTAAATATGCAAGCTTATCAAGCTTTTAACTTCAAATTTAATTGAATACTGACCATTGTCAGGTTTCTCACTCCATCAATCAACAGATAAACCATTACAAAACACAGTTATAACATACTTCACAGTTATGGCATGCATCACAGCTATAACACATCAAGTCATTTGAACCACATCCAACCACATAAATCGGTACACAACAACTTACTTAAAACAACATAGAAAACCACAACCAATAATTTTCAGACAACTCCCAGATAATAAGTGGTTATCTAAAACCCCTCAGGTAAGCACCCCTTACCTTTGAAGACAAGAGAAGGTTCCTCGTCTTAATGCTCCAATTAGTTCCAAGAGTGCAAACTCTACTCCACCAAGCCACGTTCAATGTCTCAGAGACACAAACCAAACATGATAACAAACAGACAATTTCACCAAATCAATTTTTATCCTCAAAACATACAACTAAAAGAAACCATATATTTAATTTAACAAAATAGAATAATTTTCCGAAGAACTTGATTTTGAGTAAATAGGATTCATTAACATAAATTGGGGAAAAATTGAATTAATTATAGAAACATGAAAATAGTTTGTCAGAACATAAATTAACTGTCCTAATTGCGTAAAGACGTAATTAATTTCTTAATTATAAACTGATTTCAAGAGAAACAAAATTAAGGATTTAGGGTTCAAAGCGCAATTTAGGGAAAACTCGATTTAAGTAGAGAATCATGAAATTAAACTTATAAATCATCAATTAAAAGTCCTAATTGCACTAAATCATAGTTAATTTCACACTTAAAAACTAAATTTAAAATATTAGGGTTAGGGTTTTCAAAATAAATTTAGGGGTTTTTGAATATGAGCAAAAAGAGATGAGATCTCACTCACCCAAGGAAGAAGAAGATGGCAGGGTGGCGCTGTGGGATCCGGTGCAGTGGCTGTCGGAGCACCGCGGCGGTAGCGACGTGACCCCTTTTGTTGTAACAACCATTACAATGGCGACATGGCGGAACTCGCAAGGACAGAATACGTGATACGCGGTTGCCTTTTTGCTCCCAGCGGTGGCGGACGGCACTACACGACGGTGGTGCGCGGCTGGACGATGCTGCAGCGGTGGCGAAACTAACCAAATGCGTTGGGAAAGGAGGCGGGTCGTGCGGCTATCTTCACTCTGGGCGGCGGTCGGAGGACTGTTGTAGAGGGAGGGTGGCGACGGATTTTTGGTGGAGCAAGATGAAGAAGGTGTGGTTTAAAAGTGAAGAAGAAGAAGTAAAAAAAATAATGAATGGTGGGAGGGTATCGAGTACGGGAGTTATAAGGAGAAGGAACCTTTTTTTTCTTTTTCTTTTTCTTTAGATAGTAATAGGTAAAATGCGTGGTTGAAATTGATTTTAGAAAAAAGGAAATAATAATAACCCTTAGATCTAAAAACAATGATTGACAAATATGTAATTTCAAAATTCAAATTAGAGTAAAGATTGATAGTTGAATTGATCAACTAAGAAAATCATTGATAAAAAATTTAATCTCAAATTAATGCCAAATCAATTTATTTTCAAATCTAAAATTACATAGAGTAAAATATATAATAAATTTCTTTCAATCATATCATTTGAAATATTTTTCTAAACAAATACTAATAGTGACAATAACATAATATTATTGTCTAGTAAGCGTGCATACACTGAAATAAGGCAGGTGTTAAAGCACTCAATAAAATAATTTCAAAAGAGTAAATAAAAATACTTTAAGATTAAGCGTTCTAAAATAATTAAAAATTAATGTCCAGATAGTTATCATTCCAATAAAAATAATATAAAAAGATATATTTTACCGATATTGAAAAACCGTAAAAACCTGGGTGTTACATTACTACCCCATTTAAAAAAAGTTCGTCCTCGAAATTTCATGACTCGAAACTAGACAGGATCTTGTAATTATATCTTAATCCCAAGATCCTACACCGTACTTCCTGTACTCACTTTTCCTTAGATGACTTTTGTAACTTAATAACACATTTCATACTCATTCTTCATTATATTGATCCTCAAAATTTAATCCCTTATCCTCAATCCATACTTCATGTCCTTAACAATTTTATATTAATTTTCCACACATACAAATATAATCAAAACTTAATCTCTTCTTCCTTTAATACTAGTCCATTAGAAAAATTTTCCTCAAAACATTTTTCGACCTCAACACTTTGACTCTTATTATTCATTCTATTTATCCTCTAAAAATATCCATCATACATTATTCCCACTATCCTCAACATTTCACCTTAGTCTATCACACTTGAAGGGCATGATCAAGACTTAATCACTTCTTTTCTCAATACTGATTCACTAGAATATTCTCCAACATCTAACTTTCACAGCTAACACCAAAGTCAACACTAACTTTACCGCAATATGCATCAACTTCCTACTCAAAGTATCCAATTGAAATCTTAGCCCCTCTAAACGTAGTCTACTTTTCCAGATTATATCCAAATCACACATTGCAAATATCCAATCAAAACATCATAATACTTCTTAAGATAAACTCAAATCAAAATACACCAAGAAAGGTAAGATTATCTAACTCATCAACTTTTAGTTTCCCTAACAAACTTAGATAACACAAAAATTTATCTTTTTCGATTCGATTTAACTTAAATGAAATTACTATAGATACTTTCCTTTTAAACTTCCAAACTCATGCAATCCATTTTAACTACAGGCGTCTGATCATTACCTTAGATCAACATTTATTCCTTTGATCTATAGAAATCGTTATTGCCTATTGGGGTTGATCTTAGAGATTCTCATTTTACCAGTCACATCTACACCTCAACAAAACTTCTATTAACTCTTGTTTATCCTTCTATAGGGATGACAATAATTAGGTGCTACACTTACTCACAGCTAACCTTCTAAGGATAGATCATTTCTTACTTGCCCATCGAGTTTGGAGTGATCAATTGGACTTAGCCTCAACTTGGTCCTCAACACTTAGAGCAGATTTAACCGAAAAACGTTAGTAAATTTCGGGTCTTCATCTGAAACAGTGCTTAAAAATAATCCATGAAGTCTGATCAGTCCTCCGATACATATTTCGATTAGCTTCTCCATTACATAGTGGATCTTTAACAGGTAAGAAGGGTGTTAACTTCGTCAGTCGGTTCACGATCACTCGAACTTAAACAAGTCTCTTAGAGATCTTCAGTAAACTCATAATGAAAATACATGGTGACAACAACATCTTAACAAGGGAGGCCTCAAACGTCAATTTATCTCTTTTTCACTGTACTCGACTAAATCGGATATCATAATATGGAAGAGATAAACTCTCTTATGATTCATGGAATAGATTACACGTCAATGACGCTTGAAACGATATAGGATCAAATTGATCAAAATGTAGTTCGTTCTATCGAACTATAATAAAACATGACTTTGAAAATAACGGAAATAAATTTTCAAGAGAGGAAGTTTCTTGATCTTGCCATCACAAAAATTTGATACAAAATTTCCTAAATCAGAAAGATATAGGAACATCCAGTATGTAAAAAGACCCTTCAATAGGATCGTGAGTGTAAAAATGCCTGGTATATTCTTACAAACATGACTCTACTAAAGTTCCTCATCCCATAAGAACTTCCAGTGAATCAGGAAATCCCAAAATGGATAATTCCTAACACCAAGAAGATTCCTACTTAAGATAAGGAATTTGCAACTAGCAATTTAAAAGGGAAACAGTTTGACAAAATTTCAGATTGGATCACATCTACCAAAAGTAAAAGTGACTACTGTAAGTTTCATCAAGAATCTTTTGTTACCAAGAAGTTGTTTGTAGTATAACTCAAGAAATAGTCATAATAATATCCAGATCGATGGAAACTATCTAACTGATCCACTCAATGTCTAATACACTGAGGGTTATTTAGGAATGTGAGCACGAATTCTCCTTTGTAATAACATGCCCTAAGAATTGCACCTCATCGAGCCAAACTTGCACTTAGATAACAGCGTAACAACTTTTCTCGCACTAGATCAGTAACACTTGACGCATAGATTCCTCATACTTCTTGTGACTCTTAGAGTAAACGAAAACATCATCGATGAAGATGATAACAAACTTATCAAGAAATGAACGAAAGTTCCATTTCATGTAACCTAACTCGGCTAGCTTCGTTGGCGATGTTTTACATGAAACGATGGAGATCTGACTGAATCTAGAAACTAGATCAATCAAAACTCAACATCCTACTATATACTAAACTTGAGTTCTCACAAGTTCTCAACTCGATTAGAGACTCATCGAGACACACATACTTGTGTGTCAACACAGATTGTTTTAACAAGGAAACAATTCAAACAAGGTCTAACCAGAGATCACACAACAAAAACATAACAGACCTATTCCCCAAGGTTCCCGAAAGACTTGACCAGCTCTGATACCACACATGTAACACCCCCTTGGGAATTACTTCGTAACATGTGAGGAAATAAATTAAAAAGTAATTTGTTGGTTGCTTTCAGAAAATTTATTTATTATAATTCAGAAAACTCGGGTGTAAAAATTTTCTTCTACGGAAAACTCTAGAAAACCAAGATACACACATTAAAATAGTAAAATCATATTCATAACAAGGTCGCCACGGCATACAAGTTTTTTTTCTAAAAAAGTTTCAATTTTCAAAAAGAGAAATTAAAACAAAAATTGATGTATAACACCATATTTATCGACCATTTCAAACATACAACCCAACCAAGACTCCAAAGCTGGTCGTTCTACTAGACTTTTACTGGAAAGACCCCCGTGGTCATCCCCATGAACAAATACTTCTTGACACATCTAGAATCTAAGTCCCCGAGTGACTTGGTGAACTCCTCTGCACCATCTGTACTAGAGTACCAAGATATAACAGCAAAACCAGAAGAAACCTGATATATTTGTAAGGGTGAAACACCAATATATGGATTTTGATAAGATAACCACGTACGCAATACACAAACAGTAGATACATAATACTCACAACATATAAGCATAATTCAACAGTATAATAGTTTGTCAAAGGGAATCACGCTCGACAGTCATCATGATTTTATAAAAATGCATGGCACTTCAATAATCAAGCTCTAATTCAATACCTAATCTCCGGAGATCCCAACAATCAGTCCATAACATCAATTATATCACTTGCACCAATTGTTTTTGTATGTAAAGGTTCCAAGTTCCAACTATTTAAGTACTTTACTCTGTAGGACACGAGCTCCAGAAATAGTCGTACATAGCCCAACCTTTCCAAAATACAATTGTACAACTCAATATGGATACCTTATCCATAAATAACACATTGGTCAACACACATGACACAATGGTTATTGCGATAAATGGAAACATTTTCCAACACATTGGCCAACACACAAGATTCAATGGTTATCGCAGTAAATGGAAATATTATCCAAAAGATACATTAGTCAATCCTATATGACACAATGATCAAAACAACATGACATGGCACGTCTGCCAAAAATGCATGAGAAATTCTTTTATTCTCGTCACTTATCTTTTTCGCATCAATCTTTCCTTGTCGAGGCTCAAAGCTCACGACCATGCTTAAATAAGCACAGGACACACCAGTCCGAGTGCTCAATCGCAAACCCTTAAACCGATCACCAGTCTTGGGTTCAAGGATATGGAATACAAGATTTACCATAACAATTACAGGACACACAGTCCACAATTTTACAGGATATACCGATCAATAACACGGATCCTCGATCCTCGTGTCAACAGAACACTAGAAACCCAATGTAAAAATAAAGAAAATTTGTTTTTCTTTTAGAGAATAAACATGGAGTCGCCACCAACTTTATTTAATTTCGAGAAAGTTGGAAAACCCTTTAAAAACGGCTTTGGGTTCGGGAGTCAATTACGTCCTGGGAAGGCATGGAGACTTAACCCCATGGCACCCTAGAACATCCATAAAAATGGTTACCCAAAATTAGTTGTGTAAATTATTAGTAACTTTGAAAATATTTACTTTAACCTTTTTACTTGAATTTTTTTAGAATCAATCAATTTTGCAATCAAAGGGATTCATTATTTTCGAAAGATTTCCATTTTGAAGGGAAACTACAAACTTTAGCATTTATTATTAATAAAAAAGAACCCCGAAAAAATCAATTACATTAATAACATTGCAATCACCATAATGAGTTAATGACAAGATGGGAATTTTAGATGATAGCCTCAATAAACATTAATGTCATTTAAAAATATTCTTGAAAATCAACAAATCATTTAAAATCTTACTTGATTTATTTTGATCAAAAAACTTTTATTCTCCAAAGGGAATTGAATTGTTTTACAGAGTTTTGATTCTTTTTAAGCACACAATTTAAGCATTTGACTAAAACTCATCCCAGAATTCATCAACTAAGGCATATTTTCAAATCTTATCAAATCATGTTTATAAAGCATTGGACTCACTCAATTCTTCTAACAGACACGGCTTCTAGCAAACATATGGCTTGCAAACTAAAACAAAGCAACCCTTAATCACCATAGCAGGCGCATGGTCTAGCACAAAGGGAATGAAACCAAAAACTCATATCCAATCCTATAGTAACTCAGCATACAATCCAAGCAGAACATGAACCATCATTAGCAAGAACAAAAATAAATAAAAACCCAATAAGAACAGTGTTCCTAATTCAGTGATCAAGAGGAAGAAATTAAGGTTACCAAACGAGATCTTCCTTTGATATTTCTCTTGATGTTCCCAAAATCACAGAGAATGAATTCCAAATAACAGTGACTGAGTACAATAATTGTGACCCTCCCTGACTTCTCAATCTACTTTTTCCAAGTTTCTCAACAAAACCAAAAAATAACAAGGGGAGACGGAACACTCCCCATAAAAAAAAGAACAAGAAACCTGAGAAATTTTTCAAAGTTGACACAAACAGATCAAAGAATTTCTTGGCCCCCTTTTCTGTCAAAACCCAAAAAAACTCCCCTTTTCTTCCCAAAACAAAAAACTCTCTTTTCTCTCCAAAACCAAACCCCCCCCCCCCCCCCCCCCTTTTCTTCTGTCTTCTGCGTCGCCCTTTATAGGGGTAAAGGAGAGGACTTCATGCTTCTCCTTACCCAGTGGCTTCAAGGTTGGTCTCACGAAATCCGGAGCTTGGGCGGTTCTGAGCAGAGATCGCATGTTCCCAGGCGGAGGTGGCGCGAGCAGAGGAAAGGAGGCTATTTGATGTGAAGGTTGCGTGTTTGATGAGAAAAGGAAGTGTGGTGCTGTTAAGGGAGTGGAGGAGATGGGGTTTTGTCTAATATGTAAAATGGATTTTTTAGGATTAGGAGTGGGGTTGCTAGGTTAAAATGAAGGAGGAGATAAGGAAGAAGAAGGACCAATGGGTAGAGTGGGTGTAGGGGCGGCTGGAAGTGGGAAAAGGAAGAGAGATTTTGTCTGATATGTAAAATGGGGTTTTTTAGGGTTAGGAAAAGTAACTCCATCTCATTTCTTCTTGACGCTGATTTCTCCTTCTTTTATTCCTCCTTTCTTCATTATCTTCTTCTTCTTATTATTTCTTTATTCTTTAGACTCCAGCCTGAAAATAAAATTGTAGTGGACGGATCCTCGTCCAACAGAAAGTTAAGTGTGCAATGGACGACCTCCTCGTCCAACAGAAAGTTAAATATGCAATGGATGACCTACTCATCCAACAGAAAGTTAAACATGCAATAGGCGACCTACTCGTCCCACAAAGTTAAGTACGTAACGGACGACCTACTCGTCCAACAGACAGTTAAACAGGCAATGAACGACCTACACGTCCGACAGAAAACATGCAATGGATGACCTACTTGTCTAAAAGAAAGTTATAAATGCAATGGACGACCTACTAATCCAACAAAAAGTTCAATATGCAATGGACGAGTAGTGGACGACCTACTCATCCGACAGAAAGTTCAACATGCAATGGACGACCTACTCATCCAACAGAAAGTTAAACATGCAATGGACGACCTACTCGTCCAACAGAAAGTTAAGTACGCAATGGACGACCTACTCGTCCAACAGAAAGTTAAACATGCAATGGACGACCTACACGTCCAACAGGAATTTATTCATGCAATGGACGACCTACTCGTCCAACAGAAAATTAGATATGAACCTCCTCCTCGTTTCTTGGTTATTTTCTTTTTGTTCTTTCTTTCTTCACTATTATTTTTTAGTCTCCCTGAAACATAAAAAATTAGAATACAATGAAGACGTACAAAAATAGGTGTTCACAGTTGCCCCTCTTTACTTGTTGCATGCTAGAAGACATGATTAGTCTTAACTATTCCTGCCGAGATCCGGTTGGCCGGAATCTCGACGTAGAACGTCAGACCAAGGACAAACGATGGGGGTTGTTTTAGACCATGGCTTGACAGAATGTAATATTCCGGTCCTACGTATCCCAATGGGAATCAAAGCCAGACGTAGTTCTAGGTTCAACCCTTGGCCGTAGTGATCTCGATCTCTTAATTTTGTATCCGATGAATGCCAGCGAGCAAGGACTCTTCGATAGTCTCTTGATCGAGCTGGTTTCTCTAATACGCTTAAGAGAGAGTCACTGTGTTTCAGTGAAAAGTGAGTTTCTCTCATGGGTATTCCTCTTTTTATAATAGGATTCCCATATCTTTTAGAGATCTGGATTTATCTCCTTTTATCTCTTAAATCTCTTTTGAGATGTGATTTCCTTAATTTAAGGGATATTATATCTTTTAACCAGATAAGGTTATTTCAGATAATAATAGGATTTAATTAAGAATAATATCATATCCCTTAATTTAGGGGATATCATCTCTTTTAACCAGGTACGGTTATTTCAGATAATATCAGGATAATTAAAGGTGATTTTTGACTTATTATCCTTAACTTCCGGATTGGGCAGGGAATTCAAGCTCGGTGGCCGGGTTTCACTCTTCGACCAGTACACAAGCCCCCCAAGCTTTGAGCTAATAAAGCGTAAAAGCTTTCATGACATTAGCCGAGCTTAGGAACTTGGTTTTATCTTTTGGTCTTTTGGCTCGGCGAGGTGATTGGTCGAGCTTCATACTTCGTATACATATATGCATATCCTCCAACTCGGTGAGCATCTCGGGCGACTGAGCATGATGCTTCAAGGTACCGAGCTCTATATCTCGGCTCATACACAAGCCCCCCAAGCTTTGAGCCGAATGCGTGGAAGCTTGTTTTGAAGGAGACGAGGCTAGCCGAGGTGGAGGTGATTGCCTGAGTTTCGTTTTGGGGCCGCACTTTCTCGGTTCCCGAGATGGAAAGGAAACGTTACTCTGTGTGATGCGTGGCCTTTGTGGCATCATTTCCGAGATTTGTGCAGTGTGGCGTGCCCCTATTTTCCCGCGATGGCAGTGTAAATTATGACATTTCTGCCACGTGGTTGCTTTCCATTAGTTGGCGAATTCGGTCAGACTTGAAGGGACGCTTCCCTGCTCTCGTCTGCCAACAACCCTCATTAATTCGCCGAGAGGACATTGCACTTTTTCCTATAAATTTGGCCGAGCCTCTGGTGCGGGATTTCATCTTCTTTAAGCCCTAGACTTTCCTTCTTCTCGAGTTCTTTCTGGTCCAAGCATTCATACTCCCTTCTTATTCAAGGTACGTCCTGCTCTTTCAAACTCCCTTAGGTTTGCTTTCTGATTGTTCATCCATGGAGACTTCATTCGAGGTATCCCAGAATGCCTCTTCTGGGGTTCAGATCGTGGAGCCTGAAATCAATCTGATTGGAGGTTCTCCTCGTTCTTCTCCATCCTCCTCTCGTGGTGGTGGTGGTGCCAATGGTGCCTCTTCCTCCACTGATGGGAATAGCTCAGCTACTCCTGATGCCGTACCCATTTCCAAGCGTCGCAAGCGTACCACTAGGGTGTCTAGAGTTCCATACCCAGATATCACCATACCTGGGTATTTCTGGGTAAGGCCGGATGTGGGAGCTTTCTATTCAAATTTTAGGAATTCTAAATCCCTTTCCTCCATAAAAAACAAAGTTTCTTCCCTTGGAGGCACTGTAGAGTGTTTACGGTGTTCTGGGAACGAACATCTCTTTCTGCATCCCGCTCCAGGTCAAACTTCCTTTACATATTTATATAGAACCTTGTTTGAACATATTGGAATCACTTTACATTTTACCCAATTTGAGTGTGATGTGTTGAAGACTATGAATGTTGCCCCAAACCTGCTCCATCCAAATAGTTGGGCTTTTTTAAAGGCTTTCTAGATCTTCTGCGGGCAGATAGGGGTGGTGGCTACTGCTCCTGTATTCCTTTACTTTTATAAAGTTAGGTTTGGGGATCGAGTCGGCTGGATCTCCCTTAGTGGGGCTGAGGGGGGAGGCATCATTGGGCTTTATAAGAGTTCATATAAATTTTTCAAGTCGGACTTTTTCAAAGTCCAACCTATGGTAGGAAACGAGTCCCTATTCTATGACTCAGATGGAGTCTCCAAATTTCCCTTCCACTGGCAACCCCATCCCACTAAGTTCTCCAGCTATGACGTCGGCTACATGACAACTCTAGAAAAAGCCGACGTTGAGCTACTAAAACTCTATCCTCGGCCATTGCCATGTGGTAGACTTTTACTGCTTCCCAAGTCGTCAACTCGGCAAGCCGATTTTATCGTAAGTAGCTTTTTAGTGGGTGTTCCACTTGCCCAGCAGTGTGCTTGTATCTAACAGATTTCTCTTTTTTTCAATGATAATGGGGAAAATCAACTACAAAGATTTGCTGAAGAAGTCAGTGAACCAAGCTGCGGGTGGGTCAGTTCCGATTGCGGGGGCTAAGGGGAAAAATAAGAAAGCCACTGATGCCGCGGACCCGAACACCCGCCTCTCCAAAAGGACTCGAGAGGATTTGCAACTCGAGGTTAGGGGATAAGTCCTTCTCCCATACTGGTTGTTGATGAAACTCCTGCCGCTGAGAGGAGGCCGGGGAAAGCTCCCGTGATGACTGACTCTGCCCCGGTCACCAAGTGGTACAACGGGAATTGCAACCCGGGCTTTGGCTCTTTGTGGGGCAATGAGTTTAACCCCTGCTCACTCATCGATGGCCAGGTACTCAATCCCGCTGATGCCCGTCCCTTGCTGGAGCAGGGGCCTTGTGAAGGCATGGAGGCTGTTGCTGCATATGCCCTCCGAATAGCTTCGATCACCCGATTTTGGAGTCACCAGTTCTTAGAAAACATCAAGAGGGTGGAAATGATGAAGGCTGATGCAGCCCGTGCCCTGAAAGTGAGGGACGACTTGGCTCAAGCTATGGCCAAGTGTGAGGAGCGGGCTCGGGCTATTGGTCAGCTGAAAGACCAAAAGGTAGAGCTAGAAAAAGGCAATACCAACCTTATGGCCGAGCTGGAAGCGGAAAGACCCGACCGGCTCAACCTTCAGAAGGTCGTGGAAGGGCTTCAAGCCGAGAAGGAGGCCGGTCTCGAGTTACAAAAGTTGCTGGAGACCGAGAAGGAGGAGAACATGAGGCTCCGTTGAGATATGGCTGAAGCCGAGGCTTCTATCATGAGGGAGCATGTTAATGGCTTCTCTCGAGCCGTGAAGCAGCTTCAGCATTTTAATCCGAATGCTGACTTCTCCTGTGCTGACGTGGACAAGGATCTTAACCGAGATGGAATCCTAGTTCCATTGTCCGAGCTGGAGGATGAGGAGGCCGTATCTAAAAGGGAAGTGGGCGAGGGGCAAGCGGCCGAGGAGGAACCCGAAGGTGTCGAGGAGGAAACTGAAGGTGGAGGTGAGATGGGCCTACCTGACCAACCTGCTACTCTCCTTCCGAATGCCGAGGATGACTTCAACTTATGAATTTGTTGTTTATGGGAATACCCATTAGTAGGCTAGGGGGTAATGACATTTTATTTTTAACTCTTATGTATTCTGGGCTTTGCCCTCTTTTTATTCAATAGAGTTATGTACTGCGTACGAGTTACTTTTCACTTAGAAAGTGTTGCAACTATTTTGCGTTACGCGATTTTACTTGAAATTCTTGTAGTTTTTTTTGGGCCCTTTTTGTCGTTTGGCCCCGGTTTGGTCGATTTTGGCTTGGACTACCTTTTCAGGTGTTAAGTTATTATTTACCTTTATAGACTCGGTCTTTCGACTTCAACTCGGTCGATTTCAGCTCGGAACGCCTTTTTAGGTTGTATATACCTTTATAGGCTCGGCATTTCGACCTCAACTAGGTCGACTTTAGCTCGGAACGCCTCTTTAGGTTTTGTATATACCGGCTCGGCATTTCGACCTTAACTCGGTCGACTTTAGCTCGGTCAGCCTCTTTAGGTTTTGTATACCTGTATAGGCTCGACATTTCGACTTCAAATCGGTCGACTTTAGCTCGGTCAGCCTCTTTAGGTTTTGTATACCTGTATAGGCTCGGCATTTCAACCTCGGGTCGGTCGATTTTAGCACAGTCGGCCTCTTTAGGTTTTGTGTACCTCTATAGGCTCGGCATTTCGACCTTCGGTCGGTCGATTTTAGCACTGTCAGCCTCTTTAGGTTTGTAACTGCTTTCATAAATAAATTTTTAACCATAATAGTTTTACTGGAAATGATCCTATTTATTTATTTTTCTAGGTGTGCCTCATTAAAACCCTCTCGGCCAAAACCTCGTGGGAAAAAGACTGAGATAGGAAAAAGAGTGCATCACCCATAACATTAACTAAAATAAAACTTGAGGTGGGAAGTGTTCCATGTTCTCGGAACGACCTTTCCTGACAAATCTTCAAGCCTGTAGGCACCATTCCCCAGATTTTCAACTATCCTGAATGGGCCAAACCAGTTTGGTGCGAGCTTACCCTCCCTGGGGTCTTTCCTAGCGTCGTTTTGCAGTCTCAGCACTAGGTCTCCTTGCACAAATTCTCTTGGCTGCAACCTGGAGTTGTACTTCCGAGTTGCTTTTTGCCTGCATAGGTCGTCCCTGATTTTCGCCTCATCTCGGACTTCTTCAACCATGTCAAGCTCAACTTGGAGTTCTTCTTCGTTCTTATTTTGGTCATGGTGCTGTCTTCGGCAAGAGAGTTCGCCGAGCTCAACTGGAATCATTGCATCAGTTCCATAGGTTAGCTTGAACGGCGTTTCACCGGTTGAAGATTGTGGTGAGCAATGGTAAGCCCATCGGATGCTTGGTAATTGTTCAACCCAAGCCCCTTTTGACTGTCCTAACCTTCTTTTAAGCTCGTTTAAAATCACTTTATTAGCTGCTTCTGCTTGTCCATTTGTCTGCGGATGCTCAACCGAGGTCACTTTATGTTTGATTCCGAGGTTGGTTTAGAACTCTTTAAGCTCTTTCTCGGTGAATTGCTTTCCATTGTATGTGACAACTGCATAAGGGAGGCTGTGCCTGCATATGATGTTTTTCCATACAAAAATCTGAACCTTTTTGGCATTTATCGTAGCTAATGGTTCTGCTTCAATCCACTTGGTGAAGTAGTCTACACCTACTAGAAGGAACCTGACTTGGCCTTTGGCAACTGGGAAAGGACCGACTATATCCATCCCCCACATAGTAAAGGGCCACGGCGAGAACATGGAGTGGAGCTCTTCTCCTGGAGCACGTGCTACGCTGGCGAACTTTTGACAGGGCTTACACCTATTAGTCCAAGTAGCACAATCCAGTCTCATGGTTGGCCAGTAAAACCCTGCTACCAGGACCCGAGCTGCCAGAGATCGGCCACCTGAATGCATTCCACAGATTCCTCAGTGCATCTCATCCATTACGTACTCGGACTGCTCCTTTGTTAGTCACTTTAGTAAAGGCCTTTAGAATCCTCTTCTGTACAGCTCACCGTCTAGGATGGTGTAATGGCAAGATTTTAGCCGAATTCGCCTTGCCTCCTTAGGATCATCAGGCAGTTTGTCCGAGTTTAAATACTCCCAAATTGGTGTCATCCAGCCACGATCATAGTGATCAGTCATTGTTACTTTGGCACTTTTGATGCTCGATTCGGGAAGGTTTTCCTGAATGAAAGTTCTTAGCTGGCCAGCTTTCTTGGTGCTAGCCAATTTGGACAACAGATCTGCCCTGGAATTTTCTTCCCGAGGTATATGCTCAATATAGAAATGATCAAATTCAGAAACTAGGCCATTAACCTTGCAGAGATATCTGGTTAGTTGGGGGTCCTTTGTTTGATAACTACCCGAGACCTGTCCTGTTACCAGCTGTGAGTCACTTCAGCATTTTAATTCTCAGACTCCAACTTCCTTAGCTAATGTTAGCCCTGCGATAAGGGCTTCGTATTCTGCTTGGTTGTTCGAAGCAGTAAACCCGAACTTTAAAGATTGCTCCAGGATTAGGTCATCAGGCCCCTCAAGAATTATTCCAGCCCCGCTTTCGTTCAAGTTAGATGATCCGTCAACATATAGAAGCAAGATGAAGGAGTCCGACCTCGGTTTAGAAGAGAGCTCGGCAATGAAGTCGGAGAGGCATTGTGCTTTCATTGGCCCCCTCGGCTCATATTGTAAACCGAATTCCGACAATTCTACCGACCAAGCTATCATTCGTCCGGCTAGATCGGGTTTCCTGAGTACCTGCTTTATTGGATGATCACTGGAAATAGGGTCGTAACCTCCGAGCTGCCATAACTAGGGCGAGGGCAAGTTTTTCAATTACTTGATATCACTTTTCTGCGTCTTTCAGGATTCTACTCATATAGTACACCGGCATCAGTTGCCCTTCCTCTTCTTGGATGATCACTGCACTGATTGCATAATCGTTGACAGAGAGGTACAAGTACAGATCATTACCGAGCTGGGGCCGAGAGAGGATTGGGGGAGATGCAAGGAAGAGTTTCGGATCATCAAAGGCCTTCTCACACTCTTCAGTCCAGATGAAGTCCTTCGGTTTTTTCAAGAGCTAGAAGAAAGGTCTTGTCTTTTCTGCAGACTTTGGGAGAAAACGTGATGGAGAGGCTAATTGGCCGACTAGCCTCTGAATTTCTTTCACATTCCGAGGACTCAGCATTTCCATAACGGCTTTGCATTTATTCAGATTAGCTTCGATCCCCCGGTGTGTTAGCATATAGCCTAAGAACTTTCCTCCTTGTACACCAAAGGAGCATTTTTCTGGATTTAGCCTCATGTTGTACTTTCTGAGCTGACCGAAAATTTCTTCGAGGTCGGATGGGTGTTGGCTTGGGTCCTCGGATTTTACCACCATGTCATCAACATATACTTCTAAGTTCTTTCTGATTTGGTTGGCGAAAACCTTGTCCATAAGCCTTTGATATGTTGCACCAGCATTTTTTAAGCCGAAGGGCATTACCCGATAGTAGTAGTTTGCCCCATCAGTCATAAATGCTATTTTTTCTTCATCGGGTGGATACATGCCTTGTTGAGATCGGTATAGTCAGTGAACATTCGCCATTTAGCGTTGGCCTTTTTAACTAACACCACGTTGGGTAGCCAAGTGGTGTATTTCACCTCTCGGATGAAATTTGCTTTGACCAGTTTGGAAGTCTCCTCGGCCACTGCTCGGCGCCTTTCCTCTCCAAGTTTTCTTTTTCTTTGAGCTACAGGCTTGGCTTCGGGACATATGGATAGTTTATGGCACATAAAATTTGAATCTATACCCGGCATATCCGATGTCTTCCAGGCAAACAGGTCAGCATTCTTTCTTAGGACCGCGTGAAGCATCTCATTGAATGAGGGGTCAAGTTGACTACCGACTTGGTTGCATTGTTCAGGATGGGCTCCCAACTGGAACCTCTCTAAAGACTCTGTTGGTTCAGCCCTGGACTCGTACATCTCCGCTCTTGGGTCCAGTTCAAACATGCTGACCGAGCTGGCTGAAGTTACCGAACTGACCGAGCTTACCACCTCTGCTTTACCATCCTCGACATTATTTGGGGCGTCCTGGTGGCAGGTAACCTTTAGGCTGTCAACATAGCATTGCTTGGCTAGCTTTTGGTCAGCCCGGACTGAGATTATCTCTCCAGAGTCGGCTGGGAATTTCATTGTCAGGTGTGGGGTAAAGGCAATCGCTCCGAGTTCATTCAACGTCGGTCTTCCAATAAGGATGTTGTATGACGTGCTGGCATCTACAATAACGTACCTGACTGATACAGATTTGGAGAGTCTTCCTTCTCCAAACGTTGTTAAGAGGTCTATGTAACCTCGGGTTTTGACTTGCTCCCCGGCGAACCCTACTAGCTTGTCTTCCTGCTCCTTTATCAGCTTTTCTGGAATTCCGAGCTTCTTGAAGGTTGCCAAGTACATAATATCGGTCGAGCTCCCCTGGTCAATAAGTGTTCGTCTGACCGAAAAATTGGCCAGCTCGACCGTTATCACCATTGGGTCATCTTGATTTGGATCCATCCCTTGGAAATCATCATCTGTGAACGTTATGGGGGGACTTGCTCTTGGAGGCCTTCCAGACACTGTGTTAATGGATCGGAGGGCTTTTACATGACGCCTCCGAGCCGAGCTGGTCGTTCCTCCACCTGCGAACCCTCCCGAGATTGTATTGATGACCCCCCGGATTCCTCCTTCCGATTCTTCAATAGGGATTCTTTGGTTATTTAACCGGTCTCCACCGTGATTGTTTCCTCGCAGGTTTGCATCTCGGTTCCGGTTGTCGTAACTGTGTCTCCGTCGTCTTCGATCGGGTCGTTCGCCACCATTATCATCTCGACGGACAAAACGATCAAGACGGCCTGCTTGTACCAGATCCTCAATCTTTTTCTGGGTTGTTCTACACTCTTCAGTGGAGTGACCATAATTTTGATGCCACATGCATTCTTTGCTTCTGTCAACATTGGCCGGTGTTTTGGACGGTCGAGGTAAGGCAAGTAACTTGGCATTGCACACCTCTTGGAGGATGGCTGTCTGATATCGATTTAAAGGAGTATAATACTGGTACTTAGGTTGCCTCTCCGAGAACTCCCTTTCATTGGTCTTTTGGGCCCTTTGCGGATCATCCCCCCTGTTTCTTTCTTTGTTCGGGACCGATCTCTTGTCTTCGAAAACTCTCTCTCTCTCCTTTTGAATTCCAGCATCTCTTCCGAGTTCATGAAACCTGTATGGTCCTGCAACTCTTCAAAATCTCTTGGTGGTTTTCGAGATAAATACTCGGAGAATGGTCCTGGCTTCAGACCGCCCATGACGGTGTGAAGGCAGAGTTCCGAGCTCATGTTGGGAATCAAGATCTGTTTATCATTGAAACGAGCCAAGTAATCTCGGAGTGACTCATTCCTTTCCTGTTTGAAATTTACCAGCGAGACTGAGTGCCTTTTATGCCTTCGGCTGGCTGCAAATTGTGCGGTGAACTTAGTTATAAGCACATCAAAGGAATCAATCGACCGAGTTGGTAGATTTGTTAACCAGGTTAAAGCTGGGCCTTGCAAAATGGTTGGAAAAACATTGCACATGACGTCCTCCGAATCAGTCACCAAGTAAACAGAGGAAATAAAGGACTCCACATGCTCGGTTGGGTCAGTGGTACCATTGAATTTGTCGATGTTAAGGGGATTAAAATGGCTAGGCACGATTACCTCATCAATGTCATCAGTGAACGGTAACCTCGGATGCCGGTCCGATGTCCTTCCTCTTTGGCTAGTCCTTTCTGCACGAGACTTAACTTCTGAAGTCCCCGGGGGAAGTTTGGTTTTGGATGCTCGGTTAGTTCCCGAGGAGAGTGCGCCAGAGGATCCATTTGACCAGCCTCGGGTGAGGATTGCTCTTCGTCAGAAGGTGTCAGGGACCTTTCTCTTTTCCGAGTTCTTAAAAGCCTCTGATTTTGCGCGCGTATATCCTCGTTCTCTTTCCGCAGCTGCTTAAGCTGTTCCATAATTTCTCCCAGCCGAGGGTTGTCTTCATTGACGGGGGAGGAAAGATGATTGCCGTGGTTTTGGGCATTCGAGGCCTCATGATCTTCATGATTCATGCTACTCACCCCTCCTCGCGGACCATTCCGTGTGGTCACCATCAAGCTTTCTTGTGGAACCGGGGAAAGTTTTTCCTCGGCCCCACGGTGGGTGCCAAATGTTCCTGCCGAGATCCGGTTGGCCAAAATCTCGCCGTAGAACATCAGACCAAGGACGAACGATGGCGGTTGTTTTAGACTATGGCTTGACAGAATGTAATATTCTGGTCCTACGTATCCCAATGGGAATCAAAGCCAGACGTAGTTCTAGGTTCAACCCTTGGCCGTAGTGATCTCGATCTCTTAATTCTGTATCCGATGAATACCAGCGAGCAAGGACTCTTCGATAGTCTCTTGACCGAGCTGGTTTCTCTAATACGCTTAAGAGAGAGTCACTGTTGGTGACTCACCGGCAAGTGTACCGGGTCGTCGCAAGTAATAAAATAAACAAGGTAAGTAATTACCGAGGTCGAACTCAGGGATTGGGCTACCAATTCGACTAATCCGCGGGAAATCCGATACGTTGGTCAAGTTACAGAAAGGTGGTTGAGAGAGAAAAAGATTAATATCAAAAATTCAATTTACGAATCTAATAAACTAATTAACTAAAATTAGAAATTAAAATGTCCAAGGTCACAATTCAACCTACCCAATATGTATTCCCAAGTGATGATGAATTCCTCCCTAAGTTTAATTACAATGTCAACCGGGACCCCTAAATTCTCCTAAATCCACTCTCGTGCTCATTAGGACGTATTCGACGATTGGATTAATTACTTACTAGGTCTCATAATCCTAATCTCGAATTTGATTAATTCTTGTTCCCTATACGGTTGCACTAATCTCCTACTCACTCTCGTGCAATATTCGATTAGTGATCCCAATTCAAGTTCTAAACGCAAATCGCTGACTAAGCCTCATCAACGTTAACAAGTCAATCACGCAACACATATGATCAACACAATCAAATCAGAATTAGAAAACAAGAATTGAATTAAAGGAGAAAGACATACATCATATCGGACTTACATCGCCATGGGTGGCTTCATCGTTCCCTCGGACGATGGGATTAGTTCCTCATGCTCATAGACAAACAATCGGACATAATCTCCATAAGAAAAAGGGAGACGCAGCTCCAAAGAGAAAAGAAATTACCCTAAACGCTACTCTAAACAGTGGAAAACTACTAGGATTCGCGGCCCTCTAAAAGCCCTTCCGCCTCCTAAAGATGGATTCCCAATCTGATCTGCAACAGCCTTTAAATAGGATTCCTGATCTGCGCTCGTTCGCGAGGCTAGCAGCCTCTCGCGAGGCGATAATTAAAATTGGCGTGCTTCCAATTTGAACTCTCGCGAGGCGAAAGTGTGTTCGCGGGGCGAGTCTTCAATTCTAGGCTGTGACCTTCATCACGGATGGGCCGTGATGGTCTTTGACTTCCAGGGTCTTCAAACTCTCGCGGGGCGAGACTTTAAACCTTAAACTGTCACGGGCGTGGTCTTCATCACGGCTTGTCCGTGATGGTCTCTGTCTTGCAGGTCTTCATGATTCGCGGGGCGAACATATTCTCGCGTGGCGAGACACAATTGATGACTTTTGCTACTTTGTTGACCTTCAGTCTCGCGAGGCGAGCATACACTCGCGGGGCGAGTGTCTCCAGAAGTGCTTTTTCCACTGCTTCTTGACTTTCCTTGACTCCCTGAGCTTCACTTATTGACCTGAAAACACAAAAAGCAACCAAAAGCATAATTCTATCCAAAATAAGGTAAAAACTACACAAAAGACGCAAAACGAGTCAAAGTCCAACTTAGGAACAAAACAAGGCAAATTTGGGCGAAAACGAGAGTGAACTCGACTGATTGGCACATAAACCCTAGTTCATCTAGTCATAAAACTAGATAAGCCAGAGGGTTATCAAATACCCCAAACTTAAACCTTGCTTGTCCCCAAGCAAGCTTAAAACTCAAAAACGACTCAAGACTTGGCAAGCCTAAAGATCTAATCAATTTCGCACAAATTTCATGCAACTTTACAAAACAGTTTTTTTTTTGATTCCCCCCCTTTTTCATCAATGTAATCCCCACATTCATCTACTTTAAACAATTGAGAATTTATCATTCATGCCATCATTACTCTAAGTTGAGGATCAGGGTCACACACAAAAGGAAGATCACCAATTTCAAACAACTGCCTTCCTCACAAGGGTATGTAAAATTTCACTCATTCGCTCAAGTTCGTCTAGGCTTTCAACTTCTCACTCAATTTCACATATCAAGAGCACTTCCCATGAATTTGATTTTCATCTCAAAAATGGTTCCCACGAAAACATGCATGCAACATCAGAAGGTCTTTTAAAGGTTGTAATGAGGCCTGGCTCAAGGTAAGATATTCAAAGGATAGAGGCTAAGTCCCTAGGATCAATGAGAGCATGAAACTAGTATCACAACAATTGAATTCACTCTCATATTATTCTCTTCCTTGCATTTGGTGGCTACACACCTCTTCCTTTTTATATTAATTTTCTTGCCCTTTTTGGCACATATTCAATGTTTTTTATCACCTTTTTTTTTTCAAGCCTTCGGCCCTTACTTTCGTTTTTCTTTTTCTCAACTATGATTCATGAACTTGTAGCCACCCCAAACTTAGTTCCACAACAACACTCACAAAGCTAAAATTCCATACTCTCCTAAATCCTAGGATAGGGGAAAATCATGGTTTTTCTGAGTTAATGGCTTGTAATGTAAGGTCATCAAGAACAATAGGCTTCAAGGCTCAATGTGGCTAACTAGGGATCATTCATCAAGGTTGGTTCAATTTATGGCCAAGTAGTTAATTCAAAGAAAATTGCCTAAATCATTTGATGCAACATATAAACATGGAAACCATAAAGAGATTCAAGCAAATTCGGGAAAGTGCAACTTAACAGTGATTCACACATTCAAAAACAGAGTTGGAGGCTCAAATTCCTCACCTGGACATTTCGCAAATTGTTTGACCGAGATACGATTCCTAGTGTGTGCAACCCCCTCACCCCAAACTTATCATAAATCAAGTAATCACAACAAAGTTCTCAAAATTCAGTTTTCAATTTTCAAGTGGGGATAAACTTTTCTAATTTCATAACTTAGGGGGAAATCATCAATGGTCAAAATAATTCATGCAATCAATCTATGCTACATTCAATTAAGATCCAACAAGCTTGCCGACACGACATTCATACAACAACTCTTGATCTTCTCAAATTATTCAAGAGCGACAAACAAAAACAAAACAAAAATTAAAAACAAAACAAAAGTTAGGAAAAGAGAGGGATACCTAGCTTGGGTTGCCTCCCAAGAAGCGCTTGTTTAACGTCCCGAGCCTGACTTATTAAGAAGCATCCACCTGGATCCCATAGTCTGTGATACAGAGGCCAAGAGATGCTCATCATATGCGATTCTCCACCTGGATCAAAAGGTTTGTGAAATGGCCCTTGCAGAAGCAATACGACTCTATCCTTGATTCCATCTGGCCCGTGTGTGGAAACTCCATTGACCTCTGTAATTATGAACTCACTTCCTCTCGGGTCAAATGGTGTCTTCACGAGGAAGTGTGCCAGACAAGTGGGAGGGTCTAACTTACCGGTGTCCACACATGCATGCAAGCCAACATATTTATTTAACGCATCAAAATCAGGTTGCTTGGCAAGCATGGTGAAATCCTCTACTACTTTATGTTCATTTTGCTCTCTACCCCCTTGCTCCAGTGCCTTGTCCTTTGCCAACTCCTCTTCCTTAGGTTGCTCTTCCTCAACATGTGGTAGTCCTTCCTCAACTCCCTGAGAACTAGTTACATCCCAGTCATATCCCAACACCCCACTGCTTATAGTTGTTGCATCACATTGGCTCTTAGGGTGGTTCTCGGTATCAACTGGGAAAGTCTCTGGGGGATGCTCATTTAGTTGCCTTGTGAGTTGGGCAATCCTCATCTCTAAATTCTGAAGTGCCATCCCTGTATGAGTTGCCAACTTGTCAATGGCTGCGTTTGTATTGATTGACACTTTCACAAGTGTCGCACTCAACTTCTCAAAAGCCAACTCCCAAGGTTGTCTTCCACCATTCTGTTGAGGTTGTTGTTGCCAATTTTGTTGAGGTTGTGGTTGCCAGGCTAGACCATCGTCAGCATTACTCCAAGCGAAATCCGGATGGATCTACCCATATCACCCCAATACTGATTCTGACTCTGATAGTTGTTCTGGGGCACGCTGTCATTATGCCATGGTTCCACATATACTTGAGGGAAGTAGAACGGACAACTCCAAGTGTCATGGTTCCCATCACAATATTCGCAACCCGGAAGCATTCCTTCGTGTACCTCGCATACAAAACAAGGCAAGACCAAGTGGAATCAAAGAAGTAGAGAGATAGTAGAAAATAAAAAGAAAATAATAAAAATAAAAAATAAAAAATAAGAACAAAAATAACTTAACCAAATAATCAAACTCCCCTAAAATCAGAAAAATTGGTTGTGCCAATCCCCGGCAACGGCGCCAAAAACTTGTTGGTGACTCACCGGCAAGTGTACCGGGTCGTCGCAAGTAATAAAATAAACACGGTAAGTAATTACCGAGGTCGAACTCAGGGATTGGGCTACCAATTCGAATAATCCGCGGGAAATCTGATACGTTGGTCAAGTTACAGAAAGGTGGTTGAGAGAGAAAAAGATTAATATCAAAAATTCAATTTACGAATCTAATAAACTAATTAACTAAAATCAGAAATTAAAATGTCCAAGGTCACAATTCCACCTACCCAATATGTATTCCCAAGTGATGATGAATTCCTCCCTAAGTTTAATTACAATGTCAACCGGGACCCCTAAATTCTCCTAAATCCACTCTCGTGCTCATTAGGACGTATTCGACGATTGGATTAATTACTTACTAGGTCTCATAATCCTAATCTCGAATTTGATTAATTCTTGTTCCCTATACGGTTGCACTAATCTCCTACTCACTCTCGTGCAATATTCCATTAGTGATCCCAATTCAAGTTCTAAACGCGAATCGCTGACTAAGCCTCATCAACGTTAACAAGTCAATCACGCAACACATATGATCAACACAATCAAATCAGAATTAGAAAACAAGAATTGAATTAAAGGAGAAAGACATACATCATATCGGATTTACATCGCCATGGGTGGCTTCATCGTTCCCTCGGACGATGGGATTAGTTCCTCATGCTCATAGACAAACAATCGGACATAATCTCCATAAGAAAAAGGGAGACGCAGCTCCAAAGAGAAAAGAAATTACCCTAAACGCTACTCTAAACAGTGGAAAACTACTAGGATTCGCGGCCCTCTAAAAGCCCTTCCGCCTCCTAAAGATGGATTCCCAATCTGATCCGCAACAGCCTTTAAATAGGATTCCTGATCTGCGCTCGTTCGCGAGGCTAGCAGCCTCTCGCGAGGCGAGAATTAAAATTGGCGCGCTTTCAATTTGAACTCTCGCGAGGCGAAAGTGTGTTCGCGGGGCGAGTCTTCAATTCTAGGCTGTGACCTTCATCACGGCTGGGCCGTGATGGTCTCTGACTTCCAGGGTCTTCAAACTCTCGCGGGGCGAGATGCTTCTCGCGGGGCGAGACTTCAAACCTTAAACTGTCACGGGCGTGGTCTTCATCACGGCTTGGCCGTGATGGTCTCTGTCTTGCAGGTCTTCATGATTCGCGGGGCGAACATATTCTCGCGTGGCGAGACAGAATTGATGACTTTTGCTGCTTTGTTGACCTTCAGTCTCGCGAGGCGAGCATACACTCGCGGGGCGAGTGTCTCCAGAAGTGCTTTTTCCACTGCTTCTTGACTTTCCTTGACTCCCGGAGCTTCACTTATTGACCTGAAAACACAAAAAGCAACCAAAAGCATAATTCTATCCAAAATAAGCTAAAAACTACACAAAAGACGCAAAACGAGTCAAAGTCCAACTTAGGAACAAAACAAGGCAAATTTGGGCGAAAACGAGAGTGAACTCGACTGATTGGCACATAAACCCTAGTTCATCTAGTCATAAAACTAGATAAGCCAGAGGGTTATCAGTCACCGAGTTTCAGTGAAAAGTGAGTTTCTCTCATGGGTATTCCTTTTTTTATAATAGGATTCCCATATCTTTAAGAGATCTGGATTTATCTCCTTTTATCTCTTAAATCTCTTTTGAGATGTGATTTCCTTAATTTAAGGGATATTATCTCTTTTAACCAGATAAGGTTATTTCAAATAATATCAGGATTTAATTAAGAATAATATCATATCCCTTAATTTAGGGGATATCATCTCTTTTAACCCGGTACGGTTATTTCAGATAATATCAGGATAATTAACGGTGATTTTTGACTTATTATCCTTAACTTCCGGATTGGGCCAGGTGTTCAAGCTCGGTGGCCGGGTTTCACTCTTCGGCCAGTACATTAACTTTTCATGTATTGTAGTAATGAACAAGTAAAGAAAATGGACACATATTTTGTACGAAAAAACATGAGGAGCTCAGAAGAAAACCTTACAGTTGGAAAACAAAATTGCTGTGGACGGAACCTCTTCGTCCAACAGGAAAGTAAATATGCAGCGAGCCTCAGAGCTCAGAAATAAACTTGTAGTGAGCCTCAGAGCTCAAAAATAAAATTACAATGAGCCGCAGAGCTCGAAGATAAAATTGCAGTGAGCCTTAGAGCTCAAAAATAAAATTGCAACCCTTAGAGCTCAAAAATAAAATTGCAGTGGACGGAACCTCCTCGTCCAACAGGAAAGTAAATATGCAACGAGCCTCAGAGCTCGAAAATAAACTTCCAGTGAGTCTCAGAGCTCGCTAATAAAATTTCAGTGAACCTCAGCTCAAAAATAAAAATGCAGTGGACGGAACCTTCTCACCCAACAGCAAAGTAAATATGCAGTGAACCTCAGAGCTCGAAAATAAACTTGCAGTGAGCCTCAGAGCTCGAAAATAAAATTGTAGTGAGCCTCAAAGCTCGAAAATAAAATTGCAGTGAGCCTCAGATAACAAAAATTAAATCAGCAATCTGAAACTAATGAGAATCCCTTCCTTTTGAGGACAACGGAACCAAATGCTCCATGGAAAAAAAATTTCCACCAACCACCTTGTTCACCGACCACTCTGAGCCGAGGCATCATCCATTCTTTTAACAACATGGGTCACCCAAGAATCCCAGTGTTGGTCCTTTGATTTTCATTTAATTGATTCCCCACAGCCTTTTGATGACACAGATCTTGGCTTCTGTTTCTGATTCTTCTGACACACCTTCTTCAATCATTCCTTAACAATTTTTCCCCAGTATACTCAGTCTGATAAAATTGCCCCAATGTGGTGAGTACTTGCAGAAGTGTTGGACCATATCCTCCCCCCAGGCCGCCTTTACAGGTTTTCATCCTAAGGTCTCTTTACCCTAACTTTTTCCTAGGTTGCCCTTTCGGGTTTTCAATCTAGTGGGCCTTTTCTTTTCTTTTGTCTTCATTGTTCTTTGCCCTAACTTTTTCCTAGGTTGCCCTTCTGGGTTTTCAACCTAGCGGGTTCTTTTTCTTTTATTTTCTTTGTTCTTTGCCCTAACTTTTGCCTAGGTTGCCCTTTCAAGTCTTCAACCCAGCGGGCCTTTTCTTTTCTTTCATTTTCATTATTCTTTGCCCTAACTTTTGCCTAGGTTGCTCTTTCGGGTTTTCAACCTAGCGGGCTTTTTCTTTTCTTTTGTTTTCATTATTCTTTGCCCTAACTTTTACCTACGTTGCTCTTTCGGGTTTTCAACCTAGCGGGCCTTTTTCTTTTTATTTTCCTTTTTTTTTCATTGTTCAAGCATATAACCTTTTCACAGCATCAGAGTTTACTGGCCTTGGTAACTCTTCCCTATCCATGTTTGATAGAATCAAAGCTCCTCCTGAGAATGCTTGTTTGACAATATAAGGACCTTCATAATTCGACGCCCATTATCCTCAGGCATCCTCCTGATTAGGTAGGATTTTCTTTGAAACCAGGTCTCCCGCGCAAAATTCTCTAGGGCGAACCTTCTTATTGAAAACTCTTGCCATTCTGCCTTGATACAATTGCCCGTGACAGATAGCTGCCAGTCTTTTCTCTTCTATCATGTTCAACTACTCATATCGAGTTTTCACCCACTCAAATTCTTATAAATCTGCTTCCATCAAGACTCTTAGAGAAGGAAGTTCTACTTCGATAGGTGAGACGGCCTCCATCCCGTATACCAAAGAGAAAGGGGTTGCCCCAATGCTTGATCGTATATTAATCCGATAAGCATGTAGAGCATATGGCAGCATTTCGTGCCAGTCTTTATGTATTATGAGCTTTTCATGGCTTGTCCTCTTAAACTGCCCCAATTTGTTAATTTGAGGAAACTTCCTATGATTTTAATTCTTGCATAGGTCGGTCTTTTCGAGTTTTCAACCTAGCGGGTCGCTCTAACTTTTGCCTGGACTGCCTTTTCTGGTTTTCAATCTTAGCGAGCCTTTTTTCTTTTCATTTTCTTTTTATTTTTTTGATTTTTGATTTTTGATTTGTTTCTTTGAGTGGGCAATTTATGCCACCCTTATTTGTGAGGATCAATGCTCTTGATTGAATTTCTAATTGAGGATGCTACTTTCCTCCTTGTATTCATAATTCTTCAGGCCAGAGTTGTTCAACAAAGAATTACCATTGGATGGTTAAATTGTACTTGAACTCATAATTACCTTACCTAAAGCATCATGTAACAAACATGCATGGATTCAAAAGTATGACAGGAAAGGACATTATTGCTCGAACAACTTCTTGATCGGTGTCGGAAGTTGGACGACTCAAATGGTGTTCATAGCAAGGCACACAAGAGGTGATATGGAGGTCAAAAGGATATTGCCCCAATGGGCTTAGTATCGGTCATGTGAAAATGAAATGGGCTTGATGTATGCCGCTTAAGAACAAAATTGCTCCAGAATAGTTTCCTTGAGGATGGAGTGCCCCAGTGTAGGGTTGTAGGGCACTTGATACAGAAAACTTGAGAATGGTGCTGCCCCAGTGTAGGGCATCCAATGCTCTGGAATAAGGCCCTTGAAAGCAAAGTTTTGCCCATGTAGATCTTGCCCTAACTTTTACTTAGACTGCCCATGAGGGTTTTCAGCTTAACGAGCTTTCTTTTTTCTTTTTTTTCATTCATTCTTTTTTTTTCCCTTTTTTTTTGTTTTTTTGAAGAGGAGCAATCAATTAAAAACTAGGAGATCACAAACCTTTTGTCTCAAAATTAAAATTGATAAAAAAAGTAGCAATCAATCATTGATCAGAATGGACTTTTTGAGGCTTGTAACGTGGCCAATGGTTGAGCATCATGAAAGAAAGGATATAAGGCTCAAACAAAGTGCTTTTAGGGTTGAAAAGGATCAAGGATCCATGCTCTTTTTAAATTTTTTAGAACATTTGTTTCCGCTAACTTTCCTTTTTATTCTTCCATTTTTATTCTTCTTTCCTTTTTGTTGCATGAGGTTTTTCATCCTCTTTATTTCTCCATCTTTATTTTTGTTCCTTCTTCTTCTTCTTTTTTCTTTTTATGCTTCATGATCACCATTTCCTTCTTGCTTGCCCCTTGTTTAGGGGTGATCCTTGTCCAAGGTTCGTTGAAGAAAATTTTCAGGCTCAAAAGGGGTAACTAGGGGTAATGATGATATTTTGTTAAGAATAGAGAAAGATGGCCAAACTTCATTTCACACGATGATTGCTTTATTTTGAAAACTTTATTTGAAAAACAAAAAAATGGTGCTCACCAAGTGTTTATTTATTTCCTCCTCTTTTATTTTTATTTTTTATTTTTTTTTTATTTTTCTTTTTGAAAAGGTATGGGCACATGTGGGTTTCGTTGTTGTCCACAAAGAACTTTTAAGAAAGTGGGCCTTATTAACCAATCCAAAAAAAGGTACTTAGGGAAGAGGAAAAAAAGGAAGATGAGATATGAGTATGACGAGAGAAACATTATGGTGGGGATGGAGATGTAAAGAAAGGATGAGACAAGGTACGCATGCAAATCCATTACATTAATGCTTCTAGAAAGTGAACATGGTTCAATTATCTCAAGATGGAATACAACATAACCATGGTAAATCACTAGGATGTGAATCTCTGGTGATGTTAGCTTAGAAATTCTCAAGAAGGGGATCACAAAGTATTGCCTCTTTTCAATCACTAGGATGTGAATCTCTGGTGATGTTAGCATAGCCTTCATCTTGAACTCTCCATAGTCGATTGGGACTGTCCTTATCATGATTTCTCTCTTCCTCAGTCAGGGCCTTATTATCCTGAATTTGCATGATTTTCCAAAGATCACTCCATAAGAGCCTGAATCTGCGCTACCTGACTCCAAGGACCATATGAAATTTTTCACATTGACATCCGAACATTCATGATTAGGTAAAAGGTTGCGCCTACACTTTTCGGCCACTTGAGCAAATATTGTCTCTAGTTCCACCTCACGATCCAAGGTTTAATCAACATTCTTTTTTATTGAAAGTGCAGTGGTTCACTTTTCTCCGGTTAAGGAGAACAATACATGGAATGAATTATTTTTAATAAATGTTCAACTTAAAAAGAAATAAGTATATGAGATGCATAAAAAAAGATTTTTTGTTTTGAACCAAGTACTGACGTGTTAGATGCATGAAATGAATTCTTCATTTTTTATTTTTTATTTTTTATTTTTATTTTTTATCTTTATTTTTTTAGAGAATTGTATGAAAAAAGGAGTTTTTTTTATAACAATGCCAATGCATGCATTTTTTTTTTAATGTATAGGATGAATGGTTTGTTTTTATATTGACCCAAAGAGGTATGAAATGCATGTAATGGTTCATCCTTTATCACATTTTCTTGTGAGATGCATGAAAAAATGAGATGAATGGATTTTTATTTTTTGTTTCTTTTTTTTTGTCCAAGAGGTCAATGAAATTGATGTATAAGATGCATGAAGAAGATTGAGTTTTTTTTTTCACCATATGCATGATATGAATTTTTTTTCTTTTAAAATTTTTTGTGGTTCACATAGAAAGTAATTGATGCATGCAATACATGAAAAATGAATTTTTTATTTCTTCATATTGACTCAAAAAATTAATTAGTGCATGAGACGCATGGATCATACTTTTTATTCTTCTACAAAGAATATGAGTGAGTTAAAAAAATGTGGATGAGTTAAAAAAATATTTACACAAGCCCATTTTTTATTTACAGAAATGCATGAGTTACAAAATATGAAAATGATTTTTTTTCTATTTTTTTGTTAAAAGAAAAAGGACTTGTGTAAATCATTTCTCTTTTAGAAAAAAACTAAAAAAGTGGATCCCTTTTTTTGACAAAAAAAACATGAAGATGAGTAACAAAGAAAAAAAATGTCCCCCTTGTGTCCTAAGACAGGTAAAACCTAAGGATGGACACACCCCAAGTTAGGACTCTAATCAGGTTGGCCACTAGGTTTGCTCTATTAGTGAAAATTGGGACGGGTCTAGACCTCTAAAAGTCATGGTCCCCAAATTGCCCTTATAAGGATATGATTCATGAATCTAGCCATAAGTAGGGATAGATCCTCTCAATATGACTATTCCATGATCTCATGTACAATCTAAGTGGTGAACCGACAAGTATCAGGGAGGTACAAGACCTCTTCAATGACAATGTCGGAGCACGTTCTAATCCTTGGGTTTTTGAGCAAGCTCGGGTATAGAGCCAAGAGTGTGTGCAATATGTGATAGTGAAGTGTGTGAAGGGGGCATACAAACTTGTAACACTTAAAAATAAAAAGAAAGGAAAAGACAAGAAAAACCTGCAAAACAAAAACATAGGTATATAAAAATGGATATAAGTCCTCTACCCTATTGTTAAAATATAGGAAAAAAAGAAAAGAAAGGATGAGGAAACAAAAACATTGTTAGTGAAACATATACAAAAATAACATGAGTTAAAAGATATATACAACTAATTTTTCTCATTTAAATAAAAGGAACACCCAAACAAAAGGACAATCCGAACAAACATCACTAAAAATTAAAAAAAACATTTTTTTCTGTTTTTTTTTTGTTTTTTTTTGTTTAATATTTAATTATTGTAAGAAAAAGAAAACAACAAAATATATCAAAAAAAGGTAAAACAAATAAGCTACGAGTTACTAAAAATTTGTAAAACTAATTTTTACGGGCTTAACTCTCTTAAAAGGATCCCCAGTGGAGTCGCCATCCGTCGCGACCAAAAAGAAAGAAAACTTGTATTTGTTTTAGAGAATAAACATGGAGTCGCCACCAATTTTATTTAATTTCGGGAAAGTTGGAAAACCCTTTAAAAAAGGCTTTGTCTTCGGGAGTCGATTACGTCTAGGGAAGGCATGGAGACTTAACCCCACGGCACCCTAAAACATCCATAAAAATGGTTACCCAAAATTAGTTGTGTAAATTATTAGTAACTTTGAAAATATTTACTTTACCCATTTTACTACCGACGTAGGTTAAGCTCTGAAATTAAAAATAGGACTATTAATACTAATCAGTGCTCGTTAAGCGGAAAAAAAAAGAAATTTTGTATGGAAAGTTTGTATGTTTAATAAATTGAAAAGTGTAATACTTACTTTTCCGATACAATATTTTTTTTATCTTCTCAAACATGAAGGATGTCTCTGCTAGGGTTTTGCCTCATGTAGCTCCCTAGGGTTGCATTGTGGTTGATCATGGCGATCTGTCCATGGCGCTTTCTCGATCCTTTGTCTCCTTCAAGCTCTCGTATACCACTTGCGTCCCCAGTAAAGGATGCTTCTCGTGAACCATCGCAGCCTTCTCCACAACAAAAGACCTTCGCTGAGGCACTCAGGAATATTTGTGATATTCCACACAACCAACTACCTAAACCTCGCATCAAAGGGGATCAGATTGCAATAAAAATTACGGAAGATGAGTACAAGGCTGGTCTTGATGATTGCAAGAATCACCTTCATGGTCGTATTATCCTTTCTAAAGGAGATACCCCGATTAGGGTTGATGCCTTGAAAGCCAAGTTATCATCATTATGGAAGCCCCTTGGACCATGGGATGTGATCTCTCTTGGTAAGGGCTATTACGAGTTTTCCTTTTCTTCTTTAGATGGCCTACGAAGGGTAAGATCTGTCACATCCTGGAATTTAAAACCAGGTTTCTTGCGTCTATTTTCATGGACACCAGATTTTAAACCGGCCATTCAAAAACAAACATCAACACAATGTTGGATTCGGATTTCGGGTTTGGCACAGGAATATTGGAGACATAAGATCATCTTTGCTATAGCAGGCAGCATAGGTTCTCCTATCTGCTTAGATGCTACAATAAGTAAGTACACTATTGAGCGTAGTTTTGGTCATTATGCTTGCGTTCTTATTTACCTTGATCTGAAAACTGTGTTGCGAAACACAGTGATGGTTAAGAGAGAGGATTTTGAATTCCTAGTGGATATAGAGTGTGAAAACCTGCTTGAATTATGCACTTCTTGTCATTCTATTGGACACTCACTATCTTCCTGCAAAAAGATTGGTGATGCTGAGAATCGTGGTAAACCTGTTATTTCTGATAGCCAGCCTGCTCATGTTATCTCCAGATATGTTGCTAAACAGAAAGCAGAAAAAGGAAAAGAGACAATAGTTCACAATGAACCTGTAGGAGCTGGTACAAGTAAGCAAGTGTTTGTTAGATAAAATCAACAAGATCCGAGTTGGTTTGTGGAAGATGAAGATGTGGATAGAGCTGATTTAGATGGGGTTAACAACATCCTTATCTTAGTTCAGAATCCACAGATTGACAAAAATCCTATTATAGGACTGATTAATAAACCTGTTATGGATGTGGAGACTAACAAAGACACTGCTCTTTCCATTGGCAGTATTAGAACAGAAGAGGCATTATATAATGTTTTTTCTGATTTAGGCACTCCCTTAATTCAACATTCGAAGGAAGGGTCTTCTTGTCAGGTTCCTGAGACAGATTTGGCCACTGATGCTTAGTCTGTTTCAAATTTTGTGCACCTTACTACAACTCCTTTTACGAATTCCAACCCTGCGGTTACCAAAGATATGTAAATTGTTGGTAAACTGTGGAGCACGCAAGTAGAGGAAGAGGAGGTTGGCATTGACGACTCAGTTCCTTTTCAGCAAATTGTCCCGAATCAGTACTTGATTGATGATCCTAAAGTTAATTTGGAACAAGAAACAGAATTCACTATGGTCCGCTCAAAGTCTCAAATGAAAAAGCTGAAAAAGAAGCAGCTTCAAATTCAGAAGTCTAATGCTAAGAAGGCCCATGATAGGGGTGGTCCTCAAAACTTTGCTTAATGCAGATTTTGTATTGGAATGCTAGAGGCATTGCTAACCTCGAAACTAGGTTGGTTCTGAAGAAGTTATGTTCTATGCATAAACCAGACATGGTTTTCATTTCTGAACCATGGATTACTTGTCAACAACTGCCTGCCAGTTTTTTGAAGGACCTGGATTTGAGGTTTTTTGCTGTTAACGACAGAGGCAATAACATGCCTAACTTGTGGTGTCTTTGTACAAACTTGTTCTCTCCATCTATCTTATCTAGCTCTAATCAACAAGTTACATGTTCTGTGGATGTTGATGGTAAGCAAATGGTAATTTCCGCAGTGTATGCTTCAATAAATTATATTAAGAGGAGACAACTTTGGTCTGAGTTTCCAGCGCTTCAGCAGTCTCATCGAGTCCCTTAGTGATATATAGGGGATTTTAACTGTGTTTTGGGTTCTCATGAGCATAGGGGTAAGCACTTTCCCTCTATATTATCTTGTGAAGATTTTAGATCTTGGACTGATTCTTCCAACCTCATTCACATTGACACAAGGGGCTCCTCTTTCACTTGGTCGAATGGTCGGATTGGTAATAGCTACACAGAGAGGAGATTAGATAGATCCTTCTGTAACAGTGAGCTGCTTGACCTTTGGAGCAGTGTTTCTTGCTGCACTCTTACTAGAGCCAAGTCTGATCACTTCCCTCTCCTTTTGTCCTTGAAAAAAGAGGATAAACAATTTGGTTCTATGTTTAAATTTTAGAAAATATGGTCTGGCCACCCTGATTGCAGGAATTTCATTGCAAGCTCTTTGAAAGACCCTATTATTGGTTGTCCCATGTTTGTTCTTACTCAAAAATTGAAGACCTTAAAGCTAAAGTTGAAGGATTGGAACAAGTCGGTTTTTGGGGATGTGCATAACAATGTCAGAGATGCGATGGCTACTCTTGATCAGATTCAGGTTCAAATCACTAATGATGGTGGTTCTGTGGAGCTTCGCAATAAAGAGAAAGAAGCTCAGAAGTTGTTGGAGCTTTCTCTTAATTATGAAGAAGATTTTTGGAACGAGAAATCCAGAATTAAATGGCATCTAGAGGGTGATAGAAACACAGAATTTTTCCATCGTATGGCCAAAATTAAAAGTGCTACTAATAAAATCACTATCCTTCAGCATGAAGACCAAATTCTTAGCAAATCTGTTGAGATAGAAAGTCATATTTTGCTGTATTATCAGAATTTGTTTGCTAGAGGTAATGTTTGTCACTCTAACGATCTAATAGGCAGAGTTATTCCCACAATTGTTTCTACTCATGACAATGCATTCTTGACTAACTTGCCTTCTATAGAGGAGGTTAAAGATATTGTTTTCTCAATGAATGCTAGTTGTGCCCCAGGTCCATATCGCTTTGGGGACCATTTCTATCATACTTATTGGGATGTGATTGCGCAAGATGTGTACAATGATGTGCTTCAATTCTTCCAACATGGATGGATTCTTCCTAATTTAAACTCCAGCATTGTTACTCTAATTCCAAAAGTATCTAATGCTGTCAAGATTGATCAGTTTAGGCCTATTGCTCTGGCTAACTTCAAGTTCAAGATAATTACCAAAATCTTGGCAGACAGATTGGCAGTTATAGCTCCTAAAATTATATGTGAAAACCAGAGGGGTTTCATTAAGGGTAGACAAATCACAGACTGCATTGGAGTAGCCTCAGAATGTATAAATCTGCTTGATAAAAGATCGTTTGGTGGTCAGATAGCTTTGAAAAATGACATAAAAAAGGCCTTTGATTCTCTTGACTGGAACTTCTTACTACAGGTTCTTCAGTCCTTTGGTTTTAATGATCAGTTCTGCTCTTGGATTGAAACAATTTTACTCTCAGTAAAGTTGTCTATGTCAGTGAATGGTAAGGCCATTGGCTTCTTTGATTGCAAGCGAGGGGTTCGATAGGGTGATCCCTTGTCCCCCCCCTCCATTTTTGTTTAACTGAGGAGGTTCTAAGTAGAGGTATTACCAAGCTAGTTGAAGATGGTAAGTTGCAATTGATGTCTGGCCTAAGATATTTCAAAATGCCTAGCCATGTTCTTTATGCGGATGATATTTTAATTTTCTGCAGAACCTCCAAAACAAGTTTAAGCAATCAGTTGTCTTTATTTAAGGAATATGAGCAGGTTTCTGGTCAAGTTATTAGTGCTGAGAAATCCAAGTTTTACACAGGATGCATCTATGTCTCAAGAAGGGTTGTTCTTTCTCATATTCTTGGTTTCTCTCATGGTGCTCTTCCTTTCACATGTCTAGGTGTCCCTCTTTTTAAAGGTAGGCCTAAAAGAATGCATCTCGTCCCTATTGCTGATAAAATCAAGTGTAAGCTGGCTGCTTGGAAGGGATCCCTTCTCTCTATCATGGGAAGAGTTCAATTGGTAAGATCCATTGCTCTTGGAATGTTAATTTACAGCTTTCATCTATATGCATGGCCTATTAGCTTATTGAATTCTGTTGACAAGTGGTTGAGAAACTTTGTTTGGGTTGGAGATGTTACGGTCAAAAAGATTGTTACTGTTTCTTGGAATAAGGTTTGCAAACCATACCATGAAGGAGGTCTCGGCATTAGATCCATTAAAGCTGTTAACAGGGCGGGTTTGCTAAAGCTGAGCTGGGAGTTTGTTTCATCAAAGAATCAATGGTCTACTTTGCTTAAACCTAGAACCATTTGGCATAACAAAGCAATCAACCACCACATTTCCTCTTCTCTTTGGACTGGAATTAAGTGCTACTTAGATGAAGTTTTGGAGAATGTCTCTTGGAATTTGGGAAATGGTAGGAGCATCAACTTTTGGGGTGATAAATGGCTGGCAAAAACTATTTCAGAGTACCTGATTATTCCTAATGATGTGCGTGCTGGTCTGTCAGCTAAAGTCTCGTATTTCATCATAAATGGTAATTGGTGTGTTCCTATTGATCTTTTCCTTAAATCCCCTGATCTCAAAGAGGAGATTGATAGAACTGCTATTCTTTTTTCTCCAAGTAGTGATCATTTGGTGTGGTCTAGCACAGATTCGGGTTCCCTGAGCTTCAAGGAAGCTTTCACTTTTCATAATCCAGCAGGCCATATAGTTCCTTGGACTAAATTAATCTGGAATCGATGTGTTCCTCTCTCAAAATCCTTTATTCTTTGGAGGATCATGAATAATAAAATGACCACTGATTAAAATTTGCAAAGCAGAGGCTGTATTGTGGTCTCTATGTGCAGCCTTTGTGAGAAGGCTTTTGAAACTACAAAGCATCTATTCTTAGATTGTCAATTTGCTAAATCTCTTTGGCAATGGTTCATGATCAACCTGAACTGCTCTATTGATTGTTCTTCTTTTGATGCTATTATCTCTATCTGCAATAAAGGCTGGAGCTCACAGGTTCAGAATATGATAATTGCAGGTATTCTTAACATTGTTTATGTCGTGTGGCTTTGTAGAAATAAAGCTAGGTTTGATAATAAGCTTAAGTCAGTCAGATTAGTCATGGCCTTAATCCACTCAAATGTTTCTCTGTCCGGTCAGTTTAGCAGAGGAACAATGAATAACTCCATACCTGACTTCACTTTCTTAAAAAGCTTCAATGTGCAATGTCACCCTAAACCTGCTCCTCGGATAAAAGAGGTGAAATGGTATCCTCCTTTAAGAAACATGGTGAAATGTAACTCCGATGGAAGTGCTCTTGGATCTACTGGTCCAGAAGCCTGTGGTGGTCTTTTTAGAGATTGTAATTCGGATTTTTTAGGTTGTTTTATAGTCAACCTTGGTTCTCAATCCTCTCTGCTTACTGAATTACAAGGAGCCATGTTTTGTATTGAGATTGCTTTCAAGAAGGGTTGGCATTATCTTTGGTTGGAGAGTGACTCTCAAGTTGTGGTGGGAGCTTTTGATAACATCGACATTGTCCCTTGGAAGATTAGAAATAGATGGAGCAATTGTGTCTTTCTCACAAAGTAAATGCAATTCATTGTCTCCCATATTTATAGGGAGGGTAATCATTGTGCTGACAAGTTAGCTAGCTATTGCAATAGTATTTCTGGCTTAGTTTGGTGGGATGTTATTCCAGATTTTATTAAGGAATAATTTTTCCGGTATAGGATTGGATTACCTAATTATAGGTTTCATTAATTCTTCATGGGTTAGGTTCATGTCCCTCATGTTTCTATGTATTCTTTTTCTTTCTTTAATAATATTAAGGTGTGCAGCAGATGATTGGTAGAGTTTGGGGTGCCAACCTAGTTGTAATGTCTTACTCTATTGTGATGCCTTTGCATGCCTTTTTGCTTTTAAATTTTTTTTAGAATCAATCAATTATGCAATCAAAGGGATTCATTATTTTCCAAAGATTTCCATTTTGAAGGGAAACTAATAACTTTAGCATTTATTAATAATAAAAAAGAACCCCGAAAAAAATCAATTACATTAATAACATTGCAATCACCATAATGAGTTAATGACAAGATGGGAATTTTAGATGATAGCCACAATAAACATAAATGTCATTTAAAAATATTCTTGAAAATCAACCAATCATTTAAAATCTTAATTGATTTATTTTTATTAAAAAACTTTTATTCTCCAAAGGGAACTGAATTATTTTACAGAGGTTTGATTCTTCTTAAGCACACAATTTAAGCATTTGACTAAAACTCATCCCAGGAATTCATCAACTAAGGCATGTTTTCAAATCTTAAGAAATCAAGTTTATAAAGCATCGGACTCACTCAAGTCTTCTAACAGACACGGCTTCTAGCAAACATATGGCTTGCAAACTAAAACAAAGCAACCCTTAATCACCATAAAAGGTGCATGGTCTAACACAAGGGGAATGAAACCCAAAACTCATGTCCAATCCTATAGTAACTCAGCATACAATCCAAGCAGAACATGAACCACCATTAGCAAGAGAAAAAATAAATAAAAACCCAATAAGAACAGTGTTCCTAATTCAGTGATCAAGAGGAAGAAATTAAGGTTACCAAACGAGATCTTCCTTTGATATTTCTCTTGATGTTCCCCATATCACAGAGAATGAATTCCAAATAACGGTGACTGAGTACAATAATTGTGACTCTCCCTAGCTTCTCAATCTACTTTTTCCAAGTTTCTCAACAAAACCAAAAACAACAAGGGGAGACGGAACACTTCCCGCAAAAAAAAGAACAAGAAACCTGAGAAAATTTTCAAAGTTTTCACACACAGATCAAAGAATTTCTTGGCCCCCTTTTCTGTCAAAACCCAAAAAAAACTCCCATTTTCTGCCCAAAACGACCCAAAACGAAAAAACTCTCTTTTCTCTCCAAAAGCAAAAAAAACCCCCCCCCCCCCCCCCCCCTCTTTTCTTCTGTCTTTTGTGTCGCCCTTTATAGGGGTAGAGGAGAGGACTTCATGCTTCTCCTTACCCAGTGGCTTCAAGGTTGGTCCACGAAATTAGGATCTTGGGCGGTTCTGAGCAGAGATCGAGTGTTCCCAGGTGGAGGTGGCACGACCAGAGGAAAGGAGGCGATTTGATGTGAAGGTTGCATGTTTGAAGAGAGAATGAAGTGTGGTGTGGTTAAGAGAGTGGAGGAGATGGGGTGTTGTCTGATATGTAAAATGGGTTTTTTAGGATTAGGAGTGGGGCTGCTAGGTTAAAATGAAGGAGGAGATGAGGAAGAAGAAGGACCAATGGGTAGAGGGGGCGTAGGGGAGGCTGGAAGTTGGAAGAGGAAGAGAGGTTTTGTCTGATATGTAAAATGGGATTTTTTAGGGTTAGGAGAAGTAATTCCATCTCCTTCCTTTCTTTATGCTAATTGTCCTTTTCTCCTTCTTTTATTCCTCCTTTCTTCACTGTGAACACCTAATTTTGTCCGGGTATCTTCTCAATTTCGTTAATATTTTGAAAAGGAAAATAAAAATTGGCAAAAATAAAATCACTTTTGTTCATGCTTTGAGCCCAATATTTGTTTAGCCCATGTTTGAGTCCATAGTCCAAATCCAAACAAAAAAAAGAGTTTCTGAATGTTAAAATAATAATTAAAAATGAAAAAAAAAACAATTTGTTGTCTTCTATATTTATTATTCCCACGGTAATGTCCATTTTCAAGTATGAACCAAGTGTACTTTCTTTGGTCTTTTGGCTTTGACTCCTTTTTACACAAAAATGGTGCCTAATCCTCCTGTTCTCTGCTTCCCAGTACCATCCCAACAACAAAGCTGATTTGCCCCATTGCAGCTACACCCCAACAATGTTGTCCCTCTCCATACAGTTGGCTAATTGAGATGTTTGTCATTTTTCTCCCTTGATGCTAACATAAGTTCACACAACAGAAGTAAAGAGAGAAAAAAAATTCTGAGAGGGGGAAGAGAATAATACAACAACATAAAGTATAGAAAGAGGGAAACGAAAAATACTGGGGGGGAGCTTAGAAAAACCCTTCAAACTCCCTACATTCCATCTCTTCCAAAAATCTCCATCCCCTATTTCTCAACCTCCAGAAGTAGCACAAACATCATATGGTGGTGGCGTTCCACCAGTTTATTCACCAACAGTTGCATCTCCCTCATACCCATTTCACCATTGACATCATGTTGTGACGCCGGCAAGTGTACCGGGTCGTCGCAAGTAATAAAATAAACACGGTAAGTAATTACCGAGGTCAAACTCAGGGATTGGGCTACCAATTCAACTAATCCACGGGAAATCCGATACGTTTGGTCAAGTTACAGAAAGGTGGTTGAGAGAGAGAAGATTAATATCGAAATTCAATTAACAAGTCTAAATAAAACTAAACTATTAAAGTCTGAAATTAAAATGTCCAAGGTCACAAATCCACCTACCCAACATGCATACCCAAGTGATGATGAATTCCTCCCTAAGTTCAATTACAATGTCAACCGGGACCCCTAAATTCTCCTAAATCCACTGTCGTGCTCATTAGGACGTATTCGACGATTGGATTAATTACTTACTAGGTCTCATAATCCTAATCTCGAATTTGGTTAATTCTTGTTCCCTATATGGTTGCACTAATATCCTACTCACTGTCGTGCAATATTCAATTAGCGATCCCGATTCAAGTTCTAAAACGCGAATCGCCGTTCGGCCTCAAACACGTTTAACTGATTAATCACACAATACATATGATCAAGCATACAAATCAGAATCGGAAAACATCAATTAAAAGAAAGGGAGAAAGACATACATCACATGAACACTACACTGCCATGGGTGGCTTCATTGATCCCTCGGACGAGGGGATTAGTTCCTCATGCTCATAGACAAACAATCGGAACTCATCCTAAGACTAAGAATAAGAAAAGAGAAGAGGAGAAGCAGCCCCAGAATAAGGATTCTAAAAGATCTCTGAAAAGTTCTGATGCCAAAGTCCTCTAAATCTGATCTGCACTGTCTTATTTATAGGGAGGCCACGCGTCACGGCCGTCATGGTCATCACGGCTAGGCCGTGACGGCTTCTGTTTCTGGCGCACTTCTGGAATTTAAACCCTCGCGACGCGAAGGATGTCTCGCGATGCGAGCCTTCTTTTCACGGCCCGTGATGTGAATCACAGCTAGGCCGTGATGGTCTCTGACTTGTGTGGATTTTAGGTCACGACCGTGATATACATCACGGCTAGGCTGTGATGGTCTCTGTCTTCCCGGGTCTTTAAACTCTCGCGGGGCGAGCTTCCTCTCGCGGGGCGAGAATCTCCAGAATGGCAATCTCCACTATTTCTTGATTTTCCTTAATTCTCAGAGCTTCACTTATTGACCTGAAAACAACACAAGCAGCCACAAGCGTAATTCTATCCAAAAGAAGCTAAAAACTACACAAAAGACGCAAAACGAGTCAAAGTCCAACTTAGGAACAAAACAAGGCAAATTTGGGCGAAAACGAGAGTGAACTCGACTAATTGGCACATAAACCCTAGTTCATCTAGTCATAAAACTAGATAAGCCGAAGGCTTATCACATCACCATATGCTATCCCTCACCTCTCACCAATATCACCACCACCTGAACCACCTTCAACAACTGCATCTTCTGTCCTCACTCCAGCGAGTGTTCCTGTCTCACCATCTTCTGCTACCAACAACAACACCACACACCATTTTTTTTTTCTTCTCTAGATCCATTATCTCTTTCTCTCTCTATTTTTCATCTTCTTCCTTACTAATAATCTTGTCTTTGCTACCTTCAGCAACACCATAAAAACCCATCCCAACACCTCCTTCTCCTATATACCTCAAATCACTCATTCTTCCATCAGATTTTTACTTTACTCATTCCAATACCTCCTGCATCAACAAAGAACAAGAAATCCACACACAAACAGGCTCTACTCAGCAACTCGGGTGGCCACCACGTGGCCAACCGTGACGGTCCTCATCGTCACCGTTCATAGCCCCAGCTCCCTTCACGCATTCCAGCCGTCGTTCCCTCACTTCGATTTCGTAATAGTGTGGGCTTGACCACCGCACAGACAAGCTCGCCGCCTCCGTCCAGATCCAAATCTGCCACCGGTGTCACGAGCTTTCCACAGTGATGCGTGTCCTCGTCCATATCGTGAACCGTTGTCGGACCTCTGTCTCACCAGATCCAGTAGCCACCACCGATCTTCGCTCAGCCATGCCGTGCGTGGGCCAGACTTGCACTGCCTGCCGTACGAACATCTTGCACCCAACTGGGACCACAACACTCGTCGTCGTGCTTCTCGCCCTCGCCACCACTCTGCTCACCCTCGTCACCGTCTGGTCCACCCTATTTAGCCACCACTACTTCCTTCTGTTTTAGGGTATCGTGAGAAGCTAGAACTTTCTGAGTTTGCTTTATTTTTCTTTATTATCATTATTGATTTATTATATTATGTGATTTGTTGGATATCAGTTTGTGTTTGGCCTCTGATCTATTTGGGGCTTATGATAATTGTTTGCCATTGTTTTAAGTTGATGATGTCCTTTTTCTTTGTGTTAAAAATAAAAATAAAAAACATAAAAAAAACCTTTTCAAAAAGATTTTCATTTCTTTGCTTAAAATAAAAAAATCCTTAAGAATAAATCAAAAACTCAAAAATAAAATAAAAATCCCTTTCAAGATTTTTTTTTGTTTCATAATGAAAAATCTTTCCAAAATCAAATCATTTTTAAAGAAAAATCCTTTTAATAAAATAAAAATTTATTTGAATTCACGCAACAATCTACGACGTTGATGTATGATTTTTCATCCTCGATTGTTGTATGAATTGTAAGGGTTCATCGTATGGCTTCGCTATCTTTAACCCTGTGCAAGAGTGAATTCCTTTTTATAAAGAAAAATAAATATTTTCATTTTATTTCTTTTAACAAATTCTATCCAACTTTATAAAACAAAAATCTTTTAATTCACGCAACAATCTACAACATTGATGTATGAATTTTCATCCTCAAATGGCCTATGAATTGTAAGGGTTTATCGTATAGCATTGCTATCTTGGACCCTATGCAAGAGTGCGTTTATTTTGAAATAAAAATATTTTTTAACAAAAAAATCAAAAATCAAATATTTTAAAAAATCAAATCAAATCAAATCAACCAACTAACCAAACTTTTTATACAATAATTACGTGGCTTTGAGTTTCCCATCGTACCCAGGAATACGTAGGAGCAAGATAAATCATCTTGTCAAGCCAAAACTAAATTTCCCCTTTTTTGTCTCTTTTTATGTTAAAATAATTAATCAAAATATTTAAACTTATATATTTTTAGGGATGTTCTGTGGACTCGGGTGCCATGTCCAATTTCTTAGATTTGAGGTTGTCCTGCGGATTTATGTGCCATGTTCAACCTCATTTAGGTTTAATCAACAATAAATTTAAAAATGCAAAACCAATAAAGAAATACAAATATTGAAAAACAAAATATTTCTTTCTTATAAATAATTTTTGGGGTAAAATAAATATTTAAAAGTTATTAAAATGTTTTGCATAATTAACTTGAGGTACTGTTTTTAAACGGACGACGTAGGGTGCTAACACCTTCCCTACTCATAATCGACTCCCGAACCCAAATCTTTCTTTTTTAAAGACCATTTTCCTGTATAATTTGGTTTTCCAATGTTTCTCCAATTTAAAAATATTGGTGGCGACTCCTCTGTTTTTTACCTTCTTTTCGTGGCTCCCGGACGGGACGGTCGTGACATTCATTATCTTCTTTTTCTTCTTTCTATATTCTTTAGCCTCCAGCCTGAAAATAAAATTGTAGTGGACGGAATCTCCTCATCCAATAGAAAGTTAAGTGTGCAATGGACGACCTCCTCGTCCAACAGAAAGTTAAATATGCAATGGACGACCTACTCGTCCAACAGAAAGTTAAACATGCAATGGACGACCTACTCGTCCAACAGAAAGTTAAAATGCAATGGGCGACCTACTCGTCCAACCGAAAGTTAAACATGCAATGGATGACCTACTCGTCCAACAGAAAGTTAAACGTGCAACGCACGGCCTACTCGCCCCACAGAAAGTTAAAATCCAATGGACGACCTACTCGTCCAACAGAAAACATGCAATGGATGACCTACTCGTCCAACAAAAAGTTAAACATGCAAAGGACGACCTACTCGTTCAACAGAAAGTTAAACATGCAATCAACAGAAAGTTAAACATGCAAAGGACGACCTACTCGTTCAACAGAAAGTTAAACATGCAATGGACGACCTACTTGTCCGAAAGAAAGTTGAACATGCAATGGACGACCTACTCGTCCAACAGAAAGTTGAACATGCAATGGATGACCTACTCGTCCGACAGAAATTTCAATATGCAATGGACGACCTACTCGTCCGACAGAAAGTTAAACATGCAATGGACGACCTACTAGTCCAACAGAAAGTTAAGTACGCAATGGACGACCCACTCGTCCAACAGAAAGTTAAACATGCAATGGACGACCTACACGTCCAACAGAAAGTTAAACATGCAATGGACGACCAACTCGTCCAACAGATAATTAGATATGAACCTCCTCCTCGTTTCTTGGTTATTTTCTTTTTCTTCTTTCTTTCTTCATTATTATTTTTTAGTCTCCTTGAAACATAAAAAATTAGAATAAAATAAAGATGGACAAAAATGGGTGTTCACAATGATGCATCACAATACACGTCAAACTGTCCTAATGGATCTGGTAATGTCAGCACTGGAGATGTCGTCAACTTCTCCTTTAGCTTTTGAAATCTCTCCTCGCACTTCTCCGTCCAAACAAATGTGGTACATTTTCTTGTTAACTGCGTCATAGGCAACACGATCTTTGAGAAACCCTCGATGAAACTTCTGTAGTACCCTGCTAAACCTAGAAAACTCGTCACCTCACTTACTGACTTCAGTCTCTCCCACTTAATCACGGCCTCTACCTTGACTGGATCCACACTTATCCCTTCTTTATTGATTATATGAACTAGAAATTGCACTTCCTCGAACCAAAACTCACACTTGGAAAGCTTAGCATACAACTGTCTATCTCTCAACACCTGTAACACCACCCTCAGATGTTCCTCATGTTCTTCCCGATTACGGTAATAGATAAGAATATCATCTATAAACACCACAACAAACTTGTCGAGGAACAATCTAAAGATCATGTTCATGTAATCCATGAACATCACTGGAGCATTAGTTACACCAAAAGGCATAACTAGGTACTCATAGTGTCCATACCTCGTCCTGAAAGTGGTCTTAGGTATATCATCCTTCTTCATCCTAACCTGATGGTATCCTGATCTCAAATCTATCTTAGAAAACACTGAAGCTCCCTTCAACTGATCCATCATATCATCTATCCTAGGCAGCGGATATTTGTTCTTGATTGTAAACCTATTCAACTACCTGTAATCCGTACACAACCTAGAACTCCCGTCCTTTTTCTTGACAAAAAACACCGATGCTCCCCAAGGCGAAACACTCGATCTGATGAATTCCTTCTTCATCATATCATCCAGCTGTTTCTTCAACTCTGCCAACTCCACTGGTGACATCCGATAAGGAGCTACTGATATAGGTCCGATCCCTGGTATGAGATCTATAGCGAACTCCACCTCCTTCTCTGGTGGCAAACCTGGAACATCATGAGGGAAAACCTCAGGAAGCTCTCTCACAATAGGCAGAGAATCTATACTCGGAGTCTCCTTAACTTCCAAAGATAAAAGAATCTCATACTGCTGAGACTCGTCACTCCTCATAGCTGCTCCTTCATTGGCAGATACTATGCTAGAAGGCTCAAGAAACGATAAGGTCCTTCAGGCACGGTCTAACACTACATGGTTAGCCGAAAGCCAATCCATTCCAAGGTTAACGTCTATCTGTTGCATAGGCAAACAGATGAGATATACAAGAAATGTCCTATTTTTAACAACTATAGGACACTATAAGCAAACAGACATAGTGATCAAAGGATCACTGGTAGGGGTAGATACTGTCAGGGTATATGGTAGCTGAAAAACGGGCAGATGTAAATGATCTGCACACTCATGGGACACAAAAGAATGTGTAGCGCCTAAATCAAACAACACAGATAAGAGTCTGCCAGATATTAAACATATACCTGAATCCCTCTCCTATCTCCTCCTCTAGAACCACTGGCTCCTCTGGAACTACTGACTCCTCTGCCGGCAGCTCGCTGCTGCTGTACCGATCTAGGTCGGTAATCTCTAGCAAAATGACCTGCTTTGCCACAGACGTAGCAACCAGATCTATCTATGCAATCTCTGATATAATGCGGCCCTCCACATCTAAAACACACTGGGGCCCTCTGCTGCTGGCCCTCTCTGGTAACTGGTAACTGGTGCTGGTGGTGCAGATGTGTGAGTGCTCTGTCCCAGTCTAGTGTTTGGCCCTTTCCTCCACTGAGACCCTCTATCACCTCTCCTCTACTGACCGACTCGGGTAGGAACCCCACTACGCTGCTGTCTCTACTCTACAGCCTGCCTCTGGTCCATACTCTCAATGGCACTGCACCTCTCTACAAGCTCTGGGAAACTCAGGATATCCAAGGGCACTACAGCCCCCTCAACTCATGTTGTAAACCCTCCTCGAATCTCCAGCACATCCAGTCCTCCTCAGGAAATCTCTGATAGAACTCAAAACTGAATCAGAGCCTCGAACCTAGCCGCATAATCACCAACAGACCTGTCTCCCTACTGGACACTCATGAACTCTCTCTCTCTTTCTCGCGTCTAACTAACCGCGGGAAGTACTTCTCAAAGAAACACTCTTTGAACAGCTCCCAACTAATCGCCCTCATCCTCTAACAATCTCCTCTTTCCTCTCCACCATGACTCAGCCCCTCCAGTTAGCATGAAGTCAGCATAAGTCACCTTCCTATCATCTCTGCATCTCATGGTGTCAACGATCTTCTCGAGCTCCTGTATCCACCACTCTGCTCTCTCTAGATCATACTCTCCACCAAATTGTGGTGGCTAACCATAGAGAAAGGTAGCCAATCCTACATCCTCGGCCTCAGTGACTCTCCTCCTATCCTGCCTCTCCTGTAACTCTGCCTTTCTCTGTACCCTGAGCATTCCGCTGTGCCTGCTGTAACAGAACAGATGCTAACTCACGGATAGTCCGAAGGGTCTCAGATGACTCTCCTGCACCTCCAATCCATGCCTCTGGCTGATAAGGCTCATCCTCAACACCCTCTATAGCTCTACCACCACCACGTCTGCCATGTCCTCGTCCTCTGCCTCGAGCCATGATCATGTTAAAAGAAATCATTAGCGCACATCAATATGACATATAATACTACATAAACTAGAATATAAATACTATATGCCATAGAAATGTCGTGTCGGACTCACTACCCAACTCCTGAGCATAGACGTTATCCGATGTAGATTCAACTAAATTGCCAGTTTACCCTAATCACAGTCATCACAGTCCGTTTCAGAACTGAACTGCTTCGATACCACCAAATGAGACGCCCCGACGTCCCATTAAAGAAAACCATATGATTTAGGACCTAATCGTGTAATTAGCGTAAGCGGATATAAATTAAAAACGACAGAAAATTTAAAACTTAAAATTTATACAACATATGTAAACATACATACAACACATAACTATAAACAAATACATACATGCCAGTACAGAGCTGTCAAGGGATTCCCATCGATGGGATCCCGATATATACAAACTAGTGACATCAACAAAATACATCAAAAAACCAAAATAAGATGCCTCACTGATGCACTCCACACCCCGTCCCCTCTCAAAATACAGTGAAACCTCATTCACACCTATACTGATGGCACTGGCCTGAGCCATCACACACTACCACCCTCACCTGCATCCTGGGGTCCGACAGGACCGGACAGTCCTCCGCTCTCACTGGAAAAGCTTCCATCTGATGGTCTCTGAAACCTCTTTCGGTAAATCCTGCTAAAACGGGGGTGTAGCCTCCGGGAAGACACCCGAGAAGACTCTGAAACCGTAGCCCTGACCTCTGGAGGTGCTTGTACCTCTGGAAGGGGTGCTATGTCCTGGGCGGGGCAACTGGGTCCTCCTCTGGAATGGGTGCCAACTCGGGCTCTGGCACTGGTGCGGGTGAAGGTGCTGGTGCAAGCCCGGGTACGAGTACCTCAAAGGGTACCATGAAGGGAACTGGTGCTTTGCCTGACATCGGCGGGATATGTCCATCCAGCTGCCCTATTGGGAACGGAAGGGTAGTACCAAAGTGGAACGTGCCAGTAAATCCTATGGGCGGTCCATGTCCTAGCCCAGAGGAAATGGACATCAGACCCGTATATACCATGAAACGGGTGACTGGGACCACAAGCCACCCGTTAGGATCGATGCACTCGGCCTCAAAGGTTCCCGAGGTGGGAAACCCCGGGTCCTGAGTCATCCATGGGTGATCCCAGTGCCTCATCAACTATATCTGGATCTGTGATACAAAGCATATATATACACAACACACAGTAAAAGAAAAGGGGATAAGAAGCCATATAACATCAAACGTGGAAAGGGTTTAGCAACATTTAATTAAATAACGGCACACTAAACATCCGTCTCCAAATTATGAGTATATATATATATATATATATATATATATATATATATATATATATATATATATATATATATATATATATAACACAATCATCCTCAATCCACATCTAGGATCTTTCCTCTACCCTCCATCATGATGCAATGCAAATGTTGTATGAATAATCTCATAAGGTATCGGCCATATCCGGATATCACATCAATATAATGGACACGTCCCAAAGTCTCCGGTGCACACCTTCGTCCGCAGATGGAGGGTGCCCACGAAAAGCAATGGCACTATAGCTACACAATCCGGTGCTCACCTCTGAACCCCGGCCAGGGTGCTCATGAAACTCATGAACTATAGCTACGACTAAAATGAAATCATGTTTAGGACGGTCTGTCGTTAGCCTATCCCCGGGAATTCTCCCTCTGAGGCATAGACCCCACACGACCATGTTTCAGGTCACCCCCTAGTGCCCTAACCGCTCATCATAACCTCATAGGTAACCTCAATAAAATTTCATTATCATCATATCTCAGGAATCATCTCGGTTAGGCACTACTAACATATACAACATGAATTCCCCTATACATCCTCATGTCTCGATATAACTTATCATTTACTCAATCTCTAAGCACAATCATAACACTCATCATATCATCACAATCAACATCATATTATTCAAATCAATCATCATTACCATTAAGTCATAATATCATCACTATATTCTTCCATCATTTCCAAAAATAATAATCATTGCCAATTCATAATAATATAATAAAATAATTATATAACATATTCATAAAATAGTCACAACACTCATAATCATTATCATCCATCAATTGTCTAATTCACAAAAACCAGTCAACAAGCAATCATCTCATAATAAAATAATGTGTGTGTGTGTATATATATATATATATATATATATATATATATATATATATATATATATATATATATATATATATATATATATATATATATATAACGTAACGACAATAAACGCACAATTTATATATCATCATCGGTACCACAAGGTAGTCCCCAATGTGATATGGATATTGTCCGTTACTCGCTCTCATGTAGGGTTTGGGTTGCCCTACGCCATTATGGAATTAAATGTGACCACGCCGTTTCCGACGTTAAATAGTTTCTTTCCCCCAACTAGAGATTCGTATGATGCCGGAAATGAAGCAAAACGAGATGTCCTCTAACCTCCTCGATTATGCCCTGAGCGATTATAGGGCCTCAGAGCTTCCAAAAATTCACCTAAGCATCACAATATGAAGCACGTGTTACTAGGAGATCATAATCGAAGACGGAATCGAATTCCAACAAACGAAACGAAAGATATTACGTGAAACGTAATGGAACGAGTTTTGAAACGAGTAGAGGATGATTTTACCTTTGGTTTTTGAGGAAAAGAAGAAGATAAAGACGTAGGTATCGTTGATACAAACACAATGATGTGCTCCGATTCGCAACCGGATGCCCATACAAGTCGTACTAGTTGTCGAGACCTTTTCTCTCTCTAGATTTTCTCTCTTTCTTACTCTAGAACCTCTATGATGTGCTCTTAACCCTTAGCTCTCGTTTTTGCCTTCTGTCTTCTAACTTATAGCTTAAGTGACATAAGTCACTTAAGCCCTTTTTATTTGCTAGTTCACGCTGCCAGGCTCAAGTGTGAGAAGGGCCATGCATGAGCGTGCCCATGCTTGAGCGTGAGGATACCCACGCTTGAGTGTGGAAGGGCAGGTACGTCTCCAACAAATCAGAAGATGCCACGTCAGCTCTGATTGACACGTGGCAAGTCAAAGCATGGCCCTTGTCTGTTGACTTGGGTGCTTGAGCGTGGATACTCCCACGCTTGAGCATTGACTTCTTATAAAAAGTCAACTCTTTGCGTACAGGGTCCGTTCGAAGTCCGATAGCGCTCAAATTTGAGATATAGGCTCATTAGGAACTAATTAACAACCTAAAGCCATCAAAAAGGCCTAATCTCAACTCTAACTCCAAAATTCTTATTTCACACTCAAACGTCTCAAAGACGCTCACCAGGAAAACCCTGATTGGTCTCCACGTTCAAACTCATCCGAAAAAGTCGCGTACTTAACATGAAAGGGTTTCTAAACCTCAAACAACATATCAACTGTGTATTCCAAGTTCTAACCCTAAACCTCATACATAAAACACACATAAAATCACGGATGTTACAACCACAACCAATAATTTTCATACAACTCCCAGATAATAGGTGGCTATCTAAAACCCCTCAGGTAAGCTCCCCTTACCTTTGAAGACAAGAGAAAGTTCCTCGTCTTAATGCTCCAATTAGTTCCAAGAGTGCAAACTCTACTCCACCAAGCCACGTTCAACGTCTCAGAGACACAAACCAAACATGATAACAAACAGACAATTTCACCAAATCAATTTTTCTCCTCAAAACATACAATCAAAAGAAACCATATTTTTAATTTAACAAAATAGAATCATTTTCCGAAGACTTGATTTTGAGTAAATAGGATTCATTAACATAAATTCGGGGAAAATTGAATTAATTATAGAAACGCGAAATAGTTTGTCAGAACATAAATTAACAGTCCTAATTGCGTAAAGACGTAATTAATTTCATAATTATAAACTGATTTCAAGAGAAAAAAAAATTGAGGCTTTAGGGTTCAAAGCGCAATTTTGGGAAAACTCGATTTAAGAAGAGAATCATGAAATTAAACTTATAAATCATCAATTAAAAGTCCTAATTGCACTAAATCATAGTCAATTTCACACTTAAAAACTGAATTTAAAATCTTAGGGTTAAGGTTTTCAAAATCAATTTCGGGGTTTTTCAATCTGAGCAAAAAGAGATGAGATCTTAATCACCTAAGGAAGAAGAAGATGGCAGGGTGGCGCTATGGGGTCTGGCATAGTTGCTGTCGGAGCGACACGACGATAGCGGCGTGACCCCTTTTGCTGTAACAACCATGACAGTGGCGACATGGTGGAACTCGTGAGGATAGAACGCGTGATGCGCCGTTGTCTTTTTTCTCCCAGTGGCGGCGGACGGCGCTACACGACGGCGGTGCGTGGTTGGACGATGCTGTAGCGGTGGCGGAACGAACCAAAAGCGTTGGGAAAGGAGGCGAGTCGGGCGGTTGTCTTCACTCCGGGCGACGATTGGACGACGGCTGTAGAGGGAGGGTGGCACCTGATTTTTGGTGGAGCAAGATGTAGAAGGTGTGGTTCAAAAGTGAAGAAGAAGAAGTAGAAAAAAAAAATTAAAGAAGAAGGGTGGGAGGGTATCGATTACGGGAGTTATAAGGAGAAGGCACCTTTTTTTTCTTTTTCTTTTAGATAGTAATAGATAAAATGTGTGGTTGAAATTGATTTTAGAAAAAAGGAAATAATATTAACCCTTAGTCTAAAAACAATGAGTGACAAATATGTAATTTCTAAATTCAAATTAGAGTAAAGATTGATTGTTGAATTGATCAACTTAGAAAATCAGTGATAAAAAAATTAATCTCAAATTAATGCCAAATCTATTTATTTCCAAATCTAAAATTACATAGAGTAAATAAAATTACTCAAGATTAAGCGTTATAAAATAATTAAAAATTAATGTCCGAATAGTTATCATTCCAATAAAAATAATATAAGTAGATATATTTAACCGATATTGAAAAATCGTAAAAACCGGGGTATTACATTAATACCCCACTTAAAAAAATTTCGTCCTCGAAATTTTGTGACTCGAAACTAAACAGGATGTAACAACCTTCTCGGGAGCTACATTTTCTGTGACATTTTAAGGCCGAAAAGTAGTTTAATTAAAATCTCTGTAATAAAATGGGGTAAATTTTTTTTTCCTTTGAAGATCAATGGAATGGATCAAGGTAAGAATTCTCAAAGTTTGAAAGAAAACATTTCGAAATGTCCCCTTTGAAAAACGGAGTTTGGATGAAGTCAGAACACCTGATAAAACATTTTATAACATCAATTATTTTTTTCTTTTTTTTTTCTCAAAGGAGACAGTGAGCAATAAAACATCCAACACCATCAAATATATACGTAATACAGTCCAGAGTTACTCAGAAGATAACAGTCATCAACATAGTCATAATTAAGGTTAAAAGAGTGAAATTATTTATATAAAAACCTAACCCGACTCATAATCAAAATGCATAAAGATATACAGACCCAACTTAATGCTATGGAGACGCAGCTCCTAAAATATGATATACTTGGAGTCGCAGCTCCATAAACGGTAACCTTAACTCCCAGACATCCCAAGCTGGCCAACTAAAATATAAAAGACAATCCTTTCTCATACATCGTGAGAAGAACAAACCCAACTGATGAGATCTAATGGAAACTCTACTTGAGCCCACTATCGCCATCGTCACAAACGACACTACTAGAGCCACTACAAAAGTATCTCTCGGACTAAGCCCTTTCCCTTTCCAAGAGAAAAGTCATAGCCTACGGACCAACGACAGTCATGTCTATCTTTAGAAAAGGAAGGTCAGGCATGACAACAAACACAAAGACCATCATCTTGGAACATCTGAATGCTAGAAGAAGTCTCATGTGAGCTCCAACACATCATCCACATGCTCAAACCTCAACCTCTAAGATGAATTAGCCGAGCGACATCTTAACCTCTCGGTCTTCTCAGAAGAACACAAAAGGCACATAGCCAGCCGACATAGGCAACATAAAATAAGGAGGTGAGATTCCCAAACATCACAGCATATGGCAGATATCGAAAATAGCACGACACCACATAACATATATTCATATCCATGTAAACATATATTTCAGTCAAACAGTCTAGTATATACAAGTAACAGATAACACGTGCACATATAGTCAATAGTACACAAATCAGTGTAACCACAATCTCATCAAGCATGACCGGACACTATTAATTCATGGAGACACGAGAACAGAGGTAACTGGTTGAAACTGCATAGTCCCATACCTACACAGCCTCAAGGAAGATTTGACCCTAACTCCGGAGCTAAGAGAACATTCGGAATGAGTGATTAGACCACATGTTTCACAACTACCAATATTAGGCATCTTGTGCGTTCGATAGTAACAGCCACATAGTGGTACTATAACTGATTGTGAAACACTCTCAATAACCTGGACCGGCTAGCGTCCAGTCGTTGATGTCAGTGTATTGCATGGAATGCCACGACCAAAAAGAATCACCAACTGGCCATTTGTGACCCTCCTACCCTGAACACCCCCAAGACCATTTAAGATCGTCACTAGCACGTCCTCATGCGCACATGCATGTCGACTCAACTTCCTAGGCACAAAGGCCTTATAGAACATAGTATCAACTATGAGTATAGGCAATAATGCTGTTAATGGCGTGCACATTCATATTTATCCACCGGATAAATTTCGGGGTTCCTTACAGAGACCAAAAGCCATTTCGTTCATATTTATCCACCGAATAAATTTCATGGTTCATTACGGAAACCAAAAGCCATTTCGTTCATATTTATCCACCGGATAAATTTTGTGGTTGCAGACAGTACCAACCTCTTGGGAATCACCCTTCGTTGGACTATCCATGTTTCGACGCTTTAGTACATTATGAAGGTTGGTCATTCGACACTAACTTAAGTATGCCTCTTTAAGTCCATTCTCAAATAGGATTACTTGTCGAGCAAGCAACCTCAAAATACTCTTTGTCATTAAGTATTATGGATGTAAGGATGAGTGAATTGTCCTTACTTTATGACAATTGGTCTTGCTCCACCATGAGTCATAATCATTAAGTCTTTGTTTTCAGTAAGCCATCCTCGACTTAGGTTTTCCATTTAACTTGAAATACTAGTCTTGAAGACCAAAACCACTTTTGTCCAAAATCAAAACCCTTTGTCTATAACCAAATCATTTTGGAAGTAAGATTGACTCATAGGTATATTGATACCAAATCCCTTAAAATAGTATCTCAAATCCCATAAAATTATTGAAAGACAATTTTTCCCTTTTTACTTGATTTAGGGAAGAAACCCCTAAACTTTCAAATTAAGCTTCCTTTACTCAAAAGCATCAATTATCTAGGTTCTAATACTCATTTTCAGGTATTAAAATACCAAAGTAAGGTCTTGAATATTATTTCACTCAAAAGGCCTAAAACATGACCTAAACAACTATCAAAGTCATTTTTGAAATCAATTGAACTCTTTAAGATGGTTTTAAACACTGTAAAAACAGTTTTGGAAAACAACACCTCCTTCTTGTTTTCATTTATCCTTAAAACGTTTATTTATTTTGTTACTACAGCATCATTTTGGTAATTCAAAATATAACGTACGATCAAAATAATTCTCAATCTATTTCCAAAACCTTAATAAAAAATCAAACTTCCAAAATAATTGTTCAAAACAAATTCCTTTTCCTTTTCTGGATTTAACATTCATTTTCTCACTTAAGGAAATTAAAGTAACTTAAGTTTCAAAGATTGGAGTTAAACTCCCATTTCCATTCACATTTGGCCAAAAGCCAATCACAACCAAAGTGAAGGTTACACTTCACCAAATAATCTCACAATTACACATACGCATCAATATATCAAGTTATATCGAATAATCACAATAATCAATTTATTTACAATAACCTATTAAATCCTCACTTTGATCCAATGCTCAAAGTGATGGTTTTTAACATGCTAGAAATCATTTTCCAACCAATCAATCACACCAATGAACATAAATCTAACAATAATTAATAACCACAATAATGTCCTCATAAGGGACTAAATAAACAAAGTGGATAATCCTTGATTTAGGATTTGCCAACACCAAAAATTTAAAGCCATCTTCACATCCACCAATATGGTGTGATGTGGTTCACTCCCCCCTTACCTCTTGTAGACAAGGGAAGATCAATTTATTGGTGCTTCAACAGTCAGCTTCCTTCTGAGCGAAGTAGCACAAAGCTAAACTCCAACTAATAACCCGACTGGACGTTCCAGTTTCCTCTGATACCTTGCGACAGGTGCAGAAAACTCCTATTAGCACCCGAAAAATGTAAAACATGCTTCCCCAAGAAAACACAACCTCTTTAACATCCCAGAGAGGGAGTCCAAGCATTTTCAAAAACCAGACAATTCAAATAGTCAATCATTCATCATCAAACACTCAGTCTAAGTTGATTTAAACACTTGATTTCACAAACAGGGTCACTTTCTACATAAATCATATTTGGGGAAAATAGTGCTCATCACCACAAATTGGGGAAAACGAGATTTTATCATAAGTTTACAAAATCAGTTTGGTAAACATAAATTAACAGCCCCAAATACATAGAAACATATTTAATTTCACAAAAACATAATCAATTTCCAATAAAATCTGATTGGGGCTTTAGGGTTCATAGAGCAATTTGGGGGAAATCAATCTACCCAAACAATGATAAAATTAGTTTAGGATAACACTAATTCATACTCCCAATTACACAAAACATTGTTTAATTTCAAAATTAAACTCGGAATTCAAAACCTAGGGTTTAGGGTTTACAAACTGATTTGGAGCTTTTTGAAACTAGAAGAAATTAGGGGTAAACACTTACCCAAGGAAGAAGAAGAGAAGACACAGTGGCTGTTTGAAGCTCTGGCGCGGTGGTTGGCAGCGGCGACACGGCGGCAATGACGGTAGACAGCGGCCACACGAACTCTGATGGAACCAAAGCGGATAAATCCGTGAGCTTAGCCGCATGGTCGATGTATCCCCTTCGAACGGTGGCCGGACGGTGCTACACGATGGCGGGAAGCTTTGTTTCGTGGCGGAGGACGAGTTGCAGGGGCGGAGCAGCGACGAGCGATGATGCTTGTCATCCTCTCCACTCCAAGCAGTTGTTGACGGCATTCCTAGGCGGCTAGACGACGGCGCTGCTGGACTAGGGAGGAGGAGGAGGAAAAATGGAGTTATAGGGAGAAAGGGGTGTGAGTTGTTCTGAAGTTAGAAGAAGAAAATAAAAGGGAAAGAAGGAAGGAATGTGGGAGTCGTGCGTGACCAGAGAAGAAGGAGGCAGAAAAAATCATTTTTCATTTTCTTTTTGTTAGTATTATGTAAAATGTGTGGTTGAAATTGATTTTATAAAAAAGGAAATAATATTAACTATCAGATCTAAAAACAATGAGTAACAAATATATACTTCCAAAATTCAAATTAGAGTAAAATTTGAAGGTTGAATTGATCCACCAAGAATATCAGTGATCCAAAATAATCTCTATTTAGCACTAAACTAATTTATTTTCAAATCTAAAATTAAATAGAGTAACATCTGAAAATAAATTCCTTTGAATCATATTATTTAAAATATTTTTTCTAAACACAGAAAATATGACAATAGTTTAATATTAATGTCCTACAAGCATGTATAAACTGCAGTAACGCAGTGTTTAACGCACCCATAAAATATTGTAAATGAGTAAATAAAATTACTCAAACTAAACAACATAAAAATAACGAAAAATAACGAAAAATAAACATCCTGATAATTAATTACTTCAATAAAATAATTAAACATATATGTGAAAAACTGGGATGTTACACAGGATCTTGTAATTACATCTTAATCCCAAGATCCTACATCGTAATTCCCGTACTCATTTTTCCTTAGATGACTTTTGTAACTTAATAACACATTTCATACTCATTCTTCATTATATTGATCCTCAAAATTTAATCCCTTATCCTCAATCCATACTTCATGTCCTTAAAAAATTTATCTTAATTTTCCACACATACAAATATAATCAAAACTTAATCTCTTCTTCCTTTAATACTAGTCCATAAGAAAATTTTTCCTCAAAACATTGTTCGACCTCAACACTTTGACTCTTATTATTCGTTCTATTTATCCTCTAAAAATATCCATCACTACATTATTCCCACTATCCTCAACGTTTCACCTTAGTCTATCACACTTGAAGGGCATGATCAAGACTTGATCACTTCTTTTCTCAATTCTGGTTCACTAGAAAATATTCTCCAACATCTAACTTTCACAGCTAACACCAAAGTCAACAGTAACTTTACCACAATATGCATCAACTTCCTACTCAAAGTATCCAATTGAAATCTTAGCCCCTCTAAACGTAGTCTACTTTTCCAGATTATATCCAAATCTCACATTGTAAATATCCAATCAAAACATCGTAATACTTCTTAAGATAAACTGAAATCAAAATACACCAAGCAAGGTAAGATTATCTAACTCATCAGCTTTTAATTTCCCTAACAAACTTAGATAACACAAAAGTTTATCTTTTTCAATTTGAATTAACTTATGTGAAATTACTACAGACACTTTCCTTTTAAACTTCCAAACTTATACAATCCATTTTAACTACAGGCATCTGAACATTACCTTAGATTCTTCTTCTGTCTCGATCAACATTTGATCATTTGATCTATAGAAATCGTTATTTCCTATTGGGGTTGATCTTAGATATTCTCATTTTACCCATCACATCTACACCTCAACAAAACTTCTACTAACTCTTGTTTATCCTTCTATAGGGATGACAATAATTAGGTACTACACTTACTCCCAGCTAACCTTCTAAGGATAGATCGTTTCTTACTTGCCCATCGAGTTGAGAGTGATCAATTGGACTTAGCCTCAACTTTGTCCTCAACACTCAGAGCAGACTTAACCGAAAAACGTTAGTATATTTCGGGTCTTCATCTAAAACGATGCTTAAAAATAATCCATGAAGTCTGATCAATCCTCTGATACATATTTCGGTTAGCTTCGGCATTACATAGTGGATCTTTAACAGGTAAGAAGGGTGTTAACTTCGTTAGTCGGTTCACGATCACTCGAACTTAAACAAGACTCTTAGAGATCTTCAATAAACTGATAATGAAAATTCATGGTGACGACGACATCTTAACAAGGGAGGCCTCAAACGTCAAATTATCTCTTTTTCACTATACTTGACAAAATTGGATATCATAATATGGAACAGATAAACTCTCTTATGATTCATGGAATAGATCACACGTCAATGACGCTTGAAACGATATAGGATCAAATTGATCAAAAAGTAGTTTGTTCTATCGAACTGTAATAAAACAAGACTTTGAAAATCAAAGAAAGAAATTTTCAAGAGAGAGATTTCTTGATCTTGCCTTCACAAAAATCTGATACAAAATTTCATCAATCAGAAAGATACAGGATCATCCAGTATGTTAAAAAGTCCTTCAATAGGATCGTGAGTGTAAAAATGCCCGGTACATTCTTACATGACTCTACTAAAGTTCCTCATTCCATAAGAACTTCCAGTGAATCAGGAAATCACAAAAAGGATAATTCCTAACACCAAGAGGATTCCTTCTTAATATAAGGAATTTACAACTAACAATTTAAAAGAGAAACGGTTTGACAAAATTTCAAATTGGATCACATCTACCAAAAGTAAAAGTGACTAGTGTAAGTTTCATCAAGAAAATTTTGTTACCAAGAAGCTGTTTGTGCTATAACTCAAGAAATAGTTATAATAATATCAAGATCAATGGATAATATCCAACCAATCCACTCAATGTCTAATACACTGAGGGTTATTTAGGAATGTGAGCATGAATTCTCCTTTGTAATAACATGCCCTAAGAATTGCACCTCATCGAGCCAAACTTGCACTTAGATAACCTCGAAACTACTCTTCTCGCACTAGATCTGTACACTTGACGCATAGATTCCTCATGCTTCTCGCGACTCTTAGAGTAAACGAAAACATCATCGATGAAGATGATAACGAACTTATCAAGAAATGAACGAAAGTTCCATTTCATGTAACCTAACTCGGCTAGCTTCGTAGGCGATGTTTTACCCGAAACGATGGAGATCTGACTGAATCTAGAAACTAGATCAATCAAAACTCAACATCCTACTATATACTAAACATGAGTTCTCACAAGTTCTCAACTCGATTAGAGACTCGTCAAAACACACATACTTGTGTGTCAACACACATTGTTTCAACAAGGAAACAATTCAAACAAGGTCTAACCAGAGATCACACAACAATAACATAACAGTCCTATTCCCCAAGGTTCCCAAAAGACTCGACCAGCTCTGATAGCACTCATGCAACACCCCCTTGGGCATTACTTCATAACACGTGTGGAAATAAATTAAAAAATAATTTGTTGGTTGCTTTCGGAAAATTTATTTATTCTAAGTCAGAAAAGTCAGGTGTAAAAATTTTCTACTACGGAAAACTCTAGAAAACCAAGATACACACATTAAAACAATAAAATCATATTCATAACAAGGTCGCCACGGCATACAATTTTTTTTTCTCAAAAAGTTTCAATTTTCAAATAGAGAAATTAAAACAAAAATTGATGTATAACACCACATTTATTGACCATTTCAAACCTATAACCCAACCAAGACTCCTTAGCTGGTCGCCCTACTAAACTTTTACTGGAAAGACCCCCGTGGTCATCCCCACGAACAAATACATCTTCACGCATCTAGAATCTAAGTCCCCGAGTGACTTAGTGAACTCCTCTGCACCATCTGTACTAGAGTGCCAAGATATAACAGCAAAACCAAAAGAAACCTGATATATTTGTAAGGGTGAGACACCAATATATGGATTTTGATAAGATAACCACGTACGCAATACACAAACTGCAAATACATAATATTCACAACATATAAACAAAATTCAACACCATAATAGTTTGTTAAAGGGACTCACACCTGACAGTCATCACGATTTTATAAAAATGCACGGCACTTCAATAATCAAGCTCTAATTCAATACCAAATCTCCGGAGATCCCAACAACCAGTCCATAACATCAATTATATCACTTGCACCAATTATTTTTCTACATTAAGGTTCCAAGTTCCAACTATTTAAGTACGTAACTCGGTAGGACACGATCTCTAGAAATAGTCGTATGTAGCCCAGCCTTTCCAAAGCACAATTGTACAACTCAACATGGATACCTTATGTAACGCCCTGATTTTTCCGCTTTCTAATATCGGTATAAGCATAAATAAATGTTTATATTTTTATCTTAAAATTAGAAAATTATTTTGAGAAAACCAAAGTCATATTAATATCATACTTATTTTTATAAATATATGGTTAAATTTTCGGTTGAAAATTCAGACGGAACCCGGTCTGCGTTTTTACTGACAGTAAGATTTTACTGATCAGAAAACCTAATTTTGACCCGAGAATGAAATGAATAGATTTTATATCTCATTTACAACAATATAGGTTATTTTGAAAATTTTCAAAATAATTAGGTTTTATACTCAATTCGGGGGTAAAGACCTAATCGGGAAACCGACGGAGTCGGAAACGGAACTGCAGAGACCTATCAAGAGATCGGGACAACGAGTCATAGATGATGACTCATGGAGGATGAGTCACCAACCATTTATGAGCATTAAATGCTTGTAATCATGACTTTTAGGTGAAAAGACCAAAAGACCCCCAAGCTTTCACGGGTATTAACCAGACACATCTATGCACTTTTAACCACTCATTTTATATGGTTGTATACCTCCAACATCTCCTCAAATTCGTACATCCATATATACTTAACCATACCTATTTCGTTTTGCTTTCGTTTCATTATTTTCCTCTCAAAAACCGAAATCGGGTAAACGGAGCTACGAACGGAATTTCCGGGAACCACTAACGGATAGGATCGGTGCCTCATTGGTGAGTCACTATGTGTGGACCAAAATCAGTCACACCTCCATCAAATGTGAGCCACATATTATTAATCATGATTAGCCAAAATAACCTTAGTTAAGTTAACTATTAACTATGATTAATCATATATTAATTTAATATTCACAAAACCCATTATTTGGACTCTAAGGAACCAAAAAAAAGCCTATATAAAGTCTCAAAACCTAAGCTGCCCTATCCCCACTTCTCTTCATCTTCCTCACCAAGTTTTCTCCATTTTCTCTAAGTTACAAAACTCATAAGAACACCGAATCTCCACCGACAATATGACCCTCTTCCTTTCTGAAACTCGTAAAACTCTCAACATAAAAGTTGTTCCCCTTTCTCTATTCTTTCCATCAAGCTAAAGATCCTCAAAAACGGATAAGTAGATTGGGAGATATGCTCAAAATACCAAAACTTCCTAGAATTCTCAGCAACACACGAAACATAAGAAAGAAGGACCTTTTCATCCCTGTTATGATCCGAACCAAATGAAACCTTCAACACTAAAGTTGTTCCCTTTCTTATTATATTTCTAACAAGCCAAAGTTTGTGATTTTTGGATGAGTATATTGTGAGATACACGCACAATACTATCACACCCTCAAGCTGTCCAGTTTTCCAAGAGGATACATCAAACCAAAATTTCGTGCCTATTGATCTTGTTGAGGCCGAACCCTAGTTGAAATTAATCTTGCTTGAATCAATCTTATAATTCATATATATATTGAATCCATGGTTGTTGAATCAAAATCAAACCTCTAATCCATTATTTTGTTCATGGCCGAAATTGTATTTTTGAAGAGTTGGAAGATTTTGTTTCATTTTTCAACTTATGATAATTTGTCTTAACTCTACACTACTCTAAGGTCATGGATCTAGGAGTATGTGAAATTTTGGGATCCCTAGCTAATTTATCTAGCCATGGCCGAAACTAGGGTTTTGAAGGGTTGGAGTATTTTATTTCAACCTTTGTATGTTAATCATTAGTTTAGGGTTTTAAGTGATCAAGAATCGCTAATCCACAAGCTTAGGAATTTTAGAATTTTTTATCCATCCAAACACTTCATGGCCGAACCTAGCATGTAAAAGCATAGGTGTATTTAGTGTTTAGTTGATAATTATGTGTTGTGTTTTGTTGAAGGGTTAACTGTTGTCTGCATCGTATACGTGTTTTACGAAGATCGGACGTTTGACGGAATTTCAATTCGACAAGAAAATTCTTCAAGAGGTAAGGGGAGTACCTAAGGGATTTTTCCAATAGCTGTATGTAATTTGTTTGTGGTCTGTATATTTTATTTGGTGTATGTATCGTTTATGTAATTAGATTTCTCTGCTTTTAAGTTATCTGCTTTTACTCATTTGATTATCTGCATTTAATTGTTATTATGTTTTATTGTATGTCATTAATTGTGCTATTTGCTATATTATTGGCATGGTTGTTATTGATGTTGTTTGTGGATTGTAAAGACTGACAGTGGTCAGTGCTCAATTAATAATGAGGTTAAAAGCATTAAAAAGTTTTTTTATGGGATAATGAGTTTTAATTGATGAGAAATAGTAATATAGTATTACTTAAGTATTTTAGTTGGTTGAAAATGAGAAAAAGTTGAAAATAATATTATTTTAATGATTTAACAGCGTAAGAGTGTTTTATGAGTCATAGTGAGGACGTAACTGTGAAAATATTTTTACACTTCTAATTTATACGTAAGAAATTTCTAAATATTATAAAATGTTGTTTTAAGGGAAAAAGTTACAAAAATAATTTTATGATAGTGTTGGAAAAACTATTTTACTAGAAAAGTCATTTTTGGACTTATAACGTTTTTACAACGTCAAACGTCGGACAATTCCGACAACATTTACGGTAGTATTATTAAAAATCGTAATATTAGTTAAAATAGATAATTTGTATCAAAGCAATATTTTCGGGTTCAAAGTATTGATTTTATGAAAGAAAATTAATTTTAAGTGATTTTGATGATTTTGTAAAATGAATTTCCAACGTAAAAGGATTTTCTGTAAAGTATTTTTATACAATGGGTTATTTCCGACAACTTGGATAAGTTAAGGAAATTTTGTTTTTGGATTTGTGTTTCACAGCGAAAATGTTGTTAAATTAAAAGACGAACCTAGCTACCGAGATGTCGGTGTCTAGAGTTCTATGATATGGACCCGGGGTCCGAAAAGTGAAGTTATGGACTAGATGTCCTATAAAAATCTATATTGATTTTTGTGTGCCAAAATCTACGAATCTAAATCTGGTGCACGGATCTAGATTTCGTGATTTGCACATTTTTGAATTTTTGAATCTGTTTGATTGGTTTGGACTTGGAGTCCTTTTTTTATTGGTATTATTGTTAAACTAAAATGTTTAAACCTTGGTTGGTCGTGAGCCTTTGAGCCTCGACAAGGAACTTTTGTGTCATAAATAATTATTTCAAATTCAATATTATATTATTTTAGTAACTGATGAATGTTCAATTTTTGTTAGTTTGGAACTGTAAATAGGAATAAGTTTGTAAATAATTTTAGGATTTGTGAATGAAAAGAATTAGAAAATGTGCACATTCATTTGATTAGAGTTTTAATCTTTTATATGAGAAATATATTCAAAAATATGTTGAAAATATGTAGGATTGAATTCCTAGCGCTCAGCTCGAGAACCTGGCGTTCAGCCTGGATAGAAACAGAACCTGCATCAGTACAGTGAGCGCCCAGCGTGGGCAGAAAAGAAAGAACCTAGCCCCCAGCGCCCATCTCCAGCGCCCAGCGCCCATGAAGACAGTAAGCACCGTTTTGGTGCAGAGGCCAGCGGCCAGCACTGAGATCAGGAAGCTCGGTGCTGGGTTACAAGCAGAGAACCTATAAATACGTGCTTCAGCTGTTGGAAATGGATCTTTGACTCATTATTTACATTTTCACTCATCGAAACACCATTTTCTCTCATCTTCCTTGGAGATTCAACCTTGGGAACAAGAATTGGAGCTTCAATAGAGTCTTCCTTCCACATCTACTCAAGTTCATCTCTCTTATATCCCCTTATTATGAGTAGCTAGATCACTTAGGTTAGGTATAGGATGATTCTATTTGGATTCTTGATGTAATTGACCTCAATCTCTAATTTCAATTCAAGTTTATTCAATTTGAGTGATTTGCTTCTATGCTTAATGCTTCTATTGATTGATCAACTCTAGATTGATGTTAGATTCAATTTCACAATTGGAAAATTGGTTATTGAATTGGAATTGAAGTAGATTACCATTGGAATGTTGATTCTAGGAATAGAACTATGTTTCAATGCATTCTTATGAATCTCATGCTTAATGTTTGTGCTAATGCTTGAATGACCTAAAGAATTAGGCTTCTTAATTAGTACAAAAGGATTATCACCTAAGGAATTAGGGATAAATCTAAGTTAGTGATTTGAATGTCAATTGAGTGGAATGAATTGAAGTTAGAGTTGAATAAAGTTATATTAAGTGAGAATTGGAGGATTCTGACACCTAACCGCTTTTGCCTTGAACGAATTCATTCATCGATTGTTTTGGTTCATTCATTGTTTGGATAATTCTAATAAAAAATCCATAAACATTCTTGGAACTATGACATTCATTGGTTCAAATAGCTATTGCCTAAGCCACGTTGATACTTGATCAAAATCCTCATTGGGAACGATACTTTACTTTCACTTTATTACTTGTACGATTTGGTATACTTGCCAAACCAACGACAGTAACTTAATTACTTTAAATAACATTTTATATTATTAGTGAGTTTATTTTGGGAAAACCAACACCTGTGGAAATTTTTCATGGTTCCGCCCTCACTAGCACTCATTGACTCATCAATCATCGAAATATTATTAAAATAATATTTTCCCACTTCTACACCATTTTTCATGATTTCATCACTTTGATTAAATATGCAAGCTTATCAAGCTTTTTAATTTAATTGAACACTGACCATTGTCAGGTTTCTCACTCCACCAATTAACAGATAAACCATTACAAAACATAGTTATAGCATACTTCACAGTTATGGCATGCATCACAGTTATAACACATCAAGTCATTTGAACCACATCCAACCACATAAATCAGTACACAACAACTTACTTAAAACAACACAGAAAACCACAACCTATAATTTTCAGACAACTCCGAGATAATATGTGGCTATCTAAAACCCCTCAGGTAGTAAGCTCCCCTTACCTTTGAAGACAAGAGAAAGTTCCTCGTCTTAATGCTCCAATTAGTTCCAAGAGTGCAAACTCTACTCCACCAAGCCACGTTCAACGTCCTAGAGACACAAACCAAACATGATAACAAACAGACAATTTCACCAAATAAATTTTTATCCTCAAAACATACAATCAAAAGAAACCATATATTTAATTTAATAAAATAGAATCATTTTCCAAGGAACTTGATTTTGAGTAAATAGGATTCATTAACATATATTGGGGAAAAATTGAATTAATTATAGAAACGCGAAAATAGTTTGTCAGAACATAAATTAACAGTCCTAATTGCATAAAGACGTAATTAATTTCATAATTATAAACTAATTTCAAGAGAAACAAAATTGAGGCTTTTGGGTTCAAAGCGCAATTTGGGGAAAACTCGATTTAAGTAGAGAATCATGAAATTAAACTTATAAATCATCAACTAAAAGTCCTAATTGCACTAAATCTTAGTTAATTTCACACTTAAAAACAGAATATAAAATCTTAGGGTTAGGGTTTTCAAAATCAATTTAGGGGTTTTTGAATCTGAGCAAAAAGAGATGAGATCTCACTCACCCAAGGAAGAAGAAGATGGCAGGGTGGCACTATGGGGTCCAGCGTGGTGGCTGTCGGAGCAACGCGGCGGTAGCGGCGTGACCCCTTTTGCTGTAACAACCATGACAGTGACGACATGGCAGAACTCGCGAGGACAGAACGCGTGATGCGTGCTTGTCTTTTTGCTCCCAGCAGCGGCGGACGGCCCTTCACAACTGCGGTGCGAGGCTTGACGATGCTGCAGTGGTGGCGGAACGAACCAAATGCGTTGGGAAAGGAGGCGGGTTGTGCGGATATCTTCACTCCGAGCGGCGGTCAGACGACGGCTGTAGAGGGAGGGTGGCGCCGGATTTTTTGTGGAGCAAGATGAAGAAGGTGTGGTTCAAAAGTGAAGAAGTAGAAAAAAAAAATAAAGAAGAAGGGTGGGAAGGTATCGAGTACGGGAGTTATAAGGAGAAGGAACCCTTTTTTCTTTTTTTCTTTTTCTTTTTCTGAGGTTAACAATGTGAGAGATAGGGTTTAGGTCGAGTCTTATGGAATAAATACAAGTTCGGGTATAACGGGTTCCTATTTCAGCCATAACTATATACAGTTCGGTATTTTGACCATAACTTGAGCTACAAGTTTCCGATTAAGGCTTTCTTGGTGTCGTTAGAAATATTAGAGAAATATCTACAAATTAATGTATAATGTCAGAATCCTAAATCGGACTCTAAGATGGTCAAAAGTTTGATGGAAGTTTAGCGACAGATTTGGTAGTTATTCCTAGATAGGATCCTTAGAAGATTATGATAGGATCTTAAGAGTTAATAAAAAAGAGGATTATCCTTTATTAATAAGGACTCAAATCCGAATGGTTGAGAGGATAAAATCTAAGAATTACACTATCTGTATTTAAATACTAAATCGCACGATATCTCATCCTATCATTCTTAATCACTTGTTATTAATAAAATCACATATCATATATTAACATATAGAATCACAAACAAAATCATATATTCATATAAGATTACACATTAAGAGACACAATCTCATATTAATGCAAATAATCAAATATTAATATTACATATTATCATATTTAACAATATATACATACATATACATGTATAAGCATAAAAATACTACAACACTAATCACAATTACATTATCAATTATATAAATAACAATACTAACTTCATAGAGTAGTCAGTCTTTCATACCAAGTAAACTCATGCAGCTTTATAGAATGATCAAGAGGAGGCTTAGCTGATTTGGAACCAAGTAAACCTGACTCATGTTGGAGATCCAAACAATATTTCCTTTGGCAAATTGTAACTCCAAGCTTTGAATATGCCATTTCCAATCCAAGAAAATAATTTAGGATTCCCAAGTCTTTAATTTTGAATTTTGTGTCCAGGATAGACTTGATTTGATTCGATTGAACTCCTTCAGTGAATTGCTAGCCAAGATCACATCATCTACATATATAAGAAGAGCAGTAAAGGTGTTGCTGCTGTTGTGAGTCAAGAGAGAATGGCCTGCATTAGATTGTTGATATCCTTGACTGATCAATAGAGTAGTCAGTCTTTCATACTACTTGCGGCTGGCTTGTTTAAGGCCATATAGGGACTTTAGTAACTTGCAGACCTGATTAGGCTTAGTACATTGCACACCCTGAGGACCGTCCATGTAGACATCTTCATTCAATTCACCATGCAAAAATGCATTGTTCACATCTAGTTGGTGTAAGTGCCAATTGTGAATTGAAGTATGTGCAAGTAGAGTTCTAACTATAGTTAGTTTTGCCACTGGTGAGAAAGTTTCAAAGAAATCAAGTCCCTCTACCTGTTTGTAACCGTTGGCAACCAATCTTGCCTTATATCTCTCTATAGTACCATCTGCATTGTGCTTTACTTTGTAAACCCATTTGTTCCCAATTTGCTTCACATTTCTTGGCAAGTCAACAAGGATCCAAGTTCTGTTTTTCTCAAGAGCATCCAACTCAAGTTTCATAGCATGATTCCAACACTCATGCTTGCTAGCCTCTTGGTACGTCTGTGGCTCATAAATGTGTGAGATAGAAAGACTAAAAACATGATGAGATGGAGAACGATTGGAAAAATAATGAAAATAGGAAATTGGATAAGAAATACTTGAGGAAATTGGGCCTGCTGAGTTGGATGAGAGGTTACACACAAAGTCAGCAAGATGGAGTGGTTGATGTCTCTGCCTATCTAACCTCCTTGGCTGTTGAGGTGTTATTTCTGTCACTAGTGAGTCAGCAAGCCTGTCAGCATCTGATGGTGAATTTGTGGTGGATGTGGATTCATGGTGGATGGGTGTTGGACTTTCTGGTTGAAAGGTTAGTGCAGGGCTATGTTGGAAGGTTGGGGATGGAAATGCCTGAAGGTTGAGTGGTGTGGTAGTGCCAACAGGACATAGGTGAAGAGGTCCTGTATGGTAAAATATTTTAATGGTAGGTGATATTTCTGGAAACAAAAATTTCATTATTGTTAAGGTCCCAAAGGACAGCTCCTTTCACACCACTTTTGTAACCAAGAAATATGCATTTCCTAGCTCTAGGTGAGATTTTTGTTCTATGTGACTGTAATGTGGATGGATAAAAGTGCCATGAAGAACGGCATATGACCAAAGCTGTTTAGGTAACTTAGACTGAAAAAAGAAGGGCCCTTCCTGATGGTTGGAACAACAACGCAACAGTGTAACACAATAACAAAGAAATACGCAGTGGAAATAAAACCCCCCAAACTTGCAAGAATCTGTGAGGAGAAACAACAAATATATGGCAGCAAATAGAACAACACAAACATAAAAGAGACACCAAGATTTTAACGTGGAAAACCCCTTAAAGCAAGGGTAAAAACCACGGGTCCTCCATACCAAAGAAACAGCTCCACTATGATCAAATAAGGGTACAAAAAAGTCTCCAACAAGTGAACAAACTGTGCTAACAATCAACCAAAACAACCAAGCACCATTGCTTACAAATGAGAAACAAGAAGATGAAATTTACCCCAAAAACAGAGCTACTGTGCGAAGCCAATATCTTTCAATTCAGACCTCGTCTTGAAAATCCGAACAGTGAGAATGAAGGACCACACGTCCTGAACCTGCTGCAGAAATTTCAGCCCAATCCAACGGTGAACGAATCCTCTTTCGCGATTTTACGGTGACTGTCTGGTGGGTATGTGGGTTGGCTTTCTCTCCTCTCTTCTATCTTGTTAACTGCTATATTCTTACTAAAATGAGACCTCTCTGCAACCCTAATATGACTTCTCTCCACTTAAACAAGTGAGACAAAATAGGCTTACACATTTGGGCCTTTCTCCACATAGGAAGGGAGCCCAAAACCCAACACTTCCTACATTAAGAACATGTTGATGCTTTCTTTCAACTCCCCCATTTTGTTGTGGAGTTTCCACACAACTTGTTTGATGCATAGAATTGTGGCACGACAAATTCTAGAGCATTATCAGTCCTTACTATTTTTACATTATTTGTGCCATGTTGGATTTCAATCATTTTGATAAAATTCTGCACATATTCCCTAACTTCTCCTTTTGACTTTAATAAAGTTATCCAAGTAAACCTACTAAAACCATCTATTGCAGTTAAAAAATAGCTATGTCCATGCATAGATTGTGTGGAAATAGGTCCCGAAATGTCAAAGTGTATCAAGTCATAAGGTGCTAAAGCTTTATTAAAACTCAAACTAAATGCAATTTCTTATGTTTAGCAAAGTGGCATAAATCACAAACTGCCTTTGGATTGACCATAACAAAAGGAAACTCAGAATTTAAAGTAAGCATTTCAACCCCAAAAGTTAGCTTATAAGGTGAGGGTTGTTCAGGCTATATCACTATCCAATGTGAGACTCCAACACGCACCCCTCACGCCCAGGACTTGACATCTAGAGAGTGAAGTTTGCAGGACTAGACATCTGCGAAGCTAGCTTATAAGGTGAGGGTTGTTCAGGCTATATCACTATCCAATGTGAGACTCCAACACACACCCCTCACGCCCAGGACTTGACATCTAGAGAGTGAAGTTTGCAGGACTAGACATTGATGAGTGTGATTTCACCTCATCTTTGTCTATCATTTTGCATGCATTTTCATGTAGTTTAGGGACATCTAATTGGATTTTTGGTTATTTTTACTTTGGAACGGGTAAGGCGGTTTTCGTGGTGTTGTTTTGCAGAAATCAAGGGTAAAATGCTCAGGATCAACCATGATGGAGTTTGGATGAAGATGGAGCTTGAAAAGTGAAGAAAATGAGCCAAACAGAGCCCATCACAGCCTAGCCGTGATGCCCATCACGGCCATGATCGAGCAAAACTGGAAAGGAAGAAATACTGAATTCAGAACTGGTCACGGCCTAGCCGTGATGACCATCATGGCCGTGACCTTTCACCCCCACAAGTCAGAATCTGTCACGGCCTAGCCGTGATTCCTATCAGAATATCTGTCACTTGAAGTATCGCGACGCGAGAGTCCGCTCGCCTCGCGAGAATATGAAATCTATAGAAGTGCCCAAGGCAGAAGCCGTCACGGCCAGGCCGTGATGGCCATCACGGCCTTGACGCGCATTACTTGGACCTGAAGCAACTGAATTGGATCAGAATTTGAGTTAGATTGGGATTCAAACTTCCCAAATCTATAAATAAGGACCCAGGCAGGGGCAGAAGAGGACTTTTGGCTGCTACTCTTAGGCTACAATTTAGGATCTCTCTCTTCTTCTCCTCCTCTTTTCTGTTAGTTTATTTTCATGTTGTTGTTAACCAAGTCTGTCGTCACCATGACAAGGCTTGAGTAGTAGCTTAGTTTCTAGGGATTGGGGCTATGCCCAAGTTTTGTTTATGATGTTAAATTTGATGTAATATCTTTGTTAATTACGATTTTGTTTTAGATCTGATTTCTAGTATTTGAATCACTCGTAAATTCGGTGGCCACTTGTTTGTGTGTCATAGACATTCTAAGGAGGAACCTAGCGGTGAACTTAGGTGTCGGATCTATAGAATCAGACTTAGGACTGAAATCACGAGAGTTAGAAGCCGTCCTTCGAGGATCAACGAATTGTCACGAAAAGCAAAGGGTCCAATCTGAATTCGACTACCACGAGAGTAGGGGTTGGTTCAATTGGGCACGGCTTTTGTAACCCGAGAGGGAGCTTAAGCTATTTGAGGATAAATTTGCCTTTAAGGCAATTTCGATAGTTAACAAGGGTAATCGAGTTAGCAACGTAAACGATCTTGTTGGTAACCTAAATCCCTAGGAATCCATTTAGATCCAAAAACCACAAATAGATTTGTTTTCTGTCTATTTATCTCTTAATTCAAATTCAAAACCTTTTCAAAATATCAAATCCTTTTTCAAATCTTTTTTTTATACAGTCCAGATTTACCAAATTGAAAATTAGTTGCGATTCGAGATCACAGTATCTGTGGGATCGATATCTTTTATTACTTGGCGACAATCCGGTACACTTGCCGGAATCGCACGCACGACGTACCACCAACAAGTTTTTGGCGCCGTTGCCGGGGACTGTGCGTTTTCGAATCTCAATTTAATTTTTAAATTGATTTTTCTAGACCTTTTCTTTTTATTTAATTTTTATATTTGAAAAAAAAAATCAAAATTTCTTTCCTTCTAGTGTATCCATCTCTCTGTGTGTTATATGTAAAGATCCCTAAGTCTTGGGAGCCTTAGTGAGGTTGATCTAGAAATCGAGAGGACCTTCCATAGACGTAGGAGACTACAAAGTGAGAGAGAGATAGGTTGACCCCCATTCCACTCATGGCGAATCTTCCGGATACGAAACATTTGAAGGACTACGCAGCCCCAAATGCTAGGGGTTTGCGAACTGGGATTGCCAGGCCAGAGATTGAGGCGGAGAACTACACTATACTGCCTATGCTAATCAACATGATTAGGCAGCACCAATTCGTAGGATTGCCCTCGGAGGACCCGAATGATCACGTAGAAACATTCTTGGAGTTCACCGATGCAATTAGGATTCATGGTGCCCCGGTCGATGCTATACGCTTAAGGTTATTCCCCTCATCTCTGACTGGAAAGGCAAAGGCTTGGCTAAAGCAATTTCCCGCCAACACCTTGTCTACTTGGGACCAACTGGAACAGGCGTTCTTGGAGAAATTCTTCCCTCCATCCAAGACGGTCTATATACGAACCCAGATCACCGGCTTCTTCCAAAAAGACGGAGAATCCTTATCAGAAGCTTGGGATCGCCACAAGGGACTACTGGAGTCTTGCCCACACCATGGACTCGAGAGGTGGTTACTAATGCACACCTTCTACAACGGATTGGACTACTCTTCGAAGGTGTCACTTGATTCTGCAGCTGGTGGAGCCTTTTTGAATAGGCCTCTGACTGAGGCATTCAACATCATTGAAAACGTGGCCACCAACTACCACCAATGGGGTTCAGAAAGAGGTAATAACCCAAACAAGATTTTGAGGGGTGGGTTTGAAGTTAATAGCACTGATCTTATAATGTCAAAAATAGACTCACTTAATAAACGTTTTGATCAGCTTGAAAGGGCTAATGTGAGTGCAATAGGTGCTACTAACATTATTTGTGAGATTTGTGGAATGCAGGGACACGACATCATGGAGTGCCCACGAGGTATTGCTCATGGATCCGGCGCTTCGGGGGAACAAGTGAACGCTTGTCAAAACTTCTACGACACAAACTCGAAGTTGCCCAATTATGCTTGATAAGCCTCTGGCTCATCTAGTTTTATGACTAGTATGACCGTGGTTTTGTGCTAATTATATCTCGTTTTCACCCAAATTAGGCTTGATTGTCCTCAAGCAAGGTTTTGAGTCCCTTAAGCAGTTTTAGGGTTATTTAGTCAGTTTTTGAGTCAAATAAAGCACTTATGGCTATTTCATGCTTTCAGGTTGACTTAGAGTCCAAGGAATGAAGGAAACAATGGAAATTGCAATCTGGAAACACTCGCCACGCGAGCAGATACTCGCCCCGCGAGCAGATACTCGCCCCGCGAGAGTGAGGACCAGCCAGTGCCAGAAAAGTCGTGTTCTCTGCCTCGCCCCGCGAGATATTGCTCGCCTCGCGAGCCTGAAGTCAGCAAGCATTACGGTCATCCCGGGACACCCATCACGGGCGTGAAGAGAAACCCCTGAAGACAGAGACCATCACGGCCTGGCCGTGATGAAGGTCACGGCCATGACAGATAAGCAACCGAAGACAGAGACCATCACGGCCTGGCCGTGATAGGCATCACGGCTGTGACAACCCAGGTTTTGAAGACTCGCCTCGCGAGAATACAAATTCAAGAAGGCGCCATTTTAATATTCGCCTCGCGAGAGGCCACTCGCCTCGCGAGACTGCACAGTTTCTGAAAGTTATAAATAGCTGTTTAGGGCAGAACAGAAGGATCTTTTGCTAATCCTTGTTTTCGAATTTCTCTAGTTGTATTGCGTTTTTGATGGAGAACTAATCTCCCTAGGTTGATCTGCTGTAATCGGCTTCCGCCAACACTTGAGGTCTTGTAATTTCTGATTTAATTCTCTTCTCTCTTTCAATGCTATTCGTTATTCTCTGTTTGCTTAATTCAGTTTGTATCGAATTAGTGTTGATTTATTTTCGATGATTTTATATTCCTAAACTTAATCGCGTTTGCTTAATTCGCGTGCGTTCAATTCGTGTTTGCTTAATTCACGAAGGGCTTCATCCGTTTGCTTAATTCGGAATTAGGAATATATGTCCCGTAGCGTCGGTTTCGCTTGTTAATCGATGCTACAATCGAAAAGGGATTAGACTCCGCTTAGGGCATGGAATTACATGAACCGATGATAGTGGGAAACGAAACAGCAGATTGATCGTCTTAGTTTTATTTGATAATCACGTAATTTGCTCTGTTTTTATGCTCTGTTTTCATTCTGTTTTCCAATCAATTTCAAACCAAACACCCCCCAAGAAAACTGATTTTCTGCGATAATAGCACTACAAGAGTCCTTGTGATACGATACCCGAGTTGTCGCACACTAAACTACATTTTTACCAACCGCTCATCTTTTGACGCGTGCGCGACAGCGTGTCAATGCTCCCCCAAATCCCTACAACCAAAGGAAGACCAACCCTTACCTCTCCTACGGCAACTACAGCAACACGCTGAACCACGAGTTCCAAGAGGGCCAAGGTAATAGGATACCCGCACCGGGGTATCCTCAGGTACAGCAGTCTAAACTCGAGTCTTTATTGGAAAGTTTTTTTGAAACCCAAACAAAACAAAATGAAGAGTTTAGACAGCAAGGCAGGGCAGTAAACGAGGCAATAAAAGAGCTAGCATCTAAGGTAGACAACTTAGCAATCCATAACAAGATGCTAGAAACCCAGATTGCCCAACAAGCCAGCACATACACTAGACCTAAGGGTACGTTCCCGGGTCAACCCGAAGCTAATCCCATTGAGCATTGTAATGCCATACACTTGAGGGATGATAAGCTTGGGGTGGTTGAAAAGGAAGTGGAACCGGAGGAGGACATGAGCGAAGATGAAGAGCCAGAACCAAAGTATGTCCCTCCACCACCGTACCAACCCCTGATACCTTTCCCACAAAGGTTGGTCAAGAGAAAGCAAGTAGACATAGAAACTAAAATGCCTCCTAAACTGAAAGACCCTGGTAGCTTCTCTATCGCTTGCTCAATTAAACAAGTGCAAATCGACCAAGCCTTATGTGACTTAGGGGCTAGTGCGAGCTTGATGCCGCTCACTATCTTGGAAAGGTTGGGAACGAAAGAGTTGAGACCATTCAAATTCTCCTTACAGTTTGCGGATGGCTCAACTAGGACTCCTCTAGGCATACTTGAGAATGTTCCTGTAAAGGTAGGGAAATTCTTCATCCCTACCGATTTCCTGGTATTGGATATGAAAGGGAATTCTGGATTCCCCATCATTTTAGGAAGGTCATTCTTGGCCACCGCTGGAGCAGTAATAGATGTAAGGAATGGTAAACTCTCTCTAAATGTAGAGGAAGGTAGGGTCGATTTTGAATTTACTAACTCATATAACAACCCTCCTTTTGAGAGCCATGTGTGCAGGATCGATATCATGTCTCCAGTGGTAAAGGAAGAGCTCAACATGGAAGCAACTCCGAAGATTTGCATGGCTGATGATGCACCAAATGGTGATGGAGTTGGAGTTGCTGATCATGTGGAAACAAAACTTCCGTCGGGAGGGAGTAAGGCCAGGAAGGTCCGAATGAAAAGAGAAAAGTGGAAGCGTAATTGGTCATATGAGCAGAATCGGCTCTTTGAAGGACTCCCATGGAAGAGAAGTGTTCCTGCACTTGTACGCCCAGCCGACCCCGGTTGATTGAAGGAAGTTTGGTCAAGCTTAGGACCGTAAACAAGCGCTTCTTGGGAGGCAACCCAAGTTTTCTCTCCCTTTTCCTTTTATTTTTGAATTTATCTCTTGAATAATTTGAAAAGATCAACAGGCAAAAATCATAAATTAATAGATTTATCTAGTGTTTTCAGGTTAAAGAGGAAGGAAGAACAAAAAGAGCAAGGACTAATAAAGTCAGAAGCCATCACGCCCAGGCCGTGACAGTGGTCACAGCCGTGACAGTGGTCACGACTGTGATGAGCTAATAAAGGAGACCAGAAAGGATCACGACCCAGCCGTGATGAGCCTCACGGCCGTGATGCAGTTTCCAACAAGTTTTTGACTGGCATGTGAGCCAACACCCGCTACCACCTCGGTGAGTTGTTCCAATTTTTCTCCTCTCTCCGACTTGATTATTTACATTGGGGACAATGTAAGTTTTAAGCTTGGGGTAGGGATATTTTTTTGAAATTTTTTGCATTTTTGCATTTTTCATGTTGCATTCATATAGGCATAGTTTTGCATGATCACATTCTTTAGATTGCCCCTCACTTAGAATATGCATCCAATTGTGAGAACTTGATGCCAAGTGAATTGAGATAGTGAATTTTGGAACCCATTTTTTTTTTATTCTTGAGACAAGGCTAAAAATAAAAATTATTGAGACAATCTTTTGATAGTTGATAATTAGCATGTGGTTCCTTAAATTTTTGTTTCTCATTGATTTTTGAACTACTAAATGTAAGATTTTGAGCCAAAAAGGGGTACTCACTAAATCTACCCCATTCATTGTGATAGAGTGTTTTAATTCCTCTTGGATTGTATTTTCTAGAACTTGACTTGAAACCGTTTTGAAACTTGAAAATTTTTGAAAACATTTTTGAAAATGATTGAGGCACTAGGTATCTTTCCGGCCTTCTGAGCTTTGATTGATTAAATGCTACCCTTTAGTTTCCCAATTTTAAGCCTAAAAGAATAAAATACTTTTCTTGGTACCTTGAATTACTTTGATGAATAATGCTCGGTATGGCACCTTTTAAAGTATTACAAAAAGGGTAAAAAGGTAGTTTGAAAAAGTATGGGATGAGAAAGTTAGAAAATATTTCTCTTGAGACAAAAAAAAAATCTCCCCTTATCCAAATAAATAAAATGAAATAAACACAAAAAAAAATGGAGAAGGGGATGACAAAAGAAAGTGAGAAATGAAAATAAAAAAAGAAAAAGCAAAAGGAAGGTGGAAAAGTAAATCAAAGCCCAAAAAAAGGTATTTTAGAAGGTGTCATGCTTTGCAATGTTTGATAATTTGTTTAGCCTTCTTGAATTTCCCTTCTCTTGATTTTCCCACCTAACAATAAATCCCATGGCCACATTACAACCAAAGTAAAATACCTCTTGATTCTTATGTGTTTTCATTAATAAAGTAGAGATTTGCTTAATAGTCAAGCTTATGGTAGAATACCTTCCTTGAGGAAATTGAGCGAATTGTCATATACCCTGGAACACTTGAGTGAGGTGAGACGAGTGCCTGAATCAGTGAGAATATGAATTTGATGAACCTAAGCTTCTAATTGGACTTGAAATTGATTATCTCTTGGGGATTTATTTGAATATGCCTGTCACTTGGATTAGCTTCTCGGGTTCTTGGTTCACTATCCACGCTCTGATTATTTATATCTTATGGCGTGGGTAATTACTTGAGGACAAGCAAAATCTTTAGCTTGGGGTGATTTGATGAGTGTGATTTCACCTCATCTTTGTCTATCATTTTGCATGCATTTTCATGTAGTTTAGGGACATTTAATTGGATTTTTGGTTATTTTTACTTTGGAACGGGTAAGGCGGTTTTCGTGGTGTTGTTTTGCAGAAATCAAGGGTAAAATGCTCAGGATCAACCATGATGGAGTTTGGATGAAGATGGAGCTTGAAAAGTGAAGAAAATGAGCCAAACAGAGCCCATCACAGCCTAGTCGTGATGCCCATCACGGCCATGATCGAGCAAAACTGAAAAGGAAGAAAGACTGAAGTCAGAACTGGTCACGGCCTAGCCGTGATGACCATCACGGCCGTGACCTTTCACCCCCACAAGTCAGAATCTGTCACGGCCTAGCCGTGATTCCTATCATAATATCTGTCACTTGAAGTCTCGCGACGCGAGAGTCCGCTCGCCTCGCGAGAATCTGAAATCTATAGAAGTGCCCAAGACAGAAGTCGTCACGGCCAGGTCGTGATGGCCGTCACGGCCGTGATGCGCATTACTTGGACCTGAAGCAACTGAATTGGATCAGAATTTGAGTTAGATTGCGATTCAAACTTACCAAATCTATAAATAAGGACCCAGGCAGAGGCAGAAGAGGACTTTTGGCTGCTACTCTTAGGCTACAATTTAGGATCTCTCTCTTCTTCTCCTCCTCTTTTCTCTTAGTTTATTTTCATGTTGTTGTTAACCAAGCCTGTCGTCACCATGACAAGGCTTGAGTAGTATCTTAGTTTCTAGGGATTGGGGCTGTGCCCAAGTTTTGTTTATGATGTTAAATTTGATGTAATATCTTTGTTAATTACAATTTTGTTTTAGATCTGATTTCTAGTGTTTGAATCACTCGTAAATTCGGTGGCCACTTGTTTGCGTGTCATAGACATTCTAAGGAGGAACCTAGCAATGAACTTAGGTGTCGGATCTATAGAATCAGACTTAGGACTGAAATCACGAGACTTAGAAGCCGTCCTTCGAGGATCAACGAATTGTCACGAAAAGCAAAGGGTCTAATCTGAATTCGACTACCACGAGAGTAGGGGTTGGTTCAATTGGGCACGACTTTTGTAACCCGAGAGGGAGCTTAAGGTATTTGAGGATAAATTCGCCTTCAAGGCAATTTCGATAGTTAACAAGGGTAATCGAGTTAGCAACATAAACGATCTTGTTGGTAACCTAAATCCCTAGGAATCCATTTAGATCCAAAAATCACAAATAGATTTGTTTTCTGTCTATTTATCTCTTAATTCAAATTCAAAACCTTTTCAAAATTACAAATCCTTTTTCAAATCTTTTTTTTATACAGTCCAGATTTACCAAATTGAAAATTAGTTGCGATTCGAGATCACGGTCTCTGTGGGATCGATATCTTTTATTACTTGGCGACAATCCGGTACACTTGCCGGAATCGCACGCACGACGCACGACACCAGACATCTGCGAGTGGCCTAGCGGATCTTGGATAGGCTCTAATACCATCTTTCAATTTGGGTTTGGGCCTAACTCAACCCCAAAAGCTAGCTTTTAAGGTGAGGGTTGTCCCTTACTTATAAGCATTATTTAGGCCATATCACTTCCAATGTGGGACTCCAACACACACCCTACAAGCTAGCTTTTGGGGTTGAGTTAGGCCAAAACCAAAATTCTAAGATGGTATCAGAGCCTATCCTAGATCCATTGGGCCACCTGCAAATGTCCAGTCCTACAAACTTCACGCTCCAAGTAGGAGCAACCCTTACCCTACAAGCTACAAGTTAGCTTTTGGCCTGAAGAATGCTTATAAGTAGGGCAACGCTCACCCTACAAGCTAGCTTTTGGGGTTGAGTTAGGCCAAAACCCAAATTCTAAGATGGTATCAGAGCCTATCCTAGATCCATTGGGCCACCTGCAAATGTCCAGTCCTACAAACTTCACGCTCCAAGTAGGAGCAACCCTTACCCTACAAGCTACAAGCTAGCTTTTGGCCTGAATAATGCTTATAAGTAGGGCAACACTTACCCTACAAGCTAGATTTTGGGGTTGAGTTAGGCTCAAACCCAAATTCTAAGATTCTGATACCATCATAAATTTCTGATAAAGTAAAAGGAAAAATAGAAAGTACATAATAAAGGGAGAAACGAGACAAATGTATTAAATTGCTCAAAATTCTCAAATACACACAAATGTAAGCGTTCTACTTATACTAGAGGAGATAGCATACAACAAAGTTTCCTAGGCATTACTTTATTGAATCGTCTATTCCTAATTTGTTAAAGCTATTAGAAAAAAAATAAATAGGCAATATTCTAAAAATGTTGGAATGAAGATTTTGTTTCTATGGTGGAGATTTGGTTGCTGCTGTTGTTGCCTTTTGGCTTGGTGACTCATCATGCCTTTTGTCCATTTTGTGTGTGTGACTATTTTGTGAGTCGCCTATCTGATTCAGTGGCTAACACACTGCATATTCCTGCTTCAATTCAGCCTTCCCTTCAGGCTTAAGTCAATGCTTTCATAATCAACCACTCTTGGTGTATTCTGCTACTTTAAGTGAGAAATTTCCCTCTTTAGTCAGTGAGATTGAGCAGACTATTATCCCGCTTATTGATAGAGATGATTAAATGATTTGGAAGTATTCTGATAATGGAGAAATGAGCTTTAAGGATGCTGTCAGCTTTCTGAAATAGCCAAGGCCAGCCCTTTCTTAGGGAAAATCCATTTGGAGCCAAGTCATCCCTCCTTCTAGGACTTTTCTGTTATGGAGATTGCTTCACAAAAAAATGCCAACTGATGAGAATTTGAAAGATTGAGGCTGCTTGTTGTTGTCCATATGCAGCTTATGCTGTCAGGCAGAGGAAACCTCTCAGCACCTATTTCTTGAGTGTGATTTTACTTCTCAAATTTGGTCTTGGATTGGAGCCAAGCTGCAATGCCACTTTGATTTGTCTTCTATTCAAGTAATCATTTCAGTTTTAAAGCATAGTTGGAGTGCTCAAGTAAAGGATGTTGTGCTTTCTGGTCTAACTGGTGTTATCTGGGCCATTTGGTTTCTTAGGAACGAAGCTAGATTTCAAGATAAATCTGTCTCTGTCAGGCAGGCCTTCTCCATGATTCATGCCTCAGTTTCCTTGTCAGGTAACCTCTCTGGTGACAAAATGAGGCCTTCTATTGGTGACTTTGCCATTCTGAAGTCATTTGGTGTGAATTGTCACCCTTCTAAAGCTCCAAACATTATTTAAGTTAGCTGGCATCCTCCTAAATTTGGATGGATCAAATGTAATTCTGATGGAGCCTCTGCTGGTAATCCGGGACATGCTTCATGTGGTGGTCTTTTTAGAGATAGAAATGGTGCTTTCATTGGTTGCTTTTCAAGTTATGTTGGAATTTCTTCGGCCCTTCATGCAGATCTTTTGGGAGCAATGATTTCAATTGAGATAGCCTATAAAAATGATTGGCAGAAGCTATGGTTGAAGTGTTACTCAAGCCTTGTTGTTCAAGCCTTTAGTAATTGGAAGATTGTTCCTTGGAACCACATTAATATGTGGATCAATTGTATGCATTTAGGTAAGCAAATGTTCTTTCATGTTTCTCACATTTATAGGGAAGGCAATGCTTTCATTTGGTATTAGTAACCATTCTTTTTGTTGGTGTGATTTCACTCCTAGTTTTATTTGGGATGACTTCAACTGAAATAGGTTTGGTCTCTTCAATTATAGGTTTAGTTAATTTCCTTGCATGGGTTTGGTTTGCACCCACCCCCCTAATGCTCTCTTGTATTATTTTTCTTATCTTTTAATAATTTTAGGTATGATGCAAATGATTGATAGGATCTGAGGTGCCAAACTAGTTGGGACCTCTTTTTTTATAGTGATGCCTTTGCATACCTTGCCCTTTATAAAAAAAAATCCTTTGTATATTTCAACAGTCTTGATCTCTTTGGTCATTCATGATCCCGATCCTTGCGTTGCACTTCTCATTTTGCTCAAGCTATGTTTTGCCTTATGTCAATGTTTATGTAAGATCCGGAATAAACTGAATAATTTCTTCTCTCATTGATCATTGAAAGCTCAAAAGCTTATATACAAGATACATTCTAATTTTTCTAACTACATTCTAACAGCTTTTAACTAACTTGAAATGAACAGATATAAAATACGAGAACGAGGGTTGAATTGTGTTTTAGTTAACTTTTGAAAATAATTACTTTTTAGATAGTAAGATACAAGAATGCGTCTGAGTTTAAATAAGAAGTTTCACTTTCCAACCCAGTTAGCACAGATAAAGTAAAGCAAACTTTAAAAGAGATAGGAGACACATATATTTATACTGGTTTACCCAAACCTTGGGCTACGTCCAGTCCTTGGCTTCACCAAGTGTTTGCACTATAACTGATCAGGTTACGAAAGGTATTATTTGCACACCTAGCCTCCGTAGGCTGAACTAACAAGTATTGTTTGCACACCTAGCCTCTTCAAGCTGAAACAAATATTCTTTCAGCAAGCCTCTCCTATCTCTACAAACAGTAAGAGTTTAAGTGAAGCAGCTGCTTCACAGATTACAACTTTGCAGATCTACCAGTTAATACTCGCAGCGTGAATAAGTATTTTAGGTAGGTAAGATCGCAATAAAGTCTTCTCAATAAATACAAATGATTGAGCAAAGAAGTGTTTAATGAAGAACTGGAGAGAGCTTTGAGAGTTTGAGAATATTGAATGCTTGAGTTAATGATTTCAGATGTGTATCTTCAATAGCCTTCAAAGTCTTCTATTTATACTCTAGGGAGTAAATCCATTGCAAAGAGAGCTTCAGCTGAGTATAATTTTCGTTCTTCATCCATTAATGCCAAAGAGTCGTTCTGAACTTGCATTTAATGTTTATGATCATTGGTGAGCTTCAAGACAAGTTGTACGTATAGGCTGGCATTGCTTTATCAGAGTGCAGTTTGATTCAGAACAGTGTTTGTTGCTTTTCGGTCTTGGGCAGCACGACTTTCCTTATTTGTGCAAGGCGGGTCTCCAGCTATGTAAAGTTCATTTTTCTTTTTGCAACAAACGGAATCAACAAAACGCGGATCATAGAATATTGAATATTGTTCAGATTTGAATATTGATGAAGCTCTAATCTTTTAGAGAAGTCTCGGTCTCGGACGCATGATTGGACTTGATAGAGACCAGGTCTTGCGACAGACGCATCATAACCTAGACGCATCAAAGAGACTTGTTCAACTGATATGATGCTCTTGCTTTATGATCTGCACAATTAATACACACATTAGTAGATTTCATAATGTTCACTAAAAATCATTCTTTGTTTGGATTCATCAAAATCAGAGATGTTGACTTAACAAACATCGTCTTATGATTTTGGTGAACTTTGAAATAAGCAGCAGATTAAGAGCAAATAGTAATATATGATCATATAAGCTTCCATACAAATAGCTCCCTCTAAGCTAATTCTATAAATTCAATACAGACGCATGTGTTAGAGTGTAACTCAAGATCTAATTTTTAAGCATCTTAGCAATTAGATCAGTCTATTAAATTTCCAAGTTTCAATGTTTCTTATTGTTTCTCCCCCTTTGTCATCGGCAAAAAGAACAACTAAAAGAAGATGGATTTATTAACACATCATTGACCATTACATTGCATAGTGACAAAGAAAAGTTAAACTACTTAGAGTTTTGTTTTTCGACAAGTTACTTGAGGAGTCAACAACAGTATGCAGAGTCTGTTGAAATCTGCAATCTCAGCCCTAGCAATCGGATCCATTCCAATGATGTTGGACGTAGGTGCAGTATTCTCAGTAGTAGATGGGAGAGAAAGAACAGAAGATAAAATAAAAGTGAGACAAAAGAATGATAGGGAAAGCAAAGAGAATCAAATGAAAAGTTGAATGCGGAGAACTAAAGGGTTGTAAACACATAATACGAAAGGAAAGAAATTCATCAGAAGAAAGTTATGTAAAACAGGGACAAAGATTATTGAAAAACCAGCTTAAATTGTCATCAGAGATTGGTAAATCGAAAGAATAAAGAGAAAAAGGATTTTTAGAAAAAGATAAAGGTAAAATTAAAAGAAAAGGGGTAAAGATCAGTGTTGGTTGAAAAGGGTAGAGTTGCTTTCATGCTTGTCTTTCTTCATCTGGATATCCAATCCAGGGAGTCTGATAAGAACTGAGTCTGGCCTTGTCAGTAGGCGTCTTGAGTTTCTCAAGCAGAGTTAAGCCGCAATGATGAGCCGTGTCTTGAAAATTATGAGGCTTAGGATGACTCATGAAGAAAGTAGACTACTTTGGAAACTTCGGCTTCTTCTCATCTCGTTTTAGCCAAACAAAGGGTTTCTTAGTCATTGGTTTCAGTTTTGGCTTGGGCAAAGGACAATAAGTTTCCTTTTCTGGGCAGATCTTGAGAACAGTATTTGGCTTCATCCATATAGAGGGATTTGGTCTGTTCTTCCAAGAAGCTTGATTTAACCGTACTGCAGTTTGTTCAATCATAAGATTGCCAATCGCCTTAAGATCTTCAGAAGTCAGAAGAGCTGGATCAATATGATCGAGTGGTATGCCAGTAGAAATGCATTGGAGAGACAGATCAGGGCTTGCTTGTGGTGTTGTATAAGAATATGGTAATGGGTGAGATAAAGGGGGTAAGAATGGTATCAAAAATTTGTGATACAGGAACAAGGGATTGAATTTCTTGTTGTGAATGAGATGGTGATGAGTGATGATTTGATATGTGGTCTGGGGAGTGATGTGGTAATGGATTTTCTGGTGTCAAATTCAAATTAAAGTCTGAGTGACAAAGCAAGAAGATTTTTAGCAAAGGAAATTTGGTTATGTAAAGCTGAGTTATGAGAGGAGGAGGAGGAATGTGAGGGTGAAGACACAATGATAGGTGAAGAGGTTGAGGGTTCATATGACCTTGTTGGCAATGGAACTTGCACAGACTCAACAGTCTTCAACCTTGTAGATCTTCTTATTGGAGTTGATGCAACTACAGCTTTCCTCTTGAGTTCCTTCCTTTGAGCAGGAACAGATTCTTTCACAGGTTATTTCTTCAAGACCTTTGAAATAGGTTGATCATCATCATCATCAGATTCTTCTGAGATGACCAACTTCCTCTTTAGTTGAAGCTTAGGTCTGAAATTTGGATTCAGGGGCACATATGCTTCAGTTTCTCTTGAGTCATGAGACTCGTCAAAATCTTCTTCATCAGAGTCTTCTGAAGAATTCTTCTTCTTCTTATCTTCATCGGAGTCAGGAATTCTTCCTGGTGGTATTAACTTCATTTGAGAGAGGGTTCTCTCATCAATAGAAGTAGCCATATCTATTCTTCCTGTGAGGGGAACACCTTTCACTTTCAACATTTTGGTAATCAACATACCATAACTATAAGATGTTCTGATCTATGGCTTGACCTTCCCCAGTATATACTTCAAAATCAGATCATTGATGTCTATCTTCATACCATTCAGAAGATGAAATAGGGCGAACCTATCCATTTTGTCTACATCATCACGAGCACTGGTTCGTGGCTTGACACAGTTAATTAGTAAGACATGGAGAAATCTTCCTTTTGGAATCAGCTTTGAAGCAGCCTTATTTCTAGGGTTTGTTGTCCCGTAGAGTGCTGGATGAACCATTCCTTTGCCAAATTCAGCGTCCCAGTCATCTGTGAAGGCAGCGCCTTCCCTAGGACAATCAGTTGCCTTTTGAACACTATTGAGAGTGAACGAAAAGGGCTTTCCATTACACCTTGTCCTGATTGATATTTGAGTCTGAGACATGCGTTCTTCAGCATTTTCCCAGAATATTGAAGCAGTAGGGGGTAAACTGGTTCATGAAGTAAGAAAAGGTTGACCCACTGTAAGGCTTTTAATTCTGTCATAACATTCATGCCTGCTTTGATAACCTTGTTCATTTTTACGAATCGGCCCTGTACAATCATTGATACATCGTCTACACTCACTCCCATTTGAGCAGCAACACGAATGACTTTGTGAGGGTCCTTTCGGTGCCATGGGTTTAGGTTAGAGAGAGAAGAGAAAAAAGGGTTTGAGAGCTTTTGAAGAGATTTGTTCGCAAGAGAAACGTTTGAAACAGTAAAATGTTTCAGAGAGATAAGATTTGCTTTTAAGATAGTGGTTTTCAAAAAGAGAGAACTTTGAAAGATAATAAAGACAAAACATTTTGAATTCAAAAAATATTTTGATAAAAACTGCAATGTAAAGTCTCAGCATTTAATTCACGTCATCAGACACTTTATCTAAGAGCAGATGCATTATTCATTTATGAAATGCATGTTCAGATTATTCTAATATATGTGAACTTGTCTTTAGCTAAAGGTTTTGTTAAGATATCAGCCCATTGATTTTCAGTCTAAACAAACTTAATATCAAAAACAACTTTTTGAACATAGTCGCTTATAAAGTGATGTTTAATTTCAATGTGTTTAGCCTTGGAGTGCTGTATTGGATTCTTAGATAAATATATAGCACTAGAACTATCACACTAAACATGAATATTATGTTCAAAGATAATCTTCAAGTTGATGTTTTACCCATAATAGTTGTGAACAACAACTAGCAACTGATATGTATTATGCTTCTGTAGTGGATAGAGCAATAGTAGTATATATGTCTTTTGCTTGTCCAAGATACTAGACTTGCCCCAATGAATTGAACATAAAAACCTTCAACAAAGAACATGAAAGCAAGTTAATCAAACAAACTCATTTTTTGTACTCAAAACCCTAGATTCGGCAAGACATGAAAATAGGGTTAGGGTTTTTCAATTTTTCTAATCTTTTGGATACATGATCCTAGCCTGATAGATAGCTAGGAAAAATTAACACAACTCATAAACTCAACTCCTATGATTTTTCATGAATTTCTTGAGAAAAGGGCATGAAAGGTGATCTTGAGAAAGACTTAATGAAATCAACAAATTTCCTTCACACAAATAATCATGGCTCAAGTTAAGAGTTGAAGAAAATTATTCATCTAACCTCCATCAGTGAGGTTCGGCCATCATAAAAATAAAAGGCTAGAGATCTCTAAATTTTTGAAGCTCTTGGATCTATGATCCTAGAGTATTAAAGACACATGAACAATTGTCATACTTCAAAAATTGAAACAAAACTCATTCAACCCACAAGACTAGGGTTTCGGCCATGTTTAGAAAAATTCGGAGGAAATTTTATTTGCCCTCATGCTTTTGGATAATCAATCTATAAGTCATAGATAATTCATAGAAATTGTTACCACATCAAAATGATTTTTCTGTGATTTTCTACAATTAAAAGAAAAAAAATCAAGAGAAACGTAAAATGGAGTGTTCTTGACAAGATTCAAATGAAATGAAATAAAATAAGAGTGAAGTTGACACAGGAAAACACAAGAAGGGGGGTTGAATTGTGTTTGTTAAATAATTTTCGAAAACAACCTTTTTCAAAACTTATTTTCTCATACAAAGAGTATAAGGCAGATGCACATACAGAAAATGATCTTTTAAAAGCTTAACAAAATCAAGTTCAAATCTCCACAGTTAGTATAAACAAATAAAACTGTAAGAGTTAAGGGATTAGAAGATTCACGCAAGTGTTTTATCCTGGTTCACTCTCTTCCAACCAAGAGCTACGTCCAGTCCCTTTGACTTGAAGGTTTTACTCCACTATTTCTCCAAATAGATTACAACAAGTATTCAACACTTCTCCAGGCTACAAGTATTCTTTCCTTACCAAGCCTCTTCGGGCTCTAACTCTGACAAAGATTATTTACTTATGATCTTCTAACTCACTATGTGTGAGCATATGAAAGTATAAGATCGGTTGAATATTACAACAATATTCAAGCTAAAGAATTACAGACTTTTGCTTTTGAAAGAATAAAAGAATGAGAGCTTGTAGATTGGCAAAAGTTCAGCTCGCAAAAGTTGTTCTTCCGTGGTTGAGGCCTTCTATTTATAGTGACCTTCTTCTCACTTGAAAAACTTCAACGGTTGTTTTGAATATACCCGTTTAGAGATATCATTAAATGCATAATATCCGTTGTGACTGATAGCTTAATCGTGGCCATTGTGAAATGTACTCTTGGTTATCACTTTTGCACAAAATGGAGAGTCACATCTATGAGCAACTTGAAAAATTGTCTTTCCTCCTTTGTGAAAATTATATTCCAGTGATAAAGGTGACAGGTACAGAGCATTTTGTGTGACACCCTAAACCCGGCGTCACATGGTTACCCAATTACTGAAATATTTCTGATTTACAATGCTGGTTACTTTCGAAAGTATCATTTTCTCGATGGGTGAGTACACTAAAAACAGTAGTTTTGTTTTTTTTTAAAGGATGAAACAAGATAAAGGTGATGAACACTCATAACATGAATTGAAGACAACATATATATATATATATATATATATATATATATATATATATATATATATCTATATATATATATATATAACATGTCCCAATGAAAGGATAGTTCCACTACATAAGTGCTATTACAATAGAATTAGACATCTAGAAGATACAACTTAAAAGAGAGTAAGTAAAGACACAGGGAAGGAGGGTCTGGAACCACATCCAAAAAGGTAACCCTAAAATGTTAGATGACGGAAGACTATCCACAAAATGCTCCGAACTGGTTACTGACACTGGCTGCAAGCAGGGTCTCCACAAATGCTCCCACGAGACGAGACATCAGGTAATGGATCTATGACATCGCCGCCCTCATCTACGGAATCGTCATCATCGTCATGATCCATGATGTGATACTCCGGCTCATCCTCCTCCATGATCTCGTAGAAGTTTTCCTCAGGATCCTCCTCAGGATCCTCCTTAGGGTCCTCCTCGGGATCCTCCTCAATCGGTGCTGTCGGCTCTACGTCTAGAGGTGGTAGCTCATGTAGCAGTCCGTTAGCTCTCTGTGTATGAAGGTAATACCAAGTCAGAGTCAGAGCTACCCTCCTAGTCTCCACGGTATAGCTCCTACGGATTGGGTCTCCGTCAACATTTAAATCAGTTGTGGTGATTGCTCCTTGGTATGTGGCAGATGTCGCCCCCGGGTGTATCAGCCATGCCCCGGCATTCCCTGTGTCATCGAAGACCTCAGTCCTCAATATTGTCGACACAAGTGGGATATTGGGATCCATCTAAACTCATATATATACAGCGATACCAAAAAAAGGAAGAGAGAATAACAAGTAGAAATGAAAGAGTGAGATACCGACAATGGATATATCGCACAACAACCATACACATGATACATACAACACCTTGGCATATTAACATTTTAAACATTACTCATTGGTAAACAACAAGTATTAATTCAGTGGGTCTCATACCCGAATCAATCAATTTTATAAAGATAATGCATGACACTTCAATCATCAGGCTCTAAACTTAATCTCATGAGATATCATCACCGTTTTATCAATAAGAAAGAAAGATTTGATCAGGCTCGTTTGCCGCATTGGCAAGTTGTCTCCGTCACCTCATGTACTCAGATCAACATCATCACGAATCCCTTATAATGGCCATTCGGATGTATACATCATCGAATACCACATCTTAAGTGGGTATTTAGTAACTCAAGCACGTCTGTTAAGGGGAAATACATACTAATAAAATACTTTTCATTATCGAGACTTTTCTTTGTGTTCACTCTTTTCCGTTGTCGAAGCCCAAGGCTGACGACTATTCACAATTTTTGTTACTTGAAAATCAATAACACAGGACACGCAGCCCGAGTGCTTAATCACAACACCTTAGACCGATGCCGCAGTCCAAGGTTTGTGGTCGTAGAAACAATTATAATTTTGTCACTAGTGGAAATAATGTAATATACGGGAACGTTTTACGTCAGTTGACCATATGTTTGACGTTAAAAATGAGGCGGTGGCAGTTTTGTAAATATTAAATCACTATTTGCGTCAGTTGTGTAATGATCTGACGTTAAAAGTGATTTGCAAGAATAATTAACACTTTTAACGTCAGTTGTTTATACAACTAATGTTAAAAGTGTGATTTTTACTTCAGTTAAAAAAATAACTGACGTAAATAATCCTATATTCCTATCTGAAACTCATTCCTATATTTCTTTCGTTGTCATCTCCCTTCTGTCACTCTTAACGCAAATCACTCCATATATAGTGCAGTTTATTTCTAATCTTTTTTTTAATCAAGTTTATTTTTAATCTTAATTAATTAGCTTGAATTAGTAAACAAATTCTTGTGCAAATTAAAATAAATAAACACTTAACATAAAACAAGTTATATGTATAATCAAATCGTATCTCATTGAAGCGATTCATAAGTTACAATTACATGATTAAAAGATAAAAAATTTCTGCAACATAGCCCTAAAATATAAAAAAGTTTCTGCTTCAACGTCATTTTCTTCTCAGTCCTATCCTCGGAAACTCCAATGGATGCATCCCCTCCCTCATTTGAATTCCTTGATGCTTCATATGAATCCACAGTCATTTGCTGCCAAAGCGGAGTGAAAGGGATGAAGGGGATGAAATAAAGTGAGGGAATCGCATTATGTGATTCAGTCAACCTTACCATCCATGTTATGTGATTTACTCAACCTCAGAAGTTTTTTGACCATTAAGACAGAAACCTTTAAGTCTAGGTATGGGAAGAAATAACAAAAGTCTCAAATATGATAGAGCCATATTGTGAAGGAATAGGAAACGCACGAAATATAGAAGAAAAGAAGAGGGTGTATTACAGACTGATACAGGAGAATGGTACTTTATATAGAGAAGAGAGACTACCTGATTTTCTTCAAAACTGATCTATAAACTTAATGTTCATTAAGAGGATTAAGTTACAAGGTGCAAGGGTAAGTAGCACAGTAGTCAAAGGAATGAATGCTTTTGCAGAAACTTATACACTTTTAATGTCAATTGTCTTCAACAACTGACATTAAAAGTGTTTTTAAAATAAAAAATATTTATTTTTAACGTCAGTTGTTTAATACAACTGACGTTAAAAGTGTGTTTCTTCAAATGACTTCTAACATCAGTTGTATTAAACAACTGACGTAAACTATTGTTTTACTTTTTATTATAACGTTTACACCCTCGCGCCTTTTCACTTCGCTCTGTATGTCTCTGTTCTTCTCTTTTCATCATGCTCACTCTCACTCTCACTCTCACTCTTCCCTAATCGCGAGCTCCTCTCCACCGCAACCACCGCGAGGTCTTCTTCGCCACCACCATGAGGTACACTCTTAACCCTAACTCTATCTTTCCCGCTCATTCTTTGCAATAACTTGACATGTCTCTTTCCCCTTCCCGCGCACTAACTCTCCTTGTCCCTCTGCTCTCAGTAACCACATCGAACGTTGGCCACCACTCGAGCTCCCCTCCCCACCACCACACGAGCACCTATTTATGGTGAGTCTTTAGGGCGCATTTTTTTATTTTTGGTTTTGAGTGTATGTTGAAACTGTAGTCTCTATAGTTGAAACTTGAAACTGTGAGTTTGAGTTGTTTAGAATGTCTCTATTTCTGGTTGTGGGTTTTGTGTTTTCTCTTGTTTTTCTTCTGCTATCATGACCTATTTCAAAATGGGAAGAAATTTAGAGTTGCTTGTAGCATGTGACATCAACAATATAGTGCTCATTGGAATTCTGTTTTGTTAATTTATCTTCATCTGCTTATTTCTTTTCTGTCTTAAGAAACCTGAAAATGGTGTAAATTTGAAATAATTTTTAAACGCCTTGCTTGTATATATCATGATCTCTTGATCTATTCATATGACTGAGTGGTTATAGTAATAGATATAGCAATAGTCCTAATATGTGTTGTTGCCTGCTTGATGAGAAGAATGATGTGAGATTACCGTGGAAATTTTGTTTTAGGCAGTTAGTCAAATAAGATATACATGGTTGACGGGATTTCAAAAACTAGTTTTCATTTAGGATTTCAAAAACTAGTTTTCAATCTCCTGTATTGTCCTTATATTGGATATATGTTTTGTATATCTACAAAACCTATCTAGTTATGGATCGTAGTTGGATGGTTTGTAAGCGCACTAGTGCTGAGTATTTGAAGGGGGTGGGAGAATTTATAGAATTTACTCAAAGGAATGTTCCTAATAGTAATGGAATGTTCTGTTGTCCATGTGTCAAGTGTTTGAATATGAGGAAATGTACAGTGAAGGATATACGTACTCATATGATTTGTGAAGGGATTTGCTTGAGTTATACAAGATGGATATGGCATGGTGATGTGTTGTTGAGTAGTACGGCAAGTGTCTCCTAAAGTGAGGACGTTGACGTAGATATGGAGGATGATCGAGTAGAGGACATGATCCGTGATATTGGACAAAAATCTTTTCATCGAGCTCATGTGTATGATAGGTTGTGCGGTGATGCGGATAAGCCTTTATATCCAGGGTGTACTACTCATACACGGTTGTCGGCGGTGCTAAAATTGGTTTGTGTGAAGGCGAGAAATGGTTGGACCGATAAAAGCATCACGGAATTGCTTGAAGTGTTGAAAGACTTGCTTCCAGAGGACAACACATTGCCTGACCGTAACTATGAGGCCAAGAAGGTATTGTGTCCAATGGGTATGGAGTATAAGAAGATACACGCATGCCCCATTGATTGAATATTGTACACCGGTGTTCATGAAGACAATCACGATTGCCCCAAATATGGGTTATCATGATACAAAGTGAGGGGTGGTGATGATGATGATGATCTTGATGATGTGAGAAAAAAAGGTCCTCCTACGAAGGTGTTGTGGTATCTTCCAATAATTCCAAGGTTCAAGCAATTGTTTGCCAATGCGAAAGATGCGAAGAATCTTAGATGGCATAATGATGAGAGGAAACGTGATGGAAAGGTTCGTCATCCTGCTGATTCTATGCAATGGAAGAATATTGATACTATGTTTCTGGATTTCGCTGATGAGCCAAGAAACCTAAGGCTTGGACTTTCTACGGATGGAATGAATCCTTATGGTAACATGAGTAGTATTCATAGTTCATGGCCTGTTCTGTTGATAATTTACATCCTGCCCCCTTGGTTGTGCATGAAGCGCAAATACATGATGTTGTCTATGATGATTTCGGGTCCACAGCAACCGGGAAATGACTTAGATGTTTATCTAAGTCCCTTGATTGAAGACTTGAAAACGTTGTGGGTGGAAGGTGTTGATTTAGTTGATGGGTATTCTCATGAGACTTTCAAGCTTCGTGCCATGTTATTTTGCACCATCAACGACTTTCCAGCATACGGTAACTTGTCCGGGTACAGTGTCAAGGGGCATAAAGCATGCCCTATATGTGAAGAAGGCACATGCTACACTCAGTTGCATCATGGAAAGAAGACGGTTTACCTTGGGCATCGGAGATTTCTTAGACGTGATCACCTATATCGTAAGATGAAAAAAGCTTTTAATGGATGCCAAGAGACAGAAGAAGCTCCGGCGGCCTTAATTGGAGAGCAGGTTTATCAGAGGGTAAAGGGCATCGATGTTATATTCGGCAAGTCCAAAAAGAAAGGTAAAGTTGCTGAGAAAAACATATGGAAGAAGAGGTCGATATTCTTTGATCTTCCATACTGGTGCAAGCTTGATGTCAGACACTACATTGATGTGATGCATGTGGAGAAAAATGTGTGTGAAGTGTGATCGGGACGCTTCTCAACATTCAGGGCAAGACAAAGGATGGTGTGAATGCTCGTCTCGACCTCGTTGCTATGGGTATACGAGAGCAGTTAGCTCCAGTTGTTGAGGATGGTAAGCGGACTTATTTGCCGCCAGCATGTCATACTTTGTCAAAAAAAGAGAGACAAAGTTTATGCGGGTGTCTTCAGGGCATCAAAGTTCCGCATGGTTACTCTTCAAATATGAAGAGGCTTGTATCTAGTGACCTTAAATTGGTTGGATTAAAGTCTCATGATTGTCACATCTTGATGCAACAACTTCTTCCCGTTGCTATTCGTGGTATTGCTCCAAAAAATGTGAGATATGCCATTACTCGGTTGTGCTCATTCTTCAATTCTATATGTAGCAAAGTCGTTGACCCCCGTATGTTGGATGACTTTGAAGTTGAAGCTGCTACAATCTTGTGCCAATTGGAGATGTATTTTCCTCCTTCCTTTTTCGACACAATGGTTCACTTAATTGTTCATTTGTTGAGAGAGATTAGATTATGTGGGCCAGTTTTTTCTGAGATGGATGTACCCAGTTGAGCGCTACATAAAGATCTTGAAAGGGTACATGAAGAATCCTCATTGTCCGGAAGCATATATTGTTCAACGGTATGTTGCAGAAGAAGCTATTGAGTTTTGTTCGGACTACCTTCATAACACGGATCCTATAGGGGTGTTGAGTCACCGAAAAGTGTATCGGGTCGTCGCAAGTAATAAAATAAACACGGTAAGAATTTACCGAGGTCGAACTCAGGGATTGGGCTACCAATTCAACTAATTCGCGAGGAATTCGATAAGTTGGTCAAGTAACAGCAGATGGTTGAGAGGGAGAATAGGATCACAAATTAAATTAACAAATCTAATAGAACTAAGGTATTAAAATCTGGAAATTAAAATATCTAAGGTCTCAAATCCACCTACCCAATCATGCATAGTACCCAAGTGATGATGATTCTTCCCTAAGTTCAATTACAATGTCAACCAGGACCCCCAAATTCTCCTATATCCACTGTCGTGCTCAATAGGACGTATTCGATGATTGAGTTAATTACTTACTAGGTCTCATAACCCTAATAATCAAACTCTATTAAATCTGGTTCCTATAAGGTTGCACCGATCTCCTACTCACTCTCGTGCAATATTCGATCGATGATCCCAACTCAAGTTCTAAAACGCGAATTGCCTCCTAAGCCTCAACATGTTTAACTAGTCAATCACGCATGCACATGATCAACACAATATAATCAGAATTGGAAAACACTAATTGAGAAAAGGGAGAGAAACATACTTCACATTGAATTCTACACCGCCATGGGTGGTTTCATTGATCCCTTAGACGAGGGGATTATCTCCTCATGCCCGTAACGACAAACGAACAATCGGAATTAACCACCATTGTAAAATAAAAGAAGAAAAGAGGGAGACGCAGCTCCAGAGTAACAAGGATTCGGCCTAAACGCTACAAAATCAGTGGAGAATCAAAAGCTCCTCAATTCTGCCCTAAAACAGCAATATATAGGATTCAGGATCTCCACGAACTCGCGAGGCGAGCAAGATCTCGCGAGGCGAATATTAAAATTGGCGCGCTTTCAAATTGGACTCTCGCGAGGCGATCAGACTCTCGCGAGGCGACACAGAGAAGATGACAATTCTGGCACAGTCAGGCCTTCAGGATCGAGAGGTGAGTGGTATCTTCGCGGGGCGAGACCGAAAGGATGACTATTGCTGCTTAGATGATCTTCAGGCTCGCGAGGCGAGCATCCACTCGCGGGGCGAGTATCTCCAGAATGGCAATTTCCACTGTTTCTTGACTTTCCTTGACTCTCAGAGCTTCACTTCTAACCTGAAACAATAAAAAGAAACAAAAAGCGTAATTCTATTCAAAATAGACAAAAAACTACTAAAAATGCCTAAAACGAGTCAAAGTCTAACTTAACAACAAAACAAGGCCAATTTGGGCGAAATCGAGATTGAACTCGAATAATTAGCACAAAAACCACAGTCTTACTAGTTATAAAACTAGATAAGCCAGAGGCTTATCAAAACACCCCAAACTTAAACCTTGCTTGTCCCCAAGCAAGCTAAACTCAAAAAGACTCAAGACTTGGCAAGCTTAAAGGATTCAATCAATTTCGCACAAATTTCATGCAATCTTACAAAACAGTTTTTCTTCAATGTTTCCCCCCTTACATCAATGTAATCCCCACATTCATTTACTTTAAACAATTGAGAACTTCATAATGCATGCAATCATTAATCTAAGTTGAGGATCCAAGTTACACACAAAAGGGAGATCACCAAATTCAAACAATTTCCTTCCTCACAAGGGCATTTAGTAATTCACTCATTCGCTCAAATTCGTCTAGGCTATCAACTTTTCACTCAATTTCACATATCAAGAGCACTTTCCATGAATTTAATTTTCATCTCAAAAATAGTTCCCACGAAAACATGCATGCAACATCAGAAGGTCTTTTAAAGGTTGTAATGGGGCCTGGCTAAGGGTAGGATATTCAAGGATACTAGGCTTAAGTCCCTAGGAACTAAGAGAGCATGAGCATTTGACACATTGAATCTCTACTCAATTCCTTTTTTTCATTTTTCTTTTTGCCTTGGGTGATTACAGCACTTTCCTTGCTAAGCTTTTTGTTTTGCCCCTTTTCTTTTGGCAATTTTTTTTTCTCTTTTTTTTTCTTTTTGCCTTGGGTTTCAACCTTTATTTTTCTTTTTCTCAACCCAAAATGACATATCGCCTTGTATCCTCCCCAAACTTAGTTTCTCACAACCCTTCTCTTGCTAAGCTTCCATGCTCTCCTAATCCTAAGATTGGGTTAACATGGTTTTTTCAGATTTTGGCTTATAATATAGGGTCATCAAGAAACAAAAGGCTGATTAGGCTCAATGTGGCTAACTAGGAAACATGCATTAGGGATGGTTCTTTTTAGGCCAAGTAGTTATTTCTAAGAAAATTGCCTAAATCATTTGATGCAACACATAAACATGCAAACCATGAAGAGATTCAAGCAAATTCGGGAAAGTGCAACTTAAAAGTGATTCACACAATCAAAAACAAAGTTGGAGGCTCAAATCCTCACCTAGACATTTTGCAAATTGTTTGACCGAGATACAATTCCTAGTGTGTGCACCCCTTCACCCCAAACTTGTCATAAATCAAGTAATCACAATAAAGTTCTCAAAGTTCAGTTTTCAATTTTTCACATGGGGATCAATTTTCTATTTTCAGAACCTAGGGGGAAATCATCAATGGTCAAAATAATTCATGCAATCAATCTATGCTAAATTTAATTAAAATCCAACAAGCTTGCCGACACACATTCATACACATACTCTTGATCTTCTCAAATTATTCAAGAGTGACAAACAGAAACAAAAACAAAAACAAGAGTGAGGAAAGGAGAGGGTGCTCCCTGATCAAGTTTCTATGGTTGCATCCTCATCCAATTGGTCTCACGGGCTCCCTTCTGTTGCACAGCATCCTGGAAAAACTCCTGCAAATTAAAACCTTAATTGCAGATTCGCGAGGCGAGAGATCACTCGCGAGGCAAATATGGAAAAATTGTTTTCACACTTTCCATATTCGCGAGGCGAGTAGTATCTCGCGAGGCGAATCTGGAATTCCAACAGCTGATGATGCCCAGAATCGCGAGGCGAAGGCAGACCTCGCGACGCGAGACAGAAACGTGAGCAAGCCTCTGAGATTCATGGCTTCTGTCTCGCGTGGCCACTGTGGATTCGTGTGGCGAATCAAGCTTTTATATATATATATATATATATATATATATATATATATATATATATATATATATATATATATATATAAATGACAGAAGCTAAAAATAAAGAATACCTAGCTTGGGTTGCCTCCCAATAAGCGCTTCTTTAACGTCACTAGCTTGACTTATTAAGAAGCATCCACCTGGATCCCATAGCCTATGGCATAAAGGCCAAGAGATGCTCATCATGTGAGATCCTCCACCCGGATCCCATGGTTTGTGAAGTGGCATTTGCAGAAGCAATACGAATCTATTCACAATTCCACCTAGCCCGTGTGTGAAAACTCCATTGACCTCTACAATTGTGAACACACTTTCTCCGAGGTCAAATGGTATTTTCACAAGGAAGATTAATAGACAAGGGGAGGGGGATAACTTTCCAGTGTCCACACATGCATTTAGGCCAACATAGTTATCCAATGCAGTAATTTCAGGTTGCTTGGCAAGCATGGTGAAATCCACTACCACATCATCTGCATTTTGATCCATCCCCCTTTGCTCTGGTGCCTTGTCACTTGTCAACTCCTCTTTCTCGGGTTGCTCTTCCTCAACATGTGGTTGTTCTTCCTCAACTTCATGAGAACTAGTTGCATCCCTGTTAGATCCCAACACCCTACCGCTTCTAGTTGTTCTGGCATTGCATTGGTTCTTAGGTTTGTTCTCGGTATCACCTGGGAAAGTCCCTGGGAGACGCTCATTTAGTTGCTTTGCGAGCTGGGCAATCTGCATTTCTAGATTCTGAATTGCCAACCCTGTATGAGTTGCCAACTTATCAATGGCTGTGCTTGTATTGATTGCCAACTTCTCGACTGTCGCGCTCATCTTCTCAAAAGCCAACTCCCACGGTTGCCTTCCACCATCCTGTTGAGGTTGTTGTTGCCAATTCTGTTGAGGCTGTGGTTTCTCGGCTAGACTACCACTAGCATTACTCCAAGCGAAACCCGGATGGTCTCTCCTCACATAGCCCCTATTCTGATTCTGACTGTTCCTCTAATAGTTATTCTGGGGCACGCTGTCATAGAAATTGTGGCATGAGTCCACATGCTCTCGAGAGAAGTAGAACGGGACAGCTGAGTGTCATGGTCTCCATTACAATTTTCACAACCCGGAGGCATTCCCTCGTGTACCTCGCATACAAAACAAGGCAAGACCAAGTGGAATCAAATAAGTAGAGAGAGATAATAGTAAAAAATAAAATAAAAAAACAATAACTTAACCAAATAATCAAACTTCCCTAAAAATTAGGAAAATTGGTTGTGACAATACCCGGCAACGGCGCCAAAAACATGTTGAGTCACCGGCAAGTGTACCGGGTCGTCGCAAGTAATAAAATAAACACGGTAAGAATTTACCGAGGTCGAACTCAGGGATTGGGCTACCAATTCAACTAATTCGCGAGGAATTCGATAAGTTGGTCAAGTAACAGCAGATGGTTGAGAGGGAGAATAGGATCACAAATTAAATTAACAAATCTAATAGAACTAAGGTATTAAAATCTGGAAATTAAAATATCTAAGGTCTCAAATCCACCTACCCAATCATGCATAGTACCCAAGTGATGATGATTCTTCCCTAAGTTCAATTACAATGTCAACCAGGACCCCCAAATTCTCCTATATCCACTGTCGTGCTCAATAGGACGTATTCGATGATTGAGTTAATTACTTACTAGGTCTCATAACCCTAATCATCAATCTCTATTAAATCTGGTTCCTATAAGGTTGCACCGATCTCCTACTCACTCTCGTGCAATAGTCGATCGATGATCCCAATTCAAGTTCTAAAACGCGAATTGCCTCCTAAGCCTCAACACGTTTAACTAGTCAATCACGCATGCATATGATCAATGCAATATAATCAGAATTGGAAAACACTAATTGAGAAAAGGGAGAGAAACATACATCACATTGAATTCTACACCGCCATGGGTGGTTTCATTGATCCCTTAGATGAGGGGATTAGCTCCTCATGCCCGTAACGACAAACGAACAATCGGAATTAACCACCATTGTAAAATAAAAGAAGAAAAGAGGGAGACGCAGCTCCAGAGTAACAAGGATTCGGTCTAAACGCTACAAAATCAGTGGAGAATCAAAAGCTCCTCAATTCTGCCCTAAAACAGCAATATATAGGATTCAGGATCTGCGCGAACTCGCGAGGCGAGCAAGATCTCGCGAGGCGAATATTAAAATTGGCGCGCTTTCAAATTGGACTCTCGCGAGGCGATCAGACTCTCGCGAGGCGACATAGAGAAGATGACAATTCTGGCACAGTCAGGCCTTCAGGATCGAGAGGTGAGTGGTATCTTCGCGGGGCGAGACCGAAAGGATGACTGTTGCTGCTTAGATGATCTTCAGGCTCGCGAGGCGAGCATCCACTCGCGGGGCGAGTATCTCCAGAATGGCAATTTCCACTGTTTCTTGACTTTCCTTGACTCTCAGAGCTTCACTTCTAACCTGAAACAATAAAAAGAAACAAAAAGCGTAATTCTATTCAAAATAGACTAAAAACTACTAAAAATGCCTAAAACGAGTCAAAGTCTAACTTAACAACAAAACAAGGCCAATTTGGGCGAAATCGAGATTGAACTCGAATAATTAGCACAAAAACCACAGTCTTACTAGTTATAAAACTAGAAAAGCCAGAGGCTTATCAAAACACCCCAAACTTAAACCTTGCTTGTCCCCAAGCAAGCTAAACTCCAAAAGACTCAAGACTTGGCAAGCTTAAAGGATTCAATCAATTACGCACAAATTTCATGCAATCTTACAAAACAGTTTTTCTTCAATGTTTCCCCCCTTACATCAATGTAATCCCCACATTCATTTACTTTAAACAATTGAGAACTTCATCATGCATGCAATCATTAATCTAAGTTGAGGATCCAAGTTACACACAAAAGGGAGATCACCAAATTCAAACAATTGCCTTCCTCACAAGGGCATTTAGTAATTCACTCATTCGCTCAAATTCGTCTAGGCTATCAACTTTTCACTCAATTTCACATATCAAGAGCACTTTCCATGAATTTGATTTTCATCTCAAAAATAGTTCCCAAGAAAACATGCATGCAACATCAGAAGGTCTTTTAAAGGTTGTAATGGGGCCTGGCTAAGGGTAGGATATTCAAGGATACTAGGCTTAAGTCCCTAGGAACTAAGAGAGCATGAGCATTTGACACATTGAATCTCCTCTCAATTCCTTTTTTTCATTTTTCTTTTTGCCTTGGGTGACTACAGCCCTTTCCTTGCAAAGCTTTTTGTTTTGCCCCTTTTCTTTTGGCAATTTTTTTTTTCTCTTTTTTTTCTCTTTTTGCCTTGGGTTTCAACCTTTATTTTTCTTTTTATCAACCCAAAATGACATATCGCCTTGTAGCCACCCCAAACTTAGTTTCTCACAACCCTTCTCTTGCTAAGGTTCCATGCTCTCCTAATCCTAAGATTGGGTTAACATGGTTTTTTCAGATTTTGGCTTATAATATAGGGTCATCAAGAAACAATAGTCTGATTAGGCTCAATGTGGCTAACTAGGGAACATGCATTAGGGATTTTTATTTTTAGGTCAAGTAGTTATTTCTAAGAAAATTGCCTAAATCATTTGATGCAACACATAAACATGCAAACCATGAAGAGATTCAAGCAAATTCGGGAAAGTGCAACTTAAAAGTGATTCACACAATCAAAAACAAAGTTGGAGGCTCAAATCCTCACCTGGACATTTTGCAAATTGTTTGACCGAGATACAATTCCTAGTGTGTGCATCCCTTCTCCCCAAACTTGTCATAAATCAAGTAATCACAATAAAGTTCTCAAAGTTCAGTTTTCAATTTTTCACATGGGGATCAATTTTCTATTTTCAGAACCTAGGGGGAAATCATCAATGGTCAAAATAATTCATGCAATCAATCTATGTTAAATTTAATTAAAATCCAACAAGCTTGCCGACACACATTCATACACATACTCTTGATCTTCTCAAATTATTCAAGAGTGACAAACAGAAACAAAAACAAAAACAAAAACAAGAGTGAGGAAAGGAGTGGGTGCTCCCTGATCAAGTTTCTATGGTTGCATCCTCATCCAATTGGTCTCACGGGCTCCATTCTATTGTACAGCATCCTGGAAAAACTCCTGCAAATTAAAACCTTAATTGCAGATTCGCGAGGCGAGAGATCACTCGCGAGGTGAATCTGGAAAAATTGTTTTCACATTTTCCATATTCGCGAGGCGAGTAGTATCTCGCGAGGCGAATCTGGAATTCCAACAGCTGATGATGCCCAGAATCGCTAGGCGAAGGAAGACCTCGCGACGCGAGACAGAAACGTGAGCAAGCCTCTGAGATCCATGGCTTCAGTCTCGCGTGGCGAATCAAGCTTTTTATATATATATACATATAAATGACAGAAGCTAAAAACAAAGGATACCTAGATTGGGTTGCCTCCCAATAAGCGCTTTTTTAATGTCACTAGCTGGACTTATTAAGAAGCATCCACCTCGATCCCATAGCCCGTGGCATAAAGGCCAAGAGATGCTCATCATGTGAGATCCTCCACCCGGATCCCATGGTTTGTGAAGTGGAAATTACAGAAGCAATACGAATCTATTCACAATTCCACCTAGCCCGTGTGTGAAAACTCCATTGACCTCTACAATTGTGAACTCACTTTCTCCGAGGTCAAATGGTATTTTCACAAGGAAGATTAACAGACAAGTGGAGGGGGCTAACTTTCCAGTGTCCACACATGCATTTAGGCCAACATAGTTATCCAATGCAGTAATTTCAGGTTGCTTGGCAAGCATGGTGAAATCCACTACCACATCATCTGCATTTTGATCCATCCCCCTTTGCTCCGGTGCCTTGTCACTTGTCAACTCCTCTTTCTCAGGTTGCTCTTCTTCAACATGTGGTTGTTCTTCCTCAACTTTATGAGAACTAGTTGCATCCCTGTTAGATCCCAACACCCTACCGCTTCTAGTTGTTCTGGCATTGCATTGGTTCTTAGGGTTGTTCTCGGTATCACCTGGGAAAGTCCCTGGGAGACGCTCATTTAGTTGCTTTGCGAGCTGGGCAATCTGCATTTCTAGATTCTGAATTGCAAACCCTGTATGAGTTGCCAACTTATCAATGGCTGTGCTTGTATTGATTGCCAACTTCTCGACCGTCGCGTTCATCTTCTCAAAAGCCAACTCCCACGGTTGCCTTCCACCATCCTGTTGAGGTTGTTGTTGCCAATTCTGTTGAGGTTGTGGTTGCCCGGCTAGACCACCACTAGCATTACTCCAAGCGAAACCCGGATGGCCTCTCCTCACATAGCCCCTATTCTGATTCTGACTGCTCCTCTGATAGTTATTCTGGGGCACGCTGTCATAGAAATTGTGGCATGAGTCCACATGCTCTCGAGAGAAGTAGAACGGACAACTCTGAGTGTCATGGTCTCCATTACAATTTTCACAACCCGGAGGCATTCCCTCGTGTACCTCGCATACAAAACAAGGCAAGACCAAGTGGAATCAAATAAGTAGAGAGAGATAATAGTAAATAAAAATAAAAATAAAAATAAAAATAACAACCAAATAATCAAACTTCCCTAAAAATTAGGAAAATTGGTTGTACCAATCCGCGGCAACGGCGCCAAAAACTTGTTGAGTCACCGGCAAGTGTACCGGGTCGTCGGAAGTAATAAAATAAACACGGTAAGAATTTACCGAGGTCGAACTCAGGGATTGGGCTACCAATTCAACTAATTCGCGAGGAATTCGATAAGTTGGTCAAGTAACAACAGATGGTTGAGAGGGAGAATAGGATCACAAATTAAATTAACAAATCTAATAGAACTAAGGTATTAAAATCTGGAAATTAAAATATCTAAGGTCTCAAATCCACCTACCCAATCATGCATAGTACCCAAGTGATGATGATTCTTCCCTAAGTTCAATTACAATGTCAACCAGGACCCCCAAATTCTCCTATATCCACTGTCGTGCTCAATAGGACGTATACGATGATTGAGTTAATTACTTACTAGGTCTCATAACCCTAATCATCAAACTCTATTAAATATGGTTCCTATAAGGTTGCACCGATCTCCTACTCACTCTCGTGCAATAGTCGATCGATGATCCCAACTCAAGTTCTAAAACGCGAATTGCCTCCTAAGCCTCAACACGTTTAACTAGTCAATCACGCATGCATATGATCAAAGCAATATAATCAGAATTGGAAAACACTAATTGAGAAAAGGGAGAGAAACATACATCACATTGAATTCTACACCGCCTTGGGTGGTTTCATTGATCCCTTAGACGAGGGGATTAGCTCCTCATGCCCGTAACGACAAACGAACAATCGGAATTAACCACCATTGTAAAATAAAAGAAGAAAAGAGGGAGACGCAGCTCCAGAGTAACAAGGATTCGGTCTAAACGCTACAAAATCAGTGGAGAATCAAAAGCTCCTCAATTCTGCCCTAAAACAGCAATATATAGGATTCAATATCTGCGCGAACTCGCGAGGCGAGCAAGATCTCGCGAGGCGAATATTAAAATTGGCACGCTTTCAAATTGGACTCTCGTGATGCGATCAGACTCTCGTGAGGCGACACAGAAGATGACAATTCTGGCACAGTCAGGCCTTCAGGATCGCGAGGCGAGTGGTATCTTCGCGGGGCGAGACAGAAAGGATGACTGTTGCTGCTTAGCTGATCTTCAGGCTCGCGAGGCGAGCATCCACTCGCGGGGCGAGTATCTCCAAAATGGCAATTTCCACTGTTTCTTGACTTTCCTTGACTCTCAGAGCTTCACTTCTAACCTGAAACAATAAAAAGAAACAAAAAGCGTAATTCTATTCAAAATAGACTAAAAACTACTAAAAATGCCTAAAACGAGTCAAAGTCTAACTTAAGAGTAAAACAAGGCCAATTTGGGCGAAATCGAGATTGAACTCGAATAATTAGCACATAAACCACAGTCTTACTAGTTATAAAACTAGATAAGCCAGAGACTTATCAAGGGGTTCCTAAGCCTCGCCGTGATGAGATAAGATGTCATGGTAAGGGTACACATGGCTTAAGAATTAATATCAAGGGTCGGGAGGAAGTGCTTCAAGCACATTTGTATGTATTGAACAACATCGATTCTGTTCAACCTTTCTTAATTGAACATAAGAGAAAAGTCAATCAAGAAAACCCTCGAATGAGTGAAAGGTGGTTGTTGAACAAGCATAACAAGACTTTCTTACCATGGTTCAAGGAAGAAATGCTTAAGGATGGTAGTACTGCTTCTGATGATGTAAGATGGCTAGCACGTGGGCCTAGCTTCAACGTCATATGTTGGAGCGGATACGACATCAATAACTTTTCCTTTTATATAAAGGAACAAGATAGCAAGAGTACCATGCAAAATAGTGGGGTTATGATCGTTTCTGAAGCAATGCACTTCTCTAGTACAAAGGACACAAAACCCGTTAAAGCATCGACACCTTACTTTGGATATATTGAAGATATTTGGGTGCTCGATTACACTAAGCTTACGGTGCCGGTTTTTAAATGTAAGTGGGTTGATAGTAACGGTGGTGTACAAACCGATGAATTGGGGTTCACATTGGTAGACCTCAACAAGTTAGGCCATATAAATGAGCCTTTCATAATGGCTTCCCAAGCAAAACAAGTGTTCTACATCATTGATCCTTCTAACAAAAGGTTGTCCGCGGTTCTCCAAGGAAAAAGCATGTATAATGTTAGTGATGAAAATCAATATTCAAATCTTGATATTCCTGAGACTCCTTCTTTTTCAACAAACATGCCTACTATAATTGAGGAGACATGGGTGGACGATGTACATGCCACTCGTGATGATCATCACGAAAGGATATTGATATAGGTAGTTTAAACTTAGTATACATTTATTTTTACGATGTACATGCCACTCGTGATGATCATCACGAAAGGATATTGATATAGGTAGTTTAAACTTAGTATACATTTATTTTTATTTATACTTCTGTATTTATTTTTAGTTATAACCTATTTTAATAAATATGTATTGTTTCTGAACAGGCATACATATGGATCAGTCGAATGGCCCACATGCACGGGAGGACAGTAGTGTGGGGCGTATGCAGGACCCGATCGCGCCTACGCCTGATTCTAGTGTAAGTTTACATGTTATATATTATCTTTAGTCCTTCTTTTTAATGTAAGTTTATAATGTTACAACCCTCTATTTTATCATTTTTTTGTCCATACAGACATCACAGTCTCATAGGAAACGGGGTAGAGGAGCCACGACTTTGAAGAAATTAGAGAAGGCCAGGAAAAGCGGACAGAAGCTTGAGGTTTGCTTTGATGCTAATCTAAAGCCCCAGGGACCCCGTGCTAAAGATTTTAAAAAAGTGGGTGTTTCTACAAGCGAAGCAGCACGTTAGCTTCAACTACAACCATTGGAATGACGTTCCACAGAACGTTAAGGATCAGATTTGGGAGGCTATCACGGTATTTTACCTTTACATTCTTTTGATTTACATTATTATATAATTATCCAAGTTATAATCCATCCAGTTGTTATGTATTTAATGTGTAGGTAGCTTGGACTGTGCCAAATGACGAGTATCATCGTACGAAATGTATGAAAATGGCATCAAAGCATTGGAATGGGTTCAAGCATGATCTTACCAGGTACTATGTATCTGGGAAGAAGTGGCTTGATAAGATGTTCTCGGATTATCCCTGGATTGATCAGGATACTTGGGATATGTTTGCTAGGAGCCGACAGGATGAAGAATTCCAGGTTGGTTGAATAAGTTAATTTTGTATGCTTCTTATAGATCATTTAACTGTATTTAATTATATGTTTTTGTTTGAATAGTCTAAGGCAGAGAAGGGTAGGTAGAATCAGGCGTAGAACGTCCTCCGTCACACCATGTCTCGGGGTGGGTACGAGACTCGGATCGCGGAGATGATGGCAGATAGGCTGAGGGTGAAGCAGGAATAGCACGTTGCTAGGATAGAAAGAGGAGAGATGTCTGAGGGCACACCATTAAGTCCTCCGTCGGACATCGACCGCGAGGATGTCTGGTTAGCCGGCCGAATGACAAAGACAGGCACTTTTAAAGTTGATGCCACTCGCGAAGTGGCAGATAAGATTGTAAGTAAATAATTAACTTCATTTCAATTGATATTTTTATAGATATTTTTTACATTTTTCACTTGCACGTTTTTTCATTTCTTCATTGTAGATGGATCTTAAAGCACAATGCTCCCAGGGCTCATTCGTCCCTTCTGGACGGCGAGACGTCTTGATGACTGCTCTAGGCAAGAAAGACCATCCTGGTCGGGTTATCGGTGTTCCTGGGAACGTGACCATCAGCGAATATTATTGCAAGTCTTCTTCACAAGAGCGGGTCGTCGATGAGGCATCAATTTTGGAATCCATGACTCAGCAGCTCATCTCCAACCTTGCTATTACAACGCATCTGATGAAAAACTTGCTATCCAACCCAGAATTCTAGCAGGCGCTTGCTAGAGAGCTAACCTCCGTCGGTTCATCCCAGGACACCGCAGGACATGCCAACCCTTCACATGTGAGCACAAAAGAGAGTTATAGTAGGGCACATGTGGAGGACGATGAGTTGGCAACTAGGGAGCGGGAGTTGGAAGTCCAACGCCGTGAGCTTGAGTTGGAAATGCAAAGGCGTGTGCTTGAGTTGGACTTCAAACGCCGTGAGCTCGAAATGGTAACAAAGTTATGTATTCATTATTAATGTCCAAATTAGTCAAATAATTACTTGTGTTTTTTTTAATTATCAACAACTTATCTATTTTATTTTTTCTCAATTGAAGGCCAAGTCGACGTCGGTGTCGCAGTCACCTGTCACTCGTTTGTTCTCACTTGGTGAGGATTATGCCTTTGAGATTTTTGAATGTCCATTGGAGCACAATGGATGGATGGCACACCCAAATCAAGAGAGGATATTTTCCTTCTGTGGTGAAGATCTCGGGCACGCCTACAAAGATAACGTGTGGATGGCCAGCACGGTTTTGAGTCTATGGTGCACGTAAGTTAATTTTAATTTTATAACTTATTTATTTTTGGTATTTTTCCATTTAATAATTTATTTTAATTTCAATATATATATTATGCAATTAACATCCACACCTTTTCATATCTTAGGTATCTCCATCGTCTTCAGCTTGATAATGGTTCCAATTCAGTTTATGGCTTCTTAGATCCGTCAATCCTTATGCCTCAAGTCTTTGCTGGCGATGAATTAAGTAAATACATAGGGAACTTGATGGGAGACAATCGGAAAGAATTATATCTGGCTCCCTACTATATGAATAACCATTGGCAGTTGCTCGTACTTCACCCGTCTAGGCATACTGTCATACTCTTCTGCTCTCTCCACCAAAACCCGCCACAGGAGGTGGTGGAAGCTGTAAATACGTAAGTAATTAATCTTCAATATAATTTAAGTTTTAATATCAGTTGTTTTTAGTTTATTACACACATGATATATGAATTTGTTAATTGACATAATTAATTGTTTATGATAGCGCGCTGAAGGCGAGTAGCGTAAGTTGCACCAACGGGAGAAGTAGGACTTCTAAGGCTAAAGGAAATCCTGATTGGATCATCCTCAAGGTTTGGTAGTTTGTTTATCAAATAATTAATATTATAATTACTAATTTATATGTATATTTAACTGACATTGAAATTAATTTTGTTTGTAGTCTCGATTTCAACCTGGCGGGTGGTCGTGCGGCTATTATGCGATGCTTCATATGCTGAACATAGTCTCCGCATCTATTACGGATGGATGGAAGAAGGTAATATTTAAACAACTTGTTAAATTATATAATATAGTTTTGGTGATGATTTGCGTTAATGTTATTGTTATTATTTGAACGTGTGTAGGCATTTAACAACCAATTGCCTCTTCAAAAAGATGAGTTTAGAGACTTGAGGATGCGCTTGGCAGAATTCTTCTTCAAGTATGCGGCTGAAAAAGGAATTGACAAGATACCTCAGCAATACTTAGATGAATAGTTTTTTTGTTACACTTTAGCAACTAATTAATAACATATATATATATATATATATATATATATATATATATATATATATATATATATTTAGTTAGATTGGTAGTTTTGTTTTTAGACATTAGAGACTAAAATTTATATATATATATACTTGTAGATAGTTATGTTTTTCCTATACATGGGTTTTGGTTTTAATTTCCCCCATTGTTCCTTTGTATATTTCTTTTCTTTTTGTTAATATTGAAATTTAAGGGTAGTGTTTGCAATTCTGTAATGTGTGATATTCTGTGTTACTGCGATATTTACTGAATGCAGGGATAGCTGAGAGGAGTGATATTTTAAAACTGAATTTAAAAAAAAAATCTATTAACGTCAGTTGTATCAAACAACTGACGTTAATAGTATTTTATAAAATATACAGTACACTATTAACGTCAATTGCAATAAACAACTGATGTTAAAAATAAAACCTTTAACGTCAATTCTTTAACACAACTGACGTTAGTTTGAACAACATTAACGTCAGTTGTGTTAAAGAACTGACGTTAATTGTTTTATTTTTAATGTCAGTTGTAAAACAACTAACGTTAAAATATTAACTATTAACGTCAGTTGTATTTACGTCAGACAATATTCTGACGTATAAAATCAATTTTAACTGACGTAAAAAGCACTTATTGCACTAGTGAAAGTTTCTGCGGGTGTCTTCAGGGCATCAAAGTTCCACATGGTTACTCTTCAAATATGAAGAGGCTTGTCTCTAGTGATCTTAAATTGGTTGGCTTAAAGTCTCATGATTGTCACATCTTGATGCAACAACTTTTGCCCGTTGCTATTCGTGGTATTGCTCCAAAAAATGTGAGACATGCCATTACTCGGTTGTTCTCATTTTTCAATTCTATATGTAGCAAAGTCGTTGACCCCTTTATGTTGGATGACTTGGAAGTTGAGGCCGCTACAATCTTGTGCCAATTGGAGATGTATTTTCCTCCTTCCTTTTTCGACATAATGGTTCACTTAATTGGTCATTTGGTGAGGGAGATTAGATTATGTGGTCCGGTTTTTCTGAGATGCATGTACCCAATTGAAAGCTACATGAAGATCTTGAAAGGGTACGTGAAGAATCCTCATCGTCCGGAAGCATCTATTGTTCAAAGGTATGTTGCAGAAGAAGCTATTGAGTTTTGTTCGGACTACCTTCATAACACGGATCCTATAGGGGTTCCTAAGCCTCGGCATGATGAGATAAGATGTCAAGGTAAGGGTACACATGGCTTAAGAATTAATAGTAAGGGTCGAGAGGAAGTGATTCAAGCACATTTGTATGTATTGAACAAAATCGATTATGTTCAACCTTTCTTATTTGAACATAAAAGAAAAGTCAATCAAGAAAACCCGTCGAATGAGAGAAAGGTGGTTGTTGAACAAGCATAACAAGACTTTCTTACCATGGTTCAAGGAACAAGATAACAAGAGTACCATGCAATAACTTTTCCTTTTATATAAAGGAACAAGATAACAAGAGTACCATGCAAAATAGTGGGGTTATGATCGTTGCCGAAGCAATGCACTTCTCTAGTGCAAAGGACACAAAACCCGTTAAAGCACCGACACCTTACTTTGGATATATTGAAGATATTTGGGTGCTAGATTACACTAAGCTTATGGTGCCCATTTTTAAATGTAAGAGGGTTGATAGTAACAGTGGTGTACAAACCGACGAATTGGGGTTCACATTGGTATACCTCAACAAGTTAGGTCATATAAATGAGCCTTTCATAATGGCTTCCCAAGCAAAACAAGTGTTCTACATCACCGATCCTTCTAACAAATGGTTGTCTGTGGTTCTCCAAGGAAAAAACATGTATAATGGTAGTGATGAAAATCAAGATTCAAATCTTGATATTCCTGAGACTCCTTCTTTTTCAACAAACATGCCTACTATAATCAAGGAGACACAGGTGGACGATGTACATGCCACTCGTGATGATCATCACGAAGGGATATTGATATAGGTAGTTTAAACTTAGTATACATTTATTTTTATTTATACTTCTGTATTTATTTTTAGTTATAACCTATTTTAATAAATATATATTGTTTCTGAACAGGCATACATATGGATCAGTCGGATGGCCCACATGCACGGGAGGACACTGTGGGGCCTACGCAGGACCCGATCGCGCCTACGCCTGATTCTAGTGTAAGTTTACATGTTATATACTATCTTTAGCTCTTCTTTTTAATGTAAGTTTATAATGTTACAACCCTCTATTTTATCATTTTTTTGTCCATACAGACATCACAGTCTCATAGGAAACGGGGTAGAGGAGCCACGACTTTGAAGAAATTAGAGAAGGTCGGGCAAAGCGGACAGAAGCTTGAGGTTTGCTTTGATGCTAATCTAAAGCCTCAGGGACCCCGTGCTAAAGATTTTAAAAAGTGGGTGTTTCTACAAGCGAAGCAGCACGGTGGCGTCAACTACAACCATTGGAATGACGTTCCACAGAACGTTAAGGATCAGATTTGGGAGGCTATCACGGTATTTTACCTTTAAATTCTTTTGATTTACATTATTATATAATTATCCGAGTTATAATCCATCCAGTTGTTATGTATTTAATGTGTAGGTAGCTTGGACTGTGCCAAATGACGAGTATCATCGTACGAAATGTATGAAAATGGCATCAAAGCATTGGAATGGGTTCAAGCATGATCTTACCAGGTACTATGTATCTGGGAAGAAGCGGCTTGATAAGATGTTCTCGGATTATCCCTGGATTGATCAGGATACTTGGGATATGTTTGCTAGGAGTCGACAGGATGAAGAATTCCAGGTTGGTTGAATAAGTTAATTTTGTATGCTTCTTATAGATCATTTAACTGTATTTAATTATATGTTTTTGTTTGAATAGGCTAAGGAAGAGAAGGGTAGGTAGAATCAGGCGAAGAACGTCCTCCGTCACACCATGTCTCGGGGTGGGTACGAGACTCGGATCGCGAAGATGATGGCGGATAGGCTGAGGGTGAAGCAGGAAGAGCATGCTGCTAGGATAGAAAGAGGAGAGGTGCCTGAGGGCACACCATTAAGTCCTCCGTCGGACATCAACCACGAGGATGTCTGGTTAACCGGCCGCATGACAAAGACAGGATCTTTTAAAGTTGATGCCACTCACGAAGTGGCAAATAAGATTGTAAGTAAATAATTAACTTCATTTCAATTGATATTTGTATACATATTTTTAACACTTTTCACTTGCACGTTTTTACATTTCTTCATTGTAGATGGATCTTATAGCACAATGCTCCCAAGGCTCATTCGTCCCTTCTAGATAGCGGGACGTCTTGATGACTGCTCTAAGCAAGAAAGACCTTCCTGGTCGGGTTATCGGTGTTCCTGGGAACGTGACCATCAGAGAATATTATGGCAAGTCTGCTTCACGAAAGCTGGTCATCGATGAGGCATCAATTTTGGATGACATGACTCAGCAGCGCATCTCCAACCCTGCTATTACAACGCATCTGATGAAAAGCTTACTATCCAACCCATAATTCAAGCAGGCGCTTTCTAGAGAGATTTCCTCCATCGGTTCATCCCAGGACACCGCAGGACATGCCAACCCTTCACATGTGAGCACAAAAGAGAGTTATAGTAGGGCACATGTGGAGGACGATGAGTTGGAAGCTAGGGAGCGGGAGTTGGAAGTCCAACGCCGTGAGCTTGAGTTAGAAATGCAAAGGCGTGAGCTTGAGTTGGACTTCAAACGCCGTGAGCTCGAAATGGTAACAAAGTTATGTATTCATTATTAATGTCCAAATTAGTCAAATAATTACTTGTGTTTTTTTTAATTATCAACAACTTATCTATTTTATTTTTTCTCAATTGAAGGCCAAGTCGACGTCGGTGTCGCAGTCACCTGTCACTCGTTTGTTCTCACTTGGTGAGGATTATGCCCTTGAGATTTTTGAATGTCCATTAGAGCACAATGGATGGATGGCACACCCAAATCAAGATAGGATATTTTCCTTCTGTGGTGAAGATCTCGGGCACGCCTACAAAGATAACGTGTGGATGGCCAGCACGGTTTTGAGTCTATGGTGCACGTAAGTTAATTTTAATTTTATAACTTATTTATTTTTGGTATTTTTCCATTTAATAATTTATTTTAATTTCAATATATATATTATGCAATTAACATCCACACCTTTTCATATCTTAGGTATCTCCATCGTCTTCAGCTTGATAATGGTTCCAATTCAGTTTATGGCTTCTTAGATCCGTCAATCCTTATGCCTCAAGTCTTTGCTGGCGATGAATTAAGTAAATACATAGGGAACTTGATGGGAGACAATCGGAAAGAATTATATCTGGCTCCCTACTATATGAATAACCATTGGCAGTTGCTCGTACTTCACCCGTCTAGGCATACTGTCATACTCTTCTGCTCTCTCCACCAAAACCCGCCATAGGAGGTGGTGGAAGCTGTAAATACGTAAGTAATTAATCTTCAATATAATTTAAGTTTTAATATCAGTTGTTTTTAGTTTATTACACACATGATATATGAATTTGTTAATTGACATAATTAATTGTTTATGATAGCGCGCTGAAGGCGAGTAGCGTAAGTTGCACCAACGGGAGAAGTAGGACTTCTAAGGCTAAAGGAAATCCTGATTGGATCATCCTCAAGGTTTGGTAGTTTGTTTATCAAATAATTAATATTATAATTACTAATTTATATGTATATTTAACTGACATTGAAATTAATTTTGTTTGTAGTCTCGATTTCAACCTGGCGGGTGGTCGTGCGGCTATTATGCGATGCTTCATATGCTGAACATAGTCTCCGCATCTATTACGGATGGATGGAAGAAGGTAATATTTAAACAACTTGTTAAATTATATAATATAGTTTTGGTGATGATTTGCGTTAATGTTATTGTTATTATTTGAACGTGTGTAGGCATTTAACAACCAATTGCCTCTTCAAAAAGATGAGTTTAGAGACTTGAGGATGCGCTTGTGAAATTCTTCTTCAAGTATGAGGCTGAAAAAGTAATTGACAAGATACCTCAGCAATACTTAGATGAATAGTTTTTTTGTTACACTTTAGCAACTAATTAATAACATTTTATATATATATATATATATATATATATATATATATACTTAGATTGGTAGTTTTGTTTTTAGACATTAGAGACTAAAATTTATATATATATATATATATATATATATATATATATATATATATATATATATATATACTTGTAGATAGTTATGTTTTTCCTATACATAGGATTTGGTTTTAAGTCCCCCCATTGTTCCTTTGTATATTTCTTTTCTTTTTGTTAATATTGAAATTTAAGGGTACTGTTTGCAATTCTATAATGTGTGTGATATTCTGTGTTACTGGGATATTTACTGAATACAGGGATAGCTGAGGGGAGTGATAATTTTAAAAAAATCTATTAACGTCAGTTGTATCAAACAACTGACGTTAATAGTATTTTATAAAATATACAGTACACTATTAACGTCAGTTGTATTAGGAAACTGACGTTAAAAATAAAACCTGTAACGTCTGACGTTAGTTTGAACAACATTAACGTCAGTTGTGTTAAAGAACTGACGTTAATAGTTTTATATTTAACGTCGGTTGTTTAAACAACTGACGCTAAAATATTAACTATTAACGTCGGATGTATTTACGTCAGACAATATTCTGACGTATAGAATCAATTTTAACTGACGTAAAAAACACTTATTGCACTAGTGTATCCATGTTTTATTTCAACATGATGAGGACTCCTAGCCCATAACAACGAAATTAGGACACACAGTCCTCAATTATAAAATTAGGAATCCTAGCCCATAATATCACGATTAGGACCCTTGGTCCATAATTCTTGACACGAATCCCAGATCATGTGCACAAACTGAATGCTAGAGGCGACGTCTCACGAACTAGTATTCTCTTTTACATGTGCTTACTTTTCGCTCAGTGAAAATCAAAAACCAAAACAAAACCTCGGTCACTTATCCAAGTAACAAGAACATTTCTAAATCATTTAGGAGAAAATCTTTTCCTTTACAAAGTCTTTTATAAAACATTTGGAAATTCGTTTGCTTTTGAAATCCTTGATGGAATAAAGTCAAATATTTTCAAAGGAGTTTTTCCTTCATGAAATGCATAGTTCGAAAAGGGTTTTCTCTCATACAAACTTTGGATCATAAAAAGGTAGTTTCTATTGAATTAAAAACACTTCAACGTTTCTTTTGAAAACAAGAATCTCATTCTCCTGAAGTAAGCGTTTTAAACAAGGAACTTTTATAAATGAAACCAATACTTTCAAAGTTCTATTCAAGGCTTATTAAGGCTTTTAATTCTTATAATCATTGTGCACAGACCCAAGTCCGGATTCTCAAACTTCAATCAACATTAATGTATTCTCAACAATAATATCACAGTTAACGACAGTTCATCGTATATATACAACTCACAATACTTTAAGGCAAGTAATAATCAACTTCAGGTAATAATCACAATAGTTCAAGTAAACAAGTCATTCAAGTATTTGCTCCATATCATAATAATATTCAAATCACTCAAGTAAACACATACACACATGCATATAGTCATTGAATATCCCTAGGCAATCCCCTCTTACCTTCGGTGAAGGTAAAGAGATTAGATGCTCGAAGAGGTATACCACGAACGTCCTCGTTTCCTCCGCGATGGAAGTCTAAGGTTATGAACACAAAATCACAAGTTAAAATCTTTCAAGAACACTAAACCACAAGGTATAGGTTCGGCCAAGACTAGTTCTTAGGGTTAGAGATTCCCGAAAATTATACAACTCATGGATTTATGATCCTTAAGTGTTAGGAGTTCATAAACAATGATCATTTAACAAAGTTGAATTAAAATCCCCCTAAATTATAAACTTGGGGTATTCGGTCAAGGCTAGTAAAATAGGTTAGCATTCACTAAACTTTCCAATCTCTTAGGTTTAGCATCCATATGTATTAAGGAGCTCAAAACCATGATCATTTTGGGAAAATAAGAACAAAGTATCCTAGGTCCATAACCTTCTAGGTTAGGCCTTCATAGGATTTATAGGCTAGAAATCTTTAAACTTTCCAATCTCTTAGACTTAGCATCCAGATATCTTATGGAGCTCATGTCCATGATCATCTTGGAAAAATGAAAGTAACACATACTAGCTTTAATAGAATAAACAAGTTGAACTTTCCAATCTTTTAGACTTAGCATCCAAATATCTTATGGAGCTCAGGTCCATGGTCAGCTTGGAAAACAATGGAAACTTAAACATTCCAATCTCTTAGACTTAGCATCCAAATATCTTATGGAGCTCAAGTCCATGATCATTTTAGAAAAATAAAAACTCAAACATCCTAGCACCTAAACACTAAGTTTCGGCCATCATAGGATGATGAGGAAAATATTCTTTGTTTAACAATAACTCTTAGGTTTAGAATCACAAGGTATTAAGAGTTCTAAATCCATGATCAATACTTGGAAAGTTGAAACATAGTATCCTAGGCCTACTTATTCATATTTTTCGGTCATCATAGGAACAAGCTATCAAAACTTCCAAGATTTATAGATTCAAGATCAAAGGATAGTTAGAAACTCAAACACATGACCATATTCCAAAAGTTGAAACAAAAACTTCCTAGGTCACAAATGCAAGCATTCGGCCTTCATTGGAATAGATGGGTAGAGATTTTTGTTTTACACAACCTCTTAGTATGTGAAAATATAAGTTAATACCAGACTATAGAAAGTGGTTTCAACTCAAAAGGAGTTTTCTACCATTTTAGAGAGATTTTAGAAGTTTAAAGCATATAAAGAACACATAAAGTAAACTAAGAAATAAAATATGAAACTTGCAAAAAGATTCATATGAGAGCATTACCCTTAGTATAATGAAGAACTTTAATGAAGAACTTAAGTAGAAAAGATGAATAAAAACTAAAGCTTTAAGAGCTTGAACTTTTTAGAAGAAAGAAGAAGATGAAGGTTTAATGGAGGTTGAAGGAGGAAGATGACGAAGTGAAAATGAAGGGGGTATATATAGGGAAAGGGGAGAAGTCCACGGCTCCAGGGGGAAAAGAGGGAGAGCTTGTTGAGCAAGCTTGGTGGTTTAATGCTTGATTGGATGGAAGAAAAAAGAGAAATGACTTTTGGATTAGAATAGTAGGTTGCATTTCCGATCGTAATTCCTTTGACGTTTTCGCCCAAATAAAATATTATATTTTATTTTTGAACGAAAATTTTCAAAATAACCAAAGTTAAAGGAAACATAATAAAAACACTAACAGTTTCGTTCACAGGTCAAAATTAGGTATCCTGCACAGTAAACTTGTACCGGCAGTGAAAATGCAGACCGACTTCCGTCTGAATTTTCAACCAAAAATTTTACCGTGACTTCATATGATATAACAACACAAGAAAATTATTTTAGTTTAATTAAAATCATCCTCTGAGTTTAATTTAAAATAAACACATTTAAATATGTATTTACTGCTATAGAAATATAGGGAAAAAAACAGGGTGTTACATTTTGCATTTCCCATTGTACTATGTTATTTTTTGCATTTCCTCGATGGTACTATGTTTCTCTCACAAGGAAACAAAGCATTAAAACAGATAAAACAAATAGGAAGGACAAACATTCGTTTGAAATAAATATCAATCATTTGAAATAAATATTTATTTGTGGTCGGGCTAGCAATTACTTAGCTAGACGGAGCATATTAAAACTTATAAGAAAAAGAGCTCATCTACTAAAAGCTGTGTCTACACGCTCATGGGTAAAATCAAGTCTATGGACTTGGAGTTTTCTTTTCACTCGTCTACTTACGTGGCATATCCTCTCGTCTATCATCAAGTCTTTGGACTTGCTATATTTCAGTGAGTTATTTTGATCTTCATCTATTGACGTGGCATTTAAGCTTGTCAACTCATTGAAACTAAAGTTCCCGTCTACTGAGAGATATAAATAAATAAATTTACCAAGTGTTTTGAGCAGCTCGTCTACATGAATGGATGCAGAGTCACAATCTAAGTCCAAGCAGATATAAGGAACCTTTTCAAGGTTTCCATAACTTATATATCTTTGAAATTCCTGCAAGACTAGATAAAGCATGTTATATCTCAACTAAAACTTTGCCATGCAAATTTAATCCTTTTTGTTAACATCAAAACTTAGAGATTATTTAATCCAAATCACTTTGGTTCCAACAAAGAGGACTCATGATCATGGTTGATGAGGATATACCTCTTGATGATGAAGGAAATGAAAGAATTTGATCAAATTTGCAAGCTTTCTTCTATGGTGTTTCTAGGGTTCATGAAGAAGATGAGTTAGAATTGTGTAATATGAGTAAAATGAAATGTTAGGATGGCTGAGAGAGAGAGGGCGCCATGTTTGATTAGTGTGTAGTGAAGCCTTGGTCAAAATTGTAAGGAGCAAGATGAAGAGAATTTGAGTTTTGCTACCAAACATTTACAAGAATACATGACTTCACACTTGACATTAATGCATTATGGTGACTAGATGAAGTGAAAAAAAAAATATCCAAGTGAGTTGTATGGAGTTAGGGCCGTCTACCATTAGGGTAGAATGGTCCAATATTTTGTGGGACAAACTTGGAAATTCCATGGAAGCTTAAGGGCATTTAGGTCATTTCTTTAAGGAGGTTAGAAATTATTTTGGAACTCCATCATTACTTGGATAAGGATGCATTAAATGCTCGTCACATCAGTCATATCCATCACCTCAGCTCCCTGTTCGGCTTCATCATTTACCCGACATAGGTTTTCCGCTGTTCCCTTCGAAGATTTTTCCCAATTAAAATATAATATTTCATTTATGAGCGCAAATTTTAAAAATAACCAAATTCATTGGAAATATGATAAAAACCTAAATCGTTTCGTTCTCGAGTCAAAATTAGGTTTTCTGATCAGTAAAAGTTTACCGTCAGTGAAAACACAGACCGAGTTCTGTCTGAATTTTGAACCCAAAATTTAACTGTAACCTTATACTATAAATTAGAGTCTAAATATGATTTTTTTTATTCAAAATAATTTTCTAGGTCTCGGATGAAAATATAAATAAATATACATATATTTACTATTATTGAAAAGCAGTAAAAATCGGGGTGTTACAAAGTGCATTTGCATGTCTTGAATGGATTCTCCTTGCTTCACCATGTATTCTCTTGATCAGAGTGTTTGTCCTTACACGTTTGACTTCACTTATTCCTTCATGGGTGACTTGCCACATTTCTTTGGCCGTCTTGCAAGTTGAGAACCTAAAAAATTCTCCCCTGCTCAAATAAGATGTTAATATCTTTTTAGAACTAAAATTAAATTGGAATTTCTTTTTCTCATCTTTAGTTTGTTCATCTCTAGGCTTAACAACAGATTTATCATATACTTCTTTCATAGGAATAAAAGGTCAATTTTCAATGGCATCCCAAATATTTAAATCATGTGCTTGAATAAAAAATATTCTTTCCAATAAGCGTATTCTTCACCATTAAAGGAAGGGGGTCTGTTAAGGGAGGCTCTTTCCAGTAGGAAGTCATTTGAAGCCATTTCTCTTGAAGCTGGTAAGCTTTTTACGCAAGAGTCTACCTCTGATGCCACTTATTGGAATAGGTGGCTTCGACTCAAGAGGGGGAGGAGTGAATTGAGTCTAAAAATTTCTTTTGGACTTTTCAAAAAAAAAATATTTCAATAAAAATAATCGCACAAGCAATTATATAAAATTAATAATCTGAAGGATAAGGATAAGAATACTTGCATGATGGGTTCAGCCACCCATCGATAGTGTTACGTACAGTCCCCTCTCCACCTATGGGATTTTCTTCCACTAATTAATAAACAAACTTACAAATTGGTGCTTGCAACCTTTGTACACAATAGAGTACTTTAACCCAATGTTTTTAAAATCGGACCGGACATTGAACCGGTGAAGGCACCGGTTCAATGTTCAATGGTCTGACCGTGGTTGAACTGATAATAATTAAAAAAATATTTTTTTTAGTTTTCAATATAATATATTAACTAATATTAACATAAATTATAATTTTTTATATTTTTAAAATATAAAATAGAATTTTTAATTTATGTTAAGGATTTAATAGGTATACACTGACAGTATAAAGTTGTTTTACACTGTCAACCAATCAGAAATTGACACATCATTACAAATCTTTGATCCTTACGCTAACCACCTTAAAAGTCATCAATTTCATGATTTCTGATTGTACACTGACAGTGTATATAAATTAAACTTGTTAAGGATTTAATTGGTAAACTCTTATGTTAATATATAAAACAATTTCTAGGGCTTTATTTTTATGTATTTTTTATGTCAAACTATTAAAAAATAAAACACAAAACTTATGCACAAAGCTACATTTGGACTGAAATAGGCCCAATTTCTGTCAAAAAAGAACAAAAAAATGTATGGCTTTTTGACCAAACTGGGTTCCTTTTAGAACTATTTACCAGTTTAGGGTTATTCTGAAACTATTTACCAATGGGGGGTCGTTTTGGACACGTGGCATATTTTATTTTTTTTTCAATCTGACGGGTCAAAGGCGCCACTGCAGATGGCGCCTACCACTTAACAAAAAAAAAAGACAAAAGGGAGGCGCCACTGCAAATGGCGCCTTCCCCTGCAGTGGCGCCTCCCCCTGCAGTGTACCACGTGGCACTGCAGGGGGTCCCCCCAGCCCCAACCAAAAATTGGACGCCTGCAATTTTAAAGGAACAACGCTACAATTTTAAAGGAACAACACTACAAAAAAAATTATACTATAAGTATAGGGAGTAACGATGACATTAATGATAAAGTATCTATTTAAAACAACAAGAGGCAATAAAAAAAATCTCGTAATAATGAGTAGAAAATAATATCACAGGAGCCATAAAAAAATAATAGCAATAACAATTTACACCAATAAATATTCATCAATTATTACAGTAGTAAAAAAAATTATTTGGATCAGACTTTCCTCGGGCATCTACTGATCAAGAGTGTGATACAATATTTTATCAATACACAAGTCTGGTTCTTATTTGGAATTTTTAATTCGAATTCATTTAAGTATAAATATAATTTGCTACTATCATTTTATAATTATCGAATTATACTTTCATTCAATTTATTTTCAAAATTAATTCACATACTTGGATGGTACAAATGCCAAAAAATTATACTAGTAGTATAGTTTTTTGGCATTTGTATCATCCAAGTATGTGAATTAATTTTGCAAATAAATTGAATGAAAGTATAATTCGATAATTATAAAATGATAGTAGCAAATTATATTTAAACTTAAATGAATTCGAATTAAAAATTCCAAATAAGAACCAGACTTGTGTATTGATAAAATATTGTATCACACTCTTGATCAGTAGATGCCTGAGGAAAGTCTGATCCAAATAATTTTTTTTTTACTACTGTAATAATTGAGGAATATTTATTGGTGTAAATTGTTATTGCTATTATTTTTTATGGCTCATGTGATATTATTTGCTACTCATTATTACAGGATTTTTTTTATTGCCTCTTGTTGTTTTAAATAGATACTTTATCATTAATGTCATTGTTACTCCCTATACTTATAGTATAATTTTTTTTGTAGCGTTGTTCCTTTAAAATTGTAGCATTGTTCCTTAAAATTGCAGGCGTCCAATTTTTGGTTGGGGCTAGGGGGGCCCCCTGCAGTGCCATGTGGTACACTGCAAGGAAGGGGGGGCGCCACTGCAGAGGAAGGCGCCATTTGCAGTGGCGCCTCCCTTTTGTCTTTTTTTTTTTGTTAAGTGGTAGGCGCCATCTGCAGTGGCGCCTTTGACCCGTCAGATTGGAAAAAAATAAAATCTGCCACGTGTCCAAAACGACCCCCCATTGGTAAATAGTTTCATAATAACCCTAAACTGGTAAATAGTTTCTAAAAGGAACCCAGTTTGGTCAAAAAGCCAAAATGTATATGGACCCAAACGCTTTTGCTACTGGAACAAGAGAGTAGCCCCAACGGTGTGTTTTGAGGAAGGAGGTTAAGAGGGTAATTTATTTTTAGAGGGTAACTAGAATCCGTCAATATAATTGATAAATTCTAATTACCCACTAAAAATATATTAACCTCTTAAATTCACTCGTTCAAACACACATAAGTTTACTTTTCTATCTAATTTCTATTTCCTGTTCACTTCAGAGCCGCTGCCACCTCCCCTTTCTGCAACTCCTCGCTCCTGTAGACACAGCCCCATCCCTCTTTGCAACTCCTCTCTGCTAAAGACGTCGCACCTTCTTTCAGCAACCTCCTCGTTGTTCGTGTGCCAAAGACAGTGCCCCTTTCTAAATTGCTCGCCATCGCCACCCTCTTTCTGCAACTTCTTGTGGTCGCCTCTCCATTTTCTGCATCTCCTTGTTGTTTGTGTGTCGATGCCGCCCCTTTTCTGCTACCTCATTGTCGAAGGGAACTGCTGGATTACAGAAACCGGCAAACCTGGGGAACTACCAATTTTCACCGTTTTCCTGGACCAGTTCTTCCGGTTTCTAAGCAGTTTGATCTTCTTGGGTTCTGGGGGTATTCCGGACCGGCCTCTACATCGGTTCTCAGTCGAACTCGTCGGTCCGGTCCAGTTTTGACAACATTGTTTATCCACGCCTTTTGGGATATCTCACCCACCCACGTGTAAGAGTCTCAAAAAATTTTAGCACTCTCCTTCGCACCTCCGAGATACCTCACCCGGCATGGGAGCCTAAAGTCGCAGACCAAAGGGATGCCCCATCCTTTGTCACATGTCTCACCTTCTAACCAGAGGGATACCTCATCCTTAATCTAGGGATACCACACCCTATTATAGAGTTAATACAAAGTGGAAGAAATTTGAAACACTTTATGTAGTCCAGTTAATACAAATTGATATCGTATCATCATAGAGGAGAAACAAAGTTGGCTCAAGTTTAATCTCAAAAGCAAAGATTAAAAGATGCTTTTCTCACTTTGAAAAATATTCTTTGCAAAATGTTTTCCATTTTGAATAACACGGATTTGTCAATTTAAAAGCAAGTGTATGAGTGCCTGTTTGGCACAGATTATTTTAGACGCAAACCACAAAATGTATCGTGTCGAGGGTACTGTTCATGTATCTGGGTACTGTTCATTCGTTTGTTTACGAAGCTCCGTTGGAAATAATTGATTCCTGGTGGGTCAAAACTAAGTTATGTGGAAACAAAAATTTCTAGCTTTTCCGTTGAAAATAATTGATTCTAGATGTAGGACCCACAAAATTCTACATATTTATACTTCAAAAGTGATTTTACTTTATCATCCAAACAAAATCAATTCTTCAAACCCACTTTTAAAATATTGTTACCAAACACGATCAATTTTTTTAACTGTGAATTTTTTAAAATCAATTCTTCCAAAATCAATTCTATCAAAATCTAAAACAAACGGATCCTGAGTGTACCAAAAACTCGAAAGCAAGGATTTTAAGGATGTCCGTTGAGCATAAATTACAAGAATCAATTTTGGCAATCAGTAAATCAATTTGTTCAATTAAAAAAAACATAGATTTTAGTTTAGAAAATAATTCTCAAATTGATTATGGAAGTTGATTGTCCATCCACGCAAACGAATTTGAAGAATCAATTGCAACAGTTGTTGCACTTTGAAAACTTTACTCACGCATGCTACAGCCATGAATGTGGACAATTACAAGGACAGTTGATTTTCTAATCTGGACAAAAAAAATCTAGTTTAAATCAAATAATTAAAAAATTTAAAAACCAAACGATTTATAAAATTATTTTTCTTTAATTAACTTCATAAGACATTTTATCATCATTGATTACTTGAGTCCATCTTAGTTTAACTCTAATCATACCTTGAATCATCTAAGACTTGATGATTTCTCCTTTTGAGTTGTCTTGATCTCTTTGCTCATTCATGATCCCGATCCTTGCATTGCATTTCTAATTTGAATTTATGCTTTACGATACCTGCATTCTATAAAAAAAAAATTGCTTTTTGTCAGTGTTTCTCATTCATCAAAATATATAAAATGCGTAACTACATACTCTCTTCTTTGATAATGACAAACCTTACCTTCTTAACTGAGTAATGTAGTGTTAAAGTCATTTGTGCCTCTAAAAGCGTGGGATAGTGTTAGATATGGGCCTTTGTTAGGATTTAGTAGTAATAAAACAGTTACTTAGATGTTACATAGCAGTTACTTAGAAGTTACTAGAGTTAGTTATTTAGTTTGCTTATAAATAAGAAGAGAGATTGAGATAGATGATTATCTTGGAATTGAATAGGAATTAGGGTCTTAGGGCACTTGGGGAGGTGCAGACCCTCGAAGTTTTGCTATATTGTACTGTAATCAAGGGATTATCCCTATTTTATTAGTAATATCTTGTAATCAAATACCAGTTTCTATCAACTGGTATCAAAGCTCTCAGTTCTGGAATTGTTTGGGAGTAGTTCATCATTTTGTTGTCAAAATGGGGACAAATTCATAATCGTGGGAAGAAAGGTTGAGAACTTGGGAGAAAAAGTGGGAGGAAGACAAATGAACGTGTTACAGAAAGTGGGAGGAAGAGAGGCGAATGTGGAACATAAAGTGGGAGGAAAAGAGGTGAATATGGGAGGAAGAGTGGGAGAAACAGAGGCGAATGGAAGCACAGATCGAGGCTCTGGAGAGTGGGTTCGAGAATCGGAGGCGGGTTCTTGAGGAACAGAGGATGGAAAATAGAAGACAATAAATTTAACTTTCTATTGGAAGATTAAGTCTTCCATTGCATGTTTAACTTTCTGTTGGAAGAGTGGGTCTTCCATTGCATATTTAACTTTCTGTTGGACGAGTAGGTCTTCCAGTGGATGTTTAACTTTCTGTTGGACAAGTAGGTCGTCCATTGCATGTTTAACTTTTTGTTGGACGAGTAGGTCTTCCATTGCATGTTTAACTTTCTGTTGGACGAGGAGGTTCCATCCATTGCATGTTTAACTTTCTGTTGGAAGAGTAGGTCTTCCATTGCAAATTTAACTTTCTGTTGGACGAGGAGGTTCCGTCCATTGCATGTTTAACTTTCTGTTGGACGAGTAGGTCTTCCATTGCATGTTTCACTTTCTTTTTGACGAGGAGGTTTCGTCCATTGCATCTTTAACTTTATGTTGGATGAGTAGGTCTTCCATTGCATGTTTAACTTTCTGTTGGACGAGTAGGTCTTCCATTGCATGTTTAACTTCTGTTGGATGAGGAGGTTCTGTCCATTGCATGTTTAACTTTCTGTTGGAAGAGTAGGTCTTCCATTGCATATTTAACTTTCTGTTGGACGAGGAGGTTCCGTCCATTGCATGTTTAACTTTCTGTTGGATGAGTAGGTCTTCCATTGCATGTTTAACTTTCTGTTGGACGAGTAGGTCTTCCATTGCATGTTTAACTTTCTGTTGGACAAGGAGGTTCCATCCATTGCATGTTTAACTTTCTGTTGGACGAGGAGGTTCCGTCCACTGCAATTTTATTTTCAGACTGGAGACTAAAGAATTAAGAGAGAAGAAGAAGAAGATAATGAAGAAAAGAAGAAGAAAAGAAGGAGAAAAGAACAATCAGCAAAAGGAAGAAAGGAAATTGAGTTACTTCTCCTAACCTTAAAAAACCCCATTTGACATATCAGACAAGACCTCTCTTCCTCCTCCCACTCTCCAACCGCCCCTACGCCTCCTCTACCTATTGGTCCTTCTCCTTCCTCATCTCCTCCCCCATTTTAACCTAGCAGCCCTACTCCTAACCCTAACAAACCCATTTTATGTAACGCCCTTCGTTACATTAGTAACCCAAAACAAAATCAATGAAAAATCCTTTAAATAGTTTAAAATCAAACATACATGTCATAAAAATTTCGCGACTTAATCAGGTCTGAAATTACCTCATATTAATTAAAATAGATATAAAGTATCCAAGCGATAATATAATAATAAATCCTTACACCCAAATAAAAACCCCAAGCCTCAAAAACCGGGCGTCTACTAATAAACCCAACGATAAATAAATAAAATGTATAGTCACATACGGCTCCTTATTTAAGAAAATACTAACCAAGCTAGGAATAATAACTAAGAAAATTCGCTAGGTCTTCAATCCTCTTCAGTTCCAGTGATGTCGTCCTCGTGCTCTGAAAACAACACTTTTAATGAGATATAATCCTAGTGAATAAAAATAATCATTTGATGAAAAGGTTCGCAAATAGTGTTGTTTTCAGCCGGCGCGGTAACCCGAAAAACATTCATGGTACCCGCTAATTTTTAAAATTATGAATATAATAAACCTCCGAAATAATAATACATAAATAAAATTAATTATCAAGCATTTGAACCACAAACTCCTAAAATCAACTATGGTCACATCTCATCACATTTATCCACATTCACCATGCAAGCTCTATGTGATGCGACTCTAGGAACATGACTGGGTGATTCCCCGAATCACTTTACTTGACTCTTTGGTTCCCATAACCGGTGTGAATCCCAGATCCACTAAGGTCTATGAGCTCATATCCATGCAATGGCGTCCCACTGCCTTCCTCATCCCAGATGGAGGTATCTAATATTCCATCACAGATGTGAATATTTTAATAATCTGATATCCCATCCCAGATGGTGATATCCCCATCCTATTCCCGGAATAGAATGTATATCATCATCCCTTCCTGGAAGGTGATGACCAACTTATGTATAATGCAATAGGTCATCCCAGATGACTATTAAGGTTCTCAAACTCTGTCAATAACAATGGTATTATGTCATGCCAGTAACACTATAACATCATATAACCCAAAAAAAATGTGAAATCAATCATACTTCATACTAATCAAACATAATTTAATTTAACAATAATTAAAATGGTAATTAAATTAAATTAATAATTAGACTTGAAAGGATTAGAGTCTAAATAAAATATCACGACATTTCAACAAGTAGAACCATGTGTGAGACACCCCGTTGTGCCCCATCGTATTATTACATTAAAACCTTAATATTTATTTACTTAATCGCTCGCTTATCGTTGAAAATACGTAAAAATTAAAACTTAATTAATAATTATATAACTTATGCATATATAAAACATACCAAAACTATATTACATAAATACACACTTGTTATTTATTACATTCCAAAAGCACTGTTAAGGGTACCGTCTCAGTAGGATCCCTCACAGGCATAAACTTCACTACAGACTTACTCGGCGGAAATATAAATACTCTTTAGACACACTGGACATACTGTCTATACTCTAATCGCCTTGAATCACAGCTCGACCTCCAAAGATATGGTTCGTGACGGAGTTCCATCTAACTCCTCAAAGAATCGGTTCCTCCATCGTGTCTTCTCGCATGTATCACATCAGAAATAAAATACAACACACAGGAAGATATAGGGAAGAAGAAACAGTTCTATCATCAAAAAGCGGAAAAGAGTAATAGTAAATTATACAATAAATGTCAGAGACAAGCAACACACATAACTAACAAATCATCCTCAAATTATAATATTGTCCTCTACCCTCCGCTCATGTAGTCTAAAACTTTATACTGATATGGCCATCTTCACTCCTGTCACATTAGTCAGTAGTTCAGAACGGTCCAGTACCAATAACTTTCGAACGCATCAAAGACTACACACTTATTAGTCTAAAATGGTCCAGTGCCAATAACATACGAACTCGTCAAGGAACATCCTTCCATAACGGTCCAGTGCCAAGAACATTCGAACTCGTCAAGGAACACCCTTCCATAACGGTCCAGTACCAAGAACATTCGAACTCGTCAAGGAACATCCTTCCATAATGGTCCAGTGCCAAGAACATACGAACTCGTCAAGAAACATCTTTCCATAACGGTCCAGTGCCATTAATATACGAACTCGTCAAGAACTAAAGAGTATTACGGTAGTCTACCTCGGCATCCACATCCGTAGGGCACTCACCCGCAATATCCGATATCCCCAACATAGGATATCCCGACCTCGTGTGTTCCACTCACACGGCTGTGACTAACAATATCTCGATAAATGAATCTCCCTAAATTACATCAATAACAACCTAATGCCTCAACATCCCATCAAAATCTCAACACCTTTTTCCTCATAGATAAAACCACTTAATTAGGCTAGGCACCTCTAAATCACCTTTATTCTCTCACCCAAACAATTATCTTCCGAACAACACATATCCTTACTTAAAAATCAACTAAGCACAATATTAAACCCAGGCAGATCATGCATAACATATCATCAGAAAATATTCAAATATCTCAATATCATATAAAGCAATTTATCACAACCAACTCATAATAATCAAACCAAATAAATAACAAAGTCAGACTCTGTCACGGCCTGGCCGTGATAGCCATCACGGTCGTGACAGACAACAAAGGCAAGAATGCTACAAAACAGAACCTGTCACGACCTGGCCATGACAACCATCACGGCCGTGACAGACAACAAACATCCTCACTATCTTAAATATTCAAACACCGAAATAATACGTCACATGCAGATGGAATACCTCAACCAGCGTATCACAAACAGTCAAAAGTAAATAATTCAAACATCCTCAAATACTTAAAATCAACTTAATGTCGATAAACCTACAATCCCCGAATCACATTGGTTTTACAGAAAAGGTTTCCAATGGGATTTTGGTCTTGTCGATTACTCGACTACTAGTAGGGTTTAGGTCGCCCTACACAATTATCATATAATCTACTACTTATCGATTCCGACGATAGGTTGATTCTTTTCCCCACCTGAGTTAGCACCGGAAACACGTACACGACGATCCTCGTTATTCTGTCACGAGTTAACTCAACCACCTTCAACCAAACAACATAACTATAATTAATCAACTAACAACCATCTATGACACTTTAGGGCTAGGTTCGGCCAAGACTTAGAAAATAGGTTTAGGGTTATCTTCTTAACGCCATCTTTTGGATCCTAGTTACTAGAGTCTTAACTAACATAGATTACTTATTACAAGACTAAAATTTGAAACAAAATCTTCTAACCTTTAGGGTTAGGGTTTTGGCCCATATTAGGAAAATAAGCTAGGAAATTTAGTTGGATTCAAGCTCTTGGATTTAAGCTATATATGTATTATAGAACTTAAGTCAAGTACTAACTTTCAAAACAAACAACAAAACACCAAACCCATTTTCCTACCTAGGTTCGGCCCTTAATGGTTAATAGGGAAGGAAAATGATTTTGATCACATGCTCTTGGATAAATAAAGTAGGGATTATATCTAGATCATAGAAATTGGTTTCATGTCAAAAGGATTTTTCTAGAATTAGTTATGAATTTTTGAAGAAAGCTTCAAGAACTTTGACTCATATGAAGAACATGATGAACACAAGCATAAATCTATAAAAGTTGTGAATAGAAAAGCTTAAAATATCAAGATTAAGAGAGAGATTCCTCACCTTGAAATAAAAAGATTTATTCAAGAACTTGAAGAACAAAGATGACCTTAGCAAGAACACTAAGGAGTTCTTTGTGTTTTGTGGGGAAAAACTTGAGATGTGAAATAGAAATTGTTTAGATCATCTAGATAAGTGAGAATATGATCTTAGAAGATCAAAACAAGGTTTGGATGGTTATATATGGGTATGGGCCGAATTTGAAGGAAAGAAAAGATGAACTTGAAAGTTCATGGATTCAAGAACAAAATGGATCAAGTGATGGTTATTGATCTAAGGAACAAGTTTCATGAATGAAGAATCATGAGATTATGTTTCTAAGTTAGAGATAAATGATGAATAAGTGAAGAACAAATGAAGAACAAGTGAAGAACTTGTGAGAGAAAATGAAGAACATGAAGTTTTGTGAGAGACAAAATGATGAAGTTGGAAAATGAGTGAAAATGATCCAAGTGTGGATGATGGGCACGGTTTAGAGGTGGGTGTGAGGAGAAAATGTGTGGTTTGATGAGATAAAAGAACCATGGTTGAGTTTATTTGATCAAGGTTAAGTTAGAAAATAATATAATAACTTAATTATAGTTAATAGTAACCTAACTAGGGTTTTTGTATAATCATGGTTAATAAAATATGTGGTCCTAAATTTTGAAGAGATGTGTCTGCCTCCTACACCACATATTAGGGAGAAGATATTTTGTGTTGCAAATCATGGTTAATTAAGCTTGGTTTTCTAAGTGTTCTTGAGAAGTTTAGAGAGAAAGATAAAGATGATGAAGATTTAGAGCAGTTTCGGTAATTTGGACATATCTACCAATATACTTGTCCGTTTTTGATGATCTTTATGTCGTTGGAAAGAAGAGAGAAAGATGAACAACTTTCATGTAGAAAGTTTTTCGAGATTCATAACATATAAGAGTCATAATTTCGTGGCAGTTTCGGGATAATGATGACAGAATGACTTTGCCTTATAACTCATCCACTTAACATAAATGTCATTTATGGCTTAGGAAAAGTGATGTCCAAGTGATTGGAATGGAGGAATAAACCGTGTGGATTGGGGTAATTTGGTCCAAATTCTCAATGGCATGGCTTGAAATATTCATGAAGAGCCAAGGGTAAAATCGTCATTTCCAGGCAAAAGATTCCTCTGTCATAAATGCGCCATTATGGCCATTATGACACGGATAAGCTCCTCATAAATGCCCGTCAAGTCGGTCAAATCCATTATCTCAGCTACATTGCCGACTCCGGGTTTCATCTGGCGCTGGTTTTTCCTAGAGATAATCTCGACGTATACGCCCGCAACAAATATAATATTTTAATTTTTTACCAAAATTTTCAAAACTTCCAGTATCGTAGTAAATACAATAAAAACATTTTTCATCTCGTTCACGACTCAAAATTAGGTTTTCTGAGCAGTAAACTTTTACTGTCAGCGAAAACACAAAACGGCAGACCGGCTTCCGTCTGAATTTTCAACCAAAAACTTCCCCGTAACCTTATGAAAATAAGTATAACAAGGAAATGACCTTGGTTTATCCAAAATCATTTTCTAAGTCTCGGATAAAAATATATATTTATATATTTATTACCGATATTACAAAGCAGCGAAAATCAGGGTGTTACATTACTACCCCTCTTAGAAAAAAATTCTGTCCTCGGAATTTCTTAACTCAAAACTAGACATCTTCTTGTAATCTTATCTTAATCTAAAGCTCCAACAATATATTTCTCATCGCTGTTTTCCCCCTAGGTGACAGCAGTAACTTCATAACAGAATTCATTCTTATATCATTCTATTTATCCTCGAACTTATCCATCACTATATTCTATTCATTGTTCTTAACCTCTCCAACTTGATCTAACATCCTTAAAGGACATAATCAAAACTTAATCCCTTCCTCTTCTTACTACTGATCCACTAGAGAATCTTATTTCAACATCTAACAGCCGTAATTAACACCACAATCGAACTACCCTAACTTCCTACTTCATGTATTCAATCATAGTCTTAGTTCCTTAGAATGTATTTCACTATTCTAGATTACATCAAAATCACACCTTTCAAGTCTCCAAATAAACATCTCAACACTCCGTAAGATAAATTGCAATCAAAAGATCAACACCTGTTAGGATATCTAACTTAACAAATTTGAATTTCTCTAGTAACCTCAATTTACATCAGAAATCATCTTTTCCGCTCATATTCAACTTAGATGAAAGCTCATATTCAACTTGGGTGAAATTACTATATACACTTTTGTTTACTCTTCCCAAACTCATACCATCTATCTTAACTACGATCCTTAATCATTGCCCTAGGTTCCATAATGATATTATGCCTCGATCAACATTTGACTTATAGTAATTGTCTTACTCGCTGATATTGATCTTAAGGGTTCACATCCTACCAGTCACAACTATACCTTAACAAAACTCTCATCACTTTCTTGTCTATCATGCTACTTAGACAAACAAACAAAGTCTACCAGATATCAAATACATACCTTGTATAAGATCCCGGATTGAGACTTAAGCTCCCTTCACGGTAAACACTCTTTCAGTGGCCTGAGGTCTGACCATCTGATGTCCTGCTGCTGGAACTCCTTTCCAGCTCCACCTCTCTGTACACTGGTATACTACATATTATGCTACATAAAACTGGTATATATATGCCATATAACTGTTAACTATCGCGTCGTGACTCACTACCCAACTTCTAAGCATAGTTAAAATCCGATGTGGATTCAACTAGACACGGCCAGTAACAACATCCTAAACCTCACAGTCCGATTAGAATCGTACTGCTCTGATACCACCAAATGAGACACCCCGTTGTGCCCCATCGTATTATTACATTAAAACCTTAATATTTATTTACTTAATCGCTCGCTTATCGTTGAAAATACGTAAAAATCAAAACTTAATTAATAATTATATAACTTATGCATATATAAAACATACCAAAACTATATTACATAAATACACACTTGTTATTTATTACATTCCAAAAGCACTGTTAAGGGTACCCTCTCAGTAGGATCCCTCACAGGCATAAACTTCACTACAGACATACTCGGCGGAAATATAAATACTCTTTAGACACACTGGACATACTGTCTATACTCTAATCGCCTTGAATCACAGCTCGACCTCCAGCATATGGTTCATACAGAGTTCCATCTAACTCCTCGGCAACTGGTTCCTCCATCAGGTCTTCTCGTACGATCACATCAGAAATAAAATACAACACACAAGAAGATATAGGGAAGAAGAAACAGTTCTATCATCAAAAAGCGGAAAAGAGTAATAGTAAATTATACAATAAATGTCAGAGACAAGCAACACACATAACTAACAAATCATCCTCAAATTATAATATTGTCCTCTACCCTCCGCTCATGTAGTCTAAAACTTTATACTGATGTGGCCATCTTCACTCCTGTCACATTAGATAAGCCAATATCACAGCAACAATCACGTTGCTCTCCCCCCGCCCCAACTTTTGCTTTTACTTTATTATAATTCATTCACTCCCCAACTTTTGCTTTCTATTTTATTATTATTCATTTAGTCCCCAACTTTTGCTTTTACTTAATTATAATTCATTTACTCCCCAACTTTTCCTTTTTATTTTATTATAATTCATCTACTCCCCAACTTTTGCTTTTTATTTTATTATAATTCATCTACTCCCCAACAATTCATCTACTCCCCAACTTTTGCTTTTATTTTATTATAATTCATTTACTTGTTTATTTTTATTTTTATTTTATTTTTTTCCAATTTTACACTCTTTTAATTTGTAATTATTAAATAATTGTAATTTATTCTTATACTAACAATTCTACACTTAAAACTCATACTGACTTAATCTTTTATTAAAGTAATTATATTTGAATTTTGGGATGTTACATTTCCTCCTCTCCTTAATGAATTTCGCCCCTGAAATTCTCACGTCTAACCCAAACTACACAACGTTAAAGGTAATGCAATGCTAAGTTATGTACCTGTGCCGAAGAGATCTGGATGATGTTGTCTAACATCTTCCTCAAGTTCCCAGGTAGCTTCCTCTGGAGTTAACCCTTCCCAAATCACTTTCACCAATGGGATCATCTTGTTCCTCAGAATTTTTGTGCTCTTGTCAATGATCTGAAGAGGCATGGGCTTAAAGATCAAATTATCCTTCAATTGTATTGACTCAGGAGCTATCACGTGTGAAACATCTGATACGTACTCCCAGAGTTGAGAAATATGGAAGACGACATGGAGATTCGACAACTGTGGTGGAAGAGCCTCTTCCAGTTGGTAAGCAACAAGCCCGACTCTTTTTAGGATTTGAAACTGACCCATGAAACAAGGGTTGAGCTTTTTGACTTTCATTGACCTCCCAACCCCAGTTCTAGGAGTGACTCTCAAGAATACATGTTCCTCTTCCTGAAATTCTAAAGGCTTCCTTCTCTTGTCGGCATAACTCTTTTGCCTACTCTGTGCAGTGCGCATCCTTTCCCTAATGACTTTAATCCTCTCTGTGGTCTCCTGGACTAACTCTGGTCCTAGCAGGGTCTTCTCACCCACCTCACACCAACATAAAGGGGACCTACACTTCCTCCCATAAAGAGCTTCATAGGGTGCCATGCCGATGCTAGCGTGATAACTGTTGTTATAAGCAAACTCTATAAGAGGTAAAAATTTATCCCAACCCCCACCTTCATCTAAAACACATGCTCTAAGCATGTCCTCAAGGGTCTGAATGGTCCTTTCCGACTGACCGTCCGTTTGGGGATGATAGGCTGTGCTAAAACTCAACTTAGAACCAAAAGCCTGTTGGAAAGCCCTCTAGAATCTAGAGGTAAACCGTGGGTCCCTATCTGACACTATAGAGGTAGGTATGCCATGAAGCTTCACTATCTCCTTAATGTATAAGTCTGCTAACTTATTCAAACTATATGTTGCCTTAATTGGCAAGAAGTGAGCAGACTTGGTCAACCTATCCACAATTACCCATATGGCATCTAAACCCAAATGAGTCCTAGGTAACCCCATCACAAAATCCATAGAAATCATCTCCAATTTCCATTGAGGAATTTCTAAATGCTGCAACAAACCCGAAGGTCTCTGATGTTCTATCTTAACCTTTTGACATACTAAACACTTGGCTACAAAACTAGCCACATCCCGTTTCATTCCTGGACACCAATACATCTTCTTTAGATCTTGATACATCTTGGTTATCCCTGGATGTATGGTGAACTTCCCCTTATGCGCTTCCTCTAAAACTTTCTCTCTAAGGCTCCCCTCCTTAGGAACAACAATTCTATTCTTAAACAACACTAGACCATCAGTAGACAACACATAATTCTCTTGATCTAAAAGAGATTGTAACTCCTGGTCTAAAAGCTGCTCTCGCCTAATCATTTCTCTAAGGTCACCGCAAATTTCCAGCCTATTCAACTTCAAGCTTAGAGCACTAAGAGACACATTTAGATTCATGTCCCTGAACTCATCTAACATATTCATCTCTCGGATCATCAAACTAGACACATGCAAGGTTTTCCTACTGAGTGCATCAGCCACCACATTGGCTTTCCCTGGATGGTACTTCAACTCGAAATCATAGTCCTTAAGGAATTCCATCTACCTCCTTTGCCTCATATTCAATTCCTTCTGGTCAAACAAATGCTTAAGGCTCTTATGATCACTAAAAACCTCAAATTTTGCACCATACAAATAGTGCCTCCAAATCTTAAGAGCAAAGACTATTGCTGCTAACTCAAAGTCATGAGTAGGGTAATTCACCTCATGCGTCCTAAGCTGCCTAGATGCATAAGCCACTACCCTACCTTCTTGCATCAACACACAACCTAAACCATTCTTAAAAGCGTCACAATCTACCACAAAACTCACTGAGGATCTGGAATGGTTAAGACCGGTGATGACACCAATCTCCTCTTAAGCTCCTCAAAATTCTCTTCGCATTCCTTATCCCACTCGAAAGATTTTCCTTTCCTAGTCAACTTGGTAAGAGGTAAAGCTAGTCTAGAGAACCCTTCTATGAACTTCCTATAGTAACCTGCCAGTCCTAGGAAACTCCTCACTTCCGTCACTGACTTAGGTTGCTCCCATCCGAGCACTGCATCAACCTTACTAGAGTCAACCGCTACACCACTCCTAGATATGGTATGTCCTAAAAACTTCACCTCATCAAGCCAAAATTCACACTTTTCTGGCTTTGCATACAGTTGTTCTTCCCTCAGAATCTGCAACACTGACCTCAAATGCTCCTCATGATCATCTGGTGTCCTAGAGGATATCAAAATATCATCTATGAACACCACCACAAAGCTATCCAAGAATGGCCTAAAGATCTGATTCATGTAGTCCATAAAAACGGTTGGGGCATTGGTCACACCAAAAGGCATCACTACATACTTATAGTGCCCATACCTTGTCCTAAAGGTTGTCTTAGGAATGTCCTCATTCTTGACTCTAATTTGATGGTATCCCGATCTTAGATCTATTTTGGAAAACATTGACGCTCCCCTCAACTGGTCTAGGAGGTCATCTATCCTAGGCAAAGGGTATTTATTCTTGATGATCACTTTGTTCAACTGCCTATAGTCAACACATAGCCTCATGCTCCCATCCTTCTTTTTCACCAGTAGGACAGGTGCTCCCCAAGGTGACACACTAGGCCTAATAAACCACTTCCCTAGCATCTCCTCTAACTGTTTCTTAAGCTCGCTCAACTTTAAAGGTGCCATTCTATAAGTCGCTACCGATACCGGTCCACTCCCTGGCACTAGATCTATGTTAAACTCAACTTCCCTATTCGGAGGCAAGCTAGAGACATCCTTAGGGAAAACATCCTGGAATTCACACACCACAGGTATAGCCGTCACATCACTGTCAGCCTCTATCTTAACAGAGAATAAGAGTACATATCCTTGAGCTCCCTCAACTAAGCACTTATGACAAGCAACAACAGAAACAATAGAACTGGGTTAGGGAAAATCATTAGACATTGGTTGTATAGGAATGGAGATAGTTTTATCAGAGCAATTTATGACAGCATAATTTGCAGACAACCAATCCATACCAAGGATGACATCTAACCCAGACATGGGCAAGCATATAAGATCAACAAAATAAGGTACACTTGGTACACTAAGGGACAACTTAAGCAAGCAATAGAGGTAACAAGTTTATCATTTGTAGGGTAGCGACACTAAAATCATATGGCAACTTAGAAACAGACAAAGATAGATTTTTCACACACTCTAAAGATATAAATGAATGAGTTGCTCCTGAATCAAACAATAGAGTAACTTTTCCCCTGTACGAGTTGAAGAAATTCAACCTCCTTCGGATCTAAGCTGCCTCAGAATGATGGCGGGTTGTTCATCTTGAATTCGGAAAGGCCCACGTGCTAAGGGTCCAAGGTGGCCACCACTCCATTAGTGATTGGCCTCCATTCCCATTCAATTGACGGAGAGTCTCCGCCTGCGCTTGCATAACTCTGGCTATACAATCCAAAGCCGGTGCAAGTGCAACGTTCATCCCCCGCCTATTAATCGCCATAAATCTACTCACTACCAATGAAATACTGGGTTGATCAAGTCCAATATCCCAAAGAGTACCATGCAGCATTTATAACTCTAACAAGTATCCTATGCGCCCAAGTTTTGTTTTATAAAAGCCCCAATGCCACAGTCTGATTTAGAATCGAACTGCTCTGATACCATAAATGTAACACCCTTCGTAACATTAGTATCCCAAAACAAAATCAATGAAAAATCCTTTAAATAGTTTTAAATCAAACATGCGTGTCATAAAAATTTTGCGACTTAATCGGGTCTGAAATTACCTCATATTAATTAAAATAGATATAAAGTATCCAAGCGATAATATAATAATAAATCCTTACACCCAAATAAAAACCCCAAGCCTCAAAAACCGGGCGTCTACTAATAAACCCAACGATAAATAAACAAAATGTCTAGCCACATACGGCTCCTTATTTAAGAAAATACTAACCAAGCTAGGAATAATAACTAAGAAAATTCGCTAGGTCTTCAATCCTCTTCAGTTCCAGTGATGTCGTCCTCGTGCTCTGAAAACAACACTTTTAATGAGATATAATCCCAGTGAATAAAAATAATCATTTGATGAAAAGGTTCGCAAATAGTGTTGTTTTCAGTCGGTGCGGTAACCGGAAAAACATTCATGGTACCCGCTAATTTTTAAAATAATGAATATAATAAACCTCCGAAATAATAATACATAAATAAAATTAATTATCAAGCATTTGAACCACAAACTCCTAAAATCAACTATGGTCACATCTCATCACATTTATATCCACATTCACCATGCAAGCTCTATGTAATGCGACTCTATGAACATGACTTGATGATTCCTCGAATCACTTTACTTGACTCATTGGTTCCCAGAACCGGTGTGAATCATAGATCCACTAAGGTCTATGAGCTCATATCCATGCAATGGCGTCCCATTGCCTTCCCCATCCTAGATGGAGGTATCTAATATTTCATCCCAGATGTGAATATTTTAATAATCTGATATCCCATCCCAGATGGTGATATCCCCATCCTATTCCCGGAATAGAATGTATATCATCATCCCTTCCCGGAAGGTGATGACCAACTTATGTATAATGCCATATGTCATCCCAGATGACTAATAAGGTTCTCAAACTCTGTGTCAATAACAATTGTATTATGTCATGCCAGTAACACTATAACATCATATAACCAAAAAAAAAAGACAATCAATCATACTTCATACTAATCAAACATAATTTAATTTAAAAATAATTAAAATGGTAATTAAATTAAATTAATAATTAGACTTGAAAGGATTAGAGTCTAAATAAAATATCACGACATTTCAACAAGTAGAACCATGTGTCAGAGACTTCGAAATTTTGCCTCAATTAAAATATGATTAGACTTTATCAAAGTGAAGTTAAAGCTTCACACATGGTGGATCAACTCAAATTTGTCAACATGAAACAAGTTCACGTGGGTTTGAAATAAGCAGTTTTGAAGTTAATATCAATTGCATCAGGAAAACGGTAGAGCCGCACCCTTGGGAGGAAGAATAAGGCTACATACCAATAGAGAAATCAGGTCACATAGCAACGTAAAAGGAGGGACGTAAAAATTGTACGGTAGTTTAAAACACATTCTAAATTCCAGAAAATATATTTATTAGATCAATTCATCAAATCTTCAAAAAATATTTTAACAATCTCAGGCCAAGAATCAAGAACCCAAAAATTATTTGTACCATGAAAGTGTGAGCAAAGATATTTTTGCTCACCTCTTGTAGACCTCCAACAATTCTAAGAAAATCCTTTTTTTTTTTTGAGCACTACTTTCTATCCGGCAAAGCACAACGATCACATTATTTCTTTCTTACCGCGTTGCACAGTCCTCCTTCAATTTTTCTGTTGACGACGTTAAGTGTGTGTCTCGGATGAGTGTTTCTTTTATATCTCTCAAATTTCAAAACCTCGCTTAATTCTTTTCACTAATGAAAAACGCCCCACTATGATTGTGTTGATACTTGTCCCTGGTTGTGTTGCAACGTAGGTTTTTATTTGGCTAATGCCAATTTCTATTGATAATCATAATTAAATTTGTGGGGCCTGCACTATCTAATTTTTTTTTGGAAATGAAGTAGAAATGTGCTACAGCTACGGCACTATCTTGGGAGTTTTTCATTTGATAAGCCAATATCACAGCAACAATCACGTTGCTCTCCCCCCGCCCCAACTTTTGCTTTTACTTTATTATAATTCATTTACTGCCCAACTTTTGCTTTTTATTTTATTATAATTCATTAACTCCCCAACTTTTGCTTTTACTTAATTATAATTCATTTACTCCCCAACTTTTCCTTTTTATTTTATCATAATTCATCTACTCCCCAACTTTTGCTTTTTATTTTATTATAATTCATATACTCCCCAACTTTTGCTTTTACTTAATTATAATTCATCTACTCCCCAACTTTTGCTTTTATTTTATTATAATTCATTTACTTGTTTATTTTTATTTTTATTTTATTTTTTCCAATTTTACACTCTTTTAATTTGTAATTATTAAATAATTGTAATTTATTCTTATACTAACAATTCTACGCTTAAAACTCATACTGACTTAATCTTTTATTAAAGTAATTATATTTGAATTTTGGGATGTTACATTTTACATATCAGACAAAACCCCATCTCCTCCACTCTCTTAAGCGCACCACACTTCCTTCTCTCTTCAAACACGCAACCTTCACATCAAATCGCCTCCTTTCCTCTACTCGCGCCACCCCCACCTGGGAACACGCGATCTCTACTCATAACCGCCCAAGATCCGGATTTCGTGAGACCAACCTTGAAGCCACTAGGTAAGGAGAAGCATGAAGTCCTCTCCTCTATCCCTATAAAGGGCGACGCAGAAGACAGAAAAGAGGGACTTTTTTTCGGTTTGGAGAGAAAAGAGAGTTTTTTTCCGTTTTGATAGAAAAGGGGTGTTTTTTGGGTTTTGATAGAAAAGGGGGCCAAGAAATTATTTGATCTGTGTGTGTCAACTTTGAAAAATTTATGAGGTTTCTTGTTCTTTTTTTTTTTTCTTCTGTGGGGAGTGTTCCGTTTCCTCTTGTTGTTTTTTGGTTTTGTTGAGAAACTTGGAAAAAGTAGATTGAGAAGTCAAGAAGAGTCACAATTATTGTATTCAGTCACTGTTATTTGGAATTCATTCTCTGTGATTTGGGGAACATCAAGAGAAATATAGATCTCGTTTGGTAACCTTAGTTTCTTCCTCTTGATCACTGAATTAGGAACACTGTTCTTAATGGGTTTTTATTTATTTCTGTTCTTGCTAACGATGGTTCATGTTCTGCTTGGATTATATGTTGAGTTTTAGTCAAATGCTTAAATTGTGTGCTTGCAATGATTTGTTAATGATTTGTTGATTTTCAAGAATATTTTTAAATGACATTTATGTTTATCAAGGCTATCATCTAAAATTTTCATCTTGTCATTAACTCATTATGGTGATTGCAATGTTATTAATGTAATTGATCTATTTTTGGATTCTTTTTTATTTTCTTAATTAATAATAAATGCTAAAGTTGGTAATTTCTCTTCAAAATGGAAATCTTTTGAAAATAATGAATCCCCTTGATTGTATAATTGATTGATTCTAAAAAATTCAAGTGAAAAGGGTAAAGTAAATATTTTCAACGTTACTAAAAATTTACACGACTAATTTTGTGTAACCATTTTATGGATGTTTTAGGGTGCCGTGGGTTTAAGTCTCCATGTCTTCCCTAGACGTAATCGACTCCCAAACCCAAAGCCTTTTTTTAAAAGGGTTTTCCAACTTTTTTAAAATTAAATGAAGTTGATGACGACTCCATGTTTATTCTCTAAAAGAAGAAACTGGTTTTCTTTTGGGTCGCCACACTATAAATGCTCTCTTCTATGATTTCTCTTTAGGAATGGTTAGTTGAAATTCCTTACCCTTTTGTGTTCCATTCTATTTTCCTTTCCTTTTAGGAGCAGTTCCAGTTAAATTCTAATATGAATTTACTACCTTAAAAAGTCATTTTATTATATATATATATTTTTCCGCAAGGGCGGTGGGCAGATGGATTCCCAGTATCTTTAGCTTTAGAAGAGGAGAGCTTTCTATTTATTTTATTTTTACCTTTTTGAAGTGTCTATACAGCTATACTTACCATGTAGACCAACTATTGACATAACAAACACATTCTCAACTTGGCATGGGTAGCGTTTGTTCTTATAATGACTTCTTATTTAGGATTTCCAGGCTCTAAGTCATTTATAATTATGGCGATTAGAGGTATGTACGTAGGTATCAGTTTGCTTGCTATAATCAAATCGTACTTGAGAAGGAAATGTCTATTAAGTCATAAGTATGGAAATTGTAACAATCCATGAATTCTCAAACCTCCTTCTGCAGTTTTTGACCAAGTTTATTACACAACCTGTAAGAGTCGAAGAAAGGTTTTTTTATTGACAAGATGATGCCTTTGATGTTGACTCGGGTCTTAGGTGACAATAGGTTATGATGAAACCCACATTCCTATGCTACATAATTTTTTGTTATTCATTGTTCTTATTAGGGAAATGTTGACGATCGTCCTTAGGACACTGATTAAAAAATTAAAATAACAATTTTTCATGAAAAAATGATGAAGTTAATGCTTTGATAGGTGCGATTGTCTGTTTTTCAATAAAATCATACTTTTTTTTGGATTTCTTAATCAATACTCTTATACCCTTGTTACTATTGTCCTCTCATGTAACAAGCAATTAATGTATGTAAGAAATTTGAGTCCAAACTTCAAAAGGATGGGAAGACAGAGAAGTTGAGAAAATTAATACTAGTGAAAACTGAAAAATACTTCCAGGTTTTGTAGAATTTCCTCCATCATTTACTTATAGAGAGTCTTCGCTCTTCGATCATTGGAAATACTAGGGGTGTTTGTGGATTGGATTGGATCGATTTTGGGTTAAAAAGTCATCCGATCCAATGATCAAAACAACGTGTGGTTTGGATTGGATCGGTTTGCTTCTTTAAAAAAATCCGATCCAATCCAATCCAATCAAATATGGTTTGGATTTGATTGGATAATTCGTTTTTTGTCATACTTTATTTTTTTTATTATGTCAAATATCCTTTTTACTTATTTAATAGTGGACAAAAGATAATCTTCATTTAAGTGAGCTAGTTTAGGGTGCTCAATACTTATTTTAACATCTCTTTATATTATCACAGTAGAACCTTTATGAAAGACAGCAACTAATTGTTTCTTATTAGCGAGGAAAAAAAATCCTGAACCTTTATGAGTGAGGAAAATTCTAGAGAATTCTTGACAAAATTTTAATTTGGGAGTTTGAGAAAAAATAATTATTAATATTTTTTAAAACTTTCTTTTATGTTAAATATTCTTCTATGTTAATTTTCTATATCTACTCTCACTTATTCTATTTTCTTCCTTGAATCAGCTACAAATAAATTGTAGCTAATTATTTTTCAAATTTTCTTAATTAATTTCTTATGTTTCATGTTTACTGAATCAAGTATATATATGTTATGCATCAAAACTTTTAGCAAAATTTAACTTCAAAACATTAATAGTTATTCTAAATAGTATCATATATGTCATACATAAAAGTATGAAAAACAATGCCTAAGTATAAGCAATACTATAATTTTAAAAATAATAGTATATGTATATAAAAGATCGGTTTGGATTGGATTTTACAAGGGGATCCAAAATCCTATCCAATCCAATGAAAAAAAAGTGGTTTTTTCGATTTTTTTCGGTTTTCGGTTTGTTCGGTTTTTGGCTTTTCGATTCGGTTTTTACGATTTAAATTGGTTTGGATCGGTTGATGAACACCCCTAAGAAATACACTTACTACTGTCCTCTCATGCAACAAGCAATTAATGTAGGTAAGAAATCTAGGCACAAATTTCAAAAGGACGGGGAACAGAGAAAACTAATAAAATTGTGTTTAGTAAAGTTGGAAAAAAAAATTATGTTGATAATCAATTTTTGTATAATAAATTATTGTGATAATTGATTATAATCAATCTATTTTTGTTGTTGAAAAGTGATTTTAAAATAATCTATTTTGTTTAGATGATAGAAAAAATTATTTTTATATAGTAAATTACGAAAAAACAGGTATGAGGTTATTTGTTTATATCAATATTAATAATATTGAATTTTTTTAAAACATTAAAACTTGTTAAAATGTATATTTTGATATCTTGTCATATTTTTTTATTATAAAAAAATTGAATAAAATTTATAACTTTAATTTTATGATTATGAAATTGTGAAAATATATTATTTTTTAGAAAAGTTAAATATAAATAATATATAATAATGAAAGGTAGCAAAGTACCATATATTATTTTTTAGAAGAAACAATAAAATGAAAGGTAGCAAGCTTAGGCATTCAGTTGGCACCGCTTATGCCTAATGGCATTCACGTCAATTACAAAATGAAAGGTAGGAAGCTATATTATAATCCTGACCCCACTAATGGCATGGACAGAGAAAAAAATGTACAGGGAGGGAGAGAAACGGCATTCGATGGTGAGAGTTGAGAAAAAAGTTTTTTTCCCATCCAACAGTCCTAACATAAAGATGGTAAAAAACAGTTGAAAATTGTCTAAAAAAGCTTTTTATAATGTTCAACTAAAAACCCAAACACAATTATTTACAAAACTGCTGAAAAGTTTGACTGAATGAAAAAGATTATAATACTTCCCAAACATAGTCTAATAATGAAAACTGCAAAATACTTCCAAGTTTTGTAGTTTTTCTTCCATCATTTATTTACAGAGTCTTTGCTCTTCCTTCAAGGGAAATATACTTGTTTTGGACAAGTACTCAGTGTTGGATTTAAGCTGTGTGGCTCAGATCCAATGTGGTTAGCTATAGCATCGAAATGTATACGCTACAAAAAGGCTTGGTATTTGCTCGAAATCAGGTTATGTTTAGAAAAGGGTGGAGGCTTTCTGTTTGAAGATTGTTCTACAACACTGAGTACTTGTCCAAAACAAGTATATTTCCCTTGAAGGAAGAGCGAAGACTCTGTAAATAAATGATGGAATAAAAACTACAAAACTTGGAAGTATTTTGCAGTTTTCATTGTTAGACTATGTCGATGCTATTTATTAGCTTAAAACTTGGGGATATACCTTCCTTTCGGAGGTAATCCATGAGGTCATGTATTGCGTAAATGTCGAGTGCCCTGTTAACATAGGTATCAAAGTCCATCATTGAGCATGACCCATGGGCCCACCACTCCCGATCCCAAAATCCAAGGCTTCCCAAAAGTCTAGAATACTGATCAGATGCAGTTAAACATGGCCAATCCCTGTAAAGCTTCTCCAATGATCCAAACTGATTTAAAAAAAAAAAACTTCTTCAATATCATATAAAAATAATAATTAACAATGATTGATTAAAATAAACTTACATTGCCCCAATTTTATTTCTCCTTTGTGTAGCAATTGCGTGGTGAAGGCCCGGGATAATTTTGTGGCCATAGGCCGTGGATGGTAAACCTCGACGGTTGCTTGCCACACTTTTTATCGATGCAAAAGGTGGCTGGCCATGTTTCAGACAGCATCAAGTAGTCAAAAGGTATCACGGGGGGAGGGGGAGGTGGTGGTGTTGGACATTGAGGTGGTCGAGACTTTTTCTTTATTTTTTTGAGAAGTGGATAACACTTGAACACATCATTGGACACAACCATGACATCTGTATCATACCGTAGAATGTATAAGTTAAGATAGTGAATTACCTATCAAATCAATCTAATATATTGCTCAGCATATATTACAAAAAAAGAAAAAATGTTTGACAAATTTGTTGATCATATTGATTGTTGGCTTCATTTATTGATAGTAAGCAATACCCGATATTGATAATTATATGTGGAGAATGAACACATTTTCACAGTCGCATTGAATGAACCAGGTGTGAATTGGCTATGATGCCACATTAGGATTATGCCTTTAGCTTGATATACCTACCTGCAAAAATTTAGAAGAAGAAAAATAGTGGGAATTTTAGATTGTCATTTTTAATTTAGATACAGTCTTTTGCCAATTACTTTAGGATTAGATGTTAGATAGAACTCCATGGTTAAATGAATAAAGGTTGAAACATCTCATGCATTATTGTTTCAGGAAGTTTCCATAATTGTCATTCTAAGTTTATCACAGGCCTTCCTTTAAATGCAACTCCCTAGTTGATTACATGCAGTCAACATGACTAGAGAGTTGCACTTAAAGGAAGGACTCATGATAAACTTCGAATGACAATTCTGGAAACTTCCTGAAACAGTAATGCATGTTCAACCTTTATTCATTTAAACATGGAGTTCAATCTAACATCTAATCCTAAAATAATTGGCAAAAGACTATATCTAAATTAAAAATGATATTCTAAAATTCCTACTATTTTTCTTCTTCTAAATTTTTGCAGGTAGGTATATCATCTAGAGCTAACACTGTTGCAGCCCTCAGATTGGCTAGTCTACCTGAGAACAAAGGAAAACTTATTGTGGGAAGAACAATTTTCCTTAAAACTTAGAACAACATCAAGCTAAAGGCTTAATCCTAATGTGGCATCATAGCCAATTCACACCTGGCAGTAAAACTCTGTAGTGGTTGTATCAACCTCTTTCGGTATGAAGCATTTATTATCCATGCTGTGGAATTTATTTCTTTGTATTATATGATCATAGGCTAAAATAAAATCACATCCATATAGTCACTTGAGAGTTTGGTTATATAATTATCTATAAAATGAACATAAATTAATCATTCATGGAGAAAATGAACAGAGATGATTTTGGTCATAAGTCTTAACCACCTAAGTGTGCAAAAAATGATGAACCATACATGTGTTGCAAATTAATAAATAAGATAGATCTTCCACTTGCATCTTCCACTAAATCTAAAGCTTAAATCAATCACAAATACATACCTGAATGGTACAATATCACTTCCTTGAATAATATGCAACCAGAAGGAGGAATCACTATTTAGAAAAGATCAAAGCCCGATATTAGCTATAATCATGAAACTCCCTGTAAAAGGATAGCACATGGCAATGGACCAATGTAGAGATGCACATATAGATCAGCAATTATGCATTCCATTGGGAATCAATTGGAAGAAACCATGACCCACTAAATAACAACCTTACAAGTTTCAAAAATATGCAAACCTCTATCATTGTAAGAGAGAAAGAGGGCATGATAGAGCAGAGTAAGAATTAATGGAAATAGAAATGAAATTGTATTGATTCCAATAAGAGATCAAATCTCATACAAAGAGAAACCCAGAGCCAAGCTCCTCAGAGAAGAGAAAAAACTCTCTCTGTGCCTACCCCTAGGGTCCCAACAGAATAATCACGTAATGGATACCTTCACTATATGGCCTTAAACAATCTAGTAGACAGTGGTTTTCTAGATTGGCTTCTTTTCTTATTTCTCAAGGTTATAACCGATCAACTTCAGATTGAGTCAAAAATCAGATCACACAGCACAAAGAAAAAGCAACATATATGATTATTTTTTTGACTCAGGCAACATAAATGATGAGAAAACTGAAATTCAAAATTTGAATGATACCTAAATACAGTGATTGGGATTTCGGGTAGGTGAGGCGTAGAGTTAATGGTAGAGGGTATTGGTGCCCAGCTGCTGCATTTGGAAAGAGAAGGGTTAAGTCATTGAAAAATGTACAACAACATACAACAATAGAAGAGATTTGAACACAATATCTCTTACAGCCAAATCCCTTCTTCATTTTTCTTTCCTGCTTTGCTACTTCACTTAGGGTTTCTTCATTCTTGGAGAGTAGAAGCTAGAGTGGTCGAGTGAGAGAGTGAAGAGGTAACAAGGGCCGCAAAAATCTTATTTGTTGCCTTAATACGATTACAACCTATCTTACAAAACAAGAGTTATCAAAAAAAAAAAAAAAGTAGTGCCATAGTACGAACCGTTTATATGGAAACGCACCGCTCATATTGTGATATAAAATCGTTTTTTTATCAATATAAAATGGTTTGTTGAGTAGTGCTGTATATATTAGGGCTCGTTTGGTGGTCAGGATAGGATAAGAGAGTAGGATAGGAATAGGATATGATATGAGCAGGATAAGCTGTTAACCTATCCGACGTTTGATGTCCACCAGATAACCAACTGGATAGCATTGTAATTTTAGTATGAATTTTAAAATTTTTGTTCTTGTTCTGAATGTTTTCATATTTTATTAGATTTTAGTTTTTTTTATAATTTTCATTTTTTAAGATTATATAAAAAGACAAAATTGTCATTGCGATAAAATTACATATAATATTTAAAAATTTAAAAATTTTGTTTAACTTAAATTAATTTTTTATAATTTTAAATATTCGTTTTCAGTTTTTACTTTACATATAGTTAAATTATTATAATATTTTTATTTATTTTTCAGTTTTTAAAAATAATATAAAGTAACAAAATTAGCCTTGTAAGAAGAAATAATAATTTTTAAAATTAATTATTAATAGTTTTATTATACCTTTTTCGATAACCATATTATAATTGATTATACTTTAATTATTTTATGTATACATTTTTTTTATACTTTATTATACTTTAAATCACCTTATCATATCTTGTCGAGTTCTAACCCAGCTCCCCCCTTAGGATAGAATTTTAACTAGATGGACAGGATATGATAGGAGACAGGATTGGTTTATCATATCCTGTTGGCTTACCAAACAATAATTTCAATATGATAACTTATCATATCCTGTCCCTCTTATCCTGACCACCAAACGAGCCCTTAGTGTAATTGCCCATCTATTGTATGATTATTTTCCTAATAGGCTTTTTATAAAGAATTTCAACTTAACAACATTAAATATACTAATTTTTTAAATATAAACTAATACTATTATGTGTAATAATTGGATTCATATATTAAATACTTAATGAATAATAGGCCATATGATAAATTTGTATGATAAAAATTTTAATATGTTTTATATAGACTTGATTTTTCATTACGGCTATGAGTTCATGATATGCAATTTCTTAATCTTTTAAGCTTATAAAAAGAATATACATTTCAATACTATTATATGTTATTGTATTGAACATTTCTCAAACAACAACGATCAAATGATTTAATAAAGTACATGGGTACTCATATACATGCTCTTTTTTATCATGCTCCTTTCAAAAAAAAAAACTCTTTTATCATGCATAAATCTTATAACAAAAATCAAATGATTTAATAAAGTACCCATAACATATTTTTTTCCCGAATTTTCAATTATTTCACTAAAGCTATCAGTTGGAAGGAGTCTATTTCATAATAATTGTTTTATCAACTTAGATAAAGCATAGACATAACACTTCTGCGTATTTGAAGAACATACATTAAACAATTTATGTATAGCACATGCCTCATTGAGATAACAAAATATATGTACACACATAGCTTCGCTAACTATCCATGAGAAAAACACATTTTATTCATAATTATAATCATTATCATTTTAATTATGACAAATATGTTTTATAAATATCTATTTGATGAGTGTGATTTCACCTCATATTTCATTGACATTTTACATGCATTTTCATATAGTTTAGGCATTTCTAATTTGATTTTTTGTTAGTTTTTACCTTGGAACGGGTAAGGCGATTTTGTGGTGTTGTTGTGCAGGAATTAAGGATTAAAATGCTCAAGATTAACCATGATGGAGCTTGCATGAAGGTGGGGCTTGAAAAGTAAAGAAAATGAGCCAAACAGAGCCCATCACGGCCTAGCCGTGATAGCTATCACGGTCGTGATCGAGTAGAGCTGAAAAGAAAGAATGGAAAAGTCAGAACTGATCACGACCAGGCTGTGATGCCCATCACGGTCGTGACATGTCAGCTGAACCAGACCCTCACAGGCAGAACTGATCACGGCTAGGCCGTGATGGTGGTCACGGCCGTGACAGACCAATCAGTGAAGCAACCTCAAGGCAGAATCCGTCACGGCCTGGCCGTGATAGCCATCACGGTCGTGACGCGTGATATATGGATCTTTAGAAACTGATTTGATCTGAAATTGTGATTGCTTGGGATCCAAGTCATCCTAATCTATAAATAGAGCACTTAGGCTCAAAAATAGGGGACTCTTTGGAGATTTTTTGTTACTACACTTAGGCAAAATTAGGATTATCTTCTCCTTCTTCTTCTCTTCTCTTAGGTTTTATTTTATGTTTATGTTAATCAAGCTTGTCATCACCATGACAATGCTTGAGTAGTATCTTTATTTCTAGGGATTGGGGCTATGCCCAAGATCTGTTTTATGTTATGAATTGATGTTTTACCTTTGTTAATTTCAATTTTGTTTTAGATCTGATTTCTATTGTTTTAGTTACTCGTAAATTCGGTGGCCACTTATTTGCGTGTCGTAGATACTCTAAGGAGGAACCTAGCGGTGAACTTAGGTATCGGATCTATAGAATCAGACTTAGGACTTAAATCACGAGAGTTAGAAGCGGTCCTTCGAGGGTCAACGAATTCTCACAAAGCGTAAAGGGTTCAATCTAAATTCAACTACTACGAGAGTAGGGGTTGGTTTAATTGGGCACGGTTTTTGTAACCCGAGAGGGAGCATTAACTTATTTAGGATAAATTCGCCTTCAAAGCAATTTTGATAATTAACAAGGATAGTCAATTTAGTAACATGAACAATTTTGTTGGTAACCCAATTCCTAGGAGTCTCTTTAGATCTGAAAAACCCCTAAACTGATTTACTTTCCTATTTTGTTTAATTGCAATTTTAAATTTGATTGTTACTTGATTCTTATTCAAAAATCAATTTTTTTCCAAATCCCTTTTATATAGTCCAGTTTTATCGATTTAGTAATTAGTTGTGATTTGAGATCACGGTCTCTGTGGGATCGATCTTTTTATTACTTGGCGACAAATCCGATACACTTGCCAGAATCCATTCACACGCTATCACTATTCAAAACTCTTAGACAACTTTAATTTTTATATAGGAATTATAATTTTGTTTGGAAACATTCATCATTACTTGAGACATGAATAGTTAGTACTACACTAAAATTATCTATGCAAAGATCAATAATATTCTGTTGTGAATGGGGACTATTTCCTATTCTTGCTTCATAAAGTCAAGCTTGCCATAGCCACGATTACCTAAAAAAAATCTTAAAATAAAGCTAATCAGTTTCATATTTTTTTTATAGTCAAGAGCTCCTTGCCTCCTTGCTTGATCAAGTCATTGAACTACAGCTGGTTAGAGCTCCATTCTGGATTCAAGGCAATATTCACACAAACATACCATGCAGATACAATAATAAAGAGAAATTGTAAAATTAATACATAATTCACTCTAGAATCCAAGTACATCAACATGCATATATAACCACACCTAGGCCCTGCGGCTCAAAATTTAAAAGAATTCACATTATGTATAAAATATCTTGTGACCCCCCATTGATTGATACAAATGAACAAAAGCTACTCTTAACTAATATATCTCCCTATGCAAAATACTCTTTCCTAAGTGTTAGGACAAGAACGCAGAATTGCTGCTGTGTCGACAGAAATTGTGTTGTCGACAGAAATCGCTTCTTGACAGAAATGCTTCTTGACAGAAATCGCAACCAATTGTTACGCCAAGAACACACAATTGCTGCTTTGACAGAAATGCTTCTTCCGACAGAAAAGCTTCTTGACAGAAATTGCGTTCTTGACAGAAAATCGTAACTTGACAGAAAATGCTGAAATCGATATTGTTCAGAATGCAGAATGCAAGAAACAAGATTATGCAGAAGTATACGAAAAAGAAGATTAACAACAGTATGTTATCGTGGTTCAGAGCAAGTTGCTCCTACATCCACACTGAGGCAAGACTTTCTATCCACTAGATCAAAAGAATCTGGTTACAAGACTTTCAGGGTTGAAAACTAACTCTCTTCTCAATCCTCACTTGCTCTCTCTTTCTTGATCTCAATGAATCACTCCCTCTCTGGTTTGCAGTGTATATTACACTTCGTATCTTTTTTTTCTTTTCAAGTTTCTCTCAACAATGACTTATATATCTGTACAACCCAAGTCTCTCTCAAGGTAGTTACAAAACAGAAAAATAGATCTAACTACCTAACAGGCTTAACTACTTTTCAGATATCACATAGTTGACAAGAAACTCTATGCATAGCCTAACTGACTAACAAATTGATGAGCCAACTGCCACAATTCTCCACCTTGGATCTTCAATTCAAGTACCATCTAGGTATGCATCCAGTCTCCTTAAAGAGACTTATTCATCACAGGTTCCAATACTTGCCAAATTCATGCAGTGCTGGAATTTGGCCCTTGGAACCACCTTGGTTAACATATCAGCCATATTGTCTTCAGTAGCAACCTTTTTCACTTCAACTATGCCATTTGCAATGATGTCACGAATGTAATGCATTCTGATGTCAATATGCTTTGTCCTCTCATGGAACATTTGGTTCTTTGAGAGATGTATAGCACTTTGGCTATCACACCATACTGTCATAGGAATTTCCCTCCCTTCCAGTTCTTTTACAAAGCCTTTGAGCCATATTGCTTCCTTTATGGCTTCAGTCAAAGCAATATACTCAGATTCAGTGGTAGATAAGGCAACTATTGATTGCAAATTTGCCTTCCAACTTACCACATTTCCATAGAGAGTGAACAGATATCCTGTTACAGACCTTCTTCATCAATATCCCCGCAAAATCAAGCATCCACATATCCTGCTTGCATTGCTGTTTTTCGATTTTGATTTTCCAAATATCAATCCAACAGATTTTGTCCCTTTCAAGTATCTAAGAATCCACTTGACTGCCGCCAATGCTCCTTCCCCGGTTCCCCATGAATCTGCCGACCATCTTTGGCAGATAGGGAAGATCAGGCCTTGAACATACCATAGCATACATCAAACTCCCTATAGCATTGGAGTAAGGGATGCTATCCATGTACTGCTGGTCTTCATCTGTTTTGAGAGATTGTTCAACTGATAGCTTGAAATGACCAGCTATGGGAGTTGAAACTGCCTTGGCATCTTGCATATTGAACCTTCTAAGCACCTTTTCAGCATACCCTGACTGATGCAAGAAGAGAAGTCTTTCATCTCTCTTTCTCCGGATTTCCATCCCCAAGATCTTTCTTGCAGCTCCTAAGTCCTTCATCTCAAATTCTGAACTTAGCAAGCCCTTGAGCTTGGTGATTGCCTTTAAATCTTTACTTGCAATGAGCATGTCATCAACATAGAGTAGGAGATATATGTAGTGACCTGAGCTGGCTTTCTTGAAGTAGACACAGCAATCGAAAGAACTTCTGTTATAGCCATTTGACACTACAAAAGTGTCAAATCTTTTGTACCATTGTCTTGGTGACTGTTTCAGTCCATACAGGGACTTTTTCAGCAAGCATACCATTTGTTCCTTTCCTTCTACTTCATACCCTTCAGGTTGTTTCATGTATATCCTTTCATCTAGCTGACCATGTAAGAAGGTTGTCTTCACATCCATTTGCTCAAGTTCCAAGTTGTAGACAGCAACTAGAGCAAGAATGACTCTAATGCTAGTATGTTTCACAACCGGGGAAAAAATCTCATTGTAATCAATTCCTTCCTTTTGTGTGAAGCCTTTTGCAACGAGTCTAGCCTTGTATCTACTTCCTTCAACCACTAGAATTTCTGGTTTTTTCTTAAAAATCCATTTGCAACCTACAATTTTGTGATTTGCATCTTTTTCCACAAGTTCCCAGGTGTTGTTTTTCATAAGGGAGTTTATCTCATCAGTCATGGCAGTTTTCCAGTGCTCTTTATCTGAACTTTCCATTGCCTCCTTGTAGTTAATAGGATCAATTACCTGATCCTCAATTTCTACACTCAGTGCATAAGCAATGAGGTCTGCATAGCCGAGCCTTTGAGGTGGTTTGATCTGCCTTCTAGCCCTGTCTCTGACCAGATTATAGGATGATTCTGCTGCTGCATGTTGTTCATCGGTTTCAGTAGGGGGTTGAGTACTGTCATCTGTTGTATCTGCAGTACCATGCTCCACCTCCAATTGAACCTTGTTAACGGGTTCCTCTGGTTCCTTAGGCATCTCAACTTTCTGGCCTGCATCCTCAAGCATGCATTCTTCTTTGAAGACAACATCTATGCTAATAACAACATTTCCTCCACCTGGTTTGGTTAACCACAGCTTGTAACCCTTTACACCATCAGGATATCCTAAGAAGATTCCCTTATTTGATCTAGGCTCCAATTTCCCTTCATTTACATGGATATAGGCTGTACATCCAAATATTCTCAAGTTGTCATAGGTTGGTGCTCTACCTGTCCACAACTCCTCTGGTGTCTTGAAATCAATAGCAGCTGAAAGAGACCTATTGATTAGATAGCATGCAGTGTGAACTGCCTCTCCCCAAAACACCTTGCTTAGGTTGGCATTGGACAACATGCACCTAACCCTCTCCAGAATGGTCCTATTCATTCTCTCAGCAAGACCATTTTGTTGAGGAGTTAGTCTTACTGTTTTGTGCCTAGTTATCCCATTATCCTTGCAAAACTCAGTGAACTCTTCACTTAGATATTCAAGTCCATTGTCAGTTCTAAGTACCTTAACCTTCCTTCCTGTTTGATTCTCAACAAGTGCTTTCCATTGTTTAAAACACTTGAATGCTTGATTCTTGTGTTTCAACAAATACACCCACACATTTCTTGACCAATCATCTATGAATGTTATGAAATATCTAGCACCACCTAATGAGGGAACCCTTGATGCCCCCCATATATCAGAATGCACATAATCAACCGAGGCTTTAGTTGTGTGTATGGAAGAAGAAAACTTAACTCATTTATGTTTGCCATAAAGACAGTGTTCACAGAATTCTAACCTTTCAAAGTCTCCATTTCCTATTAGACCCTGCTTGTACAATTCTTCCAAGCCTCTTTCACTGACATGAGCTAGTCTGAGGTGCCATAGCTGTGTGGAATTCAATTTTGATGCAGAAATCAAACTAGCAGGGTTTGATATAGTTGCACCTTGCAATCTGTACAGGCCATTCTTTCTGGTTCCCTTCATCATGACCATTGAGCCTCTGCATATCTTCAGAACACCACCTTCTCCTTTGAATGTACATCCTGCTTGATCCAGCATGCCAAGAGAAAGGAGATTTCTCTTCAGCTCAGGTACATGTCTGACATCTGTGAGCAATTTTGTTGATCCATCACTGAATTTGATCCTGACATTGCCAATTCCAGCTACTTTGCAAGCATCATTGTTCCCCATTAGCACCTTTCCTGCATTGATCCTTTTGTAGGATTCAAACCATTCTTGATTAGGGGTCATGTGGAATGAACACCCTGAGTCAAGAATCCACTCCTCACTGCAAGAATCTTCAGTCACTGCCAACACATTCGAGCTCTCATAACCATCTGCTACCACAGCCATATCATTTGAGTTTTGCTTGCCATTATTCTTCCTTTTCCTCTCAGGACAGTTCTTTCTGAAATGTCCCTCCTTATGGCAGTAGTAACACTATTTCTTGCCTTTGGATTTGGATCGGTTCCTCCTATTCTTGCCCTTTGTTTCTCTGTTATGACAAACAACCCTTCTGCATCTCCACCTTCACCTTTATCATAAGTAATTCTCTTCTTCATTTCTCGAGAATTGAGAGTGGCTTTCACTTCTTATAAGGTGAGGCTTTCTTTACCAAACATCATTGTGTCAACCAAGTTCTCATAGGAGGGAGGAAGGGAGCACAGCAACATCACAGCTTGGTCTTCATCATCAATCTTTACATCAAAATTCTTTAAATCAAGAACTACCTTGGTGAATTGAGAGACATGTTCTTTGATTGATGATCCTTCCTCCATTTTCAGCTGATGGAGTTTATTCTTCAAGTAGAGTTTGTTCGTCAATGACTTAGTCATGTATAGGCTTTCAAGCTTGAGCCAAACACCTGCAACAGTGGACTCATCTGCTATCTCACGAAGAACTTCATCTCCCAAAGAAAGAATGATCAAGCTATGAGCCCTGTTGATCAAATCTTTCTTTTCTTTTTCTGAAAGTGTTTCAGGAAGTCTGTTGATTCCTCCTAAGGCTTCCTCGAGTCCTTGATGGACAAGAAGGGCCTTCATCTTGATCCTCCACAAGCTGAAGTCATTCTCCCCATTGAACTTCTCCAAATCGAACTTTGCAGTGCCCATCGCGGAAGCAGCCCCGATTCAACGAAGCTCTAGATACCAGTTGTTAGGACAAGGACGCAGAATTGCTGCTGTGTCGACAGAAATTGCGTTGTCGACAGAAATCGCTTCTTGACAGAAATGCTTCTTGACAGAAATCGCAACCAATTGTTACGCCAAGAACACACAATTGCTGCTTTGACAGAAATGCTTCTTCCGACAGAAAAGCTTCTTGACAGAAATTGCGTTCTTGACAGAAAATCGTAACTTGACAGAAAATGCTGAAATCGATATTGTTCAGAATGCAGAATGCAAGAAACAAGATTATGCAGAAGTATACGAAAAAGAAGATTAACAACAGTATGTTATCGTGGTTCAGAGCAAGTTGCTCCTACATCCACACTGAGGCAAGACTTTCTATCCACTAGATCAAAAGAATCTGGTTACAAGACTTTCAGGGTTGAAAACTAACTCTCTTCTCAATCCTCACTTGCTCTCTCTTTCTTGATCTCAATGAATCGCTCCTCTCTCTCTGGTTTGCAGTGTATATTACACTTCGTATCTTTTTTTTCTTTTCAAGTTTCTCTCAACAATGACTTATATATCTGTACAACCCAAGTCTCTCTCAAGGTAGTTACAAAACAGAAAAATAGATCTAACTACCTAACAGACTTAACTACTTTTCAGATATCACATAGTTGACAAGAAACTCTATGCATAGCCTAACTGACTAACAAATTGATGAGCCAACTGCCACACTAAGTTTAGGGTCTAGTTTCACGGTCTTCTCACCGGGCTTTCACCCAGCAACGCAAACTTCATCTAGGTTCTCCTGCACACACTGCAAGACCTGCAAGAACATGTCTGGGGCAACACACATGTTTGCCAATGTGCAGCACCTCAAAAGAGAGCAACTTATAAATTGGACTACAAAAGCATCAAATTTTGTCAACAGTCAATAACATATTAACAAACCACAACTATTACTCTTATAGCATAAAATTATAGATGAAAATTAGCACTATGTTGTTTAACTATGATCGACTTTAACCAAATACTACATTTTACACTGATTTGCCCAAAACTGAATTATATGTCCGCATAATTTATATGTTTGTTAAGTTTGTTAAGTTTGCATAATTATATGTTTGTTAAGTTTGCATAATTTATACCAGGCCTTACCAATTTGACATTGATATGGCCGCTCCACAGCCCATGACAATTCTCAGTTTTAAAAAACTTTGGTCTCCAGCTTATTTTGCCCTCAGAAAAATGCACCCCAAAAATGACATGAGAAAAAGGGGGGAAAAAAAAGAAGAGGAAAAATAAAACACGGCAGATTTCTTTCAATTTCATTTCCCACCCGCCAAGGGAATATAGAAATAAGTATAGAAGATAATATGGATGTGACAAAAACAGTTTAGGAAGATTAAGAAATATAAAATTTAGACAATCATATGAGTGTTGCTTTGATCACTTAACTAGTAAGAGTAGCAGATAAATGTCCACAAAAGGAAGCCATGCTCCTTTACAGATGATAAATTGGATCACTAAAGAAAGCTTTCGTGGGTTTGGAAGTATGCTTTCTTCCTGCAACAGTTCCTTTGGCTCTCTACACCCATTAAAGCAAATTTATATTATGAAGAATTATCAACGTGTCAAATTCTAATGCTTTAAATGATTGCACCATTTTTTCTCTGGCATGCATCAGTCCTCTGCCAATACTCAAGTGTTGAGTAACTGAAGCTCTTCATTTTTTCCCTCATATTTCTATTGAAAGCATACAGTTTATGATAACCAAAAACAAAAATGCTCAAACTTTAGTATACTTTCATAAAACATATGGAAACAGGAAAGACAATCAGGCTTAGTCATAATCCTAGCCTAATTAAAATAATAGAATGATTGCATTCAATATCTATTTGGTGCTCTAAGTGACAAATATATGTTTGGTATTCTTTCTTTAATAATCAGTATATGTAGCAAAGGTATTATGAAATATATAACAGGGGATTTTACGTACATTTAATTTATCTATTTGAATAACATGATATTCTATCAATTTGAGTTATCTATGATTTTAGACTTATTCCATCTAGTTACTTATTAAGCAGGTAAAAGGTGCATAGCACTTAATATTCAAATAGTTGGTTTAAGTGACAAGATAGTCCATGTATCACGATGATATATCAATACTTGGTTTAAGAAACAAAAGACAAATAGAGTTGGCAGTTCAAATCCAAACTCAAAGTGAAAATGGCTATAACCAACATTGCGTTCATAGATAAATCTGACCTTGTAAAACTAAGTAATGGTTGGACCAAACCGAGCGTGAAAACTGAGAGGCATGTTTCATATGGTGGCTTACAGAGTGTGAGCAGAGTGTGTAACATATTTTACATTGTACATGAAGTGAATATTCAACTAACACAACCTCATTGGAATATACTAAAACCATATTAAAGGGGCATTGAATGTCTGATTGGAATTTTTTTTTGTGTGTTTTTGGTACATACATTTTCTTCTATGAATTTCACAGTGAAAATTAAAATATACAATCAAGTTCTCTAATCATTGCAGAAATGTTAATTACAACAGAATCATATTTTAGGTGGATGATAACTCAATGAAGAAATTAGGAACTTTATTCCAAGCAGCCATGATATAGCATAAATGACGAAGTTCCTGAACATAAGTGTGCCAAGCATCAAACATAATGCTCTCCAATCTGGAACTTTTTTTCAATTTGAGTTAGAAAGTTCAAATAATCAATTCTAACCATAAATAAAGTAAATAACCAACCGAAGTGATATTCAAGTCTAATAAGAAGTTGTACTACCAAGCAAATATGTTACTATATGTCATTATCAGATCATGTTCGCATGCTGAAGATACAATACATTTTAACATCTAACTGTCAAAATTATCATTTGGCATATGTTATAGAAAGCTAAGTCATGCAAGTGGAAAACTAATCCTGCAAAATATATTATAGCAGCATACCAGGTTACATCAGGATTTTCATTTTCTTTGCAGAGTGATGGAACCTTCTTCCTCCTTAACTCTTATATGTCGTTTCCTTCAGGATTTTGATATATTTTAACTCCAACTTCGCCAACATAATCACTTTTCTGCGCCGTAACATTCCAACAAATAGATGTCATCAACATGGTCATGGATGGAACAAAAAAGATGTTAGTGTCACTTGTATGACATTGCAATTGTTATGTAACGATGTAGAGCATGATTCAAATCTCTAGCAAGCATTGCTAGATCTGATAATGTATTTCAATATTTTCGGTTAAAAGGAAATGTGCATTACATATCCTGTTAAGTACAAAATGTACGAAGCACACTGTCGCAACCAAAAATTACGACGAGGACGACAATAAAAAGAGATTATAAAGAAAAAAAAGTAGAGTCGCCACCAATTTTATTTAATTTAGGAAAAATTGGAAATCCTTCGAAAAAAAATGGTCTTTGAAACCAAATTGAGTTCGGGAGTCGGTTAAGAGTAGGGAAGGTGTTAAGCACCCTACATCGCTCATCCTACGAATGGTACCTTGAATTAATCGTGCAAAATTAAATTATTTATTTGTTTACCCCAAAAATATTTGCAAGGAAGAATTTGTTTATTTATTAATATTTTCTTTATTTTTATGTTTCTTTATTGGTCTTTCTTTATTTAATTTTTTAAATATATATATATATATATATATATATATATATATATATATATATATTTATTGATAAATCCTAAATGAGGTTGAACATGGCACGTAAGTCCATATGGTAACTTTAAAGTTAGGGGATTGAGCATGACACTTGTCATAGAGCAACAAAAAAAACATTAAATAAATTATTAATTAATTATCCACATTAAATAAATTTAAAAGAACTCAAAAATAATGGAAAAATTAATTTTTGGCTTGACGAGATGATTGGTCCCGCTCCTACGTATTCTCTGCTTCGATGGGAAACTCAAAGTCACGTAGTTCTTATAGAAAATATTTCATTGGTTTTTTTAATTAATAATAATTTTTTTATGAAAAAAAAGATTTTTATTTTTATTTTTTATTTTATTTTTATTTTTTTAAAAAAAAAGAAGGGTTTTTTTTTACTTATTTGTTATTATATGTATTTTTAATTTATTTTTCATATATAGAAAAACTAATCAAAATAGAACATGGCACATGCGTCCATAGAGCTATTCTGAATATAAAGATTGAGTGTGAAACATTTCTTAAAACAATCCCAAAATAAAATAAAATAAAAAATGCAAAATATAAAAAAAATCAGATTCAATTTTAAAATCAGGTCTAGTTTCCCACATACTTTATCAGCCCAATTCTTTTAGGTTATTTAGACTCACTTGACTTGGGCCACAAATTAACCCATTAGCCCAACAATCTATTAAGTTAATGCTGCACACAAAGCCAAATAAATAAGGAACAATAAATATTAAAAAAAAAACTAGAGAGTTAACACAGTGCATCTGGACACAAACACAACAGAGGCAGAAACGCGTTGTCATGGAGGGAGAAAATAAAAGCCAACAAAAGGACCATTGTCCCTTAACCTGAGCAAAAATAAACAACAAAACAAAGAGGTGGAGGCAATGATGACAGAATGATCGGATGATGCTGCGAAGGGCGAACGACGGCAGTTGGTAGGCGGCTCGCGACGGATCCGAACCGCTTTGGTCACATTCAGGCCGTGAGGGTCAGATCCAGATCGCGTCTGGTGTGATGCGGCGGGGCGGGCGGTGCTTCGATGAACGGCGAGGTGGGGCTTCGCGACGGTTGTTCGTGGTGGTGGACTCGAGGCAGGAGGCGCGGTCTTCTCCGTTGCGTCGGCGAGCGGTGGCCGGGGCTAGGCTGGGAGGAGGTGACGCGTCTGCTTCTAGAGGAAAGGAGAAGATGAAGTTTGAAGGGGGAGAGAGAGGTTTGATGGATGAAGGAAGAAAATAAGGAAAGACAATGAGATGTCAAAAGAAATGGATTCCTGGTGAAGAAGAAGAAAGCAACGCGAAAAAAATCGGAGAGAGCAAGGCCAAAAAACATAAAACCCCCTTTTTTCTGATCCAGTTGTGATTTTTATAATGCCCATTCCTCTCATCTTGATCCTAAAATTCCGCCTAGATTTAAGGTTGCTCTCCGATCCTGATCCTAAAAACATGCCAAGATTAAGATTTCCATCTCTGATTTGAAATCAAAATCTACCGAGCCTCATCTACAAAATTAAATTCAAATTCAAAACAAAGCGGTTGTTAGGGTTTGTTGGAGGAGGATGAAATGGAGTTTTTATTTTCTTTTCAGATTTTTATTTTATTATTTTTTTGAAATTTTTTTTAGAGACCCGGTCAAAATGGGGTGTTCACAGTTGCCCCTCTTTACTTGTTCATTACTAGAATACATGAAGAAAGAGCAATTTTTCATGTGGTAATAGTAAGGAACTAGTAAAGAAAATGAACTCACATTTTAGCCGGGATGGGAAACAGGCTGGAGAAAATTAAGCTTTAGAGCTTGGAAAATAAAAGTGACAGTGGGCCTCAAATCCCAAGTATAAAATTAGCAGTGAGCCTCAGAGCTCGAAAAATTAATCTGCAGCGGGCCTTAGATCCCAAAAATAAATTTGCAGTGAGCCTCAGAGCTCGGAAAATAAATTTCAGCGGGCCTCAGATCCCAAATATAAAATTAGTAGTGAGCCTCAGAGCTCGAAAAATAAATTTGCAGCGGGCCTCAGATCCCAAAAATAAATTTGCAGTGAGCCTCAGAGCTCGAAAAATAAATTGCAGTAGGCCTCAGATTCCAAAATAAATTTGCAGTGATCCTCAGAGCTCGAAAAATAAAATGCAGTGGGCCTCAGATCCCAAAAATAAATTTGCAGTGAGCCTCAGAGCTCGAAAAATAAATTGCAGTGGGCCTCAGATCCCAAAAATAAATTTGCAGTGAGCCTCAGAGCTCGAAAAATAAAATGCAGTGGGCCTCAGATCCCAAAAATAAATTTGTAGTGAGCCTCAGAGCTCGAAAAATAAGAGGCCCAAAAATAAAATTAGAAGTGAGCCTCAGAGCTCGAAAAAATAAAATTGCAGTGGGCCTCAGATCCCAAATAAAAATTTGCAGTGAGCCTCAGAGCTCAAAAAATAAATTTTCTTTACCTTTGTCTCAATTACAACTGAACCACAAGCTCCATTAAAAGACTTCGACCAATCAAACCTTTGTTTATCAACAACTCTAGGTCAGTATCTTTCGATTAGAGGGGCTTCTTTTTCAAAGCGTTGAAGACACATAGAGCGATTATTTCCTTCAAGACTAGGACTCGTGGAGACTTTCATTATTGCTTTCCTTTTCTCCTCATTGTGCACCGTTATCTCCCCTATTGACTTTGAAATGCTGGGCTTTCTTTGGTTCAAACCATTCATTGAAGTAACCATTAGAATTATCCAATCATACTATTAAACTTAAATTTACTTAAATTGAGACATGATTTCAATGCGCAAGCATGATTTAAGCACAATAGGGAGAAATGGATGAATAAAATCCTTGCCTTAATATGAGAATTTACATTGCACACAAGGAAATTGGAAAGAAAAAGGGGAAATACAAAGGGGTGTATGGGAATTGTATAAAAAGGATAATGAAACGAAAGAAAACCGCATAAAAAATTGCCCCAGTATTGGTCCCTTGATCCTCTTAACTGATTCCCAACAACTATTTGACGTCGCAGATCCTGGTCTCAGCTTCCACATACATCCTTTCATTAACATTTCAATGATTCTCTTTGCCCCATTGTAACCAGTCACAAACAAGATTGCCCCCAGTGTAGCAAGTCACAGACAAAATTGCCCCAATGTAGCAAATCGTGAGCAAAATTGCCCCAGTGTGGTGAACATTAAGATATCTCTTAAACTGCCCTTGCGGGTTTTCAGACTAAGATTCATCTTCTTTGTCCTAATTTTTGCTTAGGTCGCCCTTAAGATTCAGCTTCTTTGTCCTAATTTTTGCTTAGGTCGCCCTTTCGGGTTTTCAACCTAACGGACTTCTCTCTCTCTATTTTTTTTTTAATGCCCTAACTTTTGCTTAGGCCGCCCTCGCGGGTTTTCAACCTAACGGACTTCTTTTATTTTATTTTATTTATTCCCTAACTTTTGCTTAGGTCGCCCTCGCGGGTTTTCGACCTAACGGGCTCTCCCTTTTTTTTTATTTAGGCATAGAACTTTTTCACGACATCAGAGTTTACAGGTCTCGGTAGCTCTCGTCCATTTTCATCTGTTAGGACCAAGGCTCCGCCTGAGTATGCCTGCTTTACTATATATGGCCCTTCATAATTGGGTGCCCACTTTCCTCGGGCATCTTCTTGGTTGGGAAGTATTTTCTTTAACACCAAATCACCTGGTTGAAACTCTCTATGACGAACTTTCTTATTAAAGGCTTTAGCCATTCTTCTCTGATATAGTTGTCCATGACAAAGGGCCACCAGTCTTTTTTCCTCAATCATGTTTAACTGATCATATCGAGCTTTCACCCATTCTGATTCTTCCAAGTCAGCTTCCATCAGCACTCTTAATGAAGGGATTTCAACTTCTATGGGAGAAACAGCTTCCATTCCATACACCAATGAGAAAGGCGTTGCCCCAGTACTTGATCGTATATTGGTACGATACGCGTGCAAAGCGTATGGCAACATTTCATGCCAATCCTTATAATTTACGACCATTTTAGCAACAAGTTTCTTGACATTCTTGTTGGCCGCTTCTACCACCCCGTTCATCTGAGGTCTATATGGGGTGGAATTATGATGCTTGATTTTAAAAGTCTCGAATAACTTCTTTACATCCGTCCCATTAAGATTGGCAGCATTATCTGTAATGATTCTTTCTAGTATCCCATAGCGACAAATAATATCCCCTTTTAGGAATTTGGTAAACACCTTTTGAGTTATATTGGCATATGATGCTGCTTCTACCCACTTAGTGAAGTAATCTATTGCAACCAGGATGAAGCGATGTCCGTTTGAAGCCTTGGGATTGATTGGTCCAATGACGTCTATTCCCCACATGGAAAATGGCCATGGAGACACCAGATTGTGTAGTTGGAACGGTGGAGTTTTGATCTGATCTGCATATATTTGGCATTTACGGCATTTTCGGATATACTCCAGACAATCGGCTTCCATTGTTAGCCAATAGTGACCATTTCGTAGGATCTTGCGTGCCATCATGTGACCATTGGCATGTGTTCCACATATCCCTTCGTGAACTTCTGTCATGATAGTCCGAGCTTCACGAGCATCAACACATCTTATGAGGACCCTGATGAGCCTCTGTTTGACTGGTTTTATAACTAGTAAAGACCTTGGCTTTGTACTTATTTTATATCATTTTTACCCGAATTAGGCTTTATTGTCTCTAAGTAGTATTTTGAGTCTGTAAATTGTTTTTAAGTTAATTTAGTTGATTTAGAGTGAATAAAGTATTTACTTTTATTTTCTATTTTCAGGTTAATAAAAAGGAATAATTCTGGAGTTTCTCGCCCCGCGAGAAGGCTGCTCGCCTCGCGACCCCGAAGCTGACTGTTCCAAGAAAATGGAAAGTCTCTGGTTCGCCCCGCGAAGAAGAGCTCGCCTCGCGAGTACCTGGAAGTCAGAAAGCATCACGGTTTACCCGTGTTGAAGGCCACGGGCGTTACAGTTAGGAAACTGAAGAGTTCGCCTCGCGAATATATTCTCGCCTCGCGAGAAGACTAAGAGTTGCAGACCTTTCGCATAATTCGCCTCGCGAGCAGTGCTTCGCCTCGCGAGGACTTGGATTCCAGAAACGTGTATATAAGTAGTCTTAGGCAGAACTGAAGAAGAGGTGAGGCTAGTCAGTTATGGCTAGTCTTAGCTAGTCAGTAGTTGTAGTTTGTTTTGTTTCCTTTTCTGCTTATGTTTGTTATGGAGAACTAGTCTCCTAGATTAATCTACTGTAATTGGTTTCTATCCATACTTGAGGTTCTTGTATTTCCTGTTTTCATTTCCTTTTCTCTTTTCAATGCCATGCTTTATATTTCTGTTTGCTTAATTCAGGAGTATATTGTGTTGTGTTGGTTTATCTCGGTGATATCATGTTCCTATATATAATCGCGTTTGCTTAATTCGCGTGTGTACGTTTCGTGTTCGCTTAGTTCACGAAGTGCTTAACCCCGTTTGCTTAATTCGGGAATAGGGGCATATATCTGTAGTAGTGGTTCCGCTTGTGAATTATTGCTACAATCGAGAGGGGATTAGAATCTGCTTAGGGCTAGGAATTTGCATGAACCGATGATAGTTGGGAAACCAAAAGCAGTAGGTTAATCGATTTAGTTTATTTGTTAATCTGTTTTACTGCTCTCTTTTCTTTCTTTGTTTGTTCTGTTTTGTTTTCTTTATTTTAGTTTCAATCCAAAACCCCCCATTTCTAACTTTTTCTGTTAATAATAACAACACCTAAGAGTCCTTGAGAGACGATCCGAGTTGTCGCTCTATACTACATTATTTTCATAACTGCTCGTTCTTTTTGGCGCGTGCGCGACAGCGCGTTCAGACCCCATCATAGTTCCTCTTATATAGAATTTCGCCATCTAAGTAAAAGGACATTGTTAATCTACGAATCGTCCTCTTGTTTACTTCATTTGCTCCGGCTGGGTACGTTCTACTCTTCATATATTGCTTGATGTCGTGATACCAAGGATTACCATCGAGCTCTTCTTCCACATGTGCACAGTATGCGGTCAATTGATACAAGATAAAGGGTAGGGAAAGGAAGACACCAAGAAAAATGCTGAAAAATCATACTAACTCATTTTATTCATTTCTCAACCAAAGTAAACATCAGTTTATACGAGATACAAAAAGATAATTACTTCATGGAAATAACATCAACAAATGGTTCAGACTGCCAATTGCCAAGGACCTCATTGTCAGCAGAGAGATAAATAACAGGGTTTCTTGCTTGTTCCTCTTCAAGTGCACTGATAATGAAATTAGGGGAAGTCAACTTTTTTGGCGAGATCACTTTAGTTGATGCTGAGAAAGTATCTGTCAAGTGAGGGATATAATTAAATTCCTTTCTTTCTTCTTTCTTGCCTCTGAGAGTCAGGTACTTCATATTTTCCGCTAGAGAAGGATTGTATCCCAGTCCATGTCTTCCATCTCTTGTAACTGCTGCAATCGGTTGAGGGATCCCTTGGAGGCTTGCCCCTAAACCTCTTCCTTTCTGATACTCGTTCCTTTCCATTATACGAACTGCCACTTCATTCACATTTTGTATTGGCAGCTCCTCCTTCTTGCTCTCTGGCTTCAGGATTTCAAAACTACATAGGGAATCATCCTCGACTTGCTCTGTACTTTCTACGTATGGTACCGAAACAGGCTTTGAAAGCATGATTTCCTCTTCACCGCTGATGGTAATTACAGCCCCATCCTGAATATATTTCAGACACTGATGCAATGTTGATGGAACAACACCAGCTTCAAGAATCCAAGACCTTCCTAGGAGCATGGTATAAGTTGGCTGGATCTCCATGACTTGAAAGAGAACACGGAAACAACTAGGCCCTACTTCGAGGGGCAGAGTTATTTCCCCCAAGATCCCTCTTGCTGTCCCATCAAAGGCTCGCACAATCATCTCTTGGGGTGTCAAACCCGTCAAGCCTATGTTTAGCTGCTCTAGAGTGGACAACGGAATCACATTCAATGCCGAGCGACCATCTATAAGCACCTTCGCAATCACAAATCCTTTGCACCTTAGGGTAATGTGGAGTGCCTTAGGACTACCTCTAAACTTCAAAAACACCTCATCTTCCGAGAAATTGATCATGTTGATCCGTCTCACTGGATCCACCATGTTTACCACATTCTTTGGCGTGACGTCGCGATTAACATAAGCTTCATTCAACACCTTCAATAATGCCTTACGATGCATTTCTGATGTGAGGACAAGCGACAAAAGGGATATTCTTGCCGGTGTTTTCTTCAACTGCTCTATCACATCATATTCACTTTGTTTCATGATCTTCAGAAACTCTTCTTCTTCTTCTTCTTCTTCCTCCTTCTCTTTTCCTTAATCTTTGGTATTCTTCCTTGCTTCTTCTTCTACCGGGTCATAGTATCGCCCACTCTTTGTGATGCTTCCAATTCTCACAACATTAGTAACCTGGGCCTTCGAAGTTTCTCCTGCCCCTCCTTCTAGCTCAACTTTCTGTTCATAATTCCAGGGTACAGCGTGTGTATCATTATAAGCAAAAGGAGTTGACTTTGTCACCTTTACAATCACTTTTTCTGGTGCCGGCGCATCATTCATAGGTGGTATCCAGAGCACAACTCTTTCAACCACACTAACTTCTTCAGTCGTACCTCGCCTAGCTTGGATCACCCCCAAGGTAAGTAATCCTTGGACTCGGACCTTAAAGTCCCAACAAGTTTCGATATCATGCCCTACGTACCCATGATGATAATCACAACTTAAATCACCATTATACTTCTCTTTTTCTCCGATCAGCTTCACCGGTGCAATAATATCATATCCTGCTTTTTTGAGCCCTGCGAATACTTCTTGCATCGGGGTTCGCAATTCCAAAACCTTCTTGACTTGAGGCCCTTTCACTTCCAAGTTATTCACGCTATTTCCCGCATTATGGTTTGGGATTGGGTTATTAACAATGCTAGGCCCAGAATCTTCTTCGAAACCCAATCTTCCACAAGCAATCAATTTTCTTACTGCTGTCTTGAAGGCCTCACATTCCTCAATGGAATGTCCCAGGGCATCCATGTGATATTTGCAAGTCAAGTTTGGATTGTACCAAGCAGGGAAAGGTGGTTCCATACGCCGCACAGGGTTTCCAGCGATTAGGTGACGATCAAATAGTTGTTTGAACAAATCTGCATTGGAGATAGACAGTCTTGGGAAAGGAGGCAGGTTTTGATGCTGGAAACGTCCCTGATTTGGAAAATTTGGGCGAGGTCGAGGGTAGCTTGGATGGTTTTGTTGAGGCGCAGGTGGATAAGGAGTATATGTTGGGTGAGTGGGGTTGTATGGTTGAGGGGTAGGGATGTTATTTATTTGGTTTTGTGGCTGGGTGATGGTTGGCGAGGCCTGTTGAGGTGGGTAAAATGGTGTTTGGGTCTGATATGGTGCTTGGTACCTTGGGTATGAAGGGACATGTCGAGGTCCAAAGTTTGGCTGGTGTTGCACATAATTTGCTTCTGCTTCCTTCTTCTTGGGCTGGAACCCCTTCTTGGATGCACTGCCTTCCATGTCAGTTGGCAATTTCCCGACTCTGGCTAGGATTTCAATTCTTTCCCCTGCAACAATCAAGTCAGAGAAATCCCTATAAGCCACTCCTGTCATTGCTTCGATAAAGGGGGATCCCAGGGTTCCCAAAAAGTATGAGCACATTTCGGACAACATCAGCGGCGGCTGAACCTGAGCTGCCAAACTCCTCCACCTTTGTGTATACTGTTTGAAGGATTCATCACTCTTCTTCTGCATTGTAATCAACTGTTCACCGGTCGGAGCTATGTCCAAATTGAATTTGTATTGATCCATGAACAAATTGGCTAATTCTGTCCACCGAGAGATCTTAGAATGGTCTAACTGAAGGTACCACTCTAGTGCGATTCCGGTCAAACTTTCATGGAAAAAACCAATGAGGAACTTGTCATCCTTAGACCAGATGGCCATTTTGGTGGCATATCTAATCAAATGGAATCGTGGGTTCCCACTTCCGTCATATTTGAAGAAATCAGGAATTTTGAAATCCTTAGGGATCACGACATTCGTGGCAGGACAAAGTTCTTCAATCTTGAGAAGGCCATAAGTATTTGAGCCCTTGACCTCTTTTATTTGTTCTTCTACCTTCTCCATCCACTCTTCCTTCATCTTATCGGGTCCAAACTGGACTCCTCTTGATTGTTCAGGAATGAATGCATGGGGTCTTTCCCATGTATAGCAAGCAGCCTCATGATACACATTCTCGATGGGGCGATATCCTTCCCCGATGGGGATTACTATGGGTTCCGTGTAACCCGACATTCCCTGAGTAAAGCTATGGTTTATGTTTGAAAACATTGGTGCCGTTACCATGGAGAAGGTCGGCTGTACGCTCACATGTGGGTCATCTTCGTTTCCACTTCTATTTGCACCAAGTCTGCTAAGAGATTCCCTCATATCCTGTAGTATAGCCTCCAACCTTGCTTGAGTTTCAGAGATTTCAATCACCCTTCCCCTCACTTCGTCTACTTCTAAACTCAAGTTCCTTCCTGTCTCAGGATTGTTGGTAGCCATCCTGGTCCGGGATCTTGTGTTGTAAACTCGGGTTTGATTGGTATTGTCTTTCTTAGGTCGCGCAATGATTCTCGAACCCTCAAATTCGTGTTTTTAGCTCTGTTATGAAAAATCGTCAATTATTCTAATCAGTAACCCCCTCTTTTTTATAATTTTTTGGCATTATTATTATTATTAAAAGAAAGATAAAAGTATGCTTCGAAAAACCATGAATTCTTTCTTTTGCAAAGGAAAGACCATTTTTTGTAGCAAGCAACTTCACCCCGACACATAACTCTAGGGGCACATCACCCTTAGGTTAATGCGTGGTTGATGACAAATCCATGGGAACATGTGTCCCTCAATAGACAGCATCATTCACTAGCAATGCAATCATACAGGCCTACTTGTAACACACCATAAGATAGAGCAGAATTCATTGATAGATGTAACCTCTAAAAAGGCTTTTATTTCTTTGAAGAGAAAATACAATGTCTCCCATCTAATAGAATTACATCAAAAGTTTTAAAGTCTTCCTTTTGAATCCGCTAGCAAGGCCCCTACAATACTTCATGAAGCGAGCTACTTTTGGAGGTATTGTAGATCCGTCATTCCTGCGAGTTTGGACTAGTGCTTCCTCGAGGTGACCCACAAACTGATAGGTATGGTATTGCAAACTTCCTGAGAGGTGTTCATATCTTTTCTTCCAAGCATCTCTGTCAGCCTTCAAATCTTTTGCCACGGATTCCCAGTTCTCTAGCCATTCTTCCTGTTGTTTGATCTCATCCTCATATTGTTTTTTCTCCCTTTCGAACATCCGGAACATCATCCATAACTGTTGCTCTTTCTCTTGCGATTTTTTCAATGATTCACGTATAGTTGCAGCTGCATTCCAACCTTCATTAGAGTAGCGCTCAGCATGAGTTAAGGCTTCTTGTAGAGATCCTATGCTTTCTTCCAACATCCGAATTTTCTGAACGTGCACTTCGATTTTTGCCCCCAAGTCTTCTTTTTCTTTGAAGATTTGTGCTAACGCTTTTTTTTGATCTTCTATCCTTGTTAGCAATCCTCGTACTTCTGACTCTTTCATATTCCCCTTCCTTGCTCTCTTTGCTGGAGTTGCGGCTTCATATGCATCGGCACATTCATCTTTCATATGTTCTATCCTCATCTTTAACTTCTGGATTTGGTGTTGGAGCGTGACGATGGTGATTTGATATGTTTCATTCTTTTCCTTTAGCACTCCTATCTGGGCCATCATAATCTCGATCTTCTTTAACATTTCTGCTTCCATTTGCGGATTTTCATCCTCGTGCGGGATTGGTTTCGAAATAACAAGGTTGTCTCTCCTTGCTTTCCTCCATGCCTCGTATTTTTCATTACGAGAAATAATTTGCCTTCCGAACTCACTGGATCCCAGTACCTTGATGTTGCTCCAAGGGGATCTAACAGCTATTGTTGTATTCTTGACAACCTCGCATTCTTGATATAAGAACGAAATTCCACCTAACACTTCTTCAAGTGGTTCCTGTTGAGTCCATTTCAATTGTCGAATCACAAGTGCCGGAGAATATGACACGCAGCCCCTTGGTCCCATCAAAGGAATATTCGAGAAATTCCCACAACTGAAGATGACTGTATTTCCTTTATACCAAGGACACATCCAGCAAAAAGCTTTCGAATCAACCTCATCAAATTCTCATCTCCATTCGTTGGGTTTGTGCGGCTTTATCGGAATGTGATGGAATCTCCTCAAAGGGTCATCAATCCCACTAACATAATTTCGAGCATACATGTGAGTCACGATCCAAACATACAACATTTGTGCACAACATCGAGCATAGGGATGTTTCTGCCAAAATTGCGAGAACAGGGTTCACAGTATATTCTTCGACCTTGTAGTAAACATCCAAGGCTGCGTAATCCACCATGTCTGGTATAGAGGGGAAAAGCACCAGCCTATAAATGGTTAAAGCTAACACCCGCTTGAAGATAACCCAATTATTTTGTCGTGCCAGTTCTTGGAGATAAACTTCAAGGAATCTTCGCCTTAGACCCCTGACAGCTCCTTTTTCCATTTTGTCTGATGGCTTTGGTAGAATTCCCAACAACTCTGCAACCTTCCCATCGCTAACATGCTGGCCATAATAGAAATAAACACGAAACTCCCTTGGAAGATGCATCCGTAGCATGTATGCATATTCTTCTATAGTCGGTGTCGTGTCCAAATTTGGCAACTCGAAACACCTCAAATTCGAGTTCCAATATTGGGCCAAAGCACTCAAGCCCAAAGCATCTACATGTATGTGTAATAAGTCCAAAATCTTCCCATACTTGCTTGCAAACTCTGAACATACTTCTTTTGGCATCAAGCGATTGATTTCCATTAAAATAAAATAAAATAAAAATAAAAATAAAATAAAATAAAATAAGATAAAAATAAAATAAAATAAAATAAAATAAAATAAAAATAAAATAAAATAAAATAAGATAAAAATAAAAATAAAAATAAAAATAAAAATAAAAATAATATATATATAATATGTATTTTATTTATTTATTATTCATTAGTTAAAACACAAAGGGAAATGAAGTAAAAATAAATAAATAAGTAAATAGATAGAAAAACACAAGAGAGATATGGTACGCCTCCAATTGTCCTAAGAGGTAGGGCCTAATCTTGGGTACCTATGATGGCAACTTCTAAGTCGAGCGGCCACTAAGTCAATTTAGGTGTATAAACTTTGGGATGTGTCTAGACTTCTAAAGGTCATGGTCCCCAGATTGCCCTTGTCAAGGACCTAGTTCATGAACCTAATCACAAGTAGGGATAAACCCTCCAGGATGACTAGTCCATGACACTAGTAACAATCCGAGTGGTGAGTCAACAAATATCAGAGGCCTTCAATGACAATGCTGAGTCACCACCTAATCCTTATGGTCCCACAAGCTCGGGTATAGAGCTGAAAGTGCGTGAAAATGAGTGTCGGTGTTGTGTGTGCTAGAGGCATACAAACCTATACAATCCTAATACAGAACTACTTGAACCTGCTCGATAAGCCAAAATAAAAATATCATGGTCTTCTATCCTAATGTAAAAAAAATAATTATTAAAGCAAAAAGCAATCAAATATATAAAAAATAAAAGAAAACAATAAAAAGGGGTAAACAATAAATACCAAAATGCACAACTCATTACTTAGGCTTGACTCTCGAAAATGTCCCCAGTGGAGTCGCCATCTGTCGCAACCAAAAATTACGACGAGGACGACAATAAAAAGAGATTTTAAGGGAAAAAAAAAAGTAGAGTCGCCACCAATTTTATTTAATTTAGGAAAAATTGAAAAACATTCGAAAAAAATTGGTCTTTGAAACCAAATTGAGTTCTGGAGTCGGTTACGAGTAGGGAAGGTGTTAAGCACCCTACATCGCCCATCCTACGAATGGTACCTTGAATTAATCGTGCAAAATTAAATTATTTATTTGTTTACCCCAAAAATATTTGCAAGGAAGAATTTGTTTATTTATTAATATTTTCTTTATTTTTATGTTTCTTTATTGGTCTTTCTTTATTTAATTTTTTTTCAATATATATATATATATATATATATATATATATATTATTGATAAATCCTAAATGAGGTTGAACATGGCACGTAAGTCTATAGGGTAATTTCAAAGTTAGGGGATTGAGCATGACACTTGTCATAGAGCAACCCAAGAAAAAAAACATTAAATAAATTATTAATTAATTATCCACATTAAATAAATTTAAAAGAACTCAAAAATAATGGAAAATTTAATTTTTTGCTTGACGAGATGATTGGTCCCGCTCCTACGTATTCCCTGCTTCGATGGGAAACTCAAAGCCACGTAGTTCTTATAGAAAATATTTCATTGGTTTTTTTTTAACTAATAATAATTTTTTTATGAAATTTTTTTTTTTAAAAAAAGAAGGGTTTTTTTTTACTTATTTGTTATTATATGTATTTTTAATTTATTTTTCATATATAGAAAAACTAATCAAAATAGAACATGGCACATGTGTCCATAGAGCTATTCTGAATATAAAGATTGAGTGTGAAACATTTCACAAAACAATCCCAAAATAAAATAAAATAAAAAATACAAAATAAAAAAAATCAGATTCAATTTTAAAATTAGGTCTAGTTTCCCACATACTTTATCAACCCAATTCTTTTAGGTTATTTAGACTCACTTGACTTGGGCCACAAATTAACCCATTAGCCCAACAATCTATTAAGTTAATGCTGCACACAAAGCCAAATAAATAAGGAACAATAAATATAAAAAAAAACTAGAGAGTTAACACAGTGCATCTGGACACAAACACAAGAGAGGCAGAAACGTTGTCATGGAGGGAGAAAATAAAATCCAACAAAAGGACCATTGTCCCTTAACTTGAGCAAAAATAAACGGCAAAACAAAGAAGTGGAGGCAGTGATGACAGAATGATCGGATGATGCTGCGAAGGGCGAACGACGGCGGTTGGTAGGCGGCTTGCGACGGATCCGAACCGCTTTGGTCACATTCAGGCCGCGAGGGTCAGATCCAGATCGCGTCTGGTGTGACGCGGCGGGGTGGGCGGTGCTTCGATGAACGGCGAGGTGGGGCTTCACGACGGTTGTTCGTGGTGGTGGACTCGAGGCAGGAGGCGCGGTCTTCTCCGTTGCGTCGGCGAGCGGTGGCTGGGGCTAGGCTGGGAGGAGGTGACGCCTCTGCTTCTAGAGGAAAGGAGAAGATGAAGTTTGAAGGGAGAGAGAGAGGTTTGATGGATGAAGGAAGAAAATAAGGAAAGAAAATGAGATGTGAAAAGAAATGGATTCCTGGTGAAGAAGAAGAAAGCAACGCGAAAAAAAATCGGAGAAAGCAAGGCCAAAAAAACATAAAACCCCCCCTTTTTTCTGATCCCAGTTGTGATTTTTATAATGCCCATTCCTCTCGTCTTGATCCTAAAATTCCGCCTAGATTTAAGGTTGCTATCCGATCCTGATCCTAAAAACATGCCAAGATTAAGATTTCCATCTCTGGTTTGAAATCAAAATCTAACGAGCCTCATCTACAAAATTAAATTCAAATTCAAAACAAAGTGGTTGTTAGGGTTTGTTGGAGGAGGATGAAATGGAGTTTTTATTTTCTTTTCAGATTTTTATTTTATTATTTTTTTGAAATTTTTTTTAGTGAAGACTAAGAGACCCGGTCAAAATTGGGTGTTCACACACACTACACACTCTATAGTAGCATTATGACACATTATAACCGACAAATGCTAAGCTGTCTAAACCTATGTTCTGTTTTACAAAAAGAAAAAAAGAAAAAGGAAATAGAAATAGAGGCAAATACACAAAAATATGAGAGACAAAGAAAGACCAAACAGTTACTACCCAGATACTCTGCCACTTTCCACCTTCTCATTTTCACTCCTATCAAGCACCACATCCAAAATCCAAAAGTGCTAATGATTAAGATTCCATAATACTATCAGCAAGTTGAAGTGAATGCACAAGTTGCCAGACAGACTACATAAAGATGGAAGGAATAGCTCGGTTCTTTTTATCTGCTGTAATGGACCATCTAAGTCTAATAATTTTGAGTCTATTGGAGGAAAAAAATCCCTAACCGGCAAACAGTATTATTGTGTCACCCTATGATGAAATGCATTCAACACCAAGAAATGGCATCATATTGATATAGGAACAAGAATGTGAAGAAGAGGAGCGAACCTTGAAGGTGAGACTGCCGATTTCATTGAAACTGAACAGTTGCTTCACTTAAAATTGAAAAAATCAGGTCCTCATTATTGCAGGTAATATGCATGGATTAAGCATTAACTTGCAATAATTCCTTTAAATATGATCAGATACAAAATTATTAAATTAGCACATCTCTTCGTGTTTCTGAGGAATGATAATTGTTAACATTGTCAAGAATGTTGCAGTTCTGAGTTGTGTGTTTTCCAGAAGATTCGTAGTATGCATTATTTTCTGCTATAAAGAATACATTAGTACAGTCATTCATGTGTATAGATGCAAGTATTGTTCCTATTCATGTGTGAACTAATTGGAATTTGCCAAACGTAGGAGCTAGATAACATAATATATAGTTAGTATGGTTAATTGGTTAGGAGTTAGTTACATATGGTTAGGAGTTAGTTACATATGGTTAGCCTAATCTAGCCTAGCCTATAAATAAGACACTAATGTACACAATCAATCATCTTTTTCAATATGATTCCCTATGAGAAATTCTTCTCTCTTGCAAGCTTTCATACTTCCAAGAACTACTTTTCCTATGAAGCTAATCTTCATCTCTTTGATCCTGTGATCGGTAACATGGTATCAGAGCGATACCGTGCTTCCGCCGCAGACGAGAGTGACGAAGATTATGGCTACTCTGATTCGAAGGAGGAAGTTTTAGAAGAGGAAGAAGCAAGCCTCGCCTCTGTTCTTGAATCTGGATTCTTGGAGTTCGGAAGTTTCCACTCCAACACTGTTCCGATCAAGCCATTGAAGCCAATCAAACCAGAGATCAGAGGTTCAGCGATCAAGTTTGGAGAAATCACATGTACCTTCTCAGACAACAGTGATACTGCACCACCGTTCTTGGATCCTCAGTCCGTCGATGTGAGCAACTCTTCCGCCGTCGCCGATCTGGTGAGTCCAGAACCGGTGAGTCCAGAACTAGTGACTCGTGTACAGGATGATTCTTCAAACTTCGACTGTCGCGTCATCTCCTTCTTCTTCGTCGACTCCCGCAATTTGAGTCTGGTTTCGTCATGTTTGGCTTCGGTCCACCGTATTCTTGGCCGCACCACCATTACAGTCGAGTTTTTAGCTCCCTGGTTCATCACCGGCAAGCCAAGAAAAGGGATCAATGTTCTTGACAAAGCACTGGAGCGGCAGATCGTGACCACCGCGTTCACCGTAGGAAGCTGCACTTGGCTCCCCGATCTCATCAACGTCTGCACCGCTGTCTTCGATCCAGGTGGAAACCACCATCGTTCGCCGTTGGTTTCATCTCCGTGCTCAGGATTCGTCTTCGATCCCGGCATAGATCGTTCATCTTCTCCGGCTTCTTCCCTGCGACGGCGCCGCCAACAGGTTCCTCTGTTATCCGATTCGAAAACCATTGACTTCATCTTCTTCGTGCAAGATCGCAAGATTCGGTTCTGCCTCAAGAAGATTTTGTTCGAACTTCACTCGGTTCTGGATTCGATTCTCCGGAGAACCAAGAACACAACCGTCGGCGGTGCTGCAGGTGGAGAAGATGGTTCCGGCGAGCTCCTCTGCCATGAACCTCAGCCTCATGATCCTGGTGGAGGCAGATCTTCTCGAAAGTTCCAGCATGGAACAGCTGAGTCACTGAGTGGAGAGGCTGGAGTGTTTGGCTGGGCCATTCTTCAATTCTCAATTCAGCTGCCAACTGTTGGGCCTACTCTACTGTTGGACCTACTCTTTCATTAGCTACTGTTTGTTTGTTTGGGCTCATGTTTGTAATGGTTTCTTTTTTGTTTGGGCCTTATTTTTACTGATGCATTTTATTGTAGATTGATCTCTTTTATAATATAGGAAGGATTTTATTTTTCTTTTCACTTCAAGCTACCTATGGTTACCACCATTGTCAGCTTACGGGAGGGTAACATAATATATAGTTAGTATGGTTAATTGGTTAGGAGTTAGTTACATATGGTTAGGAGTTAGTTACATATGGTTAGCCTAATCTAGCCTAGCCTATAAATAAGACACTAATGTACACAATCAATCATCTTTTTCAATATGATTCCCTATGAGAAATTCTTCTCTCTTGCAAGCTTTCATGCTTCCAAGAACTACTTTTCCTATGAAGTTAATCTTCATCTCTTTGATCCTGTGATCGGTAACACTAGAATAGTTGAATGCTTACTCTTTACCATTAATAATTCATTTAGAATATTGCATAGCTAATTTAAGAAGGCAATTAGCTTTCAAATGTGATAAAATATGTTTATTATATAACATTAATTTGACTTCAATGTCGTATACAATGCAATTTTAAGGCAGCATGTATTATAACCTGTCATGCATTCAGCTTTGGTCCCAAAGACATAATTTAATCAATTTTATTGCCCACCTGAATTTTTAAAAAAAAAAAAATATTTTTTTAAAAGATGTGGTACTACTGAATATTGTTGGTGTCCATGTGTTTTACCGTCATTTGTAATAAAAGAAAAGAGTGAATGATCTTGCTAACCAGTGTCTTAACCATTAAAAGCAAGCTTTTATCAGAAAACTGAGAATAACACTTCTCAAAATTTTAAATACACTGCTTTTCAATGAAAACTTTCTTCTTTTGATCCCTTAATCAATATCCATAGGTACTGGTTCCCACTCTTCATAAATTATGGAATCATTTTTTTTAATGATGTCCATGTGTTAATTAACTCAAAATATTGTTTTTTTCATAGTGTTTTTTTAAATTCGACATCAATTTAGTTAAATACTATTAATTCAATGATAAAACTTTGTAGATATTGCAATAAAAAAACTTTGTTGATATTGATTGTTATATTAAATTCGGATTTTGAAACTTATATTTTGAATTTTTATCCGGTTTCTCATTATATCTTCATTAACATAGGATTTTTTTTTTTTTTGATAAACATAGGATAGTTATGAAATTAATAATCTTAGTATTTTTTTTCACTCAATAAAATATAAAGTAAACATATTTAAAAAATAAAATAGTAATTACAAATGAGCAATTGAGTTAAATATTATAACAATTTATTTTAAAATAAAATTTACCCGTGCGTTACGCACGGGTTACCTACGCTAGTTATATACTAGTGCTGATTACATCAGCTAGAGTAACTGAATAGCTCAACTGAATAACGCCAGCTAATCCTAACAGTTAAGGATCGGGATATAGTGTGCAGCTGTGCAGCACTGTATCCATGTACTCTATCACTATTGAGCTTGATCGCAAGGGCGTTGAGTGTAACACCTTGATTTTTCTGTTTCTTAATAATCAATGTTTATGTATGAATGTGTTTATTATTTTAATCCGAGAGATTATTTTGATAAAACTAAAATTATTTTCATAATTTATTTTATCGTAGGAAGCTGCAGTTGAAATTTCGGTTGAAAATTTCAGACAAACCCGGTCTGTGTTTTTATTATCAGTAAGACTTTACTGATCATGAAAATAAATTTCGACTCGAGAAATGAAACTGTAAATTTCCTAACATGTTTACAATAATTTTCATGATTTTAAAAAAATTTCGGTTATAAATATTACAATATTAATTTTTCTGGGTGAAAATTTACAAAGGAAATACGATCGGATTTCACAGTCAGGAAATTAATGGAACCGGAACGAAGAAAAATTTTATTTAAAATACATTAGTTACTGATTTGAGAGACTTGATGTGAAAACAACTTGATGGATTTCATATGAATGGTATTTTTATTTATTGCATACCATCATTGTATTTATATTTACAAGTAATTCATTATTTTAATAAAAATCAATTTTAAATTTAAAAAAAAATTAAAATCCCTCTCCTATTTTCTACACCAGCATCGCCCCCCCCAATTCTCTATAAATAACCAATTCTTTCTCCATTCATCATTTTTCGTCCTTCACTCACCCACACACCTTTTTATTTACTTACACTAAACACATTATCCTCCATTGATGCTCTTGGAAGCTTGGAAAACCCTTGCTCATCTTCATCCTCTCATTATCATCAAGGGTATATTTCTTCTTCTCTACTCTTCATCTTCTCAAATATTTGCTTTTATCAACATGCATGTTACTTTTCATGTTGCATGTTCAAAGTTTTAGTTAAGAAAAATCTTTTTAGCGAGAAACCAATTTTTATGAACTCATATACATCTCTACTTTCATCATACATGCTTGCATGTAACAAAAATTTCTTCAAACATGTTTCCTATAGGGTGGCTGAAAACCCTATGTAGGAAAGTTGGTGTTTTTGTTCAAAATTATTTGAACCATTATTTGATAATAATGGTTACTACTTTTGGTTGATATATGTTTGCATGTATGCTTTTTGAGGGTCTAGGATCCTTACATGTTGGTTTTATGGCTTGTGGATGATGCAGAGTGAAGATAATAACTTGGTGTGGATAAACATGGGTAAAATGTGATTCTGGCAGCATGATATACATTTATTCATAAGCCCGTAAATTTTTATACAAAACATATTTCTGAAAACTAAATACATATTTGGAAAAAAGACTTCGGGGCTTTAATTTGATATATATGTAAGTTTTTTGATAAGATTTACTGGGTCAAAACACCTGTCAAAGTAGAACCAATTTCTGTCTGCGGAAATATGAACATAGTTGGTTGCATGATGATTTTAAATATGATTTTGAAGGTTAGAAACTTTTATAAAGTTTTCTGGGTTAATACCAAAGTATATCTAAAGTTTGGTTGAAGATTTGAGATTTTTACATGTGTATATAAAGAGAAACAATTTCATAAAGTTACATGTTGGTAAACTTGGATTTCTGGAATATCCTGTATAATCAGAGGCAGTGCGTGATTTTTAATAAATCAATGCATTTGAACTTTGACTTGGAACCAACTGCAATGTGTTTATATTTGAGTTGGGTACCTTCATCTAAATTTTCAAAAAATTTAAGAGTCATCTGAGTGATCATTCACTATTTAAAACCCACTGTTGTTCTGAAAATGCTTTTATAAAAGAGTTCATCATAATTTTTGAATATGAAAAATGTGATTTTGAAAATAATATCTTTTAACATGATCAAGTAAAGATTTTGGTATAAAATGGACTATAAACAAGTGTTAATGTAAAGATATAAAAATATGGGATTAAATTATATATATATATATATAAAAGTAAGTCTTAGACAAAATATAATCCAAGAAATTGTAAAAGATTGGACATCTCTACCATCATTTTTATAGCCATGGCCAAAACCTATACTTAGAAAGATAAGATGACTTTGGTGTTTTAATTTAAGTCATTCACTTCATTCTTAGACTTGCGACACACTGTGGGCAAAGGAAGTTCGCTCTAGGCAACATGGAAACAAAGACTTTTTCTACCCGTCGAATCATGTAAGGGGAGACTACCTGAGGGATGCTTTTTATGATAACTACATGTTGTTTGTGATTGATGTTATGTGTGTTTGCTGAGTTTTGATTGGTGGCTTGAGTTGTTTGCTTGATCTGATAACATGTTTAAATTTTTATGTTTGATTAATTATATATGTGAATATAGTTGATGCATGCTTTATCTGTTATGAGAATGTTTGGTTGATTGTATGAAAAGCCTAACATTGATTAGAACTCAATTAATAATCAAAGATAAAAGCTTTAAGAAAACTATACAAAGAATATCAGAAAAATAAAAGTTTAGTTGAAGAAACATTTTTGGTGAAAGAGAAAGTAACTATTTATTCAAAAATTTCTATGAGAATTTAAGAATTTAAATTCTTATTTTTATTCTTATGAAGGAATTTTCTTTGAAGATTTAAACGATTTTATTTTAAGAAAATTTAATTTTTGAAAATGTTTTATGGTACAAAACCATAAAGAAAAACAAGTTACTTTGAAATTTTAAAAAGATTTTCTTGCAAAGCTTCAAATAATTTTCAGAAAAAGAAAATTTCAAAATAAAATGGATGTTTGGAAAGGAAATAGATTTTCTATAACTTGAAGTTTTTTTAAAAAATGAATTTCAAAGGTAAAAGTTTTCTTTTGCCAAAAGTCTTACTCAACAAAAATATTTCGATAACTTGGATAAGTTACGGATGTTTTGTTTTGTATTTGTGTTTCACTGAACGAAAAATGATATTGAAAAGTGAACCTAGTAACCGAGATGTCGGGATAATAGTGTTTATGTAGCAAAAATCACGTGGATCTATGATTTGTATCACGATGTTGTGGACTGAGTGTCCTAAATATGTTGTTGTGGACTGTGTGTCCTACATACATTGTTGTGGATTGTTTGTCTTACAAATGTTACTGTGGATTGTGTGTCCCATATATGTCGTTGTGGACTGTGTGTCCTATATACATCGTGATAAAAGTGGTTAAAGGTGAATATTGTTTTCTACGACCATAAAGTCTAAGACTAGTGCATAGGTCTAGGACTGTTGTGATTGGACACTCGGACTAAAACGTCCTGTGTTTATAATGAAAGTTTTTAAACTTCGAAAATCTATGGATGGTCGTGAGCCTTGAGCCTCGACAAGGAAAGAATGATACACAAAGAAAAGCTGCGAAAAATAAAATGTTTTTACATGCATTTGGCAGACGAGCCCAAATTGTTTTGTGTGCCTTGAAGGGAAAGCTATCTCATGTGACGATGTATCATTGGTGCCTTGATGGACCATGATTTCTATGAGCCTTGTTCACCGTGCCTTGTGTAGGACAGTGTGCTCTAGAACCCATATACTTTGATTACTGTGCCTTGAGTTGGACAGTGCTGTGGGAATTAAGTTATGCCATGTGTTGGCTATTTGAGCCTGATCGGCTCACTATTTTTTTTCAATAAAAATGAAGTTAGGATCTCCGGAGACTAGGATAGATGTTGAATATATAAGTGCCATGCATTTTTCAAAACGACGATGATTATTAAATGTTATGCTTAGTTGTGAAAATCTTATGTTGAATCTGAATAATTATTTTTATATGTTGTTCTTGTGTGTGTGCATGTAGTTATCGTAATTAATCCATATATTGGTATCTTATCCTTACAATATATCAGGTTTTTTCTGGTTCTTTACTGTTGTACCTTGGTACACTAGGGAAGGTGGTGCCGAAGAGCTCCTGACCTCACTTGGGGATATTAATCCCGGTCCTTGAAGAAGCGGGTGATTGTTTTAATGGTAAGAACTACGGAGTTCTTCCCAATAGTTGTCTTTTAGAATGACCGGCTTAGGATGTTTCCTTTGGGTCGGGTGTTTTTAAGAAAGTTGTTAAAGGTAGTTTTGAAGAGCTTTGTATGATTTATAAATTTTAAGTATGAAAGTTACTCCAGGAAGATTTATATATATTGTGGTATTTTGATTTATAAATAAACCAGTTTGTGTGTGTGTTTAAGTACGATGTAACTATAATTTGGTGACGTGTATATCATTTTTTCCAAGTGTACCTCAGAAGAAAAAAATTTTACCCCCATTTTCAGACTTATGAAAAATATTAGAAGTTATTTCCGAAAACAACCAGCAAACTTTCGTTTTATTTATTTTCGCATGTGTTTACGAGGTAATGCCTAGGGGGTGTTACGTTGAGGCTGGGATTCTCGATGGAGGACATGATTGGAGGATGTTTGGTGGTGGTTTGGCGACGGTGGAAAACATTTCATCGGCATCAGCTCCACCCAATCACCACGACAGAGCTACAACGCCTAGTGTAACAGTCTGATTTTAATTATGGTGTTCAACCGGTTAAAATATAATTAATTATATTTTAATCGGAGAGTTAGAAAGGGATTTTGAATAAAATAAAATCATATTCATAGTCTACTTTATGGTAGAAGGTTATGGTAAAACTTTGGGTTGAAAATTCAGACGAAACTCAATCTGCGTTTTCACTAACAGTAAAAGTTTACTAAGAAGAAAACCTAATTTTGACCCGTGAACAAAATGGTTAGTGTTTTTGTCGTGTTTCCAATGACTTTAGTAAATTTGGAAATTTTACGTTCGAAATTAAAATATAATATTTTATCCGGGCGAAATACGATCGGGAACTTGAACCGGATACACAATGGAACAGATTAGGGAGCTAAAAAGGGTTGAAGTGATTTGTTGAAAAGTTGGAAATGATGATGGGAGTCTCTAGTCACATCCTAAAAAAGGGTCATGATTATACTTTTTGAAAATAATGTATTTTACTCCAAAAATCACTTTTTTCCCACACATTTGATCCAAACACTCCATAAGCCAAAATTGGAGCCCAAATCCCTCATTTTCTCCCCTCAATTTCGTGCTCTCTCTCTCCTCTATAAAAACACTTCATCTTCTTCATAAACACATATACTCCATTTTTTAAGCTTCAAAAGCTTCAAGTGCTTTCAAGTGAAAACTTGCCAAAATCATCATCAATCCTTCTTCTACTTTCTCATCTTAGGTAACATAATCATCTCCTTTCTTTTCCAAGTTTTTGTTCTTCATTTTCATGGTTTTTCATTTCTAGATCTAGAACTTCAAAAATTCATAGAAAATTGTAGAAAAATCCTAAAAATGTGAAACCAATTTCTATCATCTAGTTATGATCACTACTCTCATTATCCAAGAGCTTTTGATCAAAAACATTTTCTTTCCTATAAAACCCTAGTTGGCCGAATCTAGAGAGTAAAATGGGTATGATGTTTTTGTGTCTTTTCTAAATTCCAACACTTGATTCATACTCTTTAATACCTTTATGATCTTAATCTAGAAGCTTAACTTCAACAAAGTTTTCTATCCTAAATTCCATGTATGGGCCGAACCTATGTAAGAAAGAGGAGTTGATGTTTTGTTGTTGTTTTTGAAAGTTAATGCTTGATTTGAACTCTCTATTACTTGTATTGTCTAAATCCAAGAGCTCGAATCCAACAAAGTTTTCTAACCTATTTTTTTACATAGGGCCAAAACCCTAACATAAAAGGGGCGAAAGGTTTTTGATTGATTTGTGAAATCTAATGATTGATTCACACTCTTTAATACTCTAAGATCATTAATCTAAGAAATTGTGTTTTTTTGAAAACCCTAGCCTATTTTGTAATATAAGACCGAAACCTACCCTAAGTGGTTGGATGATTTTTATTCCAGATTTTCATGTTATAGCAATTTATCTGAGTTGCATAGAACCTAAGTGATAAGTATCGAAAGGCTTACGTTGAGAAAAGAATCGTAACTCTAATTTGAATTAAATGGTCAAACCTAGCCTAAAGAGAACATAGATGAGTTTGTTTGATTTATTGGTTATATGTTGATTGGTTAAAGGTGGAATTAGTACTTTGTGGTGTGACAACGAGGATCTTCGAGTTCGGGAGTTCGGTGATAACCCAGGTGGGGGAAAGAATCAACATATTGTCGGAATCGATAAGTAGTAGATTATATAATAATTGTGTAGGACGACCTAAACCCTACTAGAGATCGAGTAATCAACAAGACCAAAATCACATTGGAAACCTTTTCTGTAAAACCAATGGTGATTCGGGGATTGTAGGTTTATCGATGTTAGGATTGATTTTTATGATATTGAGGATGCTTGATTTTATTATTTATTAATTTGATTGTGATGTATTGCTTTTGATGTTTGAATATTTATGTATTTGAGGACGTTTGTTGTCTGTCATGGCTGTGAAGGTTTTCTGGGCCAGGCCGTGACAGAGTCTGACTTCGTTACTTACTTGATTTGATTATTATGTGTTGGTTGTGATATTTATGATGTTTGGTAATTTTGTTGATATTATGTGTTATGCATGATCTGCCTGGTTTTTTATTATGATTAATGAACTTTAAGCAAAGATATATAAGTTGTTCGAGAGATAATTGTTTGTTTGGGTGTGATTATCATGGTGATTTAGAGGCGCCTAACCTAAATGAATTATTTTAAATAGGTGTGGTGACATAGAGTATGAGTTGAGGCTTTGATGAAAGGTTAAGGCACTAGGATGTTGTTAAAATGGGTTGGTGAGATTCATGTGTTGGTATTGTTATTCACGATAGTGTGTTGGGAACACACGAGGTCAGTGTATCCAATCATGGATACAATATGTCACGGGTCAGTTCTCTGACGGGAATGGTTAACTACTGTGATACCCTTATAGTTTTGGGGTGAGTTGTCCCGTATCCTAACTGGAATGAGGATACTTTTGTATTGTGCAGCTATTCTCTAGTGGGAATGAGGGAATAGTGTCATCCTTTGAATAAGCATCCTAACGGGAACGAGGGTGTGTCACATTCACTTGATGAACGCCTTAACGGGAATGGGGGTGGAACACCTTAACGGGGATGGGGGTGGAACACCCTGACGGGAATGGAGGTGTGCACTAGGTGGAACATCCTAACGGGAATGAGGGTGTGCCACGATGCAAATGAAGGATGGTGACAGGAGTGGTAGTGGCCAAGTCAACGTAAAGAGATGGTGACAGGATTAGAGAGGTTACATCAAAATCAAGTGTTAGATTGCCTGAGAGTAAGGGTAGAGGAAGATATCGTAATTTGAGGATGATTGTTAGTTATGAGTGATGTTATGTCTGTAACATTTACTGTCTAATTTACTATGACTCTTTTCTGCTTTTGATGATGGAACTGCTTCTTATCCCCTGTACACTTTCTGTATGTTTTATTTTATCTTTTATGGGATCGTGTTTGAAGACTCTGTGGTTGAGCTGAACGGGGAAGAATTGGATGGAACTCCCTATGAACCGGAAGCCGGAGGTCGAGTCGTGACCCATGGTGATTAGGGTCTAAGTAGTGTATGGCCAGTGCGTCTTGCGAGACATTTTTAATATGTTTTCCGCTGCTTAACATTTTGTCTAAGTATATGCCTCTGAGGGATCATACTGATAGGATATCCTCAAGAATGTTTTGTAATATGCATAATATACTTATATTGTGATATGCTATTCTATATGAAGTTGTATACTTTATAAGTTTTTAATTTTTACATATTTTCATATTAAGCGCTCGTGTAAGAAGGTAGTTAGTGAAGTTTTAATCTAATAACACAACGGGGTGTCTCACATAGTAAGTCGTTACCCATCGCACCTGGCGGAGCTCCGGCACCATGTGCAAGGTTTGAGTTACAATGACTGCCACAGATTTGTAATGCTCAACCAGCCGTTACCCATCGCGCCTGGTGGAGCTCCGACATCGTGTTCGAGGTTTGGAATTGGTGGCGTCATTTTAGTTTGCTCGTTTCGGCATCATACAAGGGAACTCGTTGAATTGGGTGTTAGCCCCTTCCGATTAGAATCCTCCATTCTCTCTGTCGTCTCTTGGTGTGGTGGTGGCAGAGAAGGGGTGCGAGTTGTGACTGTTGGCGATGGACGGGAGCATGGAAGGAAGAGTGTTGCCATGGAAGGCAAGGAGGTGGTGACAAAAGTGTAAGAAAAGAAAGATGGATAGACACTTGTGTGGAATGAAATGTTAACAATTGTGGCGTGAGTCTAAGAAGTTGACACGCCAGCTTGTTGGAATGGAAAGGAGTTCATTCAAAATGGTTGAAGTGCTGAGTTGGCAACACAATAGTGCACGCTTTAGAATTTATATAATATAATAATATAGATATAAGGCGAATTCTCCCAAACCTTGAATAAATTTTGGGTAAAATTTACACTTCTTAGGTGACCCAATAAGATTGCACCAACTCATTTAATGAAGCCACCTCAACCCCACATAGGACATACTTTCACATTTATATTCTAACCCACGGGGACCTATCTGCAAAATTTAAAATTATAAGTCCCATAATCTTTTAAAACTTATTTTAAGACCCTCAAGCCCCAATATGTAAAATTCAAAACTTAAAAATAAAAATACAACCCTAACACTCTAACTCACATCAGTTCCTCCCTCCTCCTTCAAAGCAACTTGAAACCTAGTCCTCCATTGAAGCTTGCGCGAGCTCATCTAGAACGGCGACGACGAAGTGATTCTGCAGGGCAGCGGCGACGGCAAGTTCATCAACTCAGACCAGTTCCTCCTTCCTTCTAAGAAACCTGAACCCTATGCCCCATTAAACTCACGCGACCTCATTCTGCATGGCAACTGCGAGTTCATTCCATAGGGCGGCGGCGAAAGAATGATTTTTCATGTGATAATAGTAAGGAACTAGTAAAGAAAATGAACTCGCGTTTTGGCCTTGATGGGAAACAAGCTGGAGAAAATTAAGCTTCAGAGCTTGAAAAATAAAAATGACAGCGGGCCTCAGATCCCGAAAATAAAATTAGTGGTGAGCCTCAGAGCTCAAAGAATAAATTTGCAACAGGCCTCAGATCCCAAATATAAAATTAGCAGTGAGCCTTAGAGCTCGAAAAATAAATTTGCAGCGGGCCTCAGATCCCAAATATAAGATTAGTAGTGAGCCTCAGAGCTCGAAAAATAAATTTGCAGTGGGCCTCAGATCCCAAATATAAAATTAGCAGTGAGCCCCAGAACTCGAAAAATAAATTTGCAGCAGGCCTCAGATCCCAAAAATAAATTTGCAGTGAGCCTTAGAGCTCGAAAAATAAATTGCAGTGGGCCTCAGATCCCAAATATAAAATTAGTAGTGAGCCACAGAGCTCGAAAAATAAATTTGCAGCAGAACTCAGATCGCAAAAGTAAATTTACAGTGAGCCTCAGAGCAAAGACAGGATCTTTTAAAGTTGATGCCACTCGCGAAGTGGCAGATAAGATTGTAAGTAAATAATTAACTTCATTTCAATTGATATTTGTATAGATATTTTTAACACTTTTCACTTGCACGTTTTTTCATTTCTTCATTTTAGATGGATCTTAAAGCACAATGCTCCCATGGCTCATTCGTCCCTTCTGGACGGCGGGACGTCTTGATGACTTCTCTAGGCAAGAAAGACCATCCTGGTCGGGTTATCGGTGTTCCTAGGAACGTGACCATTAGAGAATATTATGGCAAGTCTGCTTCACGAAAGCGAGTCGTCGATGAGGCATCAATTTTGGATGACATGACTCAACAGCTCATCTCCAACCCTGCTATTACAACGCATCTGATGAAAAGCTTACTATCCAACCCAGAATTCAAGCAGGCGCTTGCTAGAGAGCTTTCCTCCGTCGGTTCATCCCAGGACACCGCAAGACATGCCAACCCTTCACATGTGAGCACAAAAGAGAGTTATAGTAGGGCACATGTGGAGGATGATAAGTTGGCAGCTAGGGAGCGGGAGTTGGAAGTCCAACGCCATGAGCTTGAGTTGGAAATGCAAAGGCGTGAGCTTGAGTTGGACTTCAAACGCCGTGAGCTCGAAATGGTAACAAAGGTATGTATTCATTATTAATGTCCAAATTAGTCAAATAATTACTTGTTTTTTTTAATTATCAACAACTTATCTATTTTATTTTTTCTAAATTGAAGGCCAAGTCGACGTCGGTGTCGCAGTCACCTGTCACTCGTTTGTCCTCACTTGATGAGGATTATGCCTTTGAGATTTTTGAATGTCCATTGGAGCACGATGGATGGGTGGCACGCCCAAATCAAGAGAGGATATTTTCCTTCTGTGGTGAAGATCTCGGGCACGCCTGCAGAGATAACGTGTGGATAGCCAGCACGGTTTTGAGTCTTTGGTGCACGTAAGTTAATTTTAATTTTATAACTTATTTATTTTTGGTATTTTTCCATTTAATAATTTATTTTAATTTCAATATATATATTATGTAATTAACATCCACACCTTTTCATATCTTAGGTATCTCCATCGTCTTCAGCTTGATAAGGGCTCCAATTCAGTTTATGGCTTCTTAGATCCGTCAATCCTTATGCCTCAAGTCTTTGCTGGCGATGAATTAAGTAAATACATAGGGAACTTGATGGGAGACAATCGGAAAGAATTATATCTGGCTCCATACTGTATGAATAACCATTGGCAGTTGCTCGTACTTCACCCGTCTAGGCATACTGTCATATTCTTATGCTCTCTCCACCAAAACCCGCCACAGGAGGTGGTGGAAGCTGTAAATACGTAAGTAATTAATCTTCAATTTAATTTAAGTTTTAATATAAGTTGTTTTTAGTTTATTACACACATGATATATGAATTTGTTAATTGACATGATTATTTATTTATGATAGCGCGCTGAAGGCGAGTAGTATGACTTCTAAGGCTAAAGGAAATCCTGATTGGATCATCCTCAAGGTTTGGTAGTTTATTTATCAAATAATTAATATTATAATTACTAATTTATATGTATATTTAACTGACATTGAAATTAATTTTGTTTGTAGTCTCGATTTCAACCTGATGGGTGGTCGTGCGACTATTATGTGATGCTTCATATGCTGAACATAGTCTCCGCAACTATTACGGATGGATGGAAGAAGGTAATATTTAAACAACTTGTTAAATTATATATTATAGTTTTGGTGATGACTTGCGTTAATGTTATTGTTATTATTTGAACGTGTGTAGGCATTTAATAACCAATTGCCTCTTCAAAAAGATGAGTTTAGAGACTTGAGGATGCGCTTGGCAGAATTCTTCTTCAAGTATGCGGCTGAAAAAAGAATTGATAAGATACCTCCGCAATACTTAGATGAATAGTTTTTTTGTTAGACTTTATAATTAATAACATATATATATATATATATATATATATATATATATATATATACTTAGATTGGTAGTTTTGTTTTTAGACATTAGAGACTAAAATTTATATATATATATATATACACTTGTAGATAGTTATATTTTTCCTATACATAGGTTTTGGTTTTAAGTCCCCCCATTGTTCCTTTGTATATTTCTTTTCTTTTAGTTAATATTGAAATTTAAGGGTAGTGTTTGCAATTCTGTAATGTGTGTGATATTCTGTGTTACTGTGATATTTACTGAATGCAGGGATAGCTGAGGGGAGTGATATTTTAAAACTGAATTTAAAAAAAATCTATTAACGTCAGTTGTATCAACAACTGACGTTAATAGTATTTTATAAAATATACAGTACATTATTAACGTCAGTTGTATTAGGAAACTGACGTTAAAAATAAAACCTGTAACGTCAGTTCTTTAACAGAACTGACGTTAGTTTGAACAACATTAACGTCAGTTGTGTTAAAGAACTGACGTTAATAGTTTTATATTTAACGTCAGTTGTTTAAACAACTGACGTTAAAATATTAACTATTAACGTCAGTTGTATTTACGTCAGACAATATTCTAACGTATAAAATCAAGTTTAACTGACATAAAAAACACTTATTGCACTAGTGTATCCATGTTTTATTTCAACATGATGAGGACTCCTAGCCCATAACAACGAAATTAGGACACACAACCCTCAATTATAAAATTAGGACTCCTAGCCCATAATATCACGATTAGGACCCTTGGTCCATAATTCTTGACACGGATCCCAGATCACGTGCATAAACTGAATGCTAGAGGCGACGTCTCACGAACTAGTATTCTCTTCCACATGTGCTTACTTTTCGCTCAGTGAAAATCAAAAACCAAAACAAAACCTCGGTCACTTATCCAAGTAACCGGAATGTTTCTAAATCATTTAGGAGAAAATATTTTCCTTTACAAAGTCTTTTATAAAACATTTGGAAATTTGTTTGCTTTTGAAATCCTTGATGGAATAAAGTCAAATATTTTCAATGGAGTTTTTACTTCATGAAACGCATAGTTCGAAAAGGGTTTTCTCTCGTACAAACTTTGGATCGTAAAAAGGTAGTTTCTATTGACTTAAAAACACTTCAACATTTCTTTTGAAAACAAGAATCTCATTCTCTTGAAGTAAGCATTTTAAACAAGGAACTTTTATAAATGAAACCAATACTTTCAAAGTTCTATTCAAGGCTTATTAGGCTTTTAATCCTTATAATCATTGTGCATAGACTCAAGTCCGGCTTCTCAAACTTCAATCAACAGTAATGTATTCTCAACAATAATATCACAGTTAACGATAGTTCATCACATATATACAACTCACAATACTTTAAGGCAAGTAATAATCAACTTCAGGTAATAATCACAATAGTTCAAGTAAACAAGTCATTCAAGTATTTGCTCCATATCATAATAATATTCAAATCACTCAAGTAAATGCATATACACATGCATATAGTCATTGAATATCCCTAGGCAATCCCCTCTTACCTTCGGTGAAGGTAAGGAGATTAGATGCTCGAAGAGGTATACCACGAACTTCCTCATTTCCTCCGCGATGGAAGTCTAAGGTTATGAACACAAAATCACAAGTTAAAATATTTCAAGAACACTAAACCACAAGGTATAGGTTCGGCCAAGACTAGTTCTTAGGGTTAGAGATTCCCGAAAATTATACAACTCATGGATTTATGATCCTTAAGTGTTAGGAGTTCATAAACAATGATCATTTAACAAAGTTGAATTAAAATCCCACTAAGTTATAAACTTGGGGTATTCGGTCAAGGCTAGTAAAATAGGTTAGCATTCACTAAAATTTCCAATCTCTTAGGTTTAGCATCCATATGTATTAAGGAGCTCAAAACCATGATCATTTTGGGAAAATAAGAAGAAATTATCCTAGGTCCATAACCTTCTAGGTTAGGCCTTCATAGGATTTATAGGCTAGAAATCTTTAAACTTTCCAATCTCTTAGACTTAGCATCCAGATATCTTATGGAGCTCATGTCCATGATCATCTTGGAAAAATGAAAGTAACACATACTAGCTTTAATAGAATAAACAAGTTGAACTTTCCAATCTCTTAGACTTAGCATCCAAATATCTTATGGAGCTCAGGTCCTTGGTCATCTTGGAAAACAATGGAAACTTAAACATTCCAATCTCTTAGACTTAGCATCCAAATATCTTATGGAGCTCAAGTCCATGATCATCTTGGAAAAATGAAAGTAATAAATAACATAGAATAAACAAGTTAGAAATCCTTAAACTTTCCAATCTCTTAGACTTAGCATCCAAATATCTTATGGAGCTCAAGTCCATGATCATTTTTAAAAAATAAAAACTCAAACATCCTAGCACCTAAACACTAAGTTTCTGCCATCATAGGATGATGAGGAAAATATTCTTTGTTTAACAATAACTCTTAGGTTTAGAATCACAAGGTATTAAGAGTTCTAAATCCATGATCGATACTTGGAAAGTTGAAACATAGTATCCTAGGCCTACTTATTCATATTTTTCGGTCATCATAGGAACAAGCTATCAAAACTTCCAAGATTTATAGATTCAAGATCAAAGGATAGTTAGAAACTCAAACACATGACCATATTCCAAAAGTTGAAACAAAAACTTCCTAGGTCACAAATACAAGCATTCGGCCTTAATTGGAATAGATGGGTAGAGATTTTTGTTTTACACAACCTCTTAGTATGTGAAAATATAAGTTAATACCAGACTATAGAAAGTGGTTTCAACTCAAAAGGAGTTTTCTACCATTTTAGAGAGATTTTAGAAGTTTAAAGCATATAAAGAACACATAAAGTAAACTAAGAAATAAAAGATGAAAATTGCAAAAAGATTCATATGAGAGCATTACCCTTAGTATAAGGAAGAACTTTAATGAAGAAATTAAGTAGAAAAGATGAATAAAAACTAAAGCTTTAAGAGCTTGAACTTTTTAGAAGAAAGAAGAAGATGAAGGTTTAATGGAGGTTGAAGGAGGAAGATGATGAAGTGAAAATGAAGGGGGTATATATAGGGAAAGGGGAGAAGTCCACGGCTCCAAAGGGAAAAGAGGGAGAGCTTGTTGAGCAAGCTTGGTGGTTTAATGCTTGATTGGATGGAAGAAGAAAGATAAATGACTTTTGGATTAGAATAGTATTATAATTTGAAAAGTGTGATGATTGCACTTTTGGAGTGTGTCATAGCCTCTTCCATCATGTCTCCTTACTTCTTTTATGGTCCATAATCTACTCCATTTTGTACCCGGTTGCATTTCCGATCGTAATTCCTCAGACGTTTTCGCCCGAATAAAATATTTTATTTTATTTTTGAACGAAAATTTTCAAAATAACCAAAGTTGAAGGAAACATAATAAAAACACTAACTGTTTCGTTCACGGGTCAAAATTAGGTATCCTGCACAGTAAACTTGTACCAGCAGTGAAAATGCAGATCGGCTTCCGTCTGAATTTTCAACCAAAAATTTTACCGTGACTTCATATGATATAACAACACAAGAAAATGATTTTGGTTTAATTAAAATCATCCTCTGAGTTTAATCTAAAATAAACACATTTAAATATGTATTTATTGCTATAGAAATATAGGGGAAAAAATAGGGTGTTACATTTTGCATTTCTCATTGTACTATGTTACTTTTTGCATTTCCTCGATGGTACTATGTTTCTCTCACAAGGAAACAAAGCATTAAAACAAATAAAACAAATAGGAAGGACAAACATTCTTTTGAAATAAATATCAATCATTTGAAATAAATATTTCTTTGTGGTCGGTGACAAGCCGCTGGCTCATCTAGTTTTATGGCTAGTATGACAATGGATTTGTGCTAATTATATTTCTTTTTCACCCAAATTAGACTCAATTGTCCTCAAGCATCATTTTGAGTCTGTATAGTAATTTTAGGTTAATTTAGTGATTTTGAGTCAAATAAGCACTTACTGCTATTTCTTGTTTTCAGGTCAATAAAGAGAAGCAATTCTGGAGTTTTTCGCCCCGCGAGAGTCTACTCGTCTCGCGAGCCTGAAGGCTGACTGTGCTAGAAAATGCAACCTTTTGTGTCGCCTCGCGAACCATGTCTCGTCTCGCGAGCCGGGGTACCAGAAGCCATCACGCCCAGGCCCTGATACTCATCACGGGCATAATAAGAAGACTCTTCCATTCCTCGCCTCGCGAGAAATCCAAACACTGAAGGACTGTTCATAAGATTCGCCTCGCGAAACATGTTTCTCCTCGCGAGCGACCGGAACCCAGAATCTGTATTTATATCTGTTTTAGGGCAGAACTAAGGGGATCTTCTCATCTTCTTTTCTTTTAGGATGGCTGAAAATTAGGTTGAGGTTTATGTTTGTAATGGAGAACTAGTCTCCTTTGATCAATCTGCTGTAATCGGGTTCCATTGACGCTTGAGGTTTTGTAATTCCTAAACTTAATGCTATTCTCTTTCAATATTTGTTCTGTATGTTCTGCTTGCTTAATTCAGGATTATATAGGATAGGTATTGATTTGTTTCGATGATTGTATGTTCCTATACTTAATCGCGTTTGCTTAATTCGCGTGTGTTCGTTCATGTTCGCTTAGTTCATGAGTGCTTCACCCCGTTTGCTTAATTCGGGAATAGGAACATATGTCTCGTAGCGTTGATTTCGCTTGTTAATTGATGCTACAATCGGAAAGGGTTTAGAATCCGCTTAGGGCATGAATTTACATGGACCAATGATAGTGGGAAACCGAGAACAGTAGGTTGATCATTTTTAGCTATCTGATAATTATTTTATTTGCATTATTTTCTGCTCTGTTTTCTTATTTGCATCCATAATCTCAAACCCCCCAAAACTGACTTTTCTGTTAATAATAATCCAAGAGTCCTTGTGAGACGATACTCGAGTTGTCGCACTTTCCCTAACTACATATTTTTGTAAACCGCTCGTTTTTTTGACGCGTGCGCGACAGCGTGTCAAAATTGGCGCCGTTGCCGGGGACTCTTGTTGTTATTAACAGAAAAAAACAAAAAACAAAAAAAAATTGCTGAATTGGTCTGGTTGTGAATTTACCCATGGATAATTATATGCAAGGTTACATGCCTAATGTTAATTATGAACCACCATGTATATATTATCCTGATTTTTCTGGTTTAATGCACTGGTTGCCAAGGTTTAGTGGTCTTGCAGGTGAGAATCCGTAGGAGCATCTGAAGGAATTCCGGGCTGTTTGTTCTACGATGCTGAGACCTGAAGGAATAACAGAAGACCACATCAAGATGGGAGCTTTCCATCTCTCACTTGAAGGCGCTGTAAAGGATTGGTTGTATTGTCTTGAGGCAAATTCCGTCTCAACCTGGTTTGATTTGAAGAAAGTCTTCCTATTGAGATACTTTCCTGCCTTCAGAGCTGCATCAATCAGGCGAGAGATATCTGGTACTAGACAAGTTAATGAATCACCTCAAGCATATACAGCCAATATTTACAACTACAACCAAGGCAACAATCAGAACAGGCACAACATTCCTGACCCTTCCACTGATGAGTACCACCCCAGCTGGGGAAACCATCCAAACCCTTGGTATGGGGACTCACCCACGCAACAACAACTGATGTTACCGCTGACACCACCACAGAATCCTCCCGAAGTAACCACCTCTGCACCTTCCGGACCTTCACTAGAGGACATGTTCAAGTAAATGACTGCACAAATAACTGCACAAATAAATGCACAAAGTATCCAGTTACAGCAGCGAACGGATGCTAGCATTAATACTTTGCAGACACAGGTTGGACGGTTTCAGCAGCGAACGGATGCTAGTATTCAAGACTTGCAGACACTGATTGGACAGCTTGCCACTTCAATGAATGCCATGCAACAAGCTCAAGGATCAGAACCCTTGACTAAGGAAATTGAGAGGAAGAGGCATATAGAGGACATCCATTCCGCCATGCTAGAGGATGATGAAGAAATTCCGGGATTAGATGATTCATTTGGCTCCTATGCATGTGTCAATTGTGATGGGAGAAATACCTGTGTGGTGCGTGCTGAGGTTACTGCATATACAGAAGGTGATGAATCTGGTAATGCAGTGGATGGGAATTGTGTAGAAAATGAAGCAGCACCAGAGACCCTCTCTACCTATTTGCCACCTCCCACTGTGGAACCACCAGCGATGGAGTTCAAGCCTCTGGATTTTGCACCCTTGGATATGAAGGCACCATGGCCAGTCCAAGAGGTTGAACCCCAATTTTATTGGGAGGACTTTATTGACTAGGTTGACAAGGAGGTCATCTTTGACCCGAGGGGGAGTGAGAAGTCCGCCGCACTTGGCGAGGTCACCATAACTGTCAAGTGCTCACTCCCATATCAAGGCTGTCAAGGCTGCAAGTTATGGGACCATGGAATAAGCTTTCGCCCTTTGTCTATCATGTGGGCCTTATGTTACAAGCAATGGGATCCAGGCGGAAGCCCCTCAATGAGTTTTTCTTAACCCTTTCTCTTTAGTTTACTTTCATTTGCTTGTTAGTTTTGCTTTGCTTTGTTTTTGTTTGTTTTCTTTTAGCTCTTGAATAATTTGAGAAGATCAAGAGTTTTTGTGTGAGTCTTGTGTCGGCAAGCTTGATTGGTTTTTGTTGAATTTTGCATAGATGGATTGCATGTTATGTGTTGACTGTTTCCCCCTATGTCTTGAAAAATTGAAAATTGATCCCCATGTGAAATTGAAAATTGAACTTTGAGATATTTTGTCATGATGGCATGATTTATGATAAGTTTGGGGTGATGGGAAGCACACACTAAGGATTGAATCTCGGTCAAACAATTTGCAAAAATGTCCAGGTGAGGATTTGAGCCTCCAACATGTTTTTAATTGTGTGAATCACTTTTGAGATGCATTTTCCCGAATTTGCTTGAATCTCTTTATGGTTTGCATGTTTATGTGTTTGCATCAAATGATTTAGGCATTTTCTTTGTAAATAACCACTTGTCCTAAATTGAACCAGTCCCTAATGCATGTTCCCTAGTTAGCCCCATTGAGCCTAATAAGCCTATTGTTTCTTGATAACCCTATGTTATGAGCCAAAATCTGGAAAACCATGTTAACCCGATCTTAGGATTAGGAGAGCATGGATCCTTAGCAAGTCAAAGGTTGCAAGAAACTAAGTTTGGGGTGGCTACAAGGATATGATGTGTTGTTGGGGATTGAGAAAAAAAAAAGAACAAAAATGTCAAAAAAAGGATATCTAAAGAAAAAGGCTGTAGTCACCCAAAAGCATAAAGAAAAATGGAAAAAGGAATTTGAGAGGAAATTCTGTGTGTTGAAATGTTCATGCTCTCTTAGTTCCTAGGGACTTAAGCCCAGTACCTTTGTATATCCTACCCTTAGCCAGGCCCCATTACAACCTTAAAAGACCTTTTGATGTTGCATGCATGTTTTCGTGGGAACTATTTTGAGATGAAAATCAAATTCATGGGAAGTGTTCTTAAAAGTGAAATTGAGTGGAATGTTGTTAGCCTAGACCAATTGAGCGATGAGTGAAACACTAAACACCCTTGTGAGGAAGGCAATTGTTTGAATTTGATGATCTCCCTTTTGTGTGTAACTTGGATCCTCAACTTAGATTTCTGAATGCATGAATGATAAAATTCTCAATGTTCAAAGTAAATGAATGTGGGGAGTATATTGTTGCAAGGGGGAGTCACTAAGGAAAAATTGTTTTGTTGGAATTGCTTGAAATTTGTGCGAATTTGATTGAATCCTTTAAGCTTGCCAAGTCTGAGTCATTTTTGAGTTTTAGTTTGGTTGGGGACAAGCAAAGTTTAAGTTTGGGGTATTTTGATAAGCCGCTGGCTCATCTAGTTTTATGGCTAGTATGACCATGGTTTTGTGCTAATTATATTTCTTTTTCACCCAAATTAGACTCAATTGTCCTCAAGCATCATTTTGAGTCTGTAAAGTATTTTTAGGTTAATTTAGTGATTTTGAGTCAAATAAGCACTTACTGCTATTTCTTGTTTTCAGGTCAATAAAGAGAAGCAATTCTGGAGTTTTTCGCCCCGCGAGAGTCTACTCGCCTCGCGAGCCTGAAGGCTGACTGTGCTAGAAAATGCAACCTTTTCTGTGTCGCCTCGCGAACCATGTCTCGTCTCGCGAGCCGGAAGACCAGAAGCCATCACGCCCAGGCCCTGATACTCATCACGGGCATAATAAGAAGACTCTTCCATTCCTCACCTCGCGAGAAATCCAAACACTGAAGGACTGTTCATAAGATTCGCCTCGCGAAACATGTTTCGCCTCGCGAGCGACCGGAACCCAGAATCTGTATTTATATATGTTTTAGGGCAGAACTGAGGGGATCTTCTCATCTTCTTTTCTTTTAGGACGGCTGAAAATTAGGTTGAGGTTTATGTTTGTAATGGAGAACTAGTCTCCTTTGATCAATCTGCTGTAATCGGGTTCCATTGACGCTTGAGGTTTTGTAATTCCTAAACTTAATGCTATTCTCTTTCAATATTTGTTCTGTATGTTCTGCTTGCTTAATTCAGGATTATATAGGATAGGTATTGATTTGTTTCGATGATTGTATGTTCCTATACTTAATCGCGTTTGCTTAATTCGCGTGTGTTCGTTCATGTTCGCTTAGTTCATGAGTGCTTCACCCCGTTTGCTTAATTCGGGAATAGGAACATATGTCTCGTAGCGTTGATTTCGCTTGTTAATTGATGCTACAATCGGAAAGGGTTTAGAATCCGCTTAGGGCATGGATTTATATGAACTGATGATAGCGGGAAACCGAAAGCAGTAGGTTGATCGTTTTTAGCTATTTGATAGTTATTTTATTTGCATTATTTTCTGCTCTGTTTTCTTATTTGCATCCGTAATCTCAAACCCCCCCTAAAACTGACTTTTCTGTTAATAACAATTCGAGAGTCCGTGTGAGACGATACTCGAGTTGTCGCACTTTCCCTATCTACATATTTTTGTAAACCGCTCGCTTTTTGACGCGTGCGCGACAGCGTGTCAGTCGGGCTAGCAATTACTTAGCTAGACGGAGCATATTAAAACTTATAAGAAAAAGAGCTCATCTACTAAAAGCTGTGTCTACACGTTCATGGGTAAAATCAAGTCTATGGACTTGGAGTTTTCTTTTCGCTCGTCTACTTACGTGGCATATCCTCTCGTCTATCATCAAGTCTTTGGACTTGCTATATTTCAGTGAGTTATTTTGATCTTCGTCTGTTGACGTGGCATTTAAGCTTGTCTATTCATTGAAACTAAAGTTCTCGTCTACTGAGAGATATAAATAAATAAATTTACCAAATGTTTTGAGCAGCTCGTCTACATGAATGGTTGCGGATTCACAATCTAAGTCCAAGCAGATATAAGGAACCTTTTCAAGGTTTCCATAACTTATATATTTTTAAAATTCCTGCAAGACTAGATAAAGCATGTTAGATCTCAACTAAAACTTTGCCATGCAAATTTAATCCTTTTTGTTAACATCAAAACTTAGAGATTATTTAATCCAAATCACTTTGGTTACAAAGAGGACTCGTGATCATGGTTGATGAGGATATACCTCTTGATGATGAAGGAAATGAAGGAATTTGATCAAATTTGCAAGCTTTCTTCTATGGTGTTTCTAGGGTTCATGAAGAAGATGAGTTAGAATTGTGTAATATGAGTAAAATGAAATGTTAGGATGGCTGAGAGAGAGAGAGGGCGCCATGTTTGATTAGTGTGTAGTGAAGCCTTGGCCAAAATTGTAAGGAGCAAGATGAAGAGAATTTGAGTTTTGCTACCAAACATGTACTAGAATACATGACTTCACACTTGACATTAATGCATTATGGGGACTAGATGAAGTGAAAAAAAAAATCCAAGTGAGTTGTATGGAGTTAGGGCCGTCTACCATTAGGGTAGAATGGTCCAATATTTTGTGGGACAAACTTGGAAATTCCATGGAAGCTTAAGGGCATTTAGGTCATTTCTTTAAGGAGGTTAGAAATTATTTTGGAACTCCATCATTACTTGGATAAGGCTGCATTAAATGCTCATCACATCAGTCATATCCATCACCTCAGCTCCCTATTCGGCTTCATCATTTACCCGACATAGGTTTTCCGCTGTTCCCTTCGAAGATTTTTCCTGATTAAAATATAATATTTCATTTCTGAGCGCAAATTTTCAAAATAACCAAAGTCGTTGGAAATATGATAAAAACCTAAATCGTTTCGTTCTCGAGTCAAAATTAGGTTTTCTGATTAGTAAAAGTTTACTGTCAGTGAAAACACAGACCGAGTTTCGTCTGAATTTTGAACCCAAAATTTAACTGTAACCTTATACTGTAAATTAGAGTCTAAATATGATTTTTTTTATTCAAAATAATTTTCTAGGTATCAGATGAAAATATAAATAAATATACATATATTTACTATTATTGAAAAGCAGTAAAAATCGGGGTGTTACAAAGTGCATTTGCATGTCTTGAATGGATTCTCCTTGATTCATCATGTATTCTCTTGATCAGAGTGTTTGTCCTTACACGTTTGACTTCACTCATTCCTTCATGGGTGACTTGCCACATTTCTTTGGCCGTCTTGCAAGTTGAGAACCTAAAAAATTCTCCCCTACTCAAATAAGATGTTAATATCTTTTTAGAACTAAAATTAAATTGGAATTTCTTTTTCTCATCTTTAGTTTGTTCATCTCTAGGCTTAACAACAGATTTATCATATACTTCTTTCATAGGAATAAGAGGTCAATTTTCAATGGCATCCCAAATATTTAAATCATGTGCTTGAATAAAAAATATTCTTTCCAATAAGTGTATTCTTCACCATTAAAGGAAGGGGGTCTGTTAAGGGAGGCTCTTTCCAGTAGGAAGTCATTTGAAGCCATTTCTCTTGAAGCTGGTAAGCTTTTTATGCAAGAGTCTACCTCTGATGACACTTATTGGAATAGGTGGCTTCGACTCAAGAGGGGGAGGAGTGAATTGAGTCTAAAAATTTCTTTTGGACTTTTCAAAAAAAAAAATATTTCAATAAAAATAATCGCACAAGCAATTATATAAAATAAAAAATCTGAAGGATAAGGATGAGAATACTTGCATGATGGGTTCAGCCACCCATCGACAAGTTGTTACGTCTGATCCTCTCTCCACTTATGGGATTTTCTTCCACTAATTAATAAACAAACTTATAAATTGATGCTTGCAACCTTTGTACACAATAGAGTACTTTAACCCAATGTTTTTAAAATCGGACCGGACATTGAACTGGTGAAGGCACCGGTTCAATGTTCAATGGTTTGACCGTGGTTTAACTAGTAATAATTAAAAAAAAGATTTTTTTTAATTTTCAATATAATATATTAACTAATATTAACATAAATTATAATTTTTTTATATTTTTTAAAATATAAAATAGATTTTTTAATTTATGTTAAGGATTTAATAGGTATACCCTGACAGTATAAAATTGTTTTACACTGTCAACCAATCAGAAATTGACACATCATTACAAATCTTTGATCCTTACGCTAACCACCTTAAAAATCATCAATTTCATGATTTCTGATTGTACATTGACAGTGTATATAAATTAAAATTGTTAAGGATTTATTTGGTAAACTCTTATGTTAATATATAAAACAATTTCTAGGGCTTTATTTTTATGTATTTTTATGTCAAACTATTAAAAAATAAAACACAAAACTTATGCACAAAGCTACATTTGGACTGAAATAGGCCCAATTTCTGTAAAAAAAGAACAAAAAAATGTATATGGACCCAAACGCTTTTGCTACATGAACAAAGAGTAACCCCAACGGTGTGTTTCGAGGAAGGAAGTTAAGAGGATGATGTATTTTTAGAGGGTAATTTGAATCCGTCAATATAATTGATAAATTCTAATTACCATCTAAAAATGTATTAATCTCTTAAATTCACACGTTCAAACACACGTAAGTTTACTTTTCTATCTAATTTCTATTTCCTGTTCACTTCAGAGCCGCTGCCCCCTCCCCTTTCTACAACTCCTTGCTCCTGTAGACACAACCCCATCCCTCTTTGCAAATCCTCTCTGCTAAAGACGTCGCACCTTCTTTCTGCAACCTCCTCGTTGTTTGTGTGCCAAAGACTGCGCCCCTTTCTAAATTGCTCGCCATCGCCGCCCTCTTTCTGCAAGTTCTTGTGGCCGCCTCTCCATTTTCTGCATCTCCTTGTTGTTCGTGTGCCGATGCCGCCCCTTTTCTGCTACCTCATTGTCGAAGGGAACTGCTGGATTATACAAACCGGCAAACCTGGGGAACTACCCATTTTCACCGGTTTCCTGGACCAGTTCTTCCGGTTTCTAAGCATTTTGATCTTCTTAGGTTCTGGGGGTATTCCGGACCCGCCTCCGCATCGGTTCTCAGTCGAACTGGTCGGTCCGATCCAGTTTTGACAACATTGTTTAGCCACGCCTTCTGAGATATATCTCGCCCACGTGTAAGAGGCTCAAAAAACTCTAGCACTCTCCTTCGAGCCTCGGGATACCTCACCCAGGCTTTGAAGTCTAAAGTCGCAGACCAAAGGGATGCCCCATCTTTTACCACACCATAGAGATACATCATCCTCAACCTAGGGATACCACACCCTATTATAAAGTTGATACAAAGTGGAAGAAATTTGAAACACTCTATGTAGTGCAGTTAATACAAGTTGATATCGTATGATATGATAGAGGAGAAACAAAGATGGCTCAAGTTTAATCTCAGAAGCAAAGATTAAAAGATGTTTTTCTCACTTTGAAAAATATTCTTTGCAAAATGTTTTCCATTTTGAATAACACGGATTTGTCAATTTAAAAGCAAGTGTATGAGTGTACCAAAAACCCGAAAGCAAGGATTTAAAGGATGTCCGTTGAGCATAAATTACAAGAATCAATTTTGGCAATCAGTAAATCAATTTGTTCAATTAAAAAAAACGTAGCTTTTAGTTTAGAAAATAATTCTCAAATCGATTATGGAAGTTGATCGTCCATCCACGCAAACGAATTTGAAGAATCAATTGCAACAGTTGTTGCACTTTGAAAACTTTACTCACGCATGCTACAGCCATGAATGTGGACAATTACAAGGACAATTGATTTTCTAATCTGGACAAAAAAAAAATATGACTAGTTTAAATCAAATAATTAAAAAATTTAAAAACCAAACGATTTATAAAATTATTTTTCTTTAATTAACTTGATAAGACATTTTATCATCATTGATTACTTGAGTCCATCTTAGTTTAACTCTAGTCATACCTTGAATTATTTAAGACTTGATGATTTCTCCTTTTGAGTTGTCTTGATCTCTTTGCTCATTCATGGTCCCGATCCTTGCATTGCATTTCTCATTTTGCTCAAGCTATGGTGTTTTGCAATAATTTGAATTTATGCTTTAAGATACCTGCATGCTATTAAAAAAAATTTTTGCCTTTTGTCAGTGTTTCTCATTCATCAAAATATATAAAATGCATAACTACATACTCTCTTCTTTGATAATGACAAACCTTACCTTCTTAACTGAGCAATGTAGTGTTAAAATCATTTGTGCCTCTATAAGCATGGGATAGTGTTAGATATGGGCCTTTGTTAGGATTTAGTAGTAATAAAACAGTTACTTAGATGTTACATAGCAGTTACTTAGAAGTTACTAGAGTTAGTTATTTAGATTGCTTATAAATAAGAAGAGAGATTGAGATAGATGATTATCTTGAAATTAAATAGGAATTGGGGCCTTAGGGCACTTGGGGAGGTGCAGACCCTCGAAGTTCTGCTATATTGTACTGTAATCAAGGGATTATCCCTATTTTCTTAGTAATATCTTGTAATCAAATACCAGTTTCTATCAACTGGTATCAAAGCTCTCGGTTCTGGGAGTGTTTGGGAGTAGTTCATCGTTTTTTTGTCAAAAATGGGGACAAATTCATAATCGTGGGAAGAAAGGTTGAGAACTTGGGAGAAAAGGTGGGAGGAAGACAAACGAACGTGTTACAGAAAGTGGGAGGAAGAGAGGCGAATGTGGAATATAAAGTGGGAGGAAAAGAGGTGAATATGGGAGGAAGAGTGGGAGAAAGAGAGGAGAATGGAAGCACGGATCGAGGCTCTGGAGAGTGGGTTCGAGAATCGGAGGCGGGTTCTTGAGGAAGAGAGGATGGAAAATAGAAGACAATTTATTGAAATTCTGGAAAATTTGAATAGGCGGCCTGTGCATAAAAGTGGGCATCGTGGCAGAAAGTGGTGGAGTCAAGAAATGTGGAGAAGGAAGAATTTTGTACCAAGAAAGGGCGGTTACTGCAGTCACAATACAATCTTGATGACCAAGAGAAGATGGAGGTCGAGAACAAGAAAAGGATCGAGAAGAAGATAAACAGAGGCACGACAACGACAATGGCGGAGACGAAGATCGCAGTGCAACCCTGAACCGGTAACACCGTGGGGAAGAAGAGAACAAAGATAGTGAAATACAAAGGTCCAGTCAGACCCCCGCCGCCGCCAGAACCACCAAATTGGGTATCCCCTACTGTAGCGGATGGAGACAGAGCGGCCGCACATGGAGAACAGAAGATGGTTTCATGGCGTACTTGGAACAGTAACGCTATGCTCGAGAAGGGAATGGTCGGGGATGGCAAATTCCCGGTCATGCCATCGCCGGAACCACCAGAACGTGATATTCAAATGGTGGTCGAAGGAGCACTTGTAGTTGAGGGTGGTACAAGCGCACATGGGGGGCCAAAGGAGATTGGGGCAGAAGTTGAACTGGTCTCTCCAAAATTGGGCCATGGGTTTATCTTGATGGGTCAAGCCCAAGTTAGGGAGGAAAGGAAATGGGATTCAGTGGACCCTTCTGTTTTGGACCCAACAGATTTGTCAGCTCCAAATATAGAACAGAAACAAAGTCCACCACTCCCTACTCATACTAGCAGCACCGTACAAGACAAAGAGAAAGAAATGAGGGGAGAATGGGTTGGTTTCTTAGACACAATGGGCCAGACCCAACAGGAACTAAGGAGAACCTTGAGAAGGGAAAGGTGGACTTTCATATCAGAGAGCATTCATGATACAGCAGAGTTTCATGCAACAGCAAGAAACAGCTTTCAGCGATCAGGCAAGTATATGTCAGTGACAAACCTGGTCAACATGATGTGAATATCATTAGAAAGCTTGTACTTCTAGATGGGTCCATTATGAAAGCTAAACATGTTGGTCTTACTACTCGTGCTTGTTTATTTGATGATCAAGTTCTAAAATGTGAGGTCTTCACCACTTCTCGTATTAGGGGTTTTGGTCTAAGACTAGAAATTGCTCCAATTGGTTTTCTTGATACGTTCAACTCAAGGGGAGCAATTGAAGCTGTTGTACTATTCATTTCTCATAGTTCAGTACACACTGAGCCCATTTCTCAGGGTTCAGTCAATGATGGGCCTCAATCAAAAACTATGATTAATGAATTAGTTCAGGAGGAAGAAAAGCAGAAGTGTGGTGGGCCCAGTTATCAGAGTTCTTTTTATAAGGACCCACAACTCAACATTGTCAGGAAATAATTGGTCCATAAAAAAGAGAAGCAAGAGATGTTGTTTTATTACAGAGTAATGATAGGTGAACACCCAAATGGGACACCCATTTGGGACACCTGATTAATCATGTATAAATATTTGCTTAATTCAGTTCATTATATGGTTAATGAGCTTATTTACCATAACCATGTAAATATTTGGTTAATCACATGCAAATATCTGGTTAATTCAGTTCTTTATTATAATAATGGGTCATCATGAATTAACCAAATATTTGCACGTGATTAACCATATAATGAACTGAATTAACCAAATATTTATACATGATTAACCAGGTGTCCCATGTAACACCCTAACTTGGGCATTACATAGTTACCTGTTGCGGAAAATAAAACATATTTAAATCGTTGGTTACACATACCAATATATATATAAGTCAGATTAGCAATTGCATCATAAGTACATAATTACAAAATGAACATAGGGCCTTTATAAGAACAGGCCATTGACATAGTTAGCAAATGAGTAGATAAGAAAACATAGGCATCATAAAGCAAAAGGGTCTGAAACCACATGACAAAATACCATGGTTCTCAGAAACCAGGAATCAGCCGGACAAGGATAAACTACCCCACAAAAGAAAACCCAAAGCCAGTCCAACTAGAGATGGCCATTAGGAAGGCCATAATGAACACCCCCACTCCCAGAAGACGAATCAGGCATGACATCCAAAACATCCCCTCCTTCGTCAGGAGAGTCCTCATCATCGTCGTCCTCAAGAACAATGTACTATGGCTCATCATCGAAGAACTCCTCCGGATCCTCCTCTGGGGGTGAGTTAGGTACAACTCCGGGGAGTGGTACTCCAAGAGGTGGATGCTCGTGCAACTGTCCTCGCTAAGCCAAAACATGAAGGTAATACCAGGGAGGTGGTGGTGAAATCCTCACCGACTGGACAATCTGAATCCTCCGCTGTGGTCCGCCCTCTACAGCCTCCTCCAATGAACTAACCGGCCCGGTATAGGTAGCAAAGTAGGATCCCGGGTGGATATCCCACGCTCCCGGATTATGAGCGTTATCAAAAATCAATGTCATCACGCCCGATGGTGCTAAGGGGATGTTGGGATCCATCTAAACTCATATATCCATATAGGAAAGGAAACAGCAACAGATATGCAAGAGTGAGATACCAATATCTGGATTAATCACAATAACCATATGCATAACACATAAAACATGGCATATACATATAGATCATATAGCATAAAATTCTCAGTAATAAACCATTATTATATCAATGGGTCTCATACCTGAATAGTCATTTGTCATTTTTCAAAAAGATGCATGACACTTCAATATTCAGGCTCTAACTTAATCTCATTAGATCCCATCGTCTTCCTATGAGCTGATCAAACTCAATTGCCATAATAAGGCATACGTGGTTAATTTTCCATAGCACACTGTCCAGTACAGGATGCAGTGATCAATCTTATGGATTCCATAGCACACTGTCCAATTTAGGATGCATTGATCAATCTTATGAATTCATTGTCCATCAAGTCACAATTCTACAATGTGATGTGAATACCCCGTCCATCAAGGCATCTCTTCTAACAATGATTGGCACGTCTGCCAAAAATGTATGAAAAACAATTGTTCTCAACGTTTTCTTTGTGTTCAATCTTTTCTTGTCAAAGCTCAAAGACTAACGACTATTCATAAATTTCAATGTTTTAAGATTATTCAACATCAACACGGGCCACGAAGTCCGAGTGCTCAATCATAACACCCTAAACCGATGCACCGGTCTTAGGCTTGTGGTCATAAAAAACAACATTCACCTTTAACAACTTTCATCACAACGTGATTAGGACATCAAGTCCACAACGTGATTAGGACATAAAATCCAGAACAACGTGATTAGGACCCAAAGTCCACAACAACGTGACACGGATCCAAGATCTGTGTATATTACAGAATACTAGTACCGACGTCTCGTATACTAGATTCATAGTTCAACATGTTTATTCTTTTTGTTCAGTGAAAAACAAATACAAATTGAAACCTCCGCAACTTATCCAAGCCTGCCGGAATATTTTTGTTGAACAAAAGTATTTCATAAAAATCATTTTCATTGAAATTCATTTAGAAACACTAAGTTATAGAGAAATCCACTTTTTTTTTTCTTAAATCCACCTTCTTTGGGAATTCTTCCCTTTTCCGAAACATCATAACTTTGTAAAAATACTTTTAAATTCACTTTTTTTCTTAAATCCACCTTTTTTGGAATTCTTCCCTTTTTCCGAAACAACATCATAACTTTCAAAAAATACTTTTCTAAAATCATTGCTAATGCAAAAATATTTTTAAATCATTTTTCTCATGAATTCTATTTTATGAAACACATTTCAAAATTGTTTCCGTTTATATAAAAAAATTACTTATAAGTTAAGTGATTTTCCTTCTAACTTTAAAATATTTCAACGCTTAGTTCTTAAAATGATTTTCACCTCATTTCTGAAAATGATAACGTACAAAAATATATTTCTTTTTCGATTTCTTCCTTAACTTCATTCTTTTATCAAAAGAAGTTATCTGATAAATATGATTTTGTCCAAAGTTTCTCATGAAACTTTTTAAGGCTTTTATCTAAACATTAATTGAGCACTGACGAGTGTCAGGCTTCTCAGACAACAATCAACAACAGTATAATCATAACTGATAATACAATTCATGTCATATAGTAAAGCTATAACACATCTTCAAATAAGTCATCAAGCTCATGTAATAGCATACGCCTATTGGAACAACCCTCAGGCAGTCTCCTCTTACCTGAGTTCAAAGTAGAGATGTTTCTTGTCCTTCGTTAGGTACCACAATCTTCCACGCTTGCTTCACAGTGGAAGTCTAAAGATTCCAACACATAACACAAGTTAAAAATAACCAAAAACATCTCATCCAACTAAAGCATAGGTTCGGCCAAGGTACAAAACTAAGGTTAGAGATTTTCAAAAATTTCTCAAACTCATGGATTAATAATCCTTAAGTATTAGAGATTCATAAACAATGATCATTTAACAAGGATTGAACAAAAACTCCTCTAAGCCACAAGCTTAAGGTTTCGGCCTTGGCTTCTAAAATAGGCTAGAAATTTTCAAACTTTTCAAGTTTTTGGATTCAACAACTAAAGGTACAAAAGGGTTCAAATCAATGATCATTCTTTAAGAGTTGAAACAAAACCTCCTTGCTCAACAACATAGGTTCGATCTTCTAAGGAAAATAGGGAAGGAAAATTTTACTTGATGCATGCTTAGATAATGAATATAGAGATCATTGTGAGTCCATAGAAATTGGTTTCACGTCAAATGGATTTTTCTACTAATTTCTAGAGATTTTAGAAGTTTTGGATCTAAGAATGGTAAATGGAAACACATGGCATAAACTCAACAATTATGAGAAGGAAAGAACTTAGATGAGTGAGAGTATAGAGTATTACCCTTGAAGCTTGAAGAAAATGGATGAAGATGATGAGTTTCTTGAAGAAAATCAATGGAGTTTAAAGTAGGAAAATGTGGTTTTTTTGTGAGTGTAAACCATGAAATGAAAAGGATGAGTGTATATATAGGGTAGAGGGAGAGTGAAGCGTGAAGAGGGGGAGAATGAGCTTGGAGAGCAAGTTTGGGGTTAAGAGAGTGTTTGGTTGGAAAAAGTGAGGAAAAATAGGTTTTTGTATTAGAATATGATATATTCAAAAAGTGTAAATATAACTTTTCCTTGATGTGACATGAGCCATCAATCAACAAGTCACTCCATCTCCAACTAGTCACATTGGTCATCTCAGCTCCCAAACATGCCCCGTTGTTTACTCGATTACAGTTTCTGATCGTATTTTTCGAAGATTTCACCCGGATAAAATATTATATTTTATTTCCGAACGTAAATTTTCAAAAATAACCCAAATCATTGAAGCATGACAAAAACACTAACCGTTTCGTTCACGAGTCAAAATTAGGTTTTCTGCTCAGTAGACTTTTACTGTTAGTGAAAACGTAGACCTGGTTTCGTCTGAATTTTCAACCAAAAATTTTACCGTGACTTTCTACGGTATGATAGAGCAAGACAATGATTTAGTTTATCTAAAATCATTCTCTGGATTTTAACAAAAATAAACACACATAATCATGTATTTACTATTATAGAAAGACAGAGAATTCGGGGTGTTACATCCCAAATGGGTGTCCCATTTGGGTGTTCACCTATCATTACTCTTTATTACATGGGAATTGAAGAAGAGCAACAACGGGATCCGAGTGGAAGGCAACAGATGCTACAACAGCTCCACCATCATGCTTCAAACAGTGAGACCCCGGATGGTTATGCTGAGGAGGTCATTTGCTTGTTCACCTTGAGGACAAGGTGAATGTTTGGGGGGAGGGGGGGTTATTGTAAGATATAGGCCTTTGTTAGGATTTAGTAGTAATAAAACAGTTACTTAGAGGTTACATAGTAGTTACTTAGAAGTAATTAGAGTTAGTTATTTAGTTTGCTTATAAATAAAAAGAGAGATTGAGATAGATGATTATCTTGGAATTGAATAGGAATTGGGGCCTTAGGGCACTTGGGGAGGTGCAGACCCTCGAAGTTCTGCTATATTGTACTGTAATCAATGGATTATCCTTGTTTTCTTAGTAATATCTTGTAATCAAATACCAGTTTCTATCATATAGGTCTCCCCTTTATAAAACGCCTACTCAAGAATTGCATCAATAAAGTTCATAAAGCATAAATTCAAAAATTGCACAGTAAAGTTCAGAAGGCAAAAATTGCATCAGTACTTCTATTTGAGAAGTTTACCAAAAAAAAATTGAAAAGATCTTATTAGTTAAGTGGCAGTACATCACCATTTTGGCTCAACACCACAGGCAGCCACAAACCACTTTTGAGATCCTTCCGGCAAGCTGGCTGACTGTTAGGCTATGTGACTTGATTCCTGGTTATATTAATCACTCGTCTAATTTGTATATATCCAATCATGGCAGTATAAGAGGATTGTGCTTATCAAAAGAAAAAATATAAGGGGATTGTGCTTCTGTGCATAACTTTTCTTTGCACTTATTATTTTTCATATATGCTAAAGTGCTGCATTATAAGATATAAGTGAACAAAGCTACTCTTCCAAGAATATATTATAACCTCTGGCATTGCTATATGATTTTCTTGCCAGTTAATGACTCTGACATGGGTGAAACCAAAAGTCTAGAAAACTATAAAATCAAAGGTGAGAATTTAAGTAGTGCTTTTTAAGCATTGTTGTTGATAGGTATAATTTGTTGACAGATGACATTTTTTTTCTAAATGGTGACATGCTTATGTTTGGGTGACCAAGTTAGGAGTTTACTCTAAAATTAGTTACATACTTCAGATGACTGTTTCATGGTCTGAGTCTGATTTATTTTCGGCAGTTATTGGTAGGATCATTCAGGTGTTGTTATCAATAACATGGGGGGGTTTTTTTTTTGTCAACTAGATGACCATGGAGAATTGTGATGCTATCAAATAGGAGTGACAATTGAACAAGAGCGAAAGTTGGTCTTGTAACTTCTGTCAAAAAGATTTTAAAAGCTCTTACTCTAGAGTGAAAAATCATTTGTTGAAAAAATATGGAACTGGAATTTCTGTGTGCTCAAAGGTAAATGATGAGTATTTGGCTGAACTGAAATCAGTTGTGGAATTGGCTGAAAATAGGTTGAAACCTAAGCATGTTCCATTGCCCATTGAGAAAACAGAAGAGAACTCCTCATTGAAAAGAAAGAAAAATGGTCCTTTAGAGAGAGCATTTAACTTAAATGATAGAGAAAATCTTAGAGCTCTCATTGCTAGATGTTCTATTCTTCTGGGTTGCCTTTTAATCTTGCAAGAAATCCATATTATGTGAATTCTTATCTGTTTGCTGCAAATCACAATCTTGGTGGTTTTCTCCCTCCTGGATATAATGCTTTCAGGACAACTCTCTTGCAACAAGCGAAAGCAAATGTTGAGAGGTTGCTTAAACCAATTAAATCAACTTGGAAGGAAAAAGGGGTGAGCATAGTTTCTGATGGATGGACACCAAAGAAGACCTTTAATTAATTTTATGGCTGCATGTGAAGGAAGTGTTGTTTTCTTGAAAGTCGTTGATGCTTCAGATGAAATTAAAAACAAACATTATATAGCTGATAGGATGGCAGAAGTTATAAAAGAAGTTGGGGAAGAAAATGTGATCCAAGTGATAACAGATAATGCTCCTGTATGCAAAGGTGCAGGAATGATCATAGAAATCTCATTTCCAAAAGTTTTTTGGACTCCATGCGTTGTGCACACACTGAATCTTGCATTGAAGAACATTTGTCCTACCAAAAATACTGAGAGAAATGAGGTAGCTTATGGTGAATGTAGTTGGATTACTCAAGTTGCTGATGACGTTTCTTTTGTTAGGAACTTTATCATGAACCACTCAATGAGATTGGACATTTTTAATGACTTCTCACCTTTGAAATTGCTTGTTGTTGCTGAGACACACTTTGCATCTATTATAGTGATGTTGAAAAGATTTAAACTCTTGAAGCGTTCTTTGCAATCAATGGTTATTAGTGAAGAATGGAACTCTTATAGAGAGGATGATGTTGGCAACGCCCAAACTGTGAAAGAATTTATCTTGAATGATATTTGGTGGGACAAAATTCAATATATTCTAGATTTCACTAAGCCTATTTATAATATGCTTAGAGCTTGTGATACAGCCAACCCCACACTTCATTTGGTCTATGAGATGTGGGATGCTATGATAGAAAAGGTGAAAACATCTATATATAGGCATGAAGGGAAAGAGCCAGCTGCTACATCAACATTTTATGAAGTTGTCTATTCTATACTCATTGCTAGGTGGACCAAGAGTTGCACCACACTCCATTGTATGGCTCACTCTTTGAATCCTAGGTAAAATTAGCCTATCAAATATTCATTATTTCAATTAATTATAAATAATTTGATAGCAATTACCATAAGTTATCTATTAACTTTTGATTGATTTATAGGTACTATAGTGATGAATGGCTCCGTGAGGATCCAAATAGAATTTACCCACATGAGGACGAAGAGATATCTACATAAAGGAATAAGTGTTTGAAAAAGCTTTTCACAAGTGATGAAGACAGAAGAAAGGTTGCAATTGAATATGCTGATCTCTCATCAAAAGCAAACAGTTTTGCTTCATTTGACTCCATTGAAGGTAGGTGGACATTAGATCCTAAATCTTGGTGGGTGAATCATGGTTCTTCTGCCCCTCTTCTTCAAAAGCTTGCTTTGAGGCTTCTTGTGCAACCTAGCTCTTCATCTTGTTGTGAGAGGAATTGGAGTATCGATTCATTTATTCACTCTCTAACAAGAAATAACTTGAACTCTAAGAGAGCTGAAGACTTGGTTTATGTGCATACTAATTTGCGGCTCTTGGGTAGGAAGAGTGATGAATACAAGAAAGGGGATACAAAGATGTGGGACATTAGTGGAGATTCATGGGACAACTTTGATGGTGCTGGAACTCTTGAAGTAGCTTCATTATCTATTGATGAACCGGACATTGAAGCTGTCCTATTTACAGATGATGGTCAAGGAGGGGATGAAATTGACACTATTCCATTTTCTAGGCAATAAGTCATTTTATATATTATATTTAGTGATGTTTAAGTAGTATGTTCCTACTTTGGATTTTTGGAAACAATGGTTTGTAATTTCTGATTTTGATTTACATTTACAACAATATATTACCTAATATTTTGTGATTTTTTTTTATATTTTTATATACATATCCTATATTTTTTAAGGGAAGACGTATCGCCGTATCCGATACTCGTATCGTGTCCGTGCTACATAGATGAATAACATGCTTTGCCCTGGTAATTAGTTGGGTGTTTTCTTATGTATCAGATCCCTTTAGATGTATGCTATATGTGAACATCCATTTTTTTCCGTTTTCATTTTATTCTAATTTTTATGTTTCAGGGAGACTAAAAAATAATAGTGATGAAAGAAAGAAGAAAAAGAAAATAACCAAGAAACGAGGAGGTTCCGTCCATTGCATATTTAACTTTCTGTTGGAAGAGTAGGTTTTCCATTGCATGTTTAACTTTATGTTGGACTTGTAGGTCATCCATTGCATATTTAACTTTCTGTTGGACGAGTAGGTCGTCCATTGCATGTTTAACTTCCAGTTGGACGAGTAGGTCTTCCATTGCATGTTTAACTTTCTGTTAGACGAGAAGGTTCCGTGGAGGTTCCGTCCACTGCAATTTTATTTTCAGACTAGAGACTAAAGAATAAAGAGAGAAGAAGAAGAAGATAATGAAGAAATGAAGAAGAAAAGAAGGAGAAAAGAACAATCAACGAAAAGAAGAAAGGAAATTGAGTTACTTTTCCTGACCCTAAAAAACCCCATTTAACATATCAGACAAGACCTCTCTTCCTCATCCCACTCTCCAACCGCCCCTACGCCTCCTCTACCCATTGGTCCTTCTCCTTCCTCATCTCCTCCCCTATTTTAACCTAGCAGCCCCACTCCTAACCCTAAAAAACCCATTTTACATATCAGACAAAACCCCATCTCCTCCACTCTCTTAACCGCACCATACTTCCTTCTCTCTTCAAACACGCAACCTTCACATCAAATCGCCTCCTTTCCTCTACTCGCACCACCTCCACCTGGGAACACACGATCTCTGCTCAGAACCGCCCAAGCTCCGGACTTCGTGAGACCAACCTTGAAGCCGCTGGGTAAGGAGAAGCATGAAGTCCTCTCCTCTATCCCTATAAAGGGCGACGCAGAAGACAGAAAAGAAGGAGTTCTTTTTTCGGTTTGGAGAGAAAAGAGAGTTTTTTTTCCGTTTTGACAGAAAAGGGGAGTTTTTTGGGTTTTGACAGAAAAGGGGGTCAAGAAATTCTTTGATCTGTGTGTGTCAACTTTGAAAAATTTCTGAGGTTTATTGTTCTTTTTTTCTGTGGGGAGTGTTCCGTTTCCTCTTGTTGTTTTTTGGTTTTGTTGAGAAACTTGGAAAAAGTAGATTGAGAAGTCAGGAAGAGTCACTATTATTGTATTCAGTCACTGTTATTTGGAATTCATTCTCTGTGATTTGGGGAACATCAAGAGAAATATCAAAGGAAGATCTCGTTTGGTAACCGTAGTTTCTTCCTCTTGATCACTGAATTAGGAACACTGTTCTTATTGGGTTTTTATTTATTTCTGTTCTTGCTAATGATGGTTCATGTTCTGCTTGGATTATATGCTGAGTTTTAGTCAAATGTTTAAATTGTGTGCTTAAGAAGAATCAAAACTCTGTAAATGATTTGTTGATTTTCAAGAATATTTTTAAATGACATTTATGTTTATCAAGGCTATCATCTAAAGTTTCCATCTTGTCATTAACTCATTATAGTGATTGCAATGTTATTAATGTAATTGATCTTTTTTTGGGTTCTTTTTTATTTTCTTAATTAATAATAAATGCTAAAGTTGGTAATTTCTCTTCAAAATGGAAATCTTTTGAAAATAATGAATTCCCTTGATCGTATAATTGATTGATTCTAAAAAATTCAAGTGAAAAGGGTAAAGTAAATATCTTCAAAGTTACTAAAAATGTAGACAACTAATTTTGGGTAACCATTTTTATGGATGTTTTAGGGTGCCGTGGGGTTAAGTCTCCATGCACGTAATCGACTCCCGAACCCAAAGCCTTTTTTTAAAAGGGTTTTCCAACTTTCTCGAAATTAAATAAAGTTGGTGACAACTCTATGTTTATTCTCTAAAAGAAGAAACTGGTTTTCTTTTCTATCGCGACAGCATAAATGCTCTCTTCTATGATTTCTCTTTAGGAATGGTTAGTTGAAATTCCTTACCCTTTTGTGTTCCATTCTATTTTCCTTTCCTTTTAGGAGCAGTTCCAGTTAAATTCTAATATGAATTTACTACCTTAAAAAGTCATTTTATTATATATTTATTTTTCCGCTAGGGTGGTGGGTAGATGGATTCCCAATATCTTTAGCTTTAGAAGAGGAGAGCTTTCTATTTATTTTATTTTTACCTTTATGAAGTGTCTATACAGCTATACTTACCATGTAGACCAACTACAGACATGATAGTTTGACACACTATTGGGACATCATAGGGTGGACATCGTATACTACTGTAGCAAATTATTATTTGAAATATGCTTAATTTGACACACTTTCCCGACATCAATACGACGACATCGTATACACCGTACTGTACGACACTGTAGCTGAACTGTATCGGGTCTTTTTTTTTTTTAAATATTTTTTTAAAACTTTTTTTTTATAAATAAATTTTTTGGTTGAGTATGTGTAAATATCTGGTGAATTCAATTCATTATCCGGTGAATGGGTTTTTTTGAGAAATAATTTTTTTGGTTAAGTATGTGCAAATATCTGATGAATCGGGTACAAATATCTGGTGAATTCAGTTATTATCTGGTAAATGGGTTTTTTTATAAATAATTTTTTTGGTTAAGTATGTGTAAATATCTAGTAAATCAGGTACAAATATCTGGTGAATTCAATTCATCATTTGATGAATGGGTTTTTTTTTTGAGAAATAAAATTTCTAATTAAGTATGTGCAAATATATGATGAATCAGGTACAAATATATGGTGAATGAGTTTTTTTTGAGAAATAATTTTTTTTAAAAAAAGTCAAAATTATAAATAAAAAAAAGAAAAGAGAAAGTGGCACTACAGGAACGTGATGTCACGTATTGACGTCGAAACCGTGTTCAATTAGCACGACTGGACCAACTATTGACATAACAAACACATTCTCAACTTGGCATGGGTAGGGTTTGTTCTTATAATGAATTCTTATTTAGGATTTCCAGGCTCTAGGTCATTTATGGCGATTAGAGGTTTGTACGTAGGTATCAGTTTGCTTGCTATAATCAAATCGTACTTGAGAAGGAAATGTCTACCAAGTCATAAGTATGGAAATTGTAACAATCCATGAATTCTCAAACCTCCTTCTGCAGTTTTTGACCAAGTTTATTGCACAACATCCTGTAAGAGTCGAAGAAAGGTTTTTTTTATTGACAAGATGATGCCTTTGATGTTGACTCGGGTCTTAGGTGACGATAGGTAATGATGAAACCCACATTCTATGCTACATAATTTTTTGTTATTCATTATTCTTATTAGGGAAATATTGACGAGTGTCCTTAGGACACTGATTAAAGAATTAAAATAACAACTTTTCATGAAAAAATGATGGAGTTATTGTTTTGATACGTACGATTGTTTGTTTTCCAATAAAATCTTATTTTTTTTGGATTTCTTAATCAATACCCTTAGATCCTTGTTACTATCATCCTCTCATGCAACAAGCAATTAATGTATGTAAGAAATTTGATTCCAAACTTCAAAAGGATGGGAAGACAGAGAAGTTGAGAAAATTAATAATAGTGAAAACTGAAAAATACTTCCAAGTTTTGTAGAATTTCCTCCATCATTTACTTATAGAGAGTCTTCGCTCATCCATCATTGGAAATACACTTACTACTGTCCTCTCACGCAACAAGCAATTAATGTATGTGTATGTAAGAAATCTAGGCACAAATTTCAAAAGGATGGGAAACAGAGGAAACTAATAAGATTGTGTCTAGTAAAGGTGGAAAAAAAATTATATTGATAATCGATTATAATCAAAATCTGTTTTTGTTGTTAAAAAACGATTTTAAAATAATCTATTTCATTTGAATGATGGAAAAATCATTTTTATATAATAAATTACGAAAAAACAGGTACGAGGTTATTTGTTTATGTTAATATTAATAATATTGGATTTTTTTAAAACATTAAAGCTTGTTAAAATGTATATTTTTATATCTTGTCTCTTTTTTTATAAAAAATTGCATAAAATTTATAACATTAATTTTATGATTATGAAATTGTGAAAATATATTATTTTTTAGAAAAGTTAAATATAAATAACATATAATAATGAAAGGTAGCAAAGTCCCATTTATTATTTTTTAGAAGAAACAATAAAATGAAAGGTAGCAAGCCTAGGCATTCAGTTGGCACCTATAATGCCTAATGGCATTCACGTCAATTACAAAATGAAAAGTAGGAAGCTATATTATAATCCTGACACCACTAATGGCATGGACAGAAAAAAATGTATAGGTAGGGAGAGAAACGGCATTCAATGGTGAGAGTTGAGAAAAAAAGTTTTTTTTCCCATCCAACAGTCCTAACATAAATATGGTAAAAAACAGTTGAAAATTGTCTAAAAGAGCTTTTTATAATGTTTAACTAATAACCCAAACACAACTAATTATTTACAAAACTGCTGAAAAGTGTAACTGAATGGAAAAGATTATAATATTTCTCAAACATAGTCTAATAATGAAAACTTCAAAATACTGTAGTTTTTCTTCCATCATTTATTTACAGAGTCTTCGCTCTTCCTTCAAGGGAAATATACTTGTTTTGGACACGTACTCAGTGTTGGAGAACAATCTTCAAACAGAAAGCCTCCACCCTTTTCTAAACATAACCTGATTTCGAGCAAATACGAAGCTTTTTTGTAGCGCATACATTTAAGCTGTGGCTCAAAGCCAATGTGGTTAGCTATAGCATCGACATTGTCGATGCTATTTATTAGCTTAAAACTTGGGGATGTACCTTCCTTTCGGAGGTAATCCAGAGGTCATGTATTGCGTAAATGTCGAGTGCCTTGTTAAAGTAGGTATCAAAGTCCATCATTGAGCATGACCCATGGGCCCACCACTCCCGATCCCAAAATCTAAGGCTCCCCAAAAGTCTAGAATGCTGATCAGATGCAGTTAAACATGGCCAATCACTGTGAAGCTTCTCCAATGATGCAAACTGATTAAAAGAAAAAAACTTCTTCAATATCATGTAAAAATAATAATTAACAATGATTGGTTAAAATAAACTTACTTTGCCCCAATTTGATTTCTCTTCTGTGTGCCAATTACGTGGTGAAGGCTCGGAATAATTTTGTGGCCATAGGCTGTGGATGGTAAACCTCGACGGTTGCTTGCCACCCAAGGAAGAAGAAGATGACAGGGTGGCTCTGTGGGGTCCTGCGCGGTGGCTGTCGGAGCAGCGCGGCGGTAGCGGCGTGACCCCTTTTGCTGTAACAACCATGACAGTGGCGACATGGCGGAACTCGCGAGGACAGAACGGGTGATGCGCGCTTGTCTTTTTGCTCCTAGCGGCGGCGGACGGCCCTACACAACGGCGGTGCGAGGCTTGACGATGCTGCAGCGGTGGCGGAACGAACCAAATGCGTTGGGAAAGAAAGCGGGTTGCGCGGCTATCTTCACTCTGCGCGGCAGTCGGACGACGACAGTAGGGGGAGGGTGGCGCCGAATTTTTGGTGGAGCAAGATGAAAAAGGTGTGGTTCAAAAGTGAAGAAGAAGTATAAAAAAAATAAAGAAGGGTGCGAGGGTATCGAGTACGGGAGTTATAAGGAGAAGGAGAGATCGGGTTTAGGTCGAGTCTTATGGTATAAATACAAGTTCGGGTATAATGGGTTCCTATTTCAACCTAAACTGTATACAGGTCGGTATTTTGACCATAACTTGAGCTATCAGTTTCCGATTAAGGCTTTCTTGGTGTCTTTAGAAATATCAGAGAAATATCTACAAATTAATGTCTAATGACCGAATCCTAAATCGGACTCTAAGATGGTCAAAAGTTCGATGGAAGTTTAGCGACATATTTGGTAGTTATTCCTAGACAGGATCCTTAGAAGATTATGATAAGATCTTAAGAGATAATAAAAAAGAGGATTATCCTTTATTAATAAGGAATCAAATCTGAATGGTTGAGAGGATAAAATCGAAGAATTACACTATCTCTATTTAAATATTAAATCACACGATATCTCATCCTATCATTCTTAATCCCTTATTATTAATAAAATCACATATCATATATTAACATATAAAATCACAAACAAAATCATATATTCATATAAGATCACACGTTAAGAGACACAATCTCATATTAATGCAAATAATCAAATATTAATACACATATTATCATATGTAACAATATATACATACATATACATGTATAAGCACAAAAATACTACAACACTAATCACAATTACATTATCAATTATATAAATAACAATACTAACTTCATAGAGTAGTCAGTCTTTCATACCAAGTAAACTCATGCAGCTTTATAAAATGATCAAGAGGAGTCTTAGCTGATTTGGAACCAAGTAAACCTGACTCATGTAGGAGATCCAAACAATATTTCCTTTGGCAAATTGTAACTCCAAGCTTTGAATATGCCATTTCCAATCCAAGAAAATACTTTAGGATTCCCAAGTATTTAATTTTGAATTTTGTGTCTAGGATAGACTTGATTCGATTCGATTGAACTCCTTCAGTGAATTGCTAGCCAAGATCACATCATCTACATATATAAGAAGAGCAGTAAAGGTGTTGCTGCTGTTGTGAGTAAAGAGAGAATGGTCTGCATTAGATTGTTGATATCCTTGACTGATCAATAGAGTAGTCAGTCTTTCATACCACTTGCGGCTGGCTTATTTAAGGCCATATAGGGACTTTAGTAACTTGCAGACCTGATTAGGCTTAGTACATTGCACACCCTGAGGACCGGTCATGTAGGCATCTTCATTCAATTCACCATGCAAAAACGCATTGTTCACATCTAGTTGGTGTAAGTGCCAATTGTGAATTGAAGCAAGTGCAAGTAGAGTTCTAACTATAGTTAGTTTTGCCAGTGGTGAGAAAGTTTCAAAGAAATCAAGTCCCTCTACCTGGTTGTAACCGTTGGCAACCAATCTTGCCTTATATCTCTCTATAGTACCATTTGCCTTGTGCTTTACTTTGTAAACCCATTTGTTCCCAATTTGCTTCACATTGCTTAGCAAGTCAACAAGGATCCAAGTTATGTTTTTCTCGAGCATCCAACTCAAGTTTCATAGCATGATTCCAACACTCATGCTTGCTAGCCTCTTGGTACGTCTGTGGCTCATAAATGTGTGAGATAGAAAGACTAAAAACATGATGAGATGGAGAAATATTGGAAAAATAATGAAAAGAGGAAATTGGATAAGAAATACTTGAGGAAATTGGGCCTGCTGAGTTGGATGAGAGGTTACACACAAAGTCAGCAAGATGGAGTGGTTGATGTCTCTGCCTATCTGACCTCCTTGGCTGTTGAGGTGTTGTTTCTGTCACTGGTGAGTCAGCAAGCCTGTCAGCAGCTGATGGTGAATTTGTGGTGGATGTGGATTCATGGTGGATGGGTGTTGGACTTTCTGGTTGAAAGGTTAGTGCAGGGCTATGTTGGAAGGTTGTGGATGGAAAGGCTTGAAGGTCGAGTGGTGTGGTAGTGCCAACGGGACATAGGTGAAGAGGTCCTGTAAGGTAAAATATGTTCATGGTAGGTGATATTTCTGGAAACAAAATTTTCGTTATTGTTAAGGTCCAAAAGGACAGCTCCCTTCACACCACTTTTGTAACCAAGAAATATGCATTTCCTAGCTCTAGGTGAGATTTTTGTTCTATGTGACTATAATGTGGATGCATAAAAGTGCCATGAAGAACGGCATATGACCAAAGCTGTTTAGGTAACTTAGACAGAAAAAAGAAGGGGCCTTCCTACATTAAGAACATGTTGATGCTTTCTTTCAACTCTCCTATTTTGTTGTGGAGTTTCCACACAACTTGTTTGATGCATAGAATTGTGGCATGACAAATTCTGGAGCATTATCAGTCCTAACTATTTTTACATTATTTGTGCCATGTTGGATTTCAATCATTTTGATAAAGTTCTGCACATATTCCCTAACTTCTCCTTTTGACTTTAATAAAGTGATCCAAGTAAACCTACCGAAACCATCTATTGCAGTTAAAAAATAGCTATGTCCATGCACAAATTGTGTGGAAATAGGTCCCGAAATGTAAAAGTGTATCAAGTCATAAGGTGCTAAAGCTTTATTAAAACTCAAACTATATGGCAATTTCTTATGTTTAGCAAAGTGGCATAAATCACAAACTGCCTTTGGATTGACCATAACAAAAGGAAACTCATAATTTAAAGTAAGCATTTCAACCCGAAAAGCTAGCTTATAAGGTGAGGGTTGTTCAGGCCATATCACTATCCAATGTGAGACTCCAACACACACCCCTCACGCCCAGGACTTGACATCTAGAGAGTGAAGTTTGCAGGACTAGACATCTGCGAGTGGCCCAGCGGATCTTGGATAGGCTATGATACCATCTTTCAATTTAAGTTTGAGCCTAACTCAACCCCAAAAGCTAGCTTGTAAGGTGAGGATTGTCCCTTACTTATAAGCACTCTTTAGGCCATATCGCTTCCAATGTGGGACTCCAACACACACCCTACAAGCTAGCTTTTGGGGTTGAGTTAGGCCAAAACCCAAATTCTAAGATGGTATCAGAGCCTATCCTAGATCCGTTGGGCCACCTGCAAATGTCCAGTCCTACAAACTTCACGCTCCAAGTAGGAGCAGCTCTCACCCTACAAGCTACAACCTAGCGGCCTGAAGAGTGCTTATAAGTAGGGCAACGCTCACCCTACAAGCTAGATTTTGGGGTTGAGTTAGGCCCAAACCCAAATTCTAAGACTCTGATACCATCATAAATTTCTGATAAAGTAAAAGGAAAAACAGAAAGTACAGAATAAAGGGAGAAACTAGACAAATGTATTAAATTGCTCAAAATTCTCAAATACACACAAATGTAAGCGTTCTACTTATACTAGAGGAAATAGCATACAGTAAAGTTTCCTAGGCATTACTTTACTGAATCATCTATTCCTAATTTGTTAAAGCTGTTAGAAAAAAGTAAATAGGCAATATTCTAAAAATGCTGGAATGAAGATTTTGTTGCTATGGTGGAGATTTGGTTGCTGCTGCTGTTGCCTTTTGGCTTGGTGACTCATCATGCCTTTTGTCCATTTTGTGTGTGTATTTTGTGAGTCGCCTATCTGATTCAATGGCTAACACACTACATATTCCTGCTTCAATTCAGCCTTCCCTCCATGCTAAAGTCAATGCTTTCATAATCAACCACTCTTGGTGTATTCCTGCTACTTTAAGTGAGAAATTTCCCTCTTTAGTCAGTGAGATGAGAAGACTGTTATCCCTCTTATTGATAGAGATGATTAAATGATTTGGAAGTATTCTGATAATGGAGAAATGAGCTTTAAGGATGCTGTCAGCTTTCTGAAACAGCCAAGGCCAGCCCTTTCTTGGGGAAAATCCATTTGGAGCCAAGTCATCCCTCCTTCTAGGACTTTTCTGTTATGGAGATTGCTTCACAATAAAATGCCAACTGATGAGAATTTGAAAGATTGAGGCTGCTTGTTGGTGTCCATGTGCAGCTTATGCTGTCAGGCAGAGGAAACCACCCAGCACCTATTTCTTGAGTACGATTTTACTTCTCAAATTTGGTCTTGGATTGGAACCAAGCTGAAATGCCACTTTGATTTGTCTTCTATTCAAGCAATCATTTCAGTTTTAAAGCATAGTTGGAGTGCTCAAGTAAAGGATGTTGTGCTTTCTGGTCTAACTGGTGTTATCTGGGCCATTTGGTTTCTTAGGAACCAAGCTAGATTTCAAGATAAATCTGTCTCTGTCAGGCAGGCCTTCTCCATGATTCATGCCTCGGTTTCCTTGTCAGGTAACCTCTCTGGTGGCAGAATGAGGCCTTCTATTGGTGACTTTGCCATTCTGAAGTCATTCTAAGGCTCCAAACATTATTCAAGTTAGCTAGCATCCTCCTAAATTTGGGTGGATCAAATGTAATTCTGATGGAGCCTCTGCTGGTAATCCGGGACATGCTTCATGTGGTGGTCTTTTTAGAGATAGCAATGGTGCTTTCATTGGTTGCTTTTCAAGTTATGTTGGAATTTCTTCGGCCCTTCATGCAGAGCTTTTGGGAGCAATGATTTCAATTGAGATAGCCTATAAAAATGATTGGAAGAAGCTATGGTTGGAGTGTGACTCAAGCCTTGTTGTTCAAGCATTTAGTAATTGGAAGATTGTTCCTTGGAACCACATTAATAGGTGGATCAATTGTATGCATTTAGGTAAGCAAATGTTCTTTCATGTTTCTCACATTTATAGGGAAGGCAATGCTTTCATTTGGTATTAGTAATCATTCTTTTTGTTGGTGGGATTTCACTCCTAGTTTTATTTGGGATGACTTCAACTAAAATAGGTTTGGTCTCTTCAATTATAGGTTTAGTTGATTTCCTTGCGTGGGTTTGGTTTGGCCCCCCATGCTCTCTTGTATTATTTTTCTTATCTTTTAATAATTTTAGGTATGATGCAAATGAGTCATAGGAACTGAGGTGCCAACCTAGTTGGGACCTCTTTTTCTATAGTGATGCCTTTGCATACCTTGCCCTTTATAAAAAAAAAATTCCTTTGTATATTTCAACAGTCTTGATCTCTTTGGCCATTCATGATCCCGATCCTTGCGTTGCATTTCTCATTTTGCTCAAGCTATGGTGTTTTGTAATAATTTGAATTTATGCTTTAAGATACCTGCATGCTATAATAAAAATTCTCTTGCCTTTTGTCAATGTTAATGTAAGATCAGGAATAAACTAAATAATTGCTTCTCTCATTGATCATTGAAAGCTCAAAAGCTTATATACAAGATACATTTTAATTTTTTCTAACTACATTCTAACAGCTTTTAACTAACTTGAAATGAACAGATATAAAATACGAGAACGGGGGTTGAATTGTGTTTTAGTTAACTTTTGAAAATAATTACTTTTTAGATAGTAAGATACAAGAATGCATCTGAGTTTAAATAAGAAGTTTCACTTTCCAACCCAGTTAGCATAGATAAAGTAAAGCAAACTTTAAAAGAGATAGGAGACACAGATATTTATACTGGTTTACTCAAACCTTGGGCTACGTCCAGTCCTTGGCTTCACCAAGTGTTTGCACTATAACTGATCAGGTTACAGAAGGTATTATTTGCACACCTAGCCTCCACAGGCTCAACTAACAAGTATTGTGTGCACACCTAGCCTCTTCAGGCTCAAACAAATATTCTTTCATCAAGCCTCTCCTAGCTCTACAAACAGTACGAGTTTAAGTGAAGCAGCTGCTTCGCAGATTACAACTTTGTAGATCTACCAGTTAACACTCGTAGAGTGAATAAGTATTTTAGGTAGGTAAGATCGCAGTAAAGTCTTCTCAACAAATATAAATGATTGAGCAAAGAAATGTTTAATGAAGAACTAGAGAGAGCTTTGAGAGTTTGAGAATATTGAATGCTTGAGTTAATGATTTCAGATGTGTATCTTCAATAGCCTTCAAAGTCTTCTATTTATACTCTAGGGAGTAAATCCATTGCAAAGAGAGCTTCAGCTGAGTATAATTTTCGTTCTTCATCCATTAATGCCAAAGAGTTGTTCTGAACTTGAATTTAATGTTTATGATCGTTGGTGAGCTTCAAGACAAGTTGAACGTATAGGCTAGCATTGCTTTATCAGAGTGCAGTTTGATTCAGAACAGTGTTTGTTGCTTTTCGGTCTTGGGTAGCACGACTCTCCTTATTTGTGCAAGGCGGGTCTGCAGCTGTGTAAAGTTCATTTTGCTTTTTGCAACAAACGGAATCAACAAAACGCGGATCAGAGAATATTGAATATTTTTCAGATTTGAATATTGATGAAGCTCTAATATTTCAGAGAAGTCTCGGTCTCGGACGCATGATTGGACTTGATAGAGACCAGGTCTTGCGACAGACGCATCATAACCTAGATGCATCAAAGGGACTTGTTCAACTGATATGTTGCTCTTGCTTTTTGATCTGCACAGTTAATACACACATTAGTAGATTTCATAATGTTCACTAAAAATTATTCTTTGTTTGGATTCATCAAAATCAGAGTTGTTGACTTAACAATCTCCCCCTTTTTGATGACGACAAACATCGTCTTATGATTTTGGTGAACTTTGAAATAAGCAGCAGATTAAGAGCAAATAGTAATATATGATCATATAAGCTTCCATACAAATAGCTCCCTCTAAGCTAATTCTATAAATTCAATACAGACACATGTGTTAGAGTGTAAATCAAGATCTAATTTTTTAAGCGTCTTAGCAATTAGATCAGTCTATTAAATTTCCAAGTTTCAATGTTTCTCATTGTTTCTCCCCCTTTGTCATCAGAAAAAAGAACAACAACTAAAAGAAGATGGATTTATTAACACATCATTAACCATTACATTGCATAGTGACAAAGAAAAGTTAAACTAAGGTTATGAATACAAAATCACAAGTTAAAATCAATCAAGAACACTAAACCACAAGGTATAGGTTCGGTCAAGACTAGTTCTTAGGGTTAGAGATTCCCGAAAATTATACAACTCATGGATTTATGACCCTTAAGTGTTAGGAGTTCATAACAATGATCATTTAACAAAGTTGAATTAAAATCCCACTAAGTTATAAACTTAGGGTATTCGGTCAAGGCAAGTAAAATAGGTTAGCATTCACTAAACTTTCCAATCTCTTAGGTTTAGCATCCATATGTGTTAATGAGCTCAAAACCATGATCATTTTGGGAAAATAAGAACAAAGTATCCTATGTCCATAACCTTCTAGGTTCGGCCTTCATAGGATTTATAGGCTAGAAATCTTTAAACTTTCCAAGACTTAGCATTCAGATATCTTATGGAGCTCATGTCCATGATCATCTTGGAAAAATGAAAGTAACACATACTAGCTTTAATAACATAGAATAAACAAGTTAAACTTTCCAATCTCTTAGACTTAGCATCCAAATATCTTATGGAGCACAAGTCCATGGTCATCTTGGAAAACAATGGAAACTTAAACATTCCAATCTCTTAGACTTAGCATCCAAATATCTTATGGAGCTCAAGTCCATGATCATCTTGGAAAAATGAAAGTAATAAATAACATAGAATAAACAAGTTAGAAATCCTTAAACTTTCCAATCTCTTAGACTTAGCATCCAAATATCTTATGGAGCTCAAGTCCATGATCATTTTGGAAAAATAAAAACTCAAACATCCTAGCACCTAAACACTAAGTTTCAGCCATCATAGGATGATGAGGAAAATATTCTTTGTTTAACAATAACTCTTAGGTTTAGAATCACAAGGTATTAAGAATTCTAAATCCATGATCAATACTTGGAAAGTTGAAACATAGTATCCTAGGTCTACTTATTCATATTTTTCGGTCATTATAGGAACAAGCTATCAAAACTTCCAAGATTTATAGATTCAAGATCAAAGGATAATTAGAAACTCAAACACATGACCATATTCCAAAAGTTGAAACAAAAACATCCTAGGTCACAAATGCAAGCATTCGGCCTTCATTGGAAGAGATGGGTAGAGATTTTTGTTTTACACAACCTCGTAGTATGTGAAAATATAAGTTAATACAAGACTATAGAAAGTGGTTTCAACTCAAAAGGAGTTTTCTACCATTTTAGAGAGATTTTAGAAGTTTAAAGCATATAAAGAACAGATAAAGTAAACTAAGAAATAAAAGATGAAACTTGCAAAAAGATTCATATGAGAGAATTACCCTTAGTATAAGGAAGAACTTTAATGAAGAACTTAAGTAGAAAAGATGAATAAAAACTAAAGCTTTAAGAGCTTGAACTTTTTAGAAGAAAGAAGAAGATGAAGGTTTAATGGAGGTTGAAGGAGGAAGATGATGAAGTGAAAATGAAGGGGGTATATATAGGGAAAGGGGAGAAGTCCACGGCTCCAAGGGGAAAAGAGGGAGAGCTTGTTGAGCAAGCTTGGTGGTTTAATGCTTGATTGGATGGAAGAATAGAGAGAAATGACTTTTGGATTAGAATAGTATTATAGTTTGAAAAATGTGATGATTGCACTTTTGGAGTGTGTCATAGCCTCTTCCATCTTGTCTCCTTACTTCTTTTATGGTCCCTAATCTGCTCTATTTCGTACCCGGTTGCATTTCCGATCGTAATTCCTCCGACGTTTTCGCCCGAATAAAATATTTTATTTTATTTTTGAACGAAAATTTTCAAAATAACCAAAGTTAAAGGAAACATAGTAAAAACACTAACTATTTCGTTCATGGGTCAAAATTAGGTTTCCTGCACAGTAAACTTGTACCGGCAGTGAAAACGCAGACCGGCTTCCTTCTGAATTTTCAACCAAAAATTTTACCATGACTTCATATGATATAACAACACAAGAAAATGATTTTAGTTTAATTAAAATCATCCTATGAGTTTAATCTAGAATAAACACATTTAAATATATTTACTGCTATAGAAATATTGGGGAAAAAACAGGGTGTTACATTTTGCATTTCCCATTGTACTATGTTGCTTTTTGCATTTCCTCGATGGTACTATGTTTCTCTCACAAGGAAACAAAGCTTTAAAACAGGTAAAACAAGTAGGAAGGACAAACATTCGTTTGAAATAAATATCAATCATTTGAAATAAATATTTCTTTGTGGTCGGGGTAGCAATTACTTAGCTAGACGGAGCATATTAAAACTTATAAGAAACAGAGCTCGTCTACTAAAAACTGTGTCTACACGCTCATGGGTAAAATCAAGTCTATGGACTTGGAGTTTTCTTTTCGCTCGTCTACTGACGTGGCATATCCTCTCGTCTATCATCAAGTCTTTGGACTTGCTATATTTCAGTGAGTTATTTTGATCTTTGTCTATTGACGTCGGATTTAAGCTCATCTACTCATTGAAACTAAAGTTCCCGTCTACTGAGAGATATAAATAAATGAATTTACCAAGTGTTTTGAGCAGCTCGTCTACATGAATGGATGCGGATTCACAATCTAAGTCCAAGCAGATATAAGGAACCTTTTCAAGGTTTCCATAACGTATATATTTTTAAAATTCCTGCAAGACTAGATAAAGCATGTTAGATCTCAACTAAAACTTTGCCATGCAAATTTAATCCTTTTTGTTAGCATCAAAACTTAGAGATTATTTAATTCAAATCACTTTGGTTCCAACAAAGAGGACTCATGATCATATATGGTTGATGAGGATATACCTCTTGATGATGAAGGAAATGAAGAAATTTGATCAAATTTGCAAGCTTTCTTCTATGGTGTTTCTAGGGTTCATGAAGAAGATGAGTTAGAATTGTGTAATATGAGTAAAATGAAATGTTATGATGGCTGAGAGAGAGAGGGCGCCATGTTTGATTAGTGTATAGTGAAAGCCTTGGTCAAAATTGTAAGGAGCAAGATGAAGAGAATTTGAGTTTTGCTACCAAACATGTACTAGAATACATTACTTCACACTTGACATTAATGCATTATGGTGACTAGATGAAGTGAAAAAAAAAATGTCCAAGTGTGTTGTATGGAGTTAGGGCCGTCTACCATTAGGGTAGAATGGTCCAATATTTTGTGGGACAAACTTGGAAATTCCATGGAAGCTTAAGGGTATTTAGGTCATTTTTTAAGGAGGTTAGAAATTATTTTGGAACTCCATCATTACTTGGATAAGGATGCATTAAATGCTCGTCACATCAATCATATCCATCACCTTAACTCCGTATTCGGCTTCATCATTTACCCGGCATAGGTTTTCCGCTGTTCCCTTCGAAGATTTTTCCCGATTAAAATATAATATTTCATTTCTGAGCGCAAATTTTCAAAATAACCAAAGTCGTTGGAAATATGAGAAAAACCTAAATCGTTTCATTCTTGAGTCAAAATTAGGTTTTCTGATCAGTAAAATTTTACTATCAGTGAAAACACAGACCGAGTTCCGTCTGAATTTTGAACCCAAAATTTAACTGTAACCTTATACTATAAATTAGAGTCTAAATATGATTTTGTTTTATTCAAAATAATTTTCTAGGTCTCAGATGAAAATATAAATAAATATACATATATTTACTATTATTGAAAAGCAGTCAAAATCGGGGTGTTAAAAAGTGCATTCGCATGTCTTGAATGGATTCTCCTTGCTTCATCATGTATTCTCTTGATCAGAGTGTTTGTCCTTACATGTTTGACTTCAATCATTCCTTCATGGGTGACTTGCCACATTTCTTTGACCGTCTTGCAAGTTGAGAACCTAAAACATTCTCCTCTACTCAAATAAGATGTTAATATATTTTTAGAACTAAAATTAAATTGGAATTTCTTTTTCTCATCTTTAGTTTGTTCATCTCTAGGCTTAACAACAGATTTATCATATACTTCTTTCATAGGAATAAAAGGTCAATTTTCAATGGCATCCCAAATATTTAAATCACGTGCTTGAATAAAAAATATTCTTTCCAATAAGCATATTCTTCATCATTAAAGGAAGGGAGTCTATTAAGGGAGGCTCTTTCCAGTAGGAAGTCATTCGAAGTCATTTCTCTTAAAGATGGTAAGCTTTTTATGCAAGAGTCTACCTGTGATGCCACTTATTGGAATAGGTGGCTTCGACTCAAGAGGGGAGAAGGAGTGAATTGAGTCTAAAAATTTCTTTTGGACTTTTCAAAAAAAAAATATTTCAATAAAAATAATCACACAAGCAATTATATAAAATAAAAAATCTGAAGGATAAAGATGAGAATACTTGCATGATGGGTTCAGCCACCCATCGACAGTGTTACGTACAGTCCTCTCTCCACCTATGGGATTTTCTTCCACTAATTAATAAACAAACTTATAAATTGATGCTTGCAACCTTTGTACACAATAGAGTACTTTAACCCAATGTTTTTAAAATCGGACCGGACATTGAACTGGTGAAGGCACCGGTTCAATGTTCAATGGTTTGACCGTGGTTGAACTGGTAATAATTAAATTTTTTTTAATTTTCAATATAATATATTAACTAATATTAACATAAATTATAATTTTTATATTTTTTAAAATATAAAATAGATTTTTTAATTTATGTTAAGGATTTAATAGGTATACCCTGACAGTATAAAGTTGTTTTACACTGTCAACCAATCAGAAATTGATACATCATTACAAATCTTTGATCCTTACGCTAACCACCTTAAAAATCATCAATTTCATGATTTCTGATTGTACACTGACAGTGTATATAAATTAAACTTGTTAAGGATTTAATTGGTAAACTCTTATGTTAATATATAAAACAATCTCTAGGGCTTTATTTTTATGTATTTTTATGTCAAACTATTAAAAAACAAAACACAAAACTTATGCACAAAGCTACATTTGGACTGAAATAGGCCCAATTTCTGTCAAAAAAGAACAAAAAAAAATGTATATGGACCCAAACGCTTTTGCTACCGGAACAAACGAGTAACCCCAACGGTGTGTTCTGAGAAAGGAAGTTAAAAGGGTAATGTATTTTTAGAGGGTAATTAGAATCCGTCAATATAATTGATAAATTCTAATTATCTTCTAAAAATATATTAACCTCTTAAATTCACTCCTTCAAACACACATAAGTTTACTTTTCTATCTAATTTCTATTTCCTGTTCACTTTAGAGCCGCTGCCCCCTCCCCTTTCTGCAACTCCTCGCTCCTGTAGACACAGCCCCATCCCTCTTTGCAACTCCTCTCTGCTAAAGACGTCGCACCTTCTTTCTGCAACCTCCTCGTTGTTCGTGTGCCAAAGACAGCGCCCGTTTCTAAATTGCTCGCCATCGCCGCCCTCTTTCTGCAAGTTCTTGTGGTCGCCTCTCCATTTTCTGCATCTCCTTGTTGTTCGTGTGTCGATGCCGTCCCTTTTCTGCTACCTCATTGTCGAAGGGAACTGCTGGATTACACAAACCGGCAAACCTGGGGAACTACCGATTTTCACCGGTTTCCTGGACCAGTTCTTCCGGTTTCTAAGCATTTTGATCTTCTTGGGTTCTAGGGGTATTCCGGACCCGCCTCCGCATCGGTTCTCAGTCGAACTGGTCGGTCCGGTCCAGTTTTGACAACATTGTTTAGCGACGCCTTCTGAGATATATCTCATCCACGTGTAAGAGGCTCAAAAAACTCTAGCACTCTCCTTCGAGCCTCGGGATACCTTACCCAGGCTTCGGAGTCTAAAGTCGCAGATGAAAGGGATGCCCCATCCTTTACCACACCATAGAGATACATCATCCTCAACCTAGGGATACCACACCCTATTATAAAGTTGATACAAAGTGGAAGAAATTTGAAACACTCTATATAGTGCAGTTAATACAAGTTGATATCGTATGATATGATAGAGGAGAAACAAAGATGGCTCAAGTTTAATCTCAAAAGCAAAGATTAAAAGATGTTTTTCTCACTTTGAAAAATATTCTTTGCAAAATGTTTTCCATTTTGAATAACATGGATTTGTCAATTTAAAAGCAAGTGTATGAGTGTACCAAAAACTCGAAAGCAAGGATTTTAAGGATGTCCGTTGAGCATAAATTACAAGAATCAATTTTGGCAATCAGTAAATCAATTTGTTCAATTAAAAAAAAACGTAGCTTTTAGTTTAGAAAATAATTCTCAAATCGATTATGGAAGTTGATTGTCCATCCACGCAAACGAATTTGAAGAATCAATTGCAACAGTTGTTGCACTTTGAAAACTTTACTCACGCATGCTACAGCCATGAATGTGGACAATTACAAGGACAATTGATTTTCTAATCTGGACAAAAAAAAAAATTATGTCTAGTTTAAATCAAATAATTAAAAAATTTTAAAACCAAACGATTTATAAAATTATTTTTCTTTAATTAACTTGATAAGACATTTTATCATCATTGATTACTTGAGTCCATCTTAGTTTAACTCTAGTCATACCTTGAATTATCTAAGACTTGATGATTTCTCCTTTTGAGTTGTCTTGATCTCTTTGCTCATTCATGGTCCCGATCCTTGCATTGCATTTCTCATTTTGTTCAAGCTATGGTGTTTTGCAATAATTTGAATTTATGCTTTAAGATACCTGCATGCTATTAAAAAAAATTTGCCTTTTGTCAGTGTTTCTCATTCATCAAAATATATAAAATGCATAACTACATACTCTCGTCTTTGATAATGACAAACCTTACCTTCTTAACTGAGCAATGTAGTGTTAAAGTCATTTGTGCCTCTATAAGCATGGGATAGTGTTAGATATGGGCCTTTGTTAGGATTTAGTAGTAATAAAACAGTTACTTAGATGTTACATAGCAGTTACTTAGAAGTTACTAGAGTTAGTTATTTAGATTGCTTATAAATAAGAAGAGAGATTGAGATAGATGATTATCTTGGAATTAAATAGGAATTGGGGCCTTAGGGCACTTGGGGAGGTGCAGACCCTCGAAGTTCTGCTATATTGTACTGTAATCAAGGGATTATCCCTATTTTCTTAGTAATATCTTGTAATCAAATACCAGTTTCTATCAACTGGTATCAAAGCTCTCGGTTCTGGGGGTGTTTGGGAGTAGTTCATCGTTTTTTTGTCAAAAATGGGGACAAATTCATAATCGTGGGAAGAAAGGTTGAGAACTTGGGAGAAAAGGTGGGAGGAAGACAAACGAACGTGTTACAGAAAGTGGGAGGAAGAGAGGCGAATGTGGAACATAAAGTGGGAGGAAAAGAAGTGAATATGGGAGGAAGAGTGGGAGAAACAGAGGCGAATGGAAGCACGGATCAAGGCTCTGGAGAGTGGGTTCGAGAATCGGAGGCGGGTTCTTGAGGAAGAGAGGATGGAAATTAGAAGACAATTTATTGAAATTCTGGAAATTTTGAATAGGCAGCCTGTGCATAAAAGTGGGCATCGTGGCAGAAATACCAAGGACGGCGACCAAATTGGCGGAGGCAGGTTGAGTCGCTTAGAAGATAAATGGCAGAAACTTGAAATCCCTATATTTTCGGGTGAAAAGGCAAGTGAGTGGGTTAGTCAAGTCGAGAAGTACTTCAATTTGAAGGGAGTAACCGACCAAGAAAAGATTCAAACCACCAAGAAAGCCATGGAAGGAGAGGCGTTATGGTGGTCCAAATGGTGGGAGATGTGTGCACTGAAATGTGGAGAAGGAAGAGTTTTGTACCAAGAAAGGGCAGTTACTACAGTCACAATACAATCTTGATGACCAAGAGAAGATGGAGGTCGAGAACAAGAAAAGGATCGAGAAGAAGATAAACAGAGGCACGACAACGACAATGGCCGAGACGAAGATCGAAGTGCAACCCTGAACCAGTAACACCGTGGGGAAGAAGAGAACAAAGATGGTGAAATACAAAGGTCCAGTCAGACCCCCGCCGCCGCCAGAACCACCAAATTGGGTATCCCCTACTATAGCGGATGGAGACAGAGCGGCCGCACATGGAGAACAGAAGATGGTTTCATGGCGTACTTGGAACAGTAACGCTATGCTCGAGAAGGGAATGGCTGGGGATGGCAAATTCCCGGTCATGCCATCGCCGGAACCACCGGAACGTGATATTCAAATGGTGGTCGAAGGAGCACTTGTAGTTGAGGGTGGTACAAGCGCACATGGGGGGCCAAAGGAGATTGGGGCAGAAGTTGAACTGGTCTCTCCAAAATTGGGCCATGGGTTTATCTTGATGGGTCAAGCCCAAGTTAGGGAGGAAGGGAAATGGGATTTAGTGGACCCTTCTATTTTGGACCCAACAGATTTGTCGGCTCCAAATATAGAACAGAAACAAAGTCCACCACTCCCTACTCATACTAGCAGCACCGTACAAGACAAAGAGAAAGAAATGAGGGTAGAATGGGTTGGTTTCTTAGACACAATGGGCCAGACCCAACAGGAACTAAGGAGAACCTTTAGAAGGGAAAGGTGGACTTTCATATCAAAGAGCATTCATGACACAGTAGAGTTTCATGCAACAGCAAGAAGAGCATCGGGCGATCAGGCAAGATATATGTCAGTGACAAACCTGGTCAACATGATGTGAATATCATTAGAAAGCTTGTACTTCTAGATGGGTCCATTATGAAAGCTAAACATGTTGGTCTTCCTACTCGTGCTTGTTTATTTGATGATCAAGTTCTAGAATGTGAGGTCTTCACCACTTCTCGTATTGGGGGTTTTGGTCTAAGACTAGAAATTGCTCCAATTGGTTTTCTTGATATGTTCAACTCAAGGGGAGCAATTGAAGCTGTTGTACTATTCATTTCTCATAGTTCAGTACACACTGAGCCCATTTCTCATGGTTCAGTCAATGATGGGTCTCAATCAAAAACTATGGTTAATGAATTAGTTCAGGAGGAAGAAAAGCAGAAGTGTGGTGGGCCCAGTTATCAGAGTTCTTTTTATAAGGACCCACAACTCAACATTGTCAGGAAATAATTGGTCCATAAAAAAGAGAAGCAAGAGATGTTGTTTTATTACTGAGTAATGATAGGTGAACACCCAAATGGGACACCCAATTTGGACACCTGATTAATCATGTATAAATATTTTCTTAATTCAGTTCATTATATGGTTAATGAGCATATTTACCATAACCATGTAAATATTTGGTTAATCACATACAAATATCTGGTTAATTTAGTTCTTCATTATATTAATGGGTCATCATGAATTAACCAAATATTTACATGTGATTAACCATATAATGAACTGAATTAACCAAATATTTATACATGATTAACCAGGTGTCCCATGTAACACCCTAACTTGGGCATTACATAGTTACCTGTTGCGGAAAATAAAACATATTTAAATCGCTGGTTACTTTCGGAAAATAATATTTTCTTATTAAATAAGTATGCTAAAATGGTGATAAATTTTTCTTTCTTTCTTTAAGATAGATGAACACTCAGAACATGAATAGCAGAAACACATACCAATATATATATAAGTCAGATTAGCAATTGCATCATAAGTACATGATTACAAAATGAACATAGGGCCTTTATAAGAACAGGCCATTGACATAGTTAGCAAATGAGTAGATAAGAAAACATAGGCATCATAAAGCAAAAGGGTCTGAAATCACATCACAAAATACCATGGTTCTCAGAAACCAGGAATCAGCCGGACAAGGATAAACTACCCCACAAAAGAAAACCCAAAGCTAGTCCAACTAGAGATGGCCATTAGGAAGGCCATAATGAACACCCCCACTCCCAGAAGACGAATCAGGCATGACATCCAAAACATCCCCTCCTTCGTCAGGAGAGTCATCATCATCGTCGTCCTCAAGAACAACGTACTATGGCTCATCATCGAAGAACTCCTCCGGATCCTCCTCTGGGGGTGAGTCAGGTACAACTCCGGGAAGTGGTACTCCAAGAGGTGGATGCTCGTGCAACTGTCCTCGCTCAGCCAAAACATGAAGGTAATACCAGGGAGGTGGTAGTGAAATCCTCATCGACTGGACAATCTGAATCCTTCGCTGTGGTCTGCCCTCTACAGCCTCCTCCAGTGAACTAACTGGCCCGGTATAGGTAGCACAGTAGGATCCCGGGTGGATATCCCACGCTCCCGGATTATGAGCGTTATTAAAAATCAGTGTCATCGCGCCCGATGGTGCTAAGGGGATGTTAGGATCCATCTAAACTCATATATATATATATATATATATATATATATATATATATATATATATATATATATAGGAAAGGAAACAGCAACAGATATGCAAGAGTGAGATACCAATATCTGGATTAATCACAATAACCATATGCATGACACATAAAACATGGCATATACATATAGATCATATAGCATAAAATTCTCAGTAATAAACAATTATTATATCAATGGGTCTCATACCTGAATAGTCATTTGTCATTTTTCAAAAAGATGCATGACACTTCAATATTCAGGCTCTAACTTAATCTCATTAGATCCCATCGTCTTCCTATGAGCTGATCAAACTCAATTGCCATAATAAGGCATACGTGGTTAATTTTCCATAGCACACTGTCCAGTACATGATGCAGTGGTCAATCTTATGGATTCCATAGCACACTGTCCAATTTAGGATGCAATGATCAATCTTATGAATTCATTGTCCATCAAGTCACAATTCTACAATGTGATGTGAATACCCCGTCCATCAAGGCATCACTTCTAACAATGATTGGCACGTCTGCCAAAAATGTATGAAAAACAATTGTTCTCAACGTTTTCTTTGTGTTCAATCTTTTCTTGTCAAAGCTCAAAGACTAACAACTATTCATAAATTTCAACGTTTTAAGATTATTCAACATCAACACGGGACACGAAGTCCGAGTGCTCAATCACAACACCCTAAACCGATGCACCGGTCTTAGGCTTATGGTCATAAAAAACAACATTCACCTTTAACAACTTTCATCACAACGTGATTAGGACATAAAATCCACAACAACTTGATTAGGACCCAAAGTCCACAACAACGTGACACGGATCCAAGATCTATGTGTATATTACAGAATACTAGTACCGACGTCTCGTATACTAGATTCATAGTTCAACATGTTTATTGTTTTTGTTCAGTGAAAAACAAATACAAATTGAAACCTCCGCAAACCGGAATATTTTTGGTGAACAAAAGTATTTCATAAAAATCATTTTCATTGAAATTCATTTAGAAACACTAAGTTATAGAGAAATCCACTTTTTTTTCTTAAATCCACCTTCTTTTGGAATTCTTCCCTTTTCCGAAACAACATCATAACTTTGTAAAAAATACTTTTAAATTCACTTTTTTTCTTAAATCCACCTTTTTTGGAATTCTTCCCTTTTTCGAAACAACATCACAACTTTCTAAAAATACTTTACTAAAATCATTGCTAATGCAAAAATATTTTTAAATCATTTTTCTCATGAATTCTATTTTATGAAACACATTTCGAAATCGTTTCTTTTTATATAAAAAAATTACTTATAAGTTAAGTGATTTTCCTTCTAACTTTAAAATATTTCAACGCTTAGTTCTTAAAATGATTTTCACCTCATTTCTGAAAATGATAACGTACAAAAATGTATTTCTTTTTCGATTTCTTCCTTAACTTCATTCTTTTATCAAAAGAAGTTATCTGATAAATATGATTTTGTCCAAAGTTTCTCATGAAGCTTTTTAAGGCTTTTATCTAAACATTAATTGAGCACTGACGAGTGTCAGGCTTCTCAGGCAACAATCAACAACAGTATAATCATAACTGATAATACAATTCATGTCATATAGTAAAGTTATAACACATCTTCAAATAAGTCATCAAGCTCATGTATTTAAAAGGACAGTTCAATCACCACAGATAACTCAGATAACTCATAACAAGACTTAAGACAAATCACAAATCACAACTAATAGCATACAGCTATTGGAACATCCCTCAGGTAGTCTCCTCTTACCTGAGCTCAAAGTAGAGATGTTTCTTGTCCTTCGTTAGGTACCACGATCTTCCGCGCTTGCTTCACAGTGGAAGTCTAAAGATTCCAACACATAACACAAGTTAAAAACAACCAAAAACATCTCATCCAACTAAGACATAGGTTTGGCCAAGGTACAAAAGTAAGGTTAGAGATTTTCAAAAATTTCTCAAACTCATGGATTAATAATCCTTAAATATTAGATATTCATAAACAATGATCATTTAACAAGGATTGAACAAAAACTCCTCTAAGCCACAAGCTTAGGGTTTTGGCCTTGGCTTCTAAAATAGGCTAGAAATTTTCAAACTTTTCAAGTTTTTGGATTCAACAACTAAAGGTACAAAAGGGTTCAAATCAATGATCATTCTTTAAGAGTTGAAACAAAACCTCCTTGCTCAACAACATAGGTTCGATCTTCTAAGGAAAATAGGGAAGGAAATTTTTACTTGATGCGTGCTTAGATAATGAATATAGAGATCATTGTGAGTCCATAGAAATTGGTTTCACGTCAAATGATTTTTTCTACTAATTTCTAGAGATTTTAGAGGTTTTGGATCTAAGAATGGTAAATGGAAACACATGACATAAACTCAACAAATATGAGAAGGAAAGAACTTAGATGAGTGAGAGTATAGAGTATTACCCTTGAAGCTTGAAGAAAATGGATGAAGATGATGAGTTTCTTGAAGAAAATCAATGGAGTTTAAAGTAGGAAAATGTGGTTTTTTTGTGAGTGTAAACCATGAAATGAAAAGGATGAGTGTATATATAGGGGAGAGGGAGAGTGAAGCGTGAAGAGGGGGGAGAATGAGCTTGGAGAGCAAGTTTGGGGTTTGGGGAGTGTTTGGTTGGAAAAAGTGAGGCAAAATAGGTTTTTGTATTAGAATATGATATATTCAAAAAGTGTAATTATAACTTTTCCTTGATGTGACATGAGCCATCAATCAACAAGTCACTCCATCTCCAACTAGTCACATTGGTCATCTCAGCTCCCCATCATGCCCCGTTGTTTACTCGATTACAGTTTCTGATCGTATTTTTCGAAGATTTCACCCGGATAAAATATTATATTTTATTTCCGAACGTAAATTTTCAAAAATAACCCAAATCATTGAAACATGACAAAAACACTAACCGTTTCGTTCACGGATCAAAATTAGGTTTTCTGCTCAGTAGACTTTTACTGTTAGTGAAAACGCAGACCTGGTTTCGTCTGAATTTTCAACCAAAAATTTTACCGTGACTTTCTACAGTAAGCTAGAGCAAGACAATGATTTTAGTTTATCTAAAATCATTCTCTAGATTTTAACAAAAATAAACACACATAATCATGTATTTACTATTATAGAAAGACAGAGAAATCGGGGTGTTACATCCCAAATGGGTGTCCCATTTGGGTGTTCACCTATCATTACTCTTTATTACATGGGAATTGAAGAAGAGCAACAACGGGATCCGAGTGGAAGGTAACAGATGCTACAGCAGCTCCACCATCATGCTTCAAATAGTGAGACCCCGGATGGTTATGCTGAGGAGGCCATTTGCTTGTTCACCTTGAGGACAAGGTGAATGTTTGGGGGGAGCGGGGGTTATTGTAAGATATAGGCCTTTGTTAGGATTTAGTAGTAATAAAACAGTTACTTAGAGGTTACATAGTAGTTACTTAGAAGTAATTAGAGTTAGTTATTTAGTTTGCTTATAAATAAAAAGAGAGATTGAGATAGATGATTATCTTGGAATTGAATAGGAATTGGGGCCTTAGGGCACTTGGGGAGGTGCAGACCCTCGAAGTTCTGCTATATTGTACTGTAATCAATGGATTATCCTTGTTTTCTTAGTAATATCTTGTAATCAAATACCAGTTTCTATCATATAGGTCTCCCCTTTATAAAACGCCTATTCAAGAATTGCATCAATAAAGTTCAGAAAGCATAAATTCAAAAATTGCACAGTAAAGTTCAGAAGGCAAAAATTGCATCAGTACTTCTATTTGAGAAGTTTACCAAAAATAAAAATAAAATTGAAAAGATCTTATTAGTTAAGTCGCAGTACAGCACCATTTTGGCTCACCACCACAGGCAGCCACAAACCACTTTTGAGATCCTTCCGGCAAGCTGGCTGACTGTTAGGCTATGTGACTTGATTCCTGGTTATATTAATCACTCGTCTAATTTGTATATATCCAATCATGGCAGTATAAGAGGATTGTGCTTATCAAAAGAAAAAATATAAAGGGATTGTGCTTTTGTGCATAACTTTTCTTTGCACTTATTATTTTTCATATATGCTAAAGTGCTGCATTATAAGATATAAGTGAACAAAGCTACTCTTCCATGAATATATTATAACCTCTGGCATTGCTATATGATTTTCTTGCCAGTTAATGACTCTGACATGGGTGAAACCAAGTCTAGAAAACTATAAAATCAAAGGTGAGAATTTAAGTAGTGCTTTTTAAGCATTGTTGTTGATAGGTATAATTTGTTGTCAGATGACATTTTTTTTCTAAATGGTGACATGCTTATGTTTGGGTGACCAAGTTAGGAGTTTACTCTAAAATTAGTTACATACTTCAGATGACTGTTTCATGGTCTGAGTCTGATTTATTTTCAGCAGTTATTGGTAGGATCATTCAGGTGTTGTTATCAATAACATGGGGGTTTTTTTTTTTGTCAACTAGATGACCATGGAGAATTGTGATGCTATCAAATAGGAGTGACAATTGAACAAGAGCGAAAGCTGGTCTTGTAACTTCTGTCAAAAAGATTTTAAAAGCTCTTACTCTGGAGTGAAAGCTCATTTGTTGAAAAAATATGGAACTCGAATTTCTGTGTGCTCAAAGGTAAATGATGAGTATTTGGCTGAACTGAAATCAGTTGTTGAATTAGCTGAAAATAGGTTGAAACCTAAGCATGTTCCATTGCCCATTGAGAAAACAGAAGAGAACTCCTCGTTGAAAAGAAAGAAAAGTGGTCCTTTAGAGAGAGCATTTAACTTAAATGATAGAGAAAATCTTAGAGCTCTCATTGCTAGATGTTCTATTCTTCTGGGTTGCCTTTTAATCTTGCAAGAAATCCATATTATGTGAATTCTTATCTGTTTGCTGCAAATCACAATCTTGGTGGTTTTCTCTCTCCTGGATATAAGCTTTGAGGACAACTCTCTTGCAACAAGAGAAAGCAAATGTTGAGAGGTTGCTTAAACCAATTAAATCAACTTGGAAGGAAAAAGGGGTTAGCATAGTTTCTGATGGATGGACACCAAAGAAGACCTTTAATTAATTTTATGGCTGCATGTGAAGGAAGTGTTGTTTTCTTGAAAGTCGTTGATGCTTCAGATGAAATTAAAAACAAACATTATATAGCTGATAGGATGACAGAAGTTATAAAAGAAGTTAGGGAAGAAAATGTGATCCAAGTGATAACAGATAATGCTCCTGTATGCAAAGGTGCAGGAATGATCATAGAAATCTCATTTCCAAAAGTTTTTTGGACTCCATGCGTTGTGCACACACTGAATCTTGCATTGAAGAACATTTGTGCTACCAAAAATACTGAGAGAAATGAGGTAGCTTATGGTGAATGTAGTTGGATTACTCAAGTTGCTGATGACGTTTCTTTTGTTAGGAACTTTATCATGAACCACTCAATGAGATTGGCCATTTTTAATCACTTCTCACCTTTGAAATTGCTTGCTGTTGCTGAGACATGCTTTGCATCTATTATATTGATGTTGAAAAGATTTAAACTCTTGAAGCGTTCTTTGCAATCAATGGTTATTAGTGAAGAATGGAACTCTTATAGAGAGGATGATGTTGGCAAGGCCCAAACTGTGAAAGAATTTATCTTGAATGATATTTGGTGGGACAAAATTCAATATATTCTAGATTTCACTGAGCCTATTTATAATATGCTTAGAGCTTGTGATACAGACAACCCCACACTTCATTTGGTCTATGAGATGTGGGATGCTATGATAGAAAAGGTGAAAACATCTATATATAGGCATGAAGGGAAAGAGCCAGTTGCTACATCAACATTTTATGAAGTTGTCTATTCTATACTCATTACTAGGTGGACCAAGAGTTGCACCACACTCCATTGTATGGCTCACTCTTTGAATCCTAGGTAAAATTAGCCTATCAAATATTCATTATTTCAATTAATTATAAATAATTTGATAGCAATTACCAATAAGTTATCTATTAACTTTTGATTGATTTATAGGTACTATAGTGATGAATGGCTCCGTGAGGATCCAAATAGAATTTACCCACATGAGGACGAAGAGATATCTACGATTATACATAAAGGAATAAGTGTTTGAAAAAGCTTTTCACAAGTGATGAAGACAGAAGAAAGGTTGCAATTGAATATGCTGATTTCTCATCAAAAGCAAACAGTTTTGCTTCATTTGACTCCATTGAAGGTAGGTGGACATTAGATCCTAAATCTTGGTGGGTGAATCATGGTTCTTCTGCCCCTCTTCTTCAAAAGCTTGCTTTGAGGCTTCTTGTGCAGCCTAGCTCTTCATCTTGTTGTGAGAGGAATTGGAGTATCTATTCATTTATTCACTCTCTGACAAGAAATAACTTGAACTCTAAGAGAGCTGAAGACTTGGTTTATGTGCATACTAATTTGCGGCTCTTGGGTAGGAAGAGTGATGAATACAAGAAAGGGGATACAAAGATGTGGGACATTAGTGGAGATTCATGGGACAACTTTGATGGTGCTGGAACTCTTGAAGTAGCTTCATTATCTATTGATGAACCGGACATTGAAGCTGTCCTATTTACAGATGATGGTCAAGGAGGGGATGAAATTGACACTATTCCATTTTCTAGGCAATAAGTCATTTTATATATTATATTTAGTGATGTTTAAGTAGTATGTTCCTACTTTGGATTTTTGGAAACAATGGTTTGTAATTTCTGATTTTGAATTACATTTACAACAATATATTACCTAATATTTTGTGAATTTTTTTTTATATTTATATTTTTATATACGTATCCTATATTTTTTAAGGGAAGACGTATCACCGTATCCGATACTCGTATCGTGTCCGTGCTACATAGATGAATAACATGCTTTGCCCTGGTAATTAGTTGGGTGTTTTCTTATGTATCAGATCCCTTTAGATGTATGCTATATGTGAACATCCATTTTTTTCCGTCTTCATTTTATTCTAATTTTTATGTTTCGGGGAGACTAAAAAATAATAGTGATGAAAGAAAGAAGAAAAGAAAATAACCAAGAAACGAGGAGGTTCCGTCCATTGCATATTTAACTTTCTGTTGGAAGAGTAGATCTTCCATTGCATGTTTAACTTTATGTTGGACTTGTAGGTCGTCCATTGCATGTTTAACTTCCTATTGGACGAGGAGGTTCCGTCCATTGCATGTTTAGTCTTCCATTGCATCTTTAACTTTTTGTTGAACGAGGAGGTTCCGTCTATTGCATGTTTAACTTTCTGTTGGACGAGTAGGTCTTCCATTGCATGTTTAACTTTCTATTCGACGAGGAGGTTCCGTCCATTGCATGTTTAACTTTCTGTTGGACGAGGAGGTTTCGTCCACTGCAATTTTATTTTCAGACTGGAGACTAAAGAATAAAGAGAGAAGAAGAAGAAGATAATGAAGAAATGAAAAAGAAAAGAAGGAGAAAAGAACAATCAACGAAAAGAAGAAAGGAAATTGAGTTACTTCTCCTAACCCTAAAAAACCCCATTTAACATATCAGACAAGACCTCTCTTCCTCCTCCCACTCTCCAACCGCCCCTACGCCTCCTCTACCCATTGGTCCTTCTCCTTCCTCATCTCCTCCCCTATTTTAACCTAGCAACCCCACTCCTAACCCTAAAAAACCCATTTTGCATATCAGACAAAACCCCATCTCCCCCACTCTCTTAACCGCACCACACTTCCTTCTCTCTTCAAACACGCAACCTTCACATCAAATCGCCTCCTTTCCTCTGCTCGCGCCACCTCCACCTTGGAACATGCGATCTCTACTCAGAACCGCCCAAGCTCCGGATTTCATGAGACCAACCTTGAAGCCGCTGGGTAAGGAGAAGCATGAAGTCCTCTCCTCTATCCCTATAAAGGGTGACGCAGAAGACAGAAAAGAGGGAGTTTTTTTTCGGTTTGGAGAGAAAAGAGTTTTTTTTTCCGTTTTGACAGAAAAGGGGAGTTTTTTGGGTTTTGACAGAAAAGGGGGTCAAGAAATTTTTTGATTTGTGTGTGTCAACTTTGAAAATTTTCTAAGGTTTATTGTTCTTTTTTTTTTTTCTGTGGGGAGTGTTCCGTTTCCTCTTGTTGTTTTTTGGTTTTGTTGAGAAACTTGGAAAAAGTAGATTGAGAAGTCAAGAAGAGTCACAATTATTGTATTCAGACACTGTTGTTTGGAATTCATTCTCTGTGATTTGGGGAACATCAAGAGAAATATCAAAGGAAAATCTCGTTTGGTAACCTTAGTTTCTTCCTCTTGATCACTGAATTAGGAACACTGTTCTTATTGGGTTTTTATTTATTTCTGTTCTTGCTAATGATGGTTCATGTTCTGCTTGGATTATATGCTGAGTTTTAGTCAAATGCTTAAATTGTGTGCTTAAGAAGAATCAAAACTCTATAAATGATTTGTTGATTTTCAAGAATATTTTTAAATGACATTTATGTTTATCAAGGCTATCATCTAAAATTTCCATCTTGTCATTAACTCATTATAGTGATTGCAATGTTATTAATGTAATTGATCTTTTTTTGGGTTCTTTTTTATTTTCTTAATTAATAATAAACGCTAAAGTTGGTAATTTCTCTTCAAAATGGAAATCTTTTGAAAATAATGAATCCCCTTGATTGTATAATTGATTGATTCTAAAAAATTCAAGTGAAAATGGTAAAGTAAATATTTTCAAAGTTACTAAAAATGTACACAACTAATCTTGGGTAACCATTTTTATGGATGTTTTAGAGTGCCGTGGGGTTAAGTCTCCATGTCTTCCCTAGACGTAATCGACTCCCGAACCCAAAGCCTTTTTTTAAAAGGATTTTCCAACTTTCCCGAAATTAAATAAAGTTGATGGTAACTCTATGTTTATTCTCTAAAAGAAGAAACTGGTTTTCTTTTCGATCGCGACAGTATAAATGCTCTCTTCTATGATTTCTCTTTAGGAATGGTTAGTTGAAATTCCTTACCCTTTTGTGTTCCATTCTATTTTCCTATCCTTTTAGGAGCAATTCCAGTTAAATTCTAATATGAATTTACTACCTTAAAAAGTCATTTTATTATATATTTATTTTCCCGCTAGGGTGGTGGGTAGATGGATTCCCAATATCTTTAGCTTTAGAAGAGGAGAGCTTTCTATTTATTTTATTTTTACCTTTTTGAAGTGTCTATACAGCTATACTTACCATGTAGACCAACTACAGAAATGATAGTTTGACACACTATTGGGACATCATAGGATGGATGCTGTATACTACTGTAACAAATTATTATTTGAAAAATGCTTAATTTGACACACTTTCCCGACATCAATACGACAACATCGTATGCACCGTACTGAGCGACACTGTAGCTACACTGTATCGAATTTTTTTAAAAAAAAATAATAATTTTTTTTTAAATTTTTTTTATAAATAAATTTTTTGGTTGAGTATATATAAATATCTGGTGAATCAGATATAAATATCTGGTGAATGAATTTTTTTGAGAAATACATTTTTTTTAAAAAAAGTCAAATTATAAATAAAAAAAGAAAAGAGAAAGTAACACTGCAGTAACATGATGTCGCCTATTGACATCGAAACCGTGTGTTTAATTAGCACGACTGACCAACTATTGACATAACAAACACATTCTCAACTTGGCATGGGTAGGGTTTGTTCTTATAATGACTTCTTATTTAGGATTTCCAGGCTCTAAGTCATTTATGGCGATTAGAGGTTTGTACGTAGGTATCAGTTTGCTTGCTATAATCAAATCGTACTTGAGAAGGAAATGTCTATCAAGTCATAAGTATGGAAATTGTAACAATCCATGAATTCTCAAACCTCCTTCTGCTGTTTTTGACCAAGTTTATTACACAACATCCTGTAAGAGTCGAAGAAAGGTTTTTTTATTGACAAGATGATGCCTTTGATGTTGACTCGGGTCTGACTATAGGTAAAGATGAAACCCACATTCTATGCTACATAATTTTTTGTTATTCATTATTTTTATTAGGGAAATATTGACGAGTGTCCTTAGGACATTGGTTAAAAAATTGAAATAACAATTTTTCATGAAAAAAATATGGAGTTAATGTTTTGATAGGTATGATTGTTTGTTTTTCAATAAAATCTTACTTTTTTTAGATTTCTTAATCAATATCCTTAGATTCTTGTTACTATTGTCCTCCCATTCATCAAGCAATTAATGTATGTAAGGAATTTGAGTCCAAACTTCAAAAGGATGGGAAGACAGAGAAGTAGTTGACCAAGTTTATTACACAACATCCTGTAAGAGTCGAAGAAAGGTTTTTTTTATTAACAAGATGAGACTCGGGTCTTAGGTGACAATAGGTAATGATGAAACCCACATTCTATGCTAAATAATTTTTTGTTATTCAGTATTTTTATTAGAAAAATATTGACGAGTGTTTTTAAGACACTGATTAAAGAATTAAAATAACAACTTTTTATGAAAAAATAATGGAGTTAATGCTTTGATAGGTGCGATTGTTTGTTTTTTAATAAAATCTTACTTTTTTTTTTTCTTAATCAATATCCTTAAATCTTTGTTACTATTGTCCTCCCATACAACAAGCAATTAATGTATGTAAGGAATTTGAGTCAAACTTCAAAAGGATGGAAAGACAGAAGTTGAGAAAATTAATAATAGTGAAAACTGAAAAATACTTCGAAGTTTTGTAGAATTTCCTTCATCATTTACTTAGAGAGAGTCTTCGCTCTTCCATCATTGAAAATACACTTACTATTATCCTCTCATGCAACAAGCAATTAATGTATGTAAGAAATCTAGGCACAAATTTCAAAAGGATGGGAATCAGAGGAAACTAATAAGATTGTGTTTAGTAAAGTTGGAAAAATAAATTTATATTGACAATTTTTGTATAATCGATTATCACAATAATCGATTATAATCAAAATCTGTTTTTATCGTTGAAAAATGATTTTAAAATAATCTATTTTATTTGGATGATGGAAAAAATCATTTTATATAATAAATTACGAAAAAAACGGGTATAAAGTTATTTGTTTATGTTAATATTAATAATATTGGATTTTTTTAAAACATTAAAACTTGTTAAAATGTATATTTTTATATCTTGTCTTTTTTTTAATACAAAATTGAATAAAATTTATAACATTAATTTTATGATTATGAAATCGTGAAAATATATTATTTTTTAGAAAAGTTAAATATAAATAATATATAATAATGAAAGGTAGCAAAGTACCATATTTTTTAGAAGAAACAATAAAATGAAAGGTAGCAAGCTTAGGCATTCAGTTGGCACCGATAATGCCTAATGGCATTCACGTCAATTACAAAATGAAAAGTAGGAAGCTATATTATAATCCTGACACCACTAATGGCATGGACAGAGAAAAAAATGTATAGGGAGGGAGAGAAACGGCATTCAATGGTGAGAGTTGAGAAAAAAAGTTTTTTTTCCCCATCCAACAGTCCTAACATAAAGATGGTAAAAAAACAGTTGAAAATTGTCTAAAAGAGCTTTTTATAATGTTTAATTAAAAACCCAAACACAATTAATTATTTACAAAACTGCTGAAAAGTGTAACTGAATGAAAAATATTATAATATTTCCCAAACATAGTCGAATAATGAAAACTTCAAAATACTGTAGTTTTTCTTCCATCATTTATTTACGGAGTCTTTGCTCTTTCTTCAAGGAAAATATACTTGTTTTGGACACGTACTCAATGTTGGAGAACAATCTTCAAACAGAAAGCCTCCACCCTTTTCTAAACATAACCTAATTTCGAGCAAATACGAAGCCTTTTTGTAGTGCATACATTTAAGCTGTGGCTCAAAGCCAATGTGGTTAGCTATAGCATCGACAATGTCGATGCTATTTATTAGCTTAAAACTTGGGGATATACCTTCCTTTCGGAGGTAATCCATGAGGTCGTGTATTGCGTAAATGTCGAGTGCCCTGTTAAAGTAGGCATCAAAGTTCATCATTGAGCATGACCCATGGGCCCACCACTCCCGATCCCAAAATCTAAGGCTTCCCAGAAGTCTAGAATGCTGATCAGATGCAGTTAAACATGGCCAATCACTGTGAAGCTTCTCCAATGATGCAAACTGATTAAAAAAAAAACTTCTTCAATATCATAAAAAAATAATAATTAACAATGATTGATTAAAATAAACTTACTTTGCCCCAATTTGATTTCTCTTATGTGCAGCAATTATGTGGTGAAGGCCCGGAATAATTTTGTGGCCATAGGCCGTGGATGGTAAACCTCGACGGTTGTTTGCCACACTTTTTTATCGATGCAAAAGGTGGCTGGCCATGTTTTAGACAACATCAAGTAGTCAAAAGGTATCACAGGGGAGGGGGAGGTTGTGGTGTTGGACATTGAGCTAGTGGTGGTGGTGCTGGACATTGAGGTGGTCGAGACTTTTTCTTTCTTTTTTTGAGAAGTGGATAAACCCTTGAACACATCATTGGACACAACCATGACATCTGTATCATAATGTAAAATGTATAAGTTAAGACACAGTGAATTACCTATCAAATCAATCTAACATATTGCTCAGCATATATTAGAAAAAAAGAAAAAATGTTTGATAAATTTGTTGATCATATTGATTGTTGGCTTCATTTATTGATAGTAAGCAATACCCGATATTGATAATTATATGTGGAGAATGAACACATTTTCACAGTCGCGTTGAATGAACCATGTATGAATTGGCTATGATGACACATTAGGATTAAGCCTTTAGATTGTCATTTTTAATTTAGATATAGTCTTTTGCCAATTACTTTAGGATTAGATGTTAGATAGAACTCCATGGTTAAATGAATAAAGGTTGAAACATCTCATGCATTATTGTTTCAGGAAGTTTCCAGAATTGTCATTCTAAGTTTATCACGAGGCCTTCCTTTAAATGCAACTCCCTAGTTGATTATATGAAGTCAACATGACTAGGGAGTTGCACTTAAAGAAAGGACTCATGATAAACTTCGAATGACAATTCTGGAAACTTCCTGAAACAGTAATGCATGAGATGTTTCAACCTTTATTCATTTAAACATGGAGTTCAATCTAACATCTAATCCTAAAGTAATTGGCCAAAGACTATATCTAAATTAAAAATGACAATCTAAAGGCTTAATCCTAATGTGGCATCATAGCCAATTCACACCTGGTTCATTCAATGCGACTCTGAAAATGTGTTCATTCTCCACATATAATTATCAATATCGGGTATTGCTTACTATCAATAAATGAAGCCAACAATCAATATGATCAACAAATTTATCAAACATTTTTTCTTTTTTTCTAATATATGCTGAGCAATATGTTAGATTGATTTGATAGGTAATTCACTGTGTCTTAACTTATACATTCTACATTATGATACAGATGTCATGGTTGTGTCCAATGATGTGTTCAAGGGTTATCCACTTCTCAAAAAAAGAAAGAAAAAGTCTCGACCACCTCAATGTCCAGCACCACCACGTCTAGCTCAATGTCCAACACCACAACCTCCCCCTCCCCCGTGATACCTTTTGACTACTTGATGTTGTCTGAAACATGGCCAGCCACCTTTTGCATCGATAAAAAGTGTGGCAAGCAACCGTCGAGGTTTACCATCCACAGCCTATGGCCACAAAATTATTCCGGGCCTTCACCACGTAATTGCCACACATAAGAGAAATCAAATTGGGGCAAAGTAAGTTTATTTTAATCAATCATTGTTAATTATTATTTTTATATGATATTGAAGAAGTTTTTTTCTTTTAATCAGTTTGCATCATTGGAGAAGCTTCACAGTGATTGGCCATGTTTAACTGCATCTGATCAGCATTCTAGACTTTTGGGAAGCCTTAGATTTTGGGATCGGGAGTGGTGGGACCATAGGTCATGCTCGATGATGGACTTTGATACCTACTTTAACAGGGCACTCGACATTTACGCAATACATGACCTCATGGATTACCTCCGAAAGGAAGGTAAATCCCCAAGTTTTAAGCTAATAAATAGCATCGACAATAACCACATTGGCTTTGAGCCACAACTTAAATGTATGCGCTACAAAAAGGCTTCGTATTTGCTCGAAATCAGGTTATGTTTAGAAAAGGGTGGAGGCTTTCTGTTTGAAGATTGTTCTCCAACACTGAGCACGTGTCCAAAACAAGTATATTTCCCTTGAAGGAAGAGCGAAGACTCTGTAAATAAATGATGGAAGAAAAACTACAGTATTTTGAAGTTTTCATTATTAGACTATGTTTGGGAAATATTATAATCTTTTCCATTCAGTTACACTTTTCAGCAGTTTTGTAAATAATTAATTGAACTATTGATTTAAAAATGATATTCTAAAATTCCTACTATTTTTCTTCTTCTAAATTTTTGCAGGTAGGTGGTATATCATCTACAGCTAACACTGTTGCAGCCCTCAGATTGGCTAGTCTACCTGAGAACAAAGGAAAACTTATTGTGGGAAGAACAATTTTCCTTAAAACTTAGAACAACATCAAGCTAAAGGCTTAATCCTAATGTGGCATCATAGCCAATTCACACCTGGCAGTAAAACTCTGTAGTGCTTGTATCAACCTCTTTCGGTATGAAGCATTTGTTATCCATGCCGTGGAATTTATTTCTTTGTATTATATGATCATAGGCTAAAATAAAATCACATCCATATAGTCACTTGAGAGTTTGGTTATATAATTATCTATAAAATGAACATAAATTAATCATTCATGGAGAAAATGGAAAGAGATGATTTTGGTCATAAGTCTTAACCACCTAACAGTGTGCAAAAAATGATGAACCATACATGTGTTGCAAATTAATAAATAAGACAGATCTTCCACTTGCATCTTCCACTAAATCTAAAGCTTAAATCAATCACAAATACATACCTGAATGGTACCATATCACTTCCTTGAATAATATGCAACCAGAAGGAGGAATCCCTGTTTAGAAAAGATCAAAGCCCGATATTAGCTATAATCATGAAACTCCCTGTAAAAGGATAGCACATGGCAATGGACCAATGTAGAGATGCACATATAGATCAGCAATTATGCATTCCATTGGGAATCAATTGGAAGAAACCATGACCCACTAAATAACAACCTTACAAGTTTCAAAAATATGCAAACCTCTATCATTGTAAGAGAGAAAGAGGGCATGATAGAGCAGAGTAAGAATTAATGGAAATAGAAATGAAATTGTATTGATTCCAATAAGAGATCAACTCTATTACAAGGAGAAAACCAGAGCCAAGCTCCTCAGAGAAGAGAAAAATCTCTCTCTGTGCCTACCCCTAGGGTCCCAACAGAATAATCACGTAATGGATGATACCTTCACTATATGGCCTTAAACAATCTAGTAGACAGTGGTTTTCTAGATTGCCTTCTTTTCTTATTTCTCAAGGTTATAACCAATCAACTTCAGATTGAGTCAAAAATCAGATCACACAGCACAAAGAAAATGCAACATATATGATTATTTTTTTGACTCAGGCAACATATATGATGAGAAAACTGAAATTCAAAATTTGAATGATACCTAAATACAGTGGTTGGGATTTCGGGTAGGTGAGGCGTAGAGTTAATGGCAGAGGGTATTGGTGCTCAGCTGCTGCATTTGGAAAGAGAAGGGTTAAGTCATTGAAAAATGTACAACAACATACAACAATAGAAGAGATTTTCTAATAATACATACTTGATGTGAACACAATATCTCTTACAGCCAAATCATAGGATTCATTGAGATGTTTGATATCCCAAGAGAGGCCAGACCTGGCCAACAAATCGGCATCGGGCTCGGCTGTAAATGATACAGTCGTAGTAATTTTCCGATGGAAACTCGCTCTCGTTTGACACCATCTTCAGGTAACTTGGCTGTTCCTTTTGTTGCGTTGCAACAATCCAAAAAGATTGTGGTACAAATGATCAAGAACAAGATACACCTTAAGGCAATGCTCATAATGGTTCCCTTCTTCATTTTTCTTTCCTGCTTTTACTACTTCACTTAGGGTTTCTTCATTCTTGGACAGTAGAAGCTGGAAACGCACGCTCATGTTGTGATATAAAATCGTTTTTTTTATCAATATAAAGGGCTCGTTTGGTAGTCAGGATAGGATAAGGATGGATAGGATAAGAAAACATGATAGGAGTAGGATAGGATATGAGCAGGATAAGCTGTTATCCTATCTGACGTTTGGTGTCCACCAGATAACCAACTGGACAGCATTATAATTTAAGTATGAATTTTAAAATTTTTATTTTTTATTATAAATGTTTTCATCTTTTGTTAGATTTACTTTTTTTTTATAATTTTCATTATTTAAATTTATATAAAAGGCAAAATTATCCTTGTGATAAAATTACAAATGATGTTTTAAATTTTTAAAATATTGTCTAACTAAAATTAATTTTTTATATTTTTAAATATTCATTTTTTGTTTTTACTTTACTTATAGTTAAATTATTAGAATAATTTTTTATATTTAATAGTTTTTAAAAATAATATAAAATAACAAAATTAGCATTTTGATAAAATAAAAATAAATTTTAAAATTGATTATTAATATTTTTATTATTTTAAATATTTTATATTTTATTATACCTTTTTTTGGTAATCATATTAAATTTTATTATACTTTAAATTATTATTTTATTATAGTTTAAATATTTTATATATTATATATTATATATTTTGATATTTTATTATACTTTAAATCACCTTATCCTACTTGAACCAGAAAAAAAAAATCACCTTATCCTATCCTGTTGAGTTCTAACCCAGCCCTCCCCTCTGGATATAATTTTAACTAGATTGATAGGATATGATAAGTGACAGGATTGACTTATCCTATCCTACTGGCTCACCAAACAACAGTTTCAGACAAGATATGATAGCTTATTATATCCTGTCTCTCTCATCCTGACCACCAAACGGGCCCAAAATGGTTTGTTGAGTAGTGTTATATATATTAGGGCTCGTTTGGTGGTAAGGATAAGATAGGGGCAGATAGGATAAGGGAGCAGGATAGGAGTATGATAGGATATGAGCATGATAAGCTGTTATCCTATCCGACGTTTGGTGTACACCAGATAACCAACTGGATAGCTTTGTAATTTTAGCATGAATTTTAAAAATTTTGTTCTTGTTCTGAATATTTTCATATTTTATTATATTTTAGTTTTTTTTTATAATTTTTATTTTTTAAGATTATATAAAAAGACAAAATTGTCCTTGTGATAAAATTACATATAATATTTTAAAATTTTGTTTAACTTAAATTAATTTTTTTATAATTTTAAATATTCATTTTTAGTTTTTACTTTACATATAGTTAAATTATTAGAATATTTTTATTTATTTTTTAGTTTTTAAAAATAATATAAAGTAACAAAATTAGCCTTGTGAGAAGAAATAATAATTTTTAAAATTAATTATTAATATTTTTATTATACCTTTTTCGGTAACCATATTATAATTGATTATACTTTAATTATTTTATGTATACATTTTTTTTATACTTTATTATACTTTAAATCACCTTATCCTATCTTGTCGAGTTCTAACCCAGTTCCCCCCTCAGGATAGAATTTTAACTAGATGGACAGGATAGGATAGGAGACAGGATTGGTTTATCCTATCCTGCTGGCTTCACCAAACAATAGTTTCAGACAGAATATGATAACTTATCATATCCTGTCTCTCTTATCATGACCACCAAACGAGCCCTTAGTGTAATTGCTCGCCTATTATATGATTATTTTCCTAATAGCCTTTTTATAAAGAATTTCAACTTAACAACATTAAATATACTAATTTTTTAAATATAAACTAATACTATTATGTGTAATAATTGGATTCATATATTAAATACTTAATGAATAATAGGTTACATGATAAATTTGTATGATAAAAATTTTAATTATATAGACTTGACTTTTCATTACGGAGTTCATGATATGCAATTTCTTAATCTTTTAAGTTTATAAAAAGAATATACATTTCAATAATATTATATGTTATTGTATTGAATATTTCTCAAACAACAACGATCAAATGATTTAATAAAGTATATGGGTACCCATATACATGCTCTTTTTTATCATGCTCCTTTCAAAAAAAAAAAAACTCTTTTATCATGCATAAATCTTATAACAAAAATCAAATGATTTAATAAAGTACCCATAACATAATTTTTTTCCCGAATTTTCAATTATTTCACTAAAGCTATCAGTTGGAAGGAGTCTATTTCATAATAATTGTTTTATCAACTTAGATAAAGCATAGACATAACACTTCTGCGTATTTGAAGAACATACATTAAACAATTTATGTATAGTACATGCCTCATTGAGATAACAAAATATATATACACACATAGCTTCGCTAACTATCCATGAGAAAAACACATTTTATTCATAATTATAATCATTATCATTTTAATTATGACAAATATGTTTTATAAATATCTATTTGATGAGTGTGATTTCACCTCATATTTCATTGACATTCTGCATGCATTTTCATATAGTTTAGGCATTTCTAATTTGATTTTTTGTTAGTTTTTACCATGGAATGAGTAAGGCGGTTTTGTGGTGTTGTTGTGCAGGAATTAAGGATTAAAATGTTCAAGATTAACCATGATGGAGATTGCATGAAGGTGGGGCTTGAAAAGTAAAGAAAATGAGCCAAACAGAGTCCATCACAGCCTAGCCGTGACAACCATCACGGCCGTGATCGAGTAGAGCTGAAAAGAAAGAATGGAAAAGTCAGAACTGATCACGGCCAGGTCGTGATGTCCATCACGACCGTGACATGTCAGATGAACCAGACTCTCACAGGCAGAACTGATCACGGCTAGGCTGTGATGGTGGTCACGGCCGTGACAGACCAATCATTGAAGCAACCTCAAGGCAGAATCCGTCACGGCCTGGCCGTGATAGCCATCACGACCGTGACGCGTGATATATGGATCTTTAGAAACTGATTTGATCTGAAATTGTGATTGCTTGGGATCCAAGTCATCCTAATCTATAAATAGAGCTCTTAGGCTCGAAAATAGGGGACTCTTTGGAGACTTTTTGGGCTGCTACACTTAGGCAAAATTAGGATTCTCTTCTCCTTCTTCTTCTCTTCTCTTAGGTTTTATTTTATGTTTATGTTAATCAAGCTTGTCATCATCATGACAATGCTTGAGTAGTAGCTTTATTTCTAGGGATTGGGGCTATGCCCAAGATCTGTTTTATGTTATGAATTGATGTTTTACCTTTGTTAATTTCAATTTTTCTTTAGATCTGATTTCTATTGTTTTAATTAGTCGTAAATTCGGTGGCCACTTATTTGCGTGTCGTAGATACTCTAAGGAGGAACCTAGCGGTGAACTTTGGTATCGGATCTATAGAATCAGACTTACGACTTAAATCACGAGAGTCAACGAATTGTCACAAAGTGTAAATGGTTCAATCTAAATTCAACTATCACGAGAGTAGGGGTTGGTTTAATTGGCACGATTTTTGTAACCCGAGAGGGGGCATTAACTTATTTAGGATAAATTCGCTTTCAAAGCAATTTTGATAATTAAAAAGGGTAGTCAATTTAGTAACATGAACAATCTTTTTGGTAACCCAATTCCTAGGAATCTCTTTAGATCTGAAAAACCCCTGAACTGATTAACTTTCCTATTTTGTTTAATTGCAATTTTAAATTTGATTGTTACTTGATTCTTATTTCAAAAATCAAATCTTTTCCAAATCCCTTTTATATAGTCCAGTTTTATCGATTTAGTAATTAGTTGTGATTTGAGATCACGGTCTCTGTGGGATCGATCTTTTTATTACTTGGCGACGAATCCGGTACACTTGCCGGAATCCATTCACACGCTATCAAGTTTTTGGCGCCGTTGCCGGGGACTGTGCTTTCTTGAATCTCAATTTAATTTTTAAATTGATTTTTCTGGACTTTTTCCTTTTATTTAATTTTCATATTTAAAAAAATTATCTCATTTTCTTCTTCTTTTTAGTATCTGTCTCTCTCTTATAGGTTTTTTTCTCTTTTATGCAAAGATCCCTAAGTCTTGGAAGCCTTATTGAGGTTGACCCCGAAATCGAAAGGACCTTTCATAGACGTAGGAGACTACAAAGAGAGAGGGAGAGGTTGATTCCCATTCCACTCATGGCGAATCTACCGGGACAAAACCGCTGAAGGACTACGCAGCCCCAAATGCGAGGGGTTTGCGAACTGGGATTGCTAGGCCAGAAATCGAGGCGGAGAACTACACCATACCGCCTATGCTAATTAGCATGATTAGGCAACATCAATTCGGAGGATTGCCCTCGGAGGACCCGACCGATCATGTGGAGACATTCCTGGAGTTCACTGATGCAATTAGGATTCATGGTGCCCCGATTGATGCTATACGCTTGAGGTTGTTCCCCTCCTCTCTTACTGGGAAGGCAAAAGCTTGGCTGAAGCAATTGCCCGCTAATACCTTGTCGACTTGGGATCAACTGGAGCAGGCATTCTTGGAGAAATTCTTCCCTCCATCCAAGACGGCTTACCTACGAACCCAGATCACCGGCTTCTTCCAAAAGGATGGAGAATGCTTATCCGAAGCTTGGGATCGCTACAAGGGACTGCTAGAGTCTTGCCCACATCATGGACTCGAGAGGTGGTTGTTAGTGCATACCTTCTACAACGGATTGGATTACTCTTCGAAGGTGTCACTTGACTCCGCAGCTGGTGGAGCCTTTATGAATAGACCTCTGACTGAAGCATGCAATATCATTGAAAACGTAGCCACCAACTACCACCAATGGGGCTCGGAAAGAGGTAATAACCCGAAAAAGCTTTCGGGGGGGTAAGTTTGAAATGAATAGCACTGATCTTATTATGTCTAAATTTGACTCATTGAATAAACGGTTTGATCAGCTTGAAAAAGCTAATGTGAGTTCAATAGGTGCTACTAACATTGTTTGTGAGATTTGTGGGATGCAGGGACATGACATAATGGGGTGCCCACAAGGTATTGCTGCTGGATCCGGTGCTTCGAGGGAACAAGCGAACTCTTGTCACAACTTCTATGACACGAACCTGAAGTTGCCAAATTATGTTCCCCCAAATTCTTACAATCAAGGAAGGAAGAACCTTTCCTACAGGAACTACCACAACACCTTGAACCACGAATTCCAGGAAGCCAAGGTAATAGGAAACCCGCATCGGGGTATCCTCAGGTACAAAAGTCTAGACTCGCATCTCTTCTGGAAAATTTTGTTGAAACTCAAACAAAACAAAATGAAGAGTTTAAGCAACAAGGTAGGGCAGTCAATGAGGCAATAAAAGAGTTAGCATCTAAGGTAGATAACTTAGCCATCCATAATAAGATGTTAGAAACTCAGATTTCCCAACAAGCTAGTACATATACCAGAACTAAGGGTACGTTTCCAGGACAACCCGAAGTTAATCCCAATGAGCACTATAATGCTATATACTTAAGGGATGATAAGCTTGGGGTAGTTGAGAAGGATGTGGAATGTTACCAACCCCCAATACCTTTCCCACAAAGGTTGGTCAAGAAAAAGCAAGTAGAAATAGAAACTAAGAGCTTAATTAAGGAGCATGATGCCACGATAAAAACTAATATGCCTCCTAAACTAAAAGACCCAGGAAGTTTCTCTATTGCTTGCTCAATTGGAGAAGTGAAAATAAACCAAGCCTTATGTGACTTAGGGGCTAGTGCGAGTTTGATACCGCTTACTATCTTTAAGAGGATTGGAACCAAGAAATTGAGTCCATACCAATTCTCTTTACAATTTGCAGATGGCTCAACTAAAACTCCTCTAGGCATACTAGAGAATGTTCCCATAAAGGTAGGGAAATTTTTCATTCCTACCGATTTCATGGTGTTGGATATGAACGGGAATTCTAAATTCCCTATCATTCTTGCAAGGCCATTCTTGGCCACAGCTGGAGCAATAATAGATGTTAAGAATGGCAAGCTCTCTCTGAATGTAGAGGAAGGTAGGGTGGATTTTGATTTGACTAACTCATATGACAACCCTCCTTCTGAGAGTCATGTGTGCAGGATCGAGATAATGCCTCCAGAGGTGAATGAAGAGCCTAATATGGAAGCAACTCCCAAGCTTTGCATGACGAATGATGCACCAAATGGTGATGAAGTTGGAGTTGCTCATCACGTGGACTTAAAACTTCCGTCGGAAGGAAGTAAGGCCATGAAACTCAGAGTGAAAAGAGCAAAGCGAAAGCGCAATTGGCCATACGAACAAAATAGGCTCTTTGAAGGACTTTCATGGAAGAGAAGTTTTCTTGCACTTCCAAGCCCAGTCGATCCCGGTTGATAGAAGGGAGTATGGTCAAGCTTAAGACTGTAAATAAGCGCTTCTAGGGAGGCAACCCAAGTTTCCCTTCCCTTTTCCATTTGTTTTTGAATTTTGTTTTTGAATAATTTGAGGAGATCAGGAGAAGAAAGATCACTAATTGAATGTTCTGCCAGAGTATTTTCAGGTTATGAAAGCAGTAAGAGCAAAAAGGCAAGGAAAAATAAAGTCAGGAGTCATCACGCCCAGGCCATGACGGTGGTCACGGTCGTGATTAGCTAACCAAAGAATATCAGAAAGGATCATGGCCCAGCTGTGATACCCATCACTGGCGTGATGAGAAGGACCCTGAATATCAGAATGTATCACGGCCTAGCCGTGATGGAATTCACGGCCGTGACAGGCCAGCTCCTATAGACCAGAATTGATCACGGCCTAGCCGTGATGAGCATCCCGACCGTGACACATTTTCCAGCATCCCTTTGACTGACATGTGAGCCAGCACCCTCTACCACCTCGGTGAGTTGTTCCATTTTCTCCTCTCTCCGACTTGATTATTTACATTGGGGACAATGTAAGTTTTTAAGCTTGGGGTAGGGGTATTTTTCCAATTTTTTGCATTTTTGTATTTTTCATGTTGCATTCATATAGGCATAGTTTTGCATAATCACATGATTAGATTACCCCATTGCTTAGAGTATGCATCCAATTGTGAGAACTTGGTGTCAAATAAATTGAGATAGTGAATTTTTGAACCCAATTTTTGTATTCTTGTGATAGGCTAAAAATAAAAAAAGCTTGAGATAACCTTTTGATAGTTGATAATTAGCATGTGGTTCCTTGGGTTTGAATTTCTCATTGATTATTAAACTACTAAATGTGAGATTTTTGAGCCTAAAAGGGGTACTCACTAAATCTACCCCATTCTTTGTGATTGAGTGTTTTATTCCTCTTGGATTGTATTCTCTAGAACTTGACTTGAAACCGTTTTGAAACTTAAAAATTTTTGAAAATATATTTGAAAATGATTGAGGCACTAGGTATTTTTCTGGTCTTCTGAGCTTTGACTGATTAAATGCTACCCCTTAGTTGCCCAATTTTGAGCCTAAAAGAATAAAATACTTTTCTTGGTACCTTGTTCTATATTAATGAACGATGCTTGGTATGAACCTTTTAAAGTATTGCAAAAGGGCAAAAAGGTAGTTTGAAGAATAACTTGTGGGATAAAAAGTTAAAAAAAATATATTTCTCTTAAGTAGAAAATCTCCCCTTTTCCAAACAAATAAAAAGATAAAGGGATGAGAAAAAGAAAGTGAGAAATAAATAAATAAATAAAAGGGAAGAAAGGTGGAAAAGTGAACTAAAGCCCAAAAAGGTAATTTTAGAAGGCTGTCATGCTTTGCAATGTTTGATATTTTGTTTAGCCTAGCTTCATGGATTTTCCTTTTCTTGATTTCCCCACCTAACAATTAATCCCATGGCCCCATTACAACCAAAATAAAAGACCTCTTGATTCTTATGTGTTTTCATTAATAAAGTAGAGATTAATAGTCAAGCTTATGCTAAAATACCTTCCTTGAGGAAATTGAGCGAATTGTCATATACCCTTAAACACTTGAGTGAGGGGAGAAGAGTGCCCGAATCAGTGAGAGATATGAATCTAGAAAACCTAAGCTTCTAATTGGACTTGAAATTGACTGTCTCTTGTTTTCTTATTTGAATACGTCTGTCACTTGGATTAGTTACTCGGGTTCTTGGTTCACTATCCATGCTCTAATTGTTTATCTTGACTGGCCTTAGTGATTGCTAAAGGACAAGCAAAGTCTTAAGCTTGGGGTAGTTTGATGAGTGTGATTTCACCTCATATTTCATTGACATTTTGCATGCATTTTCATATAGTTTAGGCATTTCTAATTTGATTTTTTGTTAGTTTTTGCCTTGGAACGGGTAAGGCGGTTTTGTGGTGTTGTTGTGCAGGAATTAAGGATTAAAATGCTCAAGATTAACCATGATGGAGCTTGCATGAAGGTGGGGCTTGAAAAGTAAAGAAAATGAGTCAAACAGAGCCCATCACGGCCTAGCCGTGATAGCCATCACGACCGTGATCGAGTAGAGCTGGAAAGAAAGAATGGAAAAGTCAGAACTGATTACGGCCAGGCCGTGATACCCATCACGGCCGTGACATGTCAGCTGAACCAGACCCTCACAGGCAGAACTGATCACGGCTAGGCCCGTGATGGTGGTCACGGCCGTGACAGACCAATCAGTGAAGCAACCTCAAGGCAGAATCCGTCACGGCCTGGCCGTGATAGCCATCACGGCTGTGACGCGTGATATATGTATCTTTAGAAACTGATTTGATCTGAAATTGTGATTGCTTGGGATCCAAGTCATCCTAATCTATAAATAGAGCTCTTAGGCTCGAAAATAGGGGACTCTTTGGAGACTTTTTGGGCTGCTACACTTAGGCAAAATTAGGATTCTCTTCTCCTTCTTCTTCTCTTCTCTTAGGTTTTATTTTATGTTTATGTTAATCAAGCTTGTCATCACCATGACAATGCTTGAGTAGTAGCTTTATTTCTAGGGATTGGGGCTATGCCCAAGATCTGTTTTATGTTATGAATTGATGTTTTACCTCTGTTAATTTCAATTTTGCATTAGATCTGATTTCTATTGTTTTAATTACTCGTAAATTCGGTGGCCACTTATTTGCGTGTCGTAGATACTCTAAGGAGGAACCTAGCGGCGAACTTAGGTATCGGATATATAGAATCAGACTTAGGACTTAAATCACGAGAGTTAGAAGCGGTCCTTCGAGGGTCAACGAATTGTCACAAAGTGTAAAGGGTTCAATCTAAATTCAACTACCACGAGAGTAGGGGTTGGTTTAATTGGGCACGATTTTTGTAACCCGAGAGGGAGCATTAACTTATTTAGGATAAATTCGCCTTCAAAGCAATTTTGATAATTAACAAGGGTAGTCAATTTAGTAACATGAACAATCTTTTTGGTAACCCAATTCCTAGGAATCTCTTTAGATCTGAAAAACCCCTAAACTGATTTACTTTCCTATTTTGTTTAATTGCAATTTTAAATTTAATTGTTACTTGATTCTTATTTCAAAAATCAAATCTTTTCCAAATCCCTTTTATATAGTCCAGTTTTATCGATTTAGTAATTAGTTGTGATTTGAGATCACGGTCTCTGTGGGATCGATCTTGTTATTACTTGGCGACGAATCCAGTACACTTGCCGGAATCCATTCACACGCTGTCAAGTTTTTGGCGCCATTTCCGGGGACTGTGCTTTCTTGAATCTCAATTTAATTTTTAAATTAATTTTTCTGGACTTTTTCTTTTTATTTAATTTTCATATTTAAAAAAAATTAATTTATCTCTTTTTCTTCTTCTTTTTAGTATCTGTCTCTCTCTTATAGGTTTTTTTCTCTTTTATGCAAAGATCCTTAAGTCTTGGAAGCCTTATTGAGGTTGACCCCGAAATCGAAAGGACCTTTCATAGATGTAGGAGACTACAAAGAGAGAGGGAAAGGTTGATTCCCATTCCACTCATGGCGAATCTACCGAATACAAAACTGCTGAAGGACTACGCTGCCCCAAATGCGAGGGGTTTGCAAACTGGGATTGCTAGGCCAGAAATCGAGGCGGAGAACTACTCCATACCGCATATGCTAATCAGCATGATTATGAAACATCGATTCGGAGGATTGCCCTCGGAGGACCCGACCGATCATGTGGAGACATTCCTGGAGCTCACCGATGCAATTAGGATTCATGGTGCCCCGATTGATGCTATACGCTTGAGGTTGTTCCCCTTCTCTCTTACTGTGAAGGTAAAAGCTTGGCTGAAGCAATTTCCCGCTAATACCTTGTCGACTTGGGATCAACTGGAGCAGTGTTGAGTCACCGGCAAGTGTACCGGGTCGTCGCAAGTAATAAAATAAACACGGTAAGTAATTACCGAGGTCGAACACAAGGATTGGACTACCAATTCGACTAATTCGCGAGAAATTCGATAAGTCGGTTAAGTGACAGAAAATGGTTGAGAGAGAGAAAATAGGATCGCAATCAAATTAACAAATCAATTAAGCTAAAGTATTAAAATCTGATATTAAAATATCTAAGGTGTCAAATCCACCTACCCAATCATGCATAGTACCCAAGTGATGATGATTCTTTCCTAAGTTCAATTACAATGTCAACCAGGACCCCCAAATTCTCCTATATCCACTGTCGTGCTCAATAGGACGTATTCGATGATTGGATTAATTACTTACTAGGTCTTATAACCCTAATCATCAAACTCCATTAATTCTTGTTCCCTATAAGGTTGCACCGATCTCCTACTCACTCTCGTGCAATATTCGATCGATGATCCCAATTCAAGTTCTAAAACGCGAATTGCCTCCTAAGGCTCATCACGTTTAACTAGTCAATCACGCATGCATATGATCAACACAATCAAATAAGAATTGGAAAACATTAATTGAAAGAAGGGAGAAAAACATACATCACATCGAATTCTACACTGCCATGGGTGGCTTCATTGATCCCTCAGACGAGGGAATTAGTTCCTCATGCTCGTAAAGACAGACAAGCAATCGGCCCTAACCACCATAGTAAAATAAGAAAAAGAAAAAGGGAGACGCAGCTCCAAAGAGACAAGAATTCGGCACAAAACGCTCCAAACAGTGGAGTATCAAAAAGCTTAACAGATCCCCTCAATCTGCCCTAAAACAACAATATATAGGATTCCTGATCTGCGCTCGCTCGCGAGGCGAATATTAAAATTGGCGCGCATTCAAATTGGACTCTCGCGAGGCGAGACAAAGAGGATGTCATTTCTGGCACAGTCAGGCCTTCAGGATCACGGGGCGAGAAGTATCTTCGCGGGGCGAGACAGAAAGGATGACTGTTGCTGCTTCAGCTGGTCTTCAGGATCGCGAGGCGATAATCCACTCGCGGGGCGAGTGTGTCCAGAATGGCAATTTCCACTGTTTCTTGACTTTCCTTGACTCTCAGAGCTTCACTTCTAACCTGAAACAATAAAAAGAAACAAAATGCGCAATTCTATTCAAAATAGACTAAAAACTACTAAAAATGCCTAAAACGAGTCAAAGTCTAACTTAGGAACAAAACAAGGCCAATTTGGGCGAAATCGAGATTGAACTCGAATAATTAGCACATAAACCACAGTCTTACTAGTTATAAAACTTGATAAGCCAGAGGCTTATCAAAACACCCCAAACTTAAACCTTGCTTGTCCCCAAGCAAGCTAAAACTCAAAAAAGACTCAAGACTTGGCAAGCTTAAGGGATTCAATCGATTTCGCACAAATTTCATGCAATCTTAACAAAGCAGTTTTTCCTTCAATGAATCCCCCCTTGCATTAATGTAATCCCCAAATTCATTTACTTTAAACAATTGAGAACTTCATCATTCATGCAATCGTTAATCTAAGTTGAGGATCAAAGTCACCCACAAAAGGAAGATCACCAATTTCAAACAATTGCCTCCCTCACAAGGGTATGTAAAATTTCACCAATTCGCTCAAATTCGTCTAGGCTATCAACTTTTCACTCAATTTCACATATCAAGAGCACTTCCCATGAATTTGATTTTCATCTCAAAAATAGTTCCCACAAAAACATGCATGCACACTAGTGGAAAATATACATTAGACGGTAAAGGATGGAAGGAAAATTAAAAGGATGGAAGGAAGCTATTTATAGGAGCAGTGGATGAAGTTACTAAGCTAGCAAAGATTCTGATTTTCTTGAAAACTTATCTATAAACTTAATGCTCATTAAGAGGATTGAGTTACAAGGTGCATGGGTAAGTAGCACAGTAGTCAAAGGAATGAATGTTTTTGCAGATATCTATACACTTTTAACGTCAGTTGTTTAAAAAAACTGACGTTAAAAGTGTTTTTAAAATAAAAAATATTTATTGTTAACGTCAGTTTTTTAAAAAACTGACGTTAAAAGTTTGATTTTTTACTTCAGTTAAATAAATAGCTGACGTAAATAATCCTATATATTATAAACGTGCAGAATGAATATTGGAAATAATGTAATTAATATACGGGAACTTGCAGTCATAAATTAAGTTGATGTTAAAAATGAGGTGGTGGCAGTTTGTAAATATTAAATCACTATTTACGTCAGTTCTATAAATAACTGACGTAAATAATTATGAAACCCATTTCATTGGTTGTCATGTCCCTGTTGTCCCTCTTAACGCAGATCACTCCATATAGTACTGCAGTTTATTTCTAAACCTTTTTTTATACAAGTTTATTTTTAATTTTTATTAATTAGCTTGAATTAGTAAACAAATTCTTGTGCAAATTAAAATAAATAAACATTTAACATAAAACAAGTTATATGTATAATCAAATCGTATGACATTGAAGCGATTCATAAGTTAAAATTACATGATTAAAAGATAAAAAATTTCTGCAACATAGCCCTAAAATATAAAAAAGTTTCTGCATCAACATCATTTTCTTCTCAGTCCTGTCATCAGAAACTCCAATGGATGCATCACCTCCTCCCTCACTTGAATTCCATGATGCAAAGTAAATCCTCAGTCACTAGCAGCGAAAGCAAAGTGAAATGGATCTTTGCATCTTTCTTCTTCAGTGGAATTCCTTGATGCATCATCTTGAATCCACAATCACTTGCTTCCAAAGCAAAGTGAAAGGGATGACGGGGATGAAATAAAGTGAGAGAATCACATTACGTGATTCACCCAACCTTAATATCCATGTAATGTGATTTACTCAAACTCAGAAGTTGTTTGACCATTAAGACAAAGATCTTTGAGTCTAGGAATAGGAAGAAAGAGTGATGAAGTTAGTCTCCATGGCAGAGCCATATTGTGTAGCGGAAAAATTAAAAGGATGGAAGGAAGCTATTTATAGGAGCAGTGGATGAAGTTACTAGGCTATTCTGATTTTCTTGAAAACTTATCTATAAACTTAATTCTCATTAAGAGGATTAGGTACAAAGGTGAATGGGTAGGTACAAAGGTGAATGGGTAAGTAGCACAGTAGTCAAAGGAATGAATGTTTTTGCAGAAACTAATAAACTTTTAACGTCCGTTGTGTAATATAACTGACGTAAGAAGTTGTGAGTGTTTGTAACGTCAGTTTCTTAATACAACTGACGTTAAATATATGACCTTTAACGTCAGTTGTTACTAACAACTGATGTAAGAAGTGTGAGTGTTTTTAACGTCAGTTTCTTAAGACAACTGACGTTACATATATGATCTTCAACGTCAGGTTTTACTAAAAACTGACGTAAAATGTTGTTTTATTTTAATTATAACGTTTACCCCCGTGCGCCTTCTCCACTTCTCTGTACGTACGTGTCTTTTCTCTTTTCATCACGCTCAACCCTCACTCTCAACCCTCACTCTCGCTCTCACTCTGCCCTAATCGCGAGCTCATCTCCACAGCAACCACCGCGAGGGCTTCTTCGCCACCACCGTGAGGTACACTCTTAACCCCTAACTCTGTCTTTCCCGCTCATTCTTTGCAATAACTTGACATCTCTCTTTCCCCTTCCCGCGCACTAACTCTCCTTGTCCCTCTGCTCTCAGTAACCACATCGAACGTTGGCCACCACTCGAGCTTCCCCCCACCACCACGCGAGCGCCTATTTCTGGTGAGTCTTTAATTAGGGCACATTTTTTTATTTTTGGTTTTGAGTGCATGCATGTTGCTCTGCTGGTTTGAAACTGTAGTCTCAGTAGTTGAAACTTGAAACTGTGAGTTTGAGTTGTTTGGAATGTCTCTATTTTTGGTTTTGAGTGTATGTTGAAACTGTAATCTCAGTAGTTGTAACTTTAAACCATGAGTTTGAGTTGTTTGGAATGTCTCTATTTTTGGTTTTGAGAGCATGTTGCTCTGCTGGTTGATCTGTCACGGCCGTGATGCTCATCACGGCTAGGCCGTGATCAGTTCTGCCTATGAGGGTCTGGTTCAGTTGGCACGTTACATCCGTGATGGACATCACGGCCAGGCCGTGACCAATGCTTGGCAATCTTCAAAAACTATAGTTTTCAATCTCCCGTATTGTCCTTATATTGGATATATAGATGTTTTGTATATCTACAGGACCTATCTAGTTATTTTTATTTATACTTCTGTATTTATTTTGAGTTATAACCTATGTTAATACATATATATTGTTTCTGAACAGGCATACATATGGATCAGTCGGATAGCCCACATGCACGGGAGGACACTTTGTGGGGTTTCAGAGACCCGATCACGCCTACGCCTGATTCTAGTGTAAGTTTACATGTTATATACTATCTTTAGTCCTTCTTTTTAATGTAAGTTTATAATGTTACAACCTTCTATTTTATCATTTTTTTTTGTCCATACAGACATCACAGGCTCATAGGAAACGGGGTAGAGGAGCCACCTCGTTGAAGAAACTAGAGAAGGACAGGCAGAGCGGACAGAAGCTTGAGGTGTCCTTCGATGCTAATCTAAATGCCCAGGGACCCCGTGCAAAAGAATTTAATAAGTGGGTGTTTCTACAAGCGAAGCAGCACGTAAGCATCAACTACAACCACTGGAATGACGTTCCACAGAATGTTAATGATCAGATTTGGGAGGCTATCACGGTATTTTACCTTTACATTCGTTTGATTTACATTATTAGATAATTATCCGAGTTATAATCCATCCAGTTGTTATATATGTATCTAATGTGTAGGTAGCTTGGACTGTGCCAAATGACGAGGATCATCATCATAAATGTATGAAAATGGCATCAAAGCGTTGGAATGGGTTCAAGCATGATCTTACCAGGTACTATGTATCTGGGAAGAAGCGGCTTGATAAAATGTTCTTGGATTATCCCTGGATTGATCAGGATACTTGGGATATGTTTGCCAGGAGTCGACAGGATGGAGAATTTCAGGTTGGTTGATTAAGTTAATTTTGTATGCTTATTATAGATCATTTAACTGTATTTAATTATGTGTTTTTGTTTGAATAGGCTAAGGCAAATAAGGGTCGGCAGAATCAGGTGAAGAACGTCCACCGCCACACCATGTCTCAGGGTGGGTACCAGACTCGGATCGAGCAGATGATGGCGGATAGGCTGAGGGCGAAGCAGGAAGAGCACTCTGCTAGGATTGAAAGAGGAGAGGTGCCTGAGGGCACACCATCAAGTCCTCCGTCGGACATCGACCGCGAGGATGTCTGGTTAGCCGGCCGCATGACAAAGACGGGATCTTTTAAAGTTGATGCCACTCGCGAAGTGGAAGATAAGATTGTAAGTAAATAATTAACTTGATTTCAATTGATATTTGTATAGATATTTGCAACACTTTTCACTTGCACGTTTTTTCATTTTTTTCATTGTAGATGGATCTGAAAGCAAAATCCTCCCGGGCGCATTCGTCCCTTCTGGACGGCAGGACGTCTTGATGACTGCTCTAGGCAAGAAAGACCATCCTGGTCGGGTTCTCGGTGTTCCTGGGAACGTGACCATCAAACAATATTATGGCAAGTCTGCTTCACGAAAGCGGGTGGTCAATGAAGCATCAATTTTGGCTAACATTACTCAGCACCTCATGTCCAACCGAACTATTACATCACATCTGATGCAAGGCTTAATATCCAACGCAGAATTCAAGCAGGCGCTTGCCAGAGAGCTTTCCTCCTTCGGTACATCCCAGGACACCGTAGAGCTTGCCAACCCTTCACATGTGAGCACAAAAGAGAGTTTTAGTAGGGCACATGTGGAGGACGATGAGTTGGCAGCTAGGGAGCGGGAGTTGGAAGTCCAGCGCCATGAGCATGAGTTGGAAATGAAAAGGCGTGAGCTTGAGTTGGACTCCAAACGACGTGAGCTCGAAATGTTAACAAAGGTATTTATTCATTATTAATGTCCAAATTAGTCAAATAATTACTTGTGTTTTTTTTAATTATCAACAACTTATCTATTTTATTTTTCCTAAACTGAAGGCCAAGTCGACGTCGGTGTCGCTGTCACCTATCACTCGTTTGTTCTCACTTGGTGAGGATTATGCGTTTGAGATTTTTGTATGTCCATTGGATCACGATGGATGGGTGGCACGCCCAGATCAACGGAGGATATTTTCCTTCGTTGGTGACGATTCGGAAGCGCTGCGAAATAACGTCTGGATGAACAAGCAATGTCATCGGTCTACAGTGCACGTAAGTTAATTTTAATTTTTTAACTTATTTATTTTTGGTATTTTTCCATTTAATAATTTATTTTAATTTCAATATATATATTCTGTAATTAACATCCACACCTTTTCATATCTTAGGTATCTCCATCGTCTTCAGCTTGATAAGGGCGTTGCATCAGTTTACGGTTTCTTAGATCCGTCAATCCTTGTGCCCGAATTCTTTGCTGGCGATGCATTGAGTAAATACTTAGGGAACTTGTTGGGAGACAATCCGAAAGAATTATATCTGGCTCCCTACTGTATGGAACGCCATTGGCAGTTGTTCGTACTTCACCCGTCTAGGCATACTGTCATATTCTTCTGCTCTCTCCACCGAGATCCGCCACCGAAGGTGGTGGAAGCTATAAATAAGTAAGTAACTAATCTTAAATTTAATTTAAGTTTTAATATTAGTTGTTTTTAGTTTATTACACACATGATATATGAGTTTGTTAATTGATCGACGTGATCATTTGTTTATGATAGCGCGCTGAAGGCGAGTAGCATAAGTTGCGCCAACGGGAGAAGTAGGACTTCTAAGGCTAAAGCAAATCCTGTATGGAACATCCTCAAGGTTTGGTAGTTTATTTATCAAATAATTAATATTATAATTACTAATTTATATGTATATTCAACTGACGTTGAAATTAATTTTGTTGGTAGTCTCGATTTCAAATTGACGGGTGGTCGTGCGGATATTATGTGATGCTTCATATGCTGAACATAGTCTCCGCATCTATTACGGATGGATGGAAGAAGGTAATATTTAAACAACTTGTTAAATTATATAGTATAGTTTTGAAGATGACTTGCATTGATGTTATTGTTATTATTTGAACGTGTCTAGGCATTTATCGACCAATCGCCTATTGAAGAAGATGAGTTAAGAGACTTGAGGATGCGCTTCGCTGAATTCTTCTTCAAGTATGCGGCTGAAAAAGGAATTGACAACATACCTCCGCACTACTTAGATGAATAGTTTTTTTGTTAGACTTTAGAAACTAAAATTTATTTATATATATACATGGGTTTTGGTTTTAAGTCCCCCCATTGTTCAATTTTCCTTTGCAATTCTGTAATGTGTGTGATATTACGTATTCTTATGGGACCGAATGCGAGGGATAGGCGAGGGTGTGATATTTTAAAACTGAATTTAAAAAAAAAACCCTATTAACGTCAGTTGTATCAAACAACTGACGTTAATAGTATTTTATACACTATTATCGTCAGTTGTTTATTACAACTGACGTTAAAATTAAAACTTTAACGTCAGTTCTTTATAACAACTGACGTTAGTTTTAACAAAATCAACGTCCGTTGTCTTAAAGAACTGACGTTAATCGTTTTATGTTTAACGTCAGTTGTTTAAAAAACTGGTGTTAATAATTAAACCTTTAACGTCAGTTTTGTTAAAGAACTGACGTTAATAGTTTTATATTTAACGTCAGTTCTCAACTGACGTTAAAATATTAACTATGAACGTCAGCTGTATTTACGTCAGTCAGTATTCTGACGTAACAAATCAATTTTAACTGACGTAAAAAGCACTTATTGCACTAGTGGCAACATCAGAAGGTCTTTTAAATGTTGTAAAGGGGCCTGGCTAAGGGTAGGATATTCAAGGATACTAGGCTTAAGTCCCTAGGAACTAAGAGAGCATGAGCATTTGACACATATTCCACTCAAATTCCTTTTTCCATTTTTATTTTCTTGCCTCGGGTGACTACAACCTTTTCCTTGCTAATCTTTTTGTTTTGCCCCTTTTCTTTTGGCAATTTTTTTTCTTTTTGCCTTGGGTTTCAACCTTTAATTTTCTTTTTCTCAACCCAAAATGACATATCACCTTGTAGCCACCCCAAACTTAGTTTCTTACAACCTTTCTCTTGCTAAGTTCCATGCTCTCCTAATCCTAAGATTGGGTTAACATGGTTTTTTCCAGATTTTGGCTTATAATATAGGGTCATCAAGAAACAATAGGCCAATTAGGCTCAATGTGGCTAACTAGGGAATATGCATTAGGGATGGTTCTTTTTAGGCCAAGTAGTTATTCAAAGAAAATTGCCTAAATCATTTGATGCAACACATAAACATGCAAACCATGAAGAGATTCAAGCAAATTCGGGAAAGTGCAACTTGAAAGTGATTCACACAATCAACAACAAAGTTGGAGGCTCAAATCCTCACCTGGACATTTTTGCAAATTGCTTGACCGAGATACAATTCCTAGTGTGTGCACCCCCTCACCCCAAACTTGTCATAAATCAAGCAATCACAATAAAGTTTCTCAAAGTTCAATTTTCAATTTTTCACATGGGGATCAACTTTTCTATTTTCAGAACCTAGGGGGAAACCATCGATGGTCAAAATAATTCATGCAGTCAATCTATGCTAAATTTAATTAAAATCCAACAAGCTTGCCGACACACATTCATACACATACTCTTGATCTTCTCAAATTATTCAAGAGCGACAAACAAAAACTAAAACACAAACAAGAACAAAAACAAAAGAAAGGCAATTGGTTCCCTCCCCCACACTTAAAGCATACATTGTCCTCAATGAAAGAACACATATATAAAATAAGAGTGAGGAAGAGAGAGAGTGCTCCCTGATCAAGTTGTAGTGGCCGCTTCCACGCAAAGCTCTTCTATGGTTGCATCCTCATCCAATTGGTCTCTCGGGCACCCCTCTGCTGGGCCAAAGGCCTCTCCTGGAAGAAATCCTGCAAATCAAAAACTTAATTGCATATTCGCGAGGCGAGAGATAACTCGCGAGGCAAATCTGGAAAATTGTTCTTCATGTTTTCCAGAATAGCGAGGCGAGTAGTATCTCGCGAGGCGAATCTGGAATTCCAACAGATGGTGATACCCAGAATCGCGAGGCTAAAGCAGACCTCGCGACGCGACTTTTTTTATCTATATATAAATGACAAACTAAAAAAGAATACCTAGCTTGGGTTGCCTCCCAATAAGCGCTTCTTTAACGTCACTAGCTTGACTTATTAAGAAGCATCCACCTGGATCCCATAGCCTGTGGCATAAGGGCCAAGAGATGCTCATCATGTGAGATCCTCCACCCGGATCCCATGGTTTGTGAAGTGGCAATTGTAGAAGCAATACGACTCTTTCCACAATTCCACCTAGCATGTGTGTGAAAACTCCATTGACCTTTGCAATTATGAACTCACTCCCTCTCGGGTCAAATGGTGTTTTCTCGAGGAAGCGTGCCAGACAAGTGGGAGGGACTAACTTACCAGTGTCTACACAAGCATGCAAGCCAACATATTTATTTAATGCATCAAAATCAGGTTGCTCAGCAAGCATCGTGGAGTCCACTACCACTTTATGGTGTTTTCTCGAGGAAGCGTGCCAGACAAGTGGGAGGGACTAACTTACCAGTGTCTACACAAGTATGCAAGCCAACATATTTATTTAACGCATCAAAATCAGGTTGCTCAGCAAGCATCGTGGAGTCCACTACCACTTTATCTTCATTTTGAACTATCCCCCAAACCAGATTTTGCTCGAATTGTGCTTCATCTGACTCTTGTACTAACTGTTTGCAAATCTCCTCCACTTGCGTTTTGAAGTTCTGCTTCACAGTTTCGATATTGTCATAATTGGCTCTTGCTTTGGCCTCAGAGGTGGAAAGTTCTTGGGAATACTGTTCTAGAGAAACTTTCAAAGGTGTTTGCTCGTTCCATTCTCATTCCTCCTCATGCTTCATGATTACACTATAAGCTTGTGCATGAGGGCAATTACGTCCCCAACGCCAGTGATCTCCCAGGGTTACATTAGGCCCAAAGTGATATTTTGTAACACCGTCCAAAGCTGGAAAATAAATAGTCTCCATGATTTGCAATCCACCTTGAAAGGGTACCTCGCATACAAAACAGGGCCAAGACCAAGTGGAATCAAAGAAGCAGATGGAAATAATAGAAATAAAATAAAAATAAAAGGAAAAATAACTTAACCAAATAATCAAACTTCCCAAAAATTAGGAAAATTGGTTGTGCCAATCCCCGGCAACGGCGCCAAAAACTTGTTGAGTCACCGGCAAGTGTACCGGGTCGTCGCAAGTAATAAAATAAACACGGTAAGTAATTACCGAGGTCGAACACAAGGATTGGACTACCAATTCGACTAATCCGCGAGAAATTCGATAAGTCGGTTAAGTGACAAAAAGTGGTTGAGAGAGAGAAAATAGGATCGCAATCAAATTAACAAATCAATTAAGCTAAGGTATTAAAATCTGATATTAAAATATCTAAGGTGTCAAATCCACCTACCCAATCATGCATAGTACCCAAGTGATGATGATTCTTTCCTAAGTTCAATTACAATGTCAACCAGGACCCCCAAATTCTCCTATATCCACTGTCGTGCTCAATAGGACGTATTCGATGATTGGATTAATTACTTACTAGGTCTCATAACCCTAATCATCAAACTCTATTAATTCTTGTTCCCTATAAGGTTGCACCGATCTCCTACTCACTCTCGTGCAATATTCGATCGATGATCCCAATTCAAGTTCTAAAACGCGAATTGCCTCCTAAGCCTCATCACGTTTAACTAGTCAATCACGCATGCATATGATCAACGCAATCAAATCAGAATTGGAAAACATTAATTGAAAGAAGGGAGAAAAACATACATCACATCGAATTCTACACCGCCATGGGTGACTTCATTGATCCCTCAGACGAGGGAATTAGTTCCTCATGCTCGTAAAGACAGACAAACAATCGGCCCTAACCACCATAGTAAAATAAGAAAAAGAAAAAGGGAGACGCAGCTCCAAAGAGACAAGAATTCGGCACAAAACGCTCCAAACAGTGGAGTATCAAAAAGCTTAAGAGATCCCCTCAATCTGCCCTAAAACAGCAATATATAGGATTCCTGATCTGCGCTCGCTCGCTCGGCGAGCAAGCTCTCGTGAGGCGAATATTAAAATTAGCGCGCATTCAAATTGGACTCTCGCGAGGCGAGACAGAGAGGATGTCATTTCTGGCATAGTCAGGCCTTCAGGATCGCGGGGCGAGAAGTATCTTCGCGGGGCGAGACAGAAAGGATGATTGTTGCTGCTTCAGCTGGTCTTCAGGATCGCGAGGCGAGAATCCACTCGCGGGGCGAGTGTCTCCAGAATGGCAATTTCCACTGTTTCTTGACTTTCCTTGACTCTCAGAGCTTCACTTCTAACCTGAAACAATAAAAAGAAACAAAAAGTGTAATTCTATTCAAAATAGACTAAAAACTACTAAAAATGCCTAAAACGAGTCAAAGTCTAACTTAGGAACAAAACAAGGCCAATTTGGGCGAAATCGAGATTGAACTCGAATAATTAGCACATAAACCACAGTCTTACTAGTTATAGAACTAGATAAGCCAGAGGCTTATCAAGCAGGCATTCTTGGAGAAATTTTACCTCCATCCAAGACGGCTTAGCTACGAACCCAGATCACCGGCTTCTTCCAAAAGGACGGAGAATGCTTATCCGAAGCTTAGGATCGCTACAAGGGACTGCTAGAGTCTTGCCCACATCATGGACTCGAGAGGTGGTTGTTAGTGCATACCTTCTACAACGGATTGGATTACTCTTCGAATGTGTCACTTGACTCCGCAGCTGGTGGAGCCTTTATGAATAGACCTCTAACCGAGGCATTCAATATCATTGAAAACGTAGCCACCAACTACCACCAATGGGGCTCGGAAAGAGGTAATAACCCGAAAAAGCTTTCGGGGGGTAAGTTTGAAATGAATAGCACTGATCTTATTATGTCTAAATTTGACTCATTGAATAAACGGTTTGATCAGCTTGAAAAAGCTAATGTGAGTTCAATAGGTGCTACTAACATTGTTTGTGAGATTTGTGGATTGCAGGGACATGGCATAATGGGGTGCCCAAAAGGTATTGCTGCTGGATCCGATGCTTCGGGGGAACAAGTGAACTCTTGTCACAACTTCTACGACACGAACCCGAAGTTGCCAAACTATGTTCCCCCGAATTCTTACAATCAAGGAAGGAAGAACAACCCTTACCTCTCCTACGGGAACTAAAACAACACCTTGAACCACGAATTCCAGGAAGGCCATGGTAATAGGAAACCCGCATCGGGGTATCCTCAGGTACAAAAGTCTAGACTCGAATCTCTTCTGAAAAATTTTGTTGAAACTCAAACAAAACAAAATGAAGAGTTTAGGCAACAAGGTAGGGCAGTCAATGAGGCAATAAAAGAGTTAGCATCTAAGGTAGATAACTTAGCCATCCATAATAAGATGATAGAAACTCAGATTGCCCAACAAGCTAGTACATATACCAGAACTAAGGGTACGTTTCCAGGACAACCCGAAGTTAATCCCAATGAGCACTGTAATGCTATATACTTAAGGGATGATAAGCTTGGGGTAGTTGAGAAGGATGTGGAATGTTACCAACCCCCAATACCTTTCCCACAAAGGTTGGTCAAGAAAAAGCAAGTAGAAAAAGAAACTAAGAGCTTAATTAAGGAGCATGATGCCACGATAAAAACTAATATGCCTCCTAAACTAAAAGACCCAGGAAGTTTCTCTATTGCTTGCTCAATTGGAGAAGTGAAAATAGACCAAGCCTTATGTGACTTAGGGGCTAGTGCGAGTTTGATACCGCTTACTATCTTTGAGAGGATTGGAACCAAGAAATTGAGTCCATCCTAATTCTCTTTACAATTTGCGGATGGCTCAACTAAAACTCCTCTAGGCATACTAGAGAATGTTCCCATAAAGGTAGGGAAATTTTTCATTCCTACCGATTTCATGGTGTTGGATACGAACGGGAATTCTAAATTCCCTATCATTCTTAGAAGGCCATTCTTGGCCACAGTTGGAGCAATAATAGATGTTAAGAATGGCAAGCTCTCTCTGAATGTAGAGGAAGGTAGGGTGGATTTTGATTTGACTAACTCATATGACAACCCTCCTTTTGAGAGTCATGTGTGCAGGATCGAGATAATGCCTCCAAAGGTGAAGGAAGAGCCTAATATGGAAGCAACTCCCAAGCTTTGCATGACGAATGATGCACCAAATGGTGATGAAGTTGGAGTTGCTCATCATGTGGAGTTAAAACTTCCGTCGGAAGGAAGTAAGGCCATGAAACTCAGAGTGAAAAGAGCAAAGCGAAAGCGCAATTGGCCATACGAACAAAATAGGCTCTTTGAAGGACTTCCATGGAAGAGAAGTTTTCTTGCACTTCCAAGCCCAGTCGATCCCGGTTGATAGAAGGGAGTATGGTCAAGCTTAAGACTGTAAATAAGCGCTTCTAGGGAGGCAACCCAAGTTTCCCTTCCCTTTTCCATTTGTTTTTGAATTTTGTTTTTGAATAATTTGAGGAGATCAGGAGAAGAAAGATCACTAATTGAATGTTTTGCCAAAGTATTTTCAGGTTATGAAAGCAGTAAGAGCAAAAAGTCAAGGAAAAATAAAGTCAGGAGTCATCACGCCCAGGCCATGACGGTGGTCACGGTCGTGATTAGCTAACCAAAGAATATCAGAAAGGATCATGACCCAGCCGTGATACCCATCACGGGCGTGATGAGAAGGACCCTGAAGATCAGAATGTATCACGGCCTAGCCGTGATGGAATTCACGGCCGTGACAGGCCAGCTCCTATAGACCAGAATTGATCACGGCCTAGCCGTGATGAGCATCCCGACCGTGACACATTTTCCAGCATCTCTTTGACTGACATGTGAGCCAGCACCCTCTACCACCTCGGTGAGTTGTTCCATTTTCTCCTCTCTCCGACTTGATTATTTACATTGGGGACAATGTAAGTTTTTAAGCTTGGGGTAGGGGTATTTTTGCAATTTTTTGCATTTTTGTATTTTTCATGTTGCATTCATATAGGCATAGTTTTGCATAATCACATGATTAGATTACCCCATTGCTTAGAGTATGCATCCAATTGTGAGAACTTGGTGCCAAATAAATTGAGATAGTGAATTTTTGAACCCAATTTTTGTATTCTTGTGATAGGCTAAAAATAAAAAAAGCTTGAGATAACCTTTTGATAGTTGATAATTAGCATGTGGTTCCTTGGGTTTGAATTTCTCATTGATTATTAAACTACTAAATGTGAGATTTTTGAGCCTAAAAGGGGTACTCACTAAATCTACCCCATTCTTTGTGATTGAGTGTTTTATTCCTCTTGGATTGTATTCTCTAGAACTTGACTTGAAACCGTTTTGAAACTTAAAAAATTTTGAAAATATATTTGAAAATGATTGAGGCACTATGTATTTTTCTGGCCTTCTGAGCTTTGACTGATTAAATGCTACCCCTTAGTTGCCCAATTTTGAGCCTAAAAGAATAAAATACTTTTCTTGGTACCTTGATCTATATTAATGAACGATGCTTGGTATGAACCTTTTAAAGTATTGCAAAAGGGCAAAACGGTAGTTTGAAGAATAACTTGTGGGATAAAAAGTTAAAAAAAAATATATTTCTCTTAAGTAGAAAATCTCCCCTTCTCCAAACAAATAAAAAGATAAAATAAATAAATAAATAAATAAAGGAGAAAGGGATGAGAAAAAGAAAGTGAGAAATAAATAAATAAATAAAAGGGAAGAAAGGTGGAAAAGTGAACTAAAGCCCAAAAAGGTAATTTTAGAAGGCTGTCATGCTTTGCAATGTTTGATATTTTGTTTAGCCTTCATGAATTTTCCTTTTCTTGATTTCCCCACCTAACAATTAATCCCATGGCCCCATTACAACCAAAATAAAAGACCTCTTGATTCTTATGTGTTTTCATTAATAAAGTAGAGATTTGGTTAATAGTCAAGCTTATGGTAAAATACCTTCCTTGAGGAAATTGAGCGAATTGTCATATACCCTTAAACACTTGAGTGAGGTGAGAAGAGTGCCCGAATCAGTGAGAGATATGAATCTAGAAAACCTAAGCTTCTAATTGGACTTGAAATTGACTGTCTCTTGTTTTCTTATTTGAATACGCCTGTCACTTGGATTAGTTACTCGGGTTCTTGGTTCACTATCCATGCTCTAATTGTTTATCTTGACTGGCCTTAGTGATTGCTTGAGGACAAGCAAAGTCTTAAGCTTGGGGTAGTTTGATGAGTGTGATTTCACCTCATATTTCATTGATTTTTTGCATGCATTTTCATATAGTTTAGGCATTTCTAATTTGATTTTTTGTTAGTTTTTACCTTGGAATGGGTAAGGCGGTTTTGTGGTGTTGTTGTGCAGGAATTAAGGATTAAAATGCTCAAGATTAACCATGATGGAGCTTGCATGAAGGTGGGGCTTGAAAAGTAAAAAAAATGAGTCAAACAGAGCCCATCACGGCCTAGCCGTGATAGCCATCACGGCCGTGATCGAGTAGAGCTGAAAAGAAAGAATGGAAAAGTCAGAACTGATCACGGCCAGGCCGTGATACCCATCACGGCCGTGACATGTCAGCTGAACCAGACCCTCACAGGCAGAACTGATCACGTCTAGGCCCGTGATGGTGGTCACGGCCGTGACAGACCAATCAGTGAAGCAACCTCAAGGCAGAATCCGTCACGGCTGTGATGCGTGATATATGGATCTTTAGAAACTGATTTGATCTGAAATTGTGATTGGTTGGGATCCAAGTCATCCTAATCTATAAATAGAGCACTTAGGCTCGAAAATAGGGGACTCTTTGGAGACTTTTTGGGCTGCTACACTTAAGCAAAATTAGGATTCTCTTCTCCTTCTTCTTCTCTTCCCTTAGGTTTTATTTTATGTTTATGTTAATCAAGCTTGTCATCACCATGACAATGCTTGAATAGTAGCTTTATTTCTAGGGATTGGGGCTATGCCCAAGATCTGTTTTATGTTATGAATTGATGTTTTACCTTTGTTTATTTCAATTTTGCTTTAGATCTGATTTCTATTGTTTTAATTACTCTTAAATTCGATGGCCACTTATTTGCGTGTCGTAGATACTCTAAGAAGGAACCTAGCCGTGAACTTTGGTATCGGATCTATAGAATCAGACTTAGGACTTAAATCACGAGAGTTAGAAGCGGTCATTTGAGGGTCAACGAATTGTCACAAAGTGTAAAGGGTTCAATCTAAATTCAACTACCACGAGAGTAGTGGTTGGTTTAATTGGGCACGGTTTTTGTAACCCGAGAGGGAGCATTAACTTATTTAGGATAAATTCGCCTTCAAAGAAATTTTGATAATTGACAAGGATAGTCAATTTAGTAACATGAACAATCTTTTTGTTAACCCAATTCCTAGGAATCTCTTTAGATCTGAAAAACCCCTAAACTGATTTACTTTCCTATTTTGTTTAATTGCAATTTTAAATTTGATTGTTACTTGATTCTTATTTCAAAAATCAAATCTTTTCCAAATCCCTTTTATATAGTCCAGTTTTATCGATTTAATAATTAGTTGTGATTTGAGATCACGGTATCAGTGAGATCGATCTTTTTATTACTTGGCTACGAATCCGGTACACTTACCGGAATCCATTCACACGCTATCACTATTCACAACTCTTAGACAACTTTAATTTTTATATAGGAATTATAATTTTGTTTGGAAGCATTCATCATTACCTGAGACGTGAATAGTTAGTACTACACTAAAATTATCTATGGAAAGATCAATAATATTCTGTTGTGAAGGGGGACTATTTGCTATTCTTGCTTCATAAAGTCAAGCTTGCCATAGCCATGATTACCTAAAAAAAAATCTTAAAATAATGCTAATTAGTTTCATATTTTTTTTATAGTCGAGAGCTCCTTACCTCCTTGCTTGATCAAGTCATTGAACTACAGCTGGTTAGAGCTCCATTTTGGATTCAAGGCAATATTCACACAAACATACCATGCATATACAATAATAAAGAGAAATTGTAAAATTAATACATAATTCACTCTAGAATCCAAGTACATCAACATGCTTATATAACCACACCTAGGCCCTGCGGCTCAAAATTTAGAAGGATTCACATTATGTATAAAATATCTTGTGACCCCCCATTGATTGATACAAATGAACAAAAGCTACTCTTAACTAATATATCTCCCCATGCAAAATACTCTTTGCTAAGTTTAGGGTCTAGTTTCACGGTCTTCTCACCGGGCTTTCACCCAGCAACGCAAACTTCATCTAGGTTCTCTTGCACACACTGCAAGACCTGCAAGAACATGTCTGGGGCAACACACTTACATGTTTGCCAATGTGCAGCACCTCAAAAGAGAGCAACCTATAAATTGGACTACAAAAGCATCAAATTTTATCAACAGTCAATAACATATTAACAAACCACAACTATTATTCTTATAGCATAAAATTATAGATGAAAATTAGCACTATGTTGTTTAACTATGATCGACTTTAACCAAATACTACATTTTACACTGATTTGCCAAAAACTGAATTATATGTCCCTAGCTTGCGCGGTTTGTTAAGTTTGCATAATTTATACCAGGCCTTACCAATTTGACATTGATATGGCCGCTCCACAGCCCATGACAATTCTCAGTTTTAAAAAACTCTGGTTTCCAGCTTATTTTGCCCTCAGAAAAATGCACCCCAAAAATGACATAAGAAAAAGGGGGAAAAAAAAAGAAGAGGAAAATTTATATTATGAAGAATTATCAACATGTCAAATTCTAATGCTTTAAATGATTGCACCATTTTTTCTCTGGCATGCATCAGTCCTCTGCCAATACTCAAGTGTTGAGTAACTGAAGCTCTTCATTTTTTTCTTCATATTTCTATTGAAAGCATACAGTTTATGATAACCAAAAACAATGTTGGGTGGGTTCCCTCCTAAATGGGACCCACTAGATAAAAAGTAAAAACAAAGAAAAAAAAAGGGAATGGTTAATAATGGGCCAAGCCCATGTGGCATTAAAATAAAAATAAAAAAGGGAACTTAAAAAGTTCAAATAAAAAGGAAAGGAAGGGTTTTAGTCAGGGGTGTGTGCCTGACGTGAAAGAAAAATAGGTGAGTCACAGGGGAGGGGTTTCTGCGTGCAGAGAGGAGAAGAAGAAAAGGGAGGAACTTTGTGCTCTTCATCAGATGAGTAAACTATCTCCATTCTTTATGAAATTTTAGTATGTTGTTCCTGGTGTTGAGAGCAATATTTTGATATCATTATATTGTTGGTTTGCCTTCTCTTTGAGCTGAGTTGTTATACCCATTGTTGTGGGATTTCTCTCTTGTTGCTTGCTTGTATCCACCTTTTGGGTGATGTGTTGCTGATTTGGTGTTCCCTAGTATTTCTAGGAAGACTTGGTGTACCAATTATTATTTATAGTGGAAGTTTTTGCTAGACTTGGTCCCGTGGTTTTTATCCCTACACTGGGGAGTTTTCCACGTTAAAAATTGTGGTGTCATTGCTATCTATTTTTCTGCCATTGATATTATCCCGTGGAAGAATATTTTTGTTGTGCCTATTTATTTGCACAGGTGAAGGGAAAAAAATATTTGCTTCATTAGAGATTGTTATCTCTGGCTTTTTCCCAACAAAGTGGTATCAGAGCTTAGGTTGTTCTGTACTGTGCATTTAAATGGAGGAAAATCAAGGGCCAAATATGATTAAGTTGAACTCTACAAATTATACACTTTGGAAGACCCTCATGGAAGATATGTTATACAGCAAAGACTTGTATGATCCCATTGAGGGGGACACTGCTTGACCCAAGGATAAAAATGAAAGTGATTGGAAGAAGATGAATAGAAACGCAGTTGCTTCGATTAGGCAGTGGCTGGATTTGAGTGTATATCCTCATGTAGACACAGAAACAGATGCCCAGAAAATGTGGAAGAAGTTGGCCGAGCTGTATGAGCGGAAGAATGTGCAAAATAAAGCATTTCTGATCCGGAAGCTGGTGAATATGAAATACAAAGAAGGGGATTCAATGGCAGAGCATATGAGTATTTTTCAGAATACTGTGAATCAGTTGACAACAGTAGATATTAAATTAGATGATGAGTTGCAAGCCTTATTGTTGCTTAGTTCCTTACCTGACACTTGGGAAGTTCTGGTTGTGACATTGACTAACTCAGCTCCTAATGGGAAGTTGACAATGTCAGTGGTAAAAGAGAGCATGTTGAATGAAGAAGCTAGAAGAAAGGAGCGTGGTTTGAATGGTACCTTCACTCAGTCAGAAGCACTAGTTGCAGAGTCACGGGGGAGAAGTCAAACCAGACATTTCCATAAGCATGAAAAATCTGACAGTCGTAGCAAGTCAAGAAGCAAGTCCAGGACTAGAAAAGAAGTGAAAAATTATCATTGTGGCAAGGTGGGACACATCAAAAGACAATGCAGGTTCCTAAAGAGACAGAAGTCAAGAGAAAGAGATGAAGACAAAGAGAAGAAAAATGATAAAGACACAACTGCAGTTGCATCTGATAGTGATGTTTACATTGTCTGTGATGATAATTCTATAAATCTAGCATGCCATGATTCCAGTTGGATTGTTGATTCTGGAGCCTCATACCATGTCACTCCTAGGCATGATTTCTTCTCATCTTATACTGCTGGTGATTTTGGCACAGTTAAAATGGGAAATGAAGGGGTATGTAAAATTATTGGTATGGGAGATGTTTGGATTGAAACCAGCATTAGGTGCAAGCTACAATTGAAGAATGTCAGACATGTTCCAGATATCCGGCTCAACTTGATTTCTGTTAAAGCCTTGGATATTGAGGGTTATCATACTTACTTTGGTGGTGGCATATGCAAGCTCACCAAAGGGTCACTAGTGGTGGCAAAAGAAGAAAGCCTCACTACTCTCTACAGGATGCCTGGAAAGTTAAGAAAGGGGGAAGTGAATGCAGTTGAAGATGCTTCTTCTGATTTGTGGCATATGCGCCTTGGTCACTTGAGTGAGAAAGGACTCAACATCCTTGCCAGGAAAAATTCTCTTCCTATGAAAGGTACACCTTTAAATACTTGCTCTCATTGTTTTTTTGGAAAACAACATAGAATTTCATTTCGTAGTTCTGGTCCTCATAGGAGGCCAAGTGTTCTTGATTTAGTTCATACTGATGTTTGCACTATGGATTGTAAGTCTCTTGGTGGTGCTTCATACTTTGTTACTTTTATTGATGATCACTCTAGAAAAGTGTGGGCTTTTGCTTTGAAATCTAAAGACCGGGTACTTGGTGTCTTCAAGCACTTTCATGCAAGTGTTGAAAGAGAGAAAGGAAGCAAGTTGAAATGTGTCCGAGCAGATAATGGTGGTGAATACAGGGGTTCGTTTGAAGAATATTGCAAAGAACATGGAATCAGGCTTGAGAAGACAGTTCCAAAGACACCTCAACATAATGGAGTTGCAGAGAGAATGAACCGTACCATTAATGACAGAAACAGGTGTATGCTCTCTCATGCAAAATTACCCAAATCCTTTTGGGGTGAAGCAATGAGAACTGCAGTGGATTTGATCAACCTTTCTCCTTCTGTGCCACTAGATGGTGATTCCAAACAGAGTATGGACAGGGAAAGATGTCTCTTATAGTCATTTGAGAGTGTTTGGCTGCAGGACTTTTGTTCACATTCCAAGAGATGAGAGGTCCAAGCTCGATGGAAAATCCAAACAATGTGTCTTCTTGGGTTATGGTCATGAAGAGTTTGGTTATAGACTCTGGGATCCAGCTGACAGAAAAATTATCAGAAGCCGGGATGTGATATTTCTTGAAGACCAAACCATTGAAGATTTTGAGAAAGCTGAGAAACAGAAACCGGTTGCCAGAAGTTATATTGATGTTGTGCCTAAACCCCCTACTGGAACTTTTGTTGAAGGGGGAGATATACAGGTAGATGATGGGAATGCAAATGACGACCCTACACCTCACCATGATGAACCAGTTGAAGAGGTTCCATTTGAGCCACCAGTTGAGCCTCAGTTGAGAAGATCTATTAGAGAGCGTCATGCTTCCCAAAGATACACTCCCCATGAGTATGTGATGATCACTGATGGTGGAGAGCCAGAAAGTTATGAAGAGGCTATTGTAAATGTGCACAAGGAAGAGTGGTTGAAGGCCATGCAAGAAGAAATGAATTCCTTGCATGAGAATCACACATTTGAATTGGTGAAGTTGCCTAAGGGTAGGAAAGCACTCAAGAACAAGTGGGTGTTCAAGCTGAAATCAGAAGAGAATAGCTCCCAACCAAGGTACAAATCAAGATTGGTTGTGAGAGGCTTCAATCAGAGGAAAGTTATTGACTTTGAAGAAATTTTCTCACCTGTGATGAAGATGTCCTCTATTCGAGTTGTGCTTGGATTAGCAGCTAGCTTGAACCTAGAGGTTGAACAACTTGATGTGAAGACAACATTCCTTCATGGTGATTTGGAGGAGGAAATTTATATGGAGCAACCTGAAGGCTTCAAGGTCAAAGGAAAAGAGCAGCTTGTGTGCAAGTTGAAGAAAAGTTTGTATGGACTCAAGCAAGCACCAAGGCAATGGTACAAGAAATTTGATTCTTTCATGGAGAAACATGGTTATAGTAAAACCACTTCAGATCACTGTGTGTTTGTGAAGAAATTCCTTGGTGATGATTTTATTATCCTCTTGCTATATGTGGATGACATGTTGATTGTTGGTCATGACACAAAGGAGATTGATTGTCTGAAGAAAGATTTGAGCAAGGCCTTTGCTATGAAGGATTTGGGTCATGCAAAGCAAATCCTTGGCATGAGAATTACTCGTGATAGGAAGAATGGTAAATTGTGGTTGTCTCAACATAAGTATATTGAGAAGGTATTAGAGAGGTTTAACATGAGCAATTCCAAACCTGTTAGTACTCCACTTGCAAGTCATTTCAAGTTGAGCTCTCAACAATGCCCTACAAGTGAGAAAGACAAATAAGAGATGAAGAAGGTTCCTTATGCATCCGCGGTTGGTAGTTTGATGTATGCTATGGTATGCACAAGGCCGGATATTGCCCATGCTGTTGGAGTTGTTAGTCATTTTCTCTCTAATCCTGGTAGAGACCACTGGCAAGCAGTGAAGTGGATTTTCAGGTATCTCAGAGGCACCTCTAGAGTATGTTTATGCTTTGGGGGTGGTCAACCTGTGTTAGACGGCTACACAGATTCAGATATGGCCGGTGATGTTGATTCTAGAAAATCTACTTCTGGATATTTGATGACTTTTGCAGGGGGAGCGGTGTCTTGGCAATCAAGATTACCAAAATGTGTTGCTTTGTCTACCACTGAGGCTGAGTATATTGCCATTACTGAAGCTTCTAAAGAACTTTTGTGGATGCAGAAATTCGTACAAGAGTTGGGCCTCAAGCAAGAGAAGTTTGTGTTGTTTTGTGACAGTCAGAGTGCTATCCATCTCAGCAAGAATCCAACTTTTCATTCCAGGTCAAAGCACATTGAGGTGCGGTATCATTGGATACGAGATGCGCTAGAGATGAAGACATTTTCACTTGAAAATATCCATACTGATGAAAATGGTTCAGATATGATGACAAAGACCTTGCCTATGACAAAGTTGATTTGTTGCAGAAAGATAGCAGGCATGGTTGAGTAGTATCTTCCCACTTAGTCGGGAAGGGGGAGATTTGTTTGGTGGGTTCCCTCCTAAATGGGACCCACTAGATAAAAAGTAAAAACAAAGAAAAGAAGAAAAAAGGAATGGTTAATAATGGGCCAAGCCCATGTGGCATTAAAAAAAAGGGGAACTTAAAAAGTTCAAATAAAAAGGAAATAAAGGGTTTTAGTCAGGGGTGTGTGCCTGACGTGAAAGAAAAATAGGTGAGTAACAGGGGAGGGGTTTCGGCGCGTAGAGAGGAGAAGAAGAAAAGGGAGGAACTTTGTGCTCTTCATCAGATGAGTAAACTATCTCCATTCTTTATGAAATTTTAATATGTTGTTCCTGGTGTTGAGAGCAATATTTTGATATCATTATATTGTTGGTTTGCCTTCTCTTTGAGCTGAGTTGTTATACCCATTGTTGTGGGGTTTCTCTCTTGTTGCTTGCTTGTATCCACCTTTTGGGTGATGTATTGCTGATTTGGTGTTCCCTAGTATTTCTAGGAAGATTTGGTGTACCCATTATTATTTATAGTGGAAGTTTTTGCTGGACTTGGTCCCGTGATTTTTATCCTTACAGTGGGGAGTTTTCCACGTTAAAAATTGTGGTGTCATTGCTATATATTTTTCTGCCATTGATATTATCCTGTGGAAGAATATTTTTGTTGTGCCTATTTATTTGCACAGGTGAAGGGAAAAAAATATTTGCTTCACTAGAGATTGTTATCTCTGGCTTTTTCCCAACAAACAAAAATGCTCAAACTTTAGTATACTTTCATAAAACATATGGAAACAGGAAAGACAATCAGGCTTAGTCATAATCCTAGCCTAATTAAAATAATAGAATGACTGCATTCAATATCTATTTGGTGCTCTAAGTGACAAATATATGTTTGGTATTCTTTCTTTAATAATCAATATATGTAGCAAAGGTATTATGAAATATATAACAGGGGATTTTACGTACATTTAATTTATCTATTTGAATAACATGATATTCTATCAATTTGAGTTATCTATGATTTTAGACTTATTCCATCTAAAAGGTGCATAGCACTTAATATTCAAAGAGTTAGTTTAAGTGACAAGATAGTCCATGAATCACGATGATATATCAATACTTGGTTTAAGAAACAAAAGACAAATAGAGTTGGCAGTTCAAATCCAAACTCAAAGTGAAAATGGCTATAACCAACATTGCGTTCATGGATAAATCTGACCTTGTAAAACTAAGTATGGTTGGACCAAACCGAGCGTGAAAACTGAGAGGCATGTTTCATATGGTGGCTTACAGAGTGTGAGCAGAGTGTGTAACATATTTTACATTGTACATGAAGTGAATATTCAACTAACACAACCTCATTGGAATATACTAAAACCATATTAAAGGGGCATTGAATGTCTGATTGGATTTTTTTTTTGTGTGTTTTTGGTACATACATTTTCTTCTATGAATTTCAAAATGAAAATTAAAATATACAATCAAGTTCTCTAATAATTGCAGAAATGTTAGTTACAACAGAATCATATTTTAGGTGGATGATAACTCAATGAAGAAATTAGGAACTTTATGTTAAATTTTTAATTTAACATGTGTATAATATGTGGATTAGCATTAATTGGTGATTAAATTATAATTAAATTATTAATATATCAATTATAAAATTAATTCTTAATTACGTAACCAATTGGTGAAATTATTGTTGGGTATTTACTAAGAGTGACCCTATGATGGGCTGGGCCATTCTAATGTTAACCCGTTGAGAGGTCCCTACTCTCTGCTGGTAGGTTTAAAAGATTGCCTCCCCATTAGGCATTCCGGTGACACACATACTGAACACCAACCAGAAAGAGAGAAGCAACCCTCTCACATTCTGATCTACTGTAATGGATTCTACGATGCTCCAAGGTACACAATTCTTCTCCTCTCCTTCGATTAACATGTGTAATATGCTATGATTTGTATCTGTATGATGTTCTAAACAAATTAGAATTATAGGTTATCCTTCAATTGGTATCAGAGCCAAATAGATACATATTATAGCTATTTTTCGTTTCCTTTTTGCGTGAAAAAAAAGCCCCAACTTGTTCGATCTCGTTTTCTTGCAACTGGACGAATAATCTTCCAAATCGGTGTTGGGCTTCTCTATCTCGGAGATCACCGATCAATACCCCTCAAAATCACGCAAAACCATAGCCTGTATCTAGAGAACGAATCGGGTCTGTATCGCGGGTCACTTCGACCCGTTTTTGGTTGCTGGGCGAGGAAGATGACCTCTCCCTGCGATGCGGATTCGCCTCGCGAGAGTTTTTCTCGCCTCGCGAACCTGAAATTCGCCCCGCGACTACTCTTCTCGCCTTGTGACCCCGAAGGCTGACTGTTCTAGGAAAATGCAAGGTTTCTGGGTCGCCTCGCGAACACTTGACTCACCTCGCGAGTACTCGCGAGAAGACCAACCGTTGCTGACTTTTCACAATATTCACCCCGCGAGTGTATGCTCGCCTCGCGATTCTGGGCATCAGCATCTGTTGGAATTCCAGATTCGCCTCGCGAGATACTTCTCGCCTCGCGAATCATTTTATATGGTTAAATCCGAAAATATATTGTATTTTTTAATCTTTTGTACTCTCGGTTTTTTGTCTAAAATTTTGTGATTGTTCCCTACTTTTTTGTGACACTTTGATATGTTATACTCTCCTTGATCATGTGTCATATAGATGGAATTAATTTTAGAGCCTTATGTGAATTAAGTTGTGTGTTCTATGCTATATTTGTTATATAATATAATTTTTCTAATGTATAATTGTAGCATGACTATTGATATTTTGTATAGTTATGAACTCACCTATCGTGGGTATAATTATACAAAATTTGTGTTGTTAAATAATTAATTATTCTAATGTGTTATATTTGTATTATATTAATAATAATTATACCCTATCGGTGTACTATTATTAATGTAATTCGTTATTATACATCGTACTATTGTCTTAAGCTTATGTCAATTATGGTTTTCAAGTACCCTATCGGTATTAGAAATTTTGGTGATATAAGTTTTGTTCATTGTATTATTCTTCTTATTATATTTCTTATTTATTATGATTAGGGACCCTTAGGCGGAATTATAATGAATAAGAAATTTGTATAATGGGCAAGATTGGCTGAACATATATATGGAATCATATTACCCTTCAATTCTTAATGATTCCTTATTCTTTGTTTTATGTCAGCCTCCTTCCCAAATTCTGTCAAAACTCTAAATGGGACAAACTATGAGGACTGGAAAGAGTCTCTAGATCTCTACTTAACCATTGCTGACTTGGATCTGGCCTTGAGGGAAGACAAGCCAGCATCTCTCACAAATGAATCTACTGCAGCTCAGAGGAATGCTTATGAGAAATGGGAACACTCTAATAGAGTGTGCCTGAAAGTGATGAAGTATACTATGGAAAAATCCATCAGGCAGAGTATCTTAGAGACCGATAATGCTAAAGAATATCAGAAAGCCGTTGGTGAGAAATTTATGACTTTTGAGAAGGCTCAGAAAAGTCAGTATCTTTCCTTGTTTGACAAGACCAAATATGATGGGGTCAGTGGTGTGCGTGAGCATATCATGAAGCTGATGCACTATTACAACAAACTGAAATCTCTTAAAGTTGAAATTGGCGAAAGTACTTTAATCTACCGGGTTCTTGAATCTCTTCCTTCACAATTCGATGTTATGAAGACCTCTTACAATACACAGAAGGCTGAATGGACAGTGGACGAGATGATTGCCATTGTTACACAAGAAGAAGAGTCCATTAAAAAGGGTAAATCACACAGTGCTCATTTTGCTGCATCTGCTCCAACTCCAACTTCTAATTCAGGTTCAAGATTTGTGAAGAAAGATCAAAAGGGAAAGAAGAAAAATGCAAAGCAGCATCTGCAGGCTAAGAAAAGTTTCTTCAAGGGTAACTGCAAGTATTGTAAGAAGTATGGCCACAAGGTAGATGATTGCTATTTCTTGAAAAAGAAACAAGAGAAGCAAGGTATATTCCTGGCTCTAACATGCTTTGAATCCAATGTCATTGATGTTCCTCCAAATACTTGGTGGTTAGATTCAGGTGCAACCATTCATGTTGTGAATTCCTTGCAGGGGTTCACAAGCTTGAGGAAACCAAGTGATGCTGAGTTTAAAATTATTATGGGAGATGGAGCTGGAGTTTCTGTTATTGGCATTGGAATTGTTTCTTTACTTTTGCCTTCTGGACATAATTTGCTTTTAAGAGATGCTGTGTATGCACCTTCTATGAGAAGGAACTTGATTTCTGTTTCTGCTTTGGATAAATGTGGTTACACCTTTAAGTTTGGTAGTGGAAAATTGATTGTTTGTTCAGATTCTATTTCGGTTGGTTCAGGGGTTTTACGTGATGGCCTTTATATGTTAAATCTACATGACATGTCCGTCAATTCTCTTGTTGGAAACAAACGCAGATAGGATTAATGAACATTCTTCTATGTTATGGCATCGACGTTTGGGGCATATTTCTAGGCCCCGTATTGAGAGGCTAGTCAAGGAAGGTATTCTTCATGATCTAGACTTCTCCGATTTTGATACATGTATTGATTGCATCAAGGGCAAATTTACTGCCAAGGTTAGGAATAAAGCAGCAAATAGGTGTGATGATGTGCTACAGTTGATTCACACCGACCTGTGTGGACCTATTACACCCACTTTGCCATGGGTGGATATGGGTATTTCATTACCTTTATAGATGACTTCTCGAGATATGGATGGATAGATCTCCTTCAAGAAAAGTCTAGTTCCCTAGATGCTTTCAAATCTTTTAAGGCTGCTGTTGAGTTGAAAACAGGTAGGAAGATAAAATGTGTAAGATCTCGAGAGGTGGAGAATTATATGGTAGATATAATGAGACGGGTAGAAACCCGGGACCTTTTGCCGATTTCTTGAGGAATGCGGTATTGAAGCTCAATACACTATGCCTGGTACTCTCGAGCAAAATGGAGTTGCGAGAGGCGTAACCGCACACTTATGGATATGGTAAGATGTATGTTGAGCCATTCATCATTGCCAGACTTTCTTTGGGGAGATGCCTTAAAAACTGTTGTCTACATTCTAAATCAAGTACCCAGCAAGTCTGTACCAAAAACTCCATATGAGCTTATGAGTGGAAAGAAGCCGAGTTTGAAACATTTTCATGTATGGGGTTGTAAGGCGAAGTTAGACCTTATAATCCTCAGTCTAAGAAGCTTGATCTTAAGACTGTTAGTGGTTTCTTTATTGGCTATTGTGTGGGTTCCAGAGGTAGCAGATTCTATTGTCCATCTCATTCTATGCGAGTCGTCGAATCTGATCGAGCGATTTTCTTTGAGGATGACTTGGATAGTGGGAGTGATATACCACGACCAGTTACTCTTAGAGAAGATCGCACCATAGTTCCTATACCAGCTGTTCCTTTTCCTACAGAAGTTATGATTCCAGCTAATGATGATGATCAGAATCTTCAACACGAAGATGGTGTGGCAGCACCACTAGTAGATGAACAAGAACATGATCTTATTGTTGATGAAGTTCCACTGAGACGATCTCAAAGAGTGCGCAGACCTTCCATACCAGATGATTATGTTGTATATCTTCAGGAACATGAGTTTGACCTCAATGATGATGATGATCCTATTACCTTTAAGGAGGCAATTTCTAGCTCTCATGCTTCTGATTGGCTGAATGCTATGCATGATGAGTTGTCTTCTATGTCTCATAATGGTGTTTGGAATCTAGAGGATTTACCAATTGGTTGTAAACCTGTTGGATGCAAATGGGTTTTCAAAACCAAACGTACTCCAGATGGTAAAGTTGAAAGGTACAAAGCCGGACTGGTAGCTAAAGGCTATAACCAAAGAGAAGGCATTGACTATAAGGAGACTTTCTCACCAGTCTCTACAAAAGATGCATTTCGAGTTGTCATGGCTTTGGTAGCTCATTTTGATCTAGAACTTCACCGGATGGATGTGAAGACGGCTTTTCGAATGGAGACCTTCCTGAAGATGTGTACATGGTTCAGCCTGAAGGTTTTACTGAAACAGGCAAAGAGCACTTGGTTTGCAAGCTGAATAAGTCTACTTATGGACTGAAACAGGCCTCCAGACAATGGTATTTGAAGTTTGATCAGGTTGTCACTTCTCTTGGCTTCAAAGAAAATGCCTCAGATCAGTGCGTTTACTTGAAGACTTGTGAGGGTGAGTTCATCATTCTCGTTCTATATGTTGATGATATACTTCTTGCTAGCAGTTGTGTTAAAATTCTGACCGAGACAAAACTTATGTTGAGTAGCCACTTTGATATGAAAGACCTTGGTGATGCTTCTGTTGTTTTACGCATCCAGATTTATCGTGATAGGTCACGTGGTGTTCTTGGATTGTCTCAAAAAGGATATATTGAAAAGGTCCTCAAAAGGTTTAATATGCATTCTTGCTCCCCATGTGCTGCACCTGTTCAAAAGGGTGAGGAAAAATTTTCTAAATCTCAATGTCCTCAAAATGATGTAGAAATAAATGAAATGGAAAAAGTCCCATATGCTTCCGCTGTTGGCAGTTTAATGTATGCTCAAGTTTGTACTCGTCCCGACATTGCTTTTCTTTGTAAATGCTTTAGGGAGATACTTGAGCAACCCAGGTTTGGGTCATTGGAAAGCCGTAAAAAAGGTCATGAGATATTTGCAGGGAACCAAAGATTATATGTTGACCGATAAGAAGTCTGATCAACTTCAGGTCACTGGTTATTCTGATTCTGATTTCGCAGGTTGCCCTGACGACCGAAAATCTACTTCTGGCTTTATTTTTATGATGGCAGGAGGAGCTATTTCTTGGAAAAGCGTCAAACAGACGCTTACAGCTACTTCTACCATGGAAGCAGAGTATGTTGCTTGCTATGAGGCTACTTGTCAAGCCATGTGACTGAAAAATTTAATTTCTGGCTTTCATATTGTTGAAAGCATATCTAGGCCACTTGTGATATATTGTGACAATATTGCTGCTGTGCACTTCTCTCATAACAATAGAAGCTCTTCTCGCACTAAGCATTTTGATGTGAAATATTTGTTCGTTAGAGAGAAGATTCAGGAGTTTCAGACTCGTATTGAGCATATTGATACAGGAAACATGCTTGCTGATCCACTAACCAAAGGCTTAACTGTTGGAATATTCCGGAATCATGTAATTCATATGGGCTTAGTTAAGTCTTTTGATGTATTGGATTAGTGGGAGTCTGAAACCATTATTTGCCCATTATCATTTTTATGAGATATGTAAATTGACATCACTCTTGTTTTCATATCTCTTATAGCATTTTAAGATGCTTGGACCATTCTTGAATTGCATATTTCTCTTTATTAATTATATGCAATTTTATATTCATCATTCTTTATGTGAGATATGAGTCTTTAGCATGTATGATTTACTTCCCTATCGGATACTATTTCTGCATTGTTAAAGCTTATATTTCTTATACTGCTGGTTAACGTGTGCTTTGATCGTAACTGGTATTTCTTTTTAACAATTGTTATATTTTAATAATTGATTAATGCTATCCAAGTGGGAGAATTGTTAAATTTTTAATTTAATATGTGTATAATATGTGGATTAGCATTAATTGGTGATTAAATTATAATTAAATTATTAATATATCAGTTATAAAATTAATTCTTAATTACGTAACCAATTGGTGAAATTGTTGTTGGGTATTTACTAAGAGTGACCCTATGATGGGCTGGGCCATTCTAATGTTAACCCGTTGAGAGGTCCCTACTCTCTGCTAGTAGGTTTAAAAGATTGCCTCCCCATTAGGCATTCCGGTGACACACATACTGAACACCAACCAAAAAGAGAGAAGCAACCCTCTCACATTCTGATCTACTTAATGGATTCTACGATGCTCCAAGGTACACAATTCTTTTCCTCTCCTTCGATTAACATGTGTAATATGCTATGATTTGTATCTGTATGATGTTCTAAACAAATTAGAATTATAGGTTATCCTTCACTTTATTCCAAGCAGCCATGATATAGCATAAATGATGAAGTTCCTGAACATAAGTGTGCCAAGCATCAAACATAATGCTCTCCAATCTGGAACTTTTTTTCAATTTGAGTTAGAAAGTTCAAATAATCAATTCTAACCATAAATAAAGTACATAACCAACCGAAGTGATATTCAAGTCTAATAAGAAGTTGTACTACCAAGCAAATATGTTATTATATGTCATTATCAGATCATGTTCGCATGCTGAAGATACAATACGTTTTTACATCTAACTGCAAAATTATCATTTGGCATATGTTATAGAAAGCTAAGTCATGCAAGTGGAAAACTAATCCTGCAAAATATATTATAGCAGCATACCAGGTTACATCAGGATTTTCATTTTCTTTGCAGAGTGATGGAACCTTCTTCCTCCTTAATTCTTATATGTCGTTTCCTTCAGGATTTTGATATATTTTAACTCCAACTTCGCCAACATAATCACTTTTCTGCGCCATAACATTCCAACAAATAGATGTCATCAACATGGTCATGGATGGAACAAAAAAGATGTTAGTGTCACTTGTATGACATTGCAATTGTTATGTAACGATGTAGAGCATGATTCAAATCTCTAGCAAGCATTGCTAGATCTGATTATGTATTTCAATATTTTCTGTTAAATGGAAATGTGCATCTCATATCCTATTGTTAAGTACAAAATGTATGAAGCACACTACACACTCTATAGTAGCATTATGACACATTATAACCGACAAATGCTAAGCTGTCTAAACCTATGTTCTGTTTTACAAAAATCAAAAAAGAAAAAGGAAATAGAAATAGAGGCAAACACACAAAAAAATGAGAGACAAAGAAAGAGCAAACACAGTTACTACCCAGATACTCTGCCACTTTCCACCTTCTCATTTTCACTCCTATCAAGCACCACATCCAAAATCCAAAAGTGCTAATGATGAAGATTCCATAATACTATCAGCAAGTTGAAGTGAATGCACAATTTGCCAGAATAGCCAGGTTCTGTTTATCTGCTGTAATGGACCATCTAAGTCTAATAATTTTCTGAGTCTATTAGAGGAAAAAAATCCCTAACCGGTAAACAGTATTGTTGTGTCACCCTATGCTGAAATGCATTCAACACCAAGATTGAATTCCAAGAGTAAGGTCATAAAAAAAATGCATATGATAAATTGATAATTAATTGAAACACACATACAAAGAACATTGAGGGGGTCAAATCACCAAGAACTTTCAGGGGCTCAAACAGCTAACTATAAATTAATCTTGGTATTCTTTTCTCCCTCTAAAATTAAAATTACTAATGCAAAAAATACATGATGATGATATTGCAGATTGGAGGTAGAGAGAGATGTTACCTGTTGGAGAAAGAATATGAAGGTAGGCTGGAAAATCCAGGTTGATTGGTGATGTTTCTCCACTGCTCTTCAAGTATCCAGCTAAACAAACATGACTGAAGTTTAACTAACGAAAGTCCGGGGTCTATTACTAACCCAAAAAGAATGCAAATACACACTAGAGTATGTCAAAGGATCCACAGATTTCCCAAATCAGGATCACCACACGAAAACATGACAGGAATATCTTTTCTGCAATAATTGAGCTAATTTCATTATACTTGTAATATATACCCAATGCTTCATAGACCATCAAAATGAAAAGCATGTGCATTGGACATATATTAAATAGAGCATATAGTCATTGTTAAGCACAATACAACAATTTAGAGCATCTCTCATTGTCATCTGCATACTTTCCACTCAAAATGCATTTCATATACCACACTTTCCATTTCAAAAAACACTCAAATGACCATATCAGTTTCTCTAAAAACACAAACTTGCTCTAAGTGAATAACTCCATGAATGGGATGTACTTATCAGGAGTGTGATAATTTCAAAGTGTCCAAGCAAATCCTGAAAAGGACCCTCAAAATTTGAAAACTGTGTGGCAAACAAAAAAACAAGAAGAAGAAGGAACATTTTCAGCAAATAGAATATTATTTTTGGAATATCAATGTTTAGTTTCTTCAAGTTGTCATACATAATTATAATTATATCTGGTATATTTTGTGGGAACATTTTATTTTTTTAGTCTTCCCAAGTTCCCACATATTCAAATTCCAAAAATTTTGCAAGTAATACTCAATTTATAAACAAATCAATTTTCAAATAACCATTATAGAAGATTTTAAGACTCCTTACAGAATCGTTAGTGAGGTTACCTTTAAATAAGCTAAAAGAAAAAAAAAAAAAGGAAGTTAGGAGGGATTGCTTTTGCCTGACAGCATTTCAATGCTAATGCCCTAGCCTAATGTCAAAGGGTTATTGACCTATCAAGGGTGTGTGGTGTAAAATAATGCTCTATAGATTAGAATGTGATATTCCTAGATTTTTCTGCACTGGTTGATGATAGCCAAGCCACCTTGAAGACAGTTTTGCATATATATATATATATATATATATATATATAGACACACACACTAATGACATAGAAACTGTTTTTGCTATGATTCTAGAAGTAAATATCTCTAGTAGAAGGGCTGGCACAAGACAATGACCAAGAGAGAAGAATAGGACATAACTGGTTAAAATACATAGATCCTAAGGTCAACAGAAATGAAAGCTTAGATAATACAAAGAACTTATAGGTTCATTGAAGTTTAAGTCTTTTAGGGAATGGAATCAGTATTAGTGACAACATTAAATGGCTTTCAGAACAGTCCCAAGGATTCTGAGGTGTACACTTGGTCTGGATTCATGGTGGTATTACCAGCAGATGGCAAGACACATTTTTTAAAACATAAGGGATTGGTCAGGAGAAAAACTCTGAAACAGTAATTTGGTTCTTAACCTGCTGGTCAATTTGGCTTTTGAGAAATGGTTTTAATTTTAAACAGGAAAAGTTTGATCTATTCCATATTCTAGGCATGATCAAGGTAAGAGAGCATGGAATTGGTTCCAACACAGAGGGAGAGGTAGCAGCTTATGTTTTTCTGATTGGAATATCTCACCTATAGAATGTATGAAATCATGTGTTTAAATTCTGGTACCAGGACTGTTGTACTGTGGTCATTCATACATTTGCTTGCTGCTATAAATAAGTATAGTAAACACATGCTCCAGCCTCCAGGTATGCTGGTCATTGAATGCTGGAAATTTTTTGCCTAAATTGTTGATCTGTTTCAAGAGTATCAACACTTTCCATGATGGAATTAAATGCAGACCAGCAACGGGACTATTTTGGGATCTTATCACATCAACAAGAACCTCTATTGTATTTCCTTCTCGATCAAGGAATCAAGTCTGTAATGGGATCAGTCTTTTAGGGGTCCATATATTTTTTTAGTTATTTCAACGGGAGTAGGCTATTGTAAAAGAAATACTCCAACATTTTAGCCGGTATTTTACTTGCATCTTGCCTATAATTTTTTATGCTTTTTTGTATGTGGGCTAGAATACCCTTGTACTCACGTCAATATACTCTTCAAATTACCACTGGCTGGCAAACTGAAAGTATTAGAAGTAAGAAATTGAAAGGCTCTTTAAATCACTTGTGTTATTAGACTATGATGTGGCTCACTGAACCTATATGAGGATTGCCAATGCAATGGTTACTACCATGGATTTTTTCTTTGTTTTTTGTTGGAGACTTCATAATATCTTCCATTTGGATAAGGCCTAAAAAGGGGTTTAGAAAAAGAAAAGGAAAACCAAACTCAGATCCTCAGTACAATATAGCGGCATATATTTGGATGAAGTATAATAGTGTGAAGAATTTCTTGTACCTAACTGGAACAAATCAGTCATCCAGTAAAGAAAACCAATGAATCATTTCAATCATTTATCACAGTAACAAAAAGATAGTGTATCCCCACGTAACGTTGTCATAGCATGAGTACATAACTGCCAGACAGATTACATAAAGATGGAAGGAATAGCCCGGTTCTATTTGTCTGCTGTAATGGACCATCTAAGTAATTTTCTGAGTCTATCAAAGGAAGCTTATATTTGAATTACATGTTAATGTGTTGTATCAACATGATAACGAATGTATTAATCCTTATTTTGAAATATTATTATGTTTATTATGATTAATAAAATTACTATCATATTTTGAATTGTATCCTTAATCAAGTTCATTATTTTATCGAAATTGATCCTATATTATTTTGAATTGGCACCTTACTATGATTAATATGTTTTCAAAATAATTAATATGACCATTTCAAATTGCTTAACTTATTTATTCTTTCCTTCAAAAAAAAAACTTATTTATTCTGCGTCCATTTTCTAATTATTGATTCCATACTTGCTTGCTAACATGATTATTCATCATGTTGTTTATACTGATTGATTGCCGGCCTGCTATATTCTTTTTTTTTCTATTTTAATTACATGCAATGGTTTGGTAATAGAAATTAGCACATATGAGTAATAACACATATGAGAAATGTTGATTACTTGTTTTCTGCTATTGATCATTAATGACATGATTTTATGCTACTTGCTTATGATTTTCAATTGTGTGTCTCAGTTTAAGAATGATACATATTATGAGTTTTTATTATTTTTACTTCTCGTCGTGGGTTTTTCAGGACATGACTGATTTGGTTGATTTAAATTGAAAAAATCATTATCAAGCACTTGTTGATAATCTTCTAAATATTGCCCTCTCTTTACATTAATGTGGATTGATCATTAGGTTTTTTTTTTACAGAACCATTAGGGATTTTAATTTACATGAAAGTCAATAGTTTTATATTTTAGACAATTGATGATTCTAATCATTATTTTGAATATAAATCAGTTTAAAAATTGGATTTAATTGATACACACTGACAGTGTAAAGATTTTTTACACTGTCAACCAATCAGAAATTGATAAATCATTAAAAATCTTTGACTCTTATCATAACCACCTTAAAAGTCATTCAAACCATGATTTCTGGTTGGTTGCAGTGTAAAAAACTTTACACAGACAGTGTACAACAATTAAACTCTTAAAAATTATATATTAATGATATCTTTATTACATATTGTTATAATTAATAATCATTAATATAATTGATTACATCGATGAAATTCTTTTTTAATTGTAGATAAATGCAGAATCAATCAAATCAATCAAAGCTGAAAATTGTTATTTAACAATACATTTAAACAAATAAGTTCGAAATTATTATTGATAGAATTAAAATAAATTTGCTTTTAGAATTTTTATTATTACTATTAACTATTATTAATCACAGTATTCAAATAACTTCTTTGATTCAATTTGAATTATCAGGATCATTATATAATCACGATATTCAAATTATTATTAATTATGGTAATTTTGATTTTTGGTATTCTAATAATTAATGGTAATCAGAATTGTATTCAAATATAAACAATGACTATCGAATACAATATTAATTAAAATTATATAAAAATAAAATAAATGTAATCAAAGCACCAAGGCAAAATAGTTTTTAACTGTTGACATTTAGATTTTGAATTTATGAGAGCGTATTTTGGCATGGAAGTTTCATAATTTGATCAAAATTGTAAACAATTAATTCTGATATAATAACTATTTATTTTAAGAATATTTTAATCAACATATTGAGTTTAGATTGGTTAGCTTTCTCTGAAATGAGCTTCTCTCATGGCTTTCTTCTCAGATTGCCCGTGGGAATTTCTTTTCCCTGATCTTCCCTCAAGTCATAAGGTTGCCTCGATAGCTGATCATCATCAGGATCTGAATGCTTCTCAGAGTGATGATAAAGATACATCAAAAATTGTTCTGGAAAGTGCTCCAGTTAAGCCATCTTTTGCACAGGTGGTGAACAACTCCATGGATATCTCCTTGTCTCAGCTGCCAATGCCAAGGATGAAGGGTGATTCAATTTCAATAAGAATTTCTGAGGAGGAGTACAAGATTGGCCTTGAGAGTGCCAAGAATTGTCTCCGTGGTCGACTGTTGATGGTGAAAGGTAATCAACCCATCAAGGCCAGTGATTTGCGTGCCAAACTATCCCTGCTTTGGAAGCCTGAGGCATATTGGCAAATGAAACCTTTGGGCAAAGGATATTTTGAGTTTTACTTCTCATCTCAAAATGACTTGAGAAGGGTTTGGTCTTCCGGTTCTTGGAATGTTAATCCTGGAACCCTAAGGCTATCAAGATGGATTTCGGATTTTAATCGGAATACACAAAAACAGTCTCAGGTTCAGTGTTAGGTTAGGATTTTTAATCTGCCAATGGAGTATTGGAGACCAAGGATATTGTTTGAGATAGCTAATGGTATTGGTACTCCAATTGCTCTAGATGAGGCTACAAGATTGCGGTCTTTGGGTCATTTTGCAAGAATCTTGGTAGAGATTTGTGACACCCGAGGCTGACGAGGACGGGGAGTGGTCGTCGGTGCACGAAAGCACAGACAAGGAGCGGCTCCTGGAAGGATTATAGGCGGATGGATACATGAATGAACCGATTACACACCAGAATGAGAGGGATCCTGAGACTATGTAGGTATGGGAATTGATTGGTACTACTTATACCAACAAGATGCATCTTCTTTTCGAGAGCCCATCACTTAAGAACTCCACAGTTAAGCATGCATGACTAGGAGCAATTATGGGATGGGTGACCTCCTGGGAAGTTTTCCCAGGAAGCGTGTGAGTGAGGCTTTCGGGAGCCCATCACTTAAGAACTCCACAGTTAAGCGTGCTTGACTAGGAGCAATCTTGAAAGTTTTCCCGAGAAGTGTGTGAGTGAGGACAAAGCATGCTGAAAACTAAAAGACCCATGTTGGTTTGTGGGGACAGTCGTCAACCTATAAAGCAGACAGGGATGTTACAAGATTGATCTCAAGAAGAAAGTGCCTTATGAGATTATGGTGGAGAGAGAAGAATATGCTTTCTATGTGGAGTTGGATTATGAAAATTTACCTGCTTAAGCCGCCAAGAAAAGCCTATATGTCCTTGCAAATTTGAGTCAACATGGTGCAGACAATGCGAGTGTTGAGAATCAGAGGGTGGACGGTGCTGGGCATAGTTCTTCTCCTCACAAGGAAGGTCATGTGGATGGTGCTGGTCGAAGTCCTCCTCATGAGAAGGGTGATTTAGGGTTTGATAAGGAAGGTGATATAAGTCCTACTATTGGCCTCCCACATTTTGATATTGTTCCTAATAGAGGGGATAGGGTCTTTGAGATTCCAAGGGAAACAAATGTTGAGGGTGACTTTCCTAAGATTCATCAGGTTCAAGTTGGTTCTAATCAAAATTGTGAGGATGATAATGAATCAATAGAGACTGTATATGATGAGTCTCAACCAAATTTGAATAACAATTCAGGATCTGAAGATATGCCATCTTTGGTTGAAGATTCAATTTCTAATCATCATACTCAGATTAGTCCTGACTCCTTGGAGGGTAATGTGCATTCTAATTATTCAATTTCTCCAGAATTTGTCTCTGAGCCAATGCCAGAGAATGTTAGAAATGATTTGAAAATTGTTTCAAAATATTGGGCTGATGAGGACACTGAGGATGCTGAAGCTGATCCCTCTCCCAAAGGAATTAGAGCTCAAGATGGTAAGGAATCTAAGTATACTACTTTGGTTTCCAAATCACAAAAAGAAAAAGCAGAAACAGAAAAAGAAGAAAGAGGCTGCCAAAGCTGAGTCATATAATACACCCCAAGGGTTGATCCAGGTAATATTGTTCCATGAGAGTTTTCTATTGCAATGCAAGAGGCCTAGGTAATTTAGAAACTAGGCTTATGTTGAAAAAATTATGTTTAATAAACAAACCAGATATTGTTTTGTTAGCTGAGCCTATGATTGATTTTGAGCAAATTAATATGTCTTTTTGGAGGAATATAGGTTTGAAGCCTTTTGCTTTTAATGATAGGGGAGCTGGACTTCCTAATTTATGGTGTTTGTGTGTGCTGACCTTAGATCCTGATATCATTTATAGATCTGCCAAGTTTTGTGCTTTTTCTATTGTTTATAATAGTCAAAATCTGTTTTTTGCTGCTATTTAAGCATCAAACCTGTACCAATTGAGAAGAGTGCTTTGGAAAGATTTAGATAAGTTGGAAAAGAATTTTATCGGTACATGGTCATTCATTGGCGATTTTAATATCGTTCTTGGTGCTCATGAGAAGAGGGGTATATGTTTGCCTCTTAAGGTCTCTTGTGATGACTTTAATAAATGGACTACTGCTGGAAAATTTAGTCACATTGTTACCAGGGGTTCACCCTTTACTTGATCCAATAACAGAATAGGCAGTGAATTTACTGAGAACAGATTAGATAGGACCATTGTTAATGATGCGTGGCTGGCCTTTTGGAATAGTATTTCGTGCTACACTTTAACAAAATGTCATTTAGATCATTATCCTATTATGATCACTCAACATGTGGGGGCTCAATCTAATCCTTCCATTTTTAAATACTTAGATATGTGATCTGAAAATCCTGATTGTCAATCAATTGTTAAGGAGGTTTGGTCTAGGCAAGTAAAGGGTTGTCCTATGGTTGTTTTAAGTAGAAGTTAAAACTGCTGAAACCAAAGTTCAAAGTTTGGAATAAATAGGTTTTTGGGGATGTGAATCAAAATGTAAATAGTGATTTGGAGCTGGTTAATAAGGTTCAGAGCCTGATCGCTAAAAATGGATTCTAAAGGGATCTTCAAGATCAGGAAGTTCAGGCTCAGAAAGATCTGCAGATAGCTCTGTCCATTGAGGAAGCTTTGTGGAGGCAGAAGTCTAATCTGAAATGGTTTAGTTGTGGTGACAGAAATACTTCATATTTTCATAGAATTGCCAAAATAAAAAGTTCTACAAAACAGATGTCTATTTTGAGAAATGGGGATAACATTTTAGAAATTTCAACTGATATTGAACATCATGTTTTACAGTATTATACTAGTCTTTCTGCATCAAAAAACCGGTGTTTTGTCACTAGTCTGATTGAGAAGTCCATCCCTTCTATTGTCTCAGTTGTAGATAATACTATGTTAACCAACACACCTACTGTTAATGAAGTTAAAGGGGTTGTCTTTTCTTTCAGTGGCTCAAGTGCCCCAGACCTTGATGGTTTTGGAGGATCATTCTACCAAACCTACTGGGATATTATATAAGAGGACTTGTATAAGTTTTTTTTACACTTCTTTAAGAGTAATTGGATCTTACCTAGTTTAAATTCAAATTTGGTAACTCTTATTCCAAAATTTGCATAAGCTGATAGGATAGAGGACTATAGACCTATATCTTTAGCCAATTTCCAATTTAAAGTAATAACAAAAGCTTTGGCAGATGCTCTCTACTATAGCACCTAGAATAGTTTCTCCTCAATAGAGAGATTTCATTAGAAGGAGGCAGATTTCTGAGTGTGTTTGTATTACCTCGGAGGTTGTTGGTTCGTATGTATGAAAGAACCCAAAGAAGATCCCTAAAACAATACACAAAAGACTGCACAGTACCAAGAAATAGAGTTTCACAAACTAAACCCAATACACCTGATGTAGAAGAAATACTCTAGCAAACAACCGGCAAGAACTAATTCGCAAAACAGCAAAAATAAAAGCACAGCAATATGTGGTAATTGAATTACCACAGTAGGTAATTCAATTACAGCAGCAAGAAAAAAGAAAGGGAAGAAGAGATAGAGAGCACACACACAGCTTAGTGTGGTTAACCCAATGTGGCCTACATCCACGGGAGAGAGCCTCCTCCACTAAGAACTTTGATCAAGATTACAATAGAGATCCCTTGGATCTTCACTCCATGATGCGTGATTTTTAGAATATAAAGGCAAGTGCACCTCGTCGCAATCAAGTAATACGGTGGTGAGACCGGTTATCGTATCCACAGGGATCGGATGTCAATTACCAATTCGCAAACTCAACAACTATCTAAACTTAACTAAAGTATGAGGGATTAAACAGAAAATAAAGAAAGCAAAACACTATTTTTGGTCTTTTGGGAATTTTATCGAACACTTGGAAAGCAAACAGAGATGTGGCTAAGATTGTTAGGGTTAGACTACACTAATCCTCCCTTAATTGCAATGAAATGGTTATCAACACAAGTCCTAATTCAATTATGACAATCAAGCCTTTTCTAAAATACTCAAGCCTAATTCCTTAGGTGCATTGAGCCTAAAACCCCAAATTAAACCCTAATTCCTTAGGTGGATTAACCTGAGATTTTGCATTAAGTCAAGACTTATAAGATTGCAAGCATTCAACACCTATTCCTAGATTCTTGAACTACTTGGCATATGATTCATGAGCATGCCTTAACACCAACCTTCCAGTCATCTATCAAAGCAACATATCATTCCTATGGGTAGCTAATCCAAGGAAAGCATTAAGAACAGAATCACATACTCATAAAGAAATAGAGACTTGCATTAAACACCAAATCAAATACAACAAATTCAGAAAAGCTACATCTAACCCCAACAATGGGGGATCAGTTACTCATATTTACAGAAAACCAAACCAGGGAAATAGGAGAAAAGGAGAGGAGAGACTCCATGGGAGCTTTCCTTCTTCTTCACAGCAATTCCTCTCAGCAACTCCCCTCTAGGGTCGAAACCCTAGCTCAGCCGCAGCTTCCAAGTCCCCAAATGCTCTCTCCACCAAAAGCCTTCTTTTCTGCCCTAAAATGGCAACTTATACCAGTCAGTGCTGCGCGCATTCGCGAGGCGAGACATGTCTCGCGAGGCGAATATTAAAAATCTGCTTCAGAGAATTGATCTCTCGCGAGGCGAGAGTTTCTTCGCGACGCGAGACCGAAAGGTTTTTCTTCAATACGCCCGTGAGGAGCATCGGGGCACTGGCGTGATGGCTTCGTTTTGCAGACTCGCGAGGCGAGACATGGGTTCGCGAGGCGAACCGAGAAAGGCTTGCATTTTCTCCAACGATCGGCTTTCGGGGTCGCGGGGCGAATCCAGGCTCGCGGGGCGAATCACCAGAATTCTGCTTGGCTCAATGTCTTCTCTTTTCAGGCTCTTTTCCATCCAAGCTCCATCAAGGCTAATTTCTGAGCATTTTTCCATTAAATCCTGCAAAACAACACACAGAAACCATCTCATCCATTCCAAAGGAAAAACTATACAAAATCAACACTAAATTGGACTAACTATATGCAAATGCATGCAGAAATGTACATGGAAAATGAGGTGAAATCGCACTCATCAAATCACCCCAAGCTTAAGACTTTGCTTGTCCTCAATCAAAAACTAAGGCTAGAAGATGAAAATAATCAGAGCAATGATAGTGAACTAAGAACCCGAGTAAAATGATCCAAGTAACAGGCATTCAATTATTTCAGCAAGAGACAATCAATTCAAGTCCAATTAGGGGCTTAAGTTTCCTAGACTCACATTCTCACTGATTCGGGTACTCTTGCTCACTTGAAGCTCACCCCAAGCTTGTTTATTTGCTTGGCTCTCTTTCTTACCTCACTCACTCAAGTGTTCAAGTATATATAACAATTCGCTCCATTTTCCTCAAGGAATGATTCCTACCATATGCTTGACTATCAACCAAATCTCCACTTTATTTATGAAAACACTTAAGAATCAAGAGGTCTTTATTTGGTTGTAACGTGGCCATGGGATTAATCTTTAGGTGGGGATAACAAGAAAGGGACATTCCAAAAGGCTACATAAACATCAAGCATTGCAAACATGACCTTCTAAAATACCTTCTTGGGTTTTCAATTCATTTTTCCACCTTTCTTTTCTTTCTTTTTCTTTTTATTTCTCATTTCTTTTTTGTCATCCCCTTCTCTATTTATTTTTCTTTTTCTTTTGTTTTTCTTTTATTTGGAGAAGGGGAGATTTTTCAGCTCAAGAGAATAATTTTTTTTTTCTTTTTTTTTTTTCTGATTCTTATCCCAAACTTTCAACTACCTTTTTTTCACCCTTTTTGTAATAATTTAGAAGGTCCCTTATCAAGTATATGTATCAAAATTTTTTAGGGTACCAAGAAAAGCGTTTTATTCATTCAGGCTCAATTTTTGGGCAACTAAGGGGTAGCATTTCATCATTCAAAACTCAGAAGGCCAGAAAAATACCTATTGCCTCAATCATTTTCAAAATGTTTTCAAAAAAAAATTTTAAGCTTTAAAATGGTTTTAAGTCAAGTTCTAGAGAAAACAAACCAAGAGGAATAACACTCTACACAAAGAATGGGGGCAGATTTAGTGAGTACCCCCTAATGGCTCAAAAGCTCACATTTATCAGTTCAAGAACCAGTGAGAAACACAAGTCTAAAGAAACATATGCTAATCATCAACTATCCACGATCATCTCAAGCATATTTAATGAAGCCATATCACAAGAATAGAAAATCAGGGTCCAAGAATTCACTATCACAGAAAAATTGGCACTTAGCTCTCACAATCATAAGCTCAATCTAAACAGGGGTAACCGAATCATGCGATCATGCCAACTTAAGCCTATATGAATGCAATATTTACAATACAAGCAAAAAGATTACCCCTACCCCAAGCTTAAAGATTTACATTGTCCCCAATGTAAACAATCAAGTTGGAGAGAGGAGAAGAAAAATAAAATAAAGCAAAAAATTGGAACGGCTTACCAAGGCGGTAGCGGGTGTTGGCTCACATGCTTTTTGGCTTTGTTTCTCCCTGCTCTTTTTGCTTCTCCTTCCTTCCTTATTACCCTGCAACACTTGGCAATTGACAATTTATTATTTTCCTCTTGAGCTTCTCAAATTATTCAAGAGGTTGAAAATCAAAAACAAAAACTAACTAAAGAGAAGGGTTAAGAAACTTGGGTTGCCTCCCAATAAGCGCTTCTTTAACGTCACTAGCTTGACTTATTAAGAAGCATCCACCTGGATCCCATAACCTGTGGTATAAGGACCAAGGGATGCTAACCATGTGAGATCCTTCAATCGGATCCCACGGTTTGCAGCATAAATATGGGAGTGAGCGCTTGAAAATCACGGTGACCTCACCAAATGTGGTGAATTTCTCACTCCCTCTTGGGTCAAAATTGACCCCTTCATCCATAAAATCTTCCCAATAGAAATGGGGTTCAACCTCTTGGACTGGCCATAGTGCCTGCATTTTTAAAGATCCAAAATCTGGTTTCTCAGGCAGAGGCATGAACTCCATTGTTGACTGCTTTAAAATGTGAGGTGGCAAACAAGTCGAGAGGATCATTGGTGCTGTTCTGGCTTCTGTACAATCTTCACTCTCAGCATTACCAAATCCATCACCTTCCAAATATGCAGAAATCTCCGCACAAACCACACAAGTGTTTCTCCCATCACATTCCACACATGCATTGGAACTAATAGCATCATCTAATTCCAAAAGTTTTTCATCATTCCCAAGCATGGTGAAATAGATGTCCTCCAATTGCCTCTTCTCGTCAGGCTCTTTAGTCAAGGGTTCAATGGGGAATGGTGCAACTATGTTATCCAAAACAGGGTCTTCACTTCTTGACTTGGTTGCTCCCACTTCTTCTTCTTCCTCCTCATCCATTTTGGCATCATCTTCATCATCATCCATCAAGTTCCCATTTGGCATTTCGGATAGTTGGTTAGAGAGTTCCTCAATACGTACCCCGAGACTTCGAATGGTATCTTCTTGGTTTTCTAAACTTTCCATTGTTTTTACCATGAAGCTCTCCAAAATATCCTCTAAGTGAGACCGACTATCCGGAATAGGTTGCTCAGAATTGACTGCGAATTCGGATTTGAAGTTCTCCCAAGCAACTTCCAATGGTGATGGTTGTGCTTCATATGTAGGTGTGGAAGATTCCCAATGTTCCTCTTGCTCAATCCAAGTATTGTTTGGAGGGTTCCCCCACCATGGAGTAGAAGTGTTGGGAAATTGATTTCCCCATTCAGAACAACCTACCATTGGTGGAGGAGAGATTTGTGCCCTTGACAGCTCATCACTCACTTGTTGGATGTTTATGGCCAACTGCAGCATATCTACCCGCAGCTGCAGCTCAGATATTTCCATTTCCGCATCAGATGGCTGATAATAATTGTAGTCCATGATCCTGTCTAATCAATTTTTCACCTCACAAACAATTAAGCCCAAGATCAAAGAAACACAAAAACAACTATATACAAAACTAATAAAAGAAAGATATCAATTATATACAGAAAAATAAAATAAAAAATGTCTAAATTAGTTATCTCATTTGTTACTACTGATATTGGCAAAGCCAATCCCCGGCAACGGCGCCAAAAACTTGATGCGTGATTTTTAGAATATAAAGGCAAGTGCACCTCGTCGCAATCAAGTAATACGGTGGTGAGACCGGTTATCGTATCCACAGGGATCGGATGTCAATTACCAATTCGCAAACTCAACAACTATCTAAACTTAACTAAAGTATGAGGGATTAAACAGAAAATAAAGAAAGCAAAACACTATTTTTGGTCTTTTGGGAATTTTATCGAACACTTGGAAAGCAAACAGAGATGTGGCTAAGATTGTTAGGGTTAGACTACACTAATCCTCCCTTAATTGCAATGAAATGGTTATCAACACAAGTCCTAATTCAATTATGACAATCAAGCCTTTTCTAAAATACTCAAGCCTAATTCCTTAGGTGCATTGAGCCTAAAACCCCAAATTAAACCCTAATTCCTTAGGTGGATTAACCTGAGATTTTGCATTAAGTCAAGACTTATAAGATTGCAAGCATTCAACACCTATTCCTAGATTCTTGAACTACTTGGCATATGATTCATGAGCATGCCTTAACACCAACCTTCCAGTCATCTATCAAAGCAACATATCATTCCTATGGGTAGCTAATCCAAGGAAAGCATTAAGCACAGAATCACATACTCATAAAGAAATAGAGACTTGCATTAAACACCAAATCAAATACAACAAATTCAGAAAAGCTACATCTAACCCCAACAATGGGGGATCAGTTACTCATATTTACAGAAAACCAAACCAGGGAAATAGGAGAAAAGGAGAGGAGAGACTCCATGGGAGCTTTCCTTCTTCTTCACAAAGAATTCCTCTCAAGAACTCCCCTCTAGGGTCGAAACCCTAGCTCACCAGACTTCCAAGTCCCCAAATGCTCTCTCCACCAAAAGCCTTCTTTTCGCCCTAAAACGGCAACTTATACCGATCGGTGCTGCGCGCATTCGCGAGGCGAGACATGTCTCGCGAGGCGAATATTAAAAATCTGCTTGGAGAATTGATCTCTCGCGAGGCGAGAGTTTCTTCGCGACGCGAGACCGAAAGGTTTTTCTTCAATACGCCCGTGAGGAGCATCAGGGCTTGGGCGTGATGGCTTCTGTTTGCAGACTCGCGAGGCGAGACATGGGTTCGCGAGGCGAACCAGAAAGGCTTGCATTTTCTCCAACAGTCAGCTTTCAGGGTCGCGGGGCGAATCCAGGCTCGCGGGGCGAATCACCAGAATTCTGCTTGGCTCAATGTCTTCTCTTTTCAGGCTCTTTTCCATCCAAGCTCCATCAAGGCTAATTTCTGAGCATTTTTCCATTAAATCCTGCAAAACAACACACAGAAACCACCTCATCCATTCCAAAGGAAAAACTATACAAAATCAACACTAAATTGGCCTAACTATATGCAAATGCATGCAGAAATGTACATGGAAAATGAGGTGAAATCACACTCATCACTCCACCATGTTCAAGATGAACAAACAAGAGAACCCAAGTCTTTCGTCTCTCTATTTTCACACAACCCTTGATCTCTCTCTAATCCTCTCTTGATTCTTCTCACTAATCACAATAGAATCAAAGCATTACGAGATGATAGTATTCTATAGGTTTTTCCCTCTTTTTCGCTCTGGAAAACGCACCCAAAAAACCCCCAATCTGTTTTCGTTCACTGCAGTAACGAACTTAAATATCAGAAACTGACGCGTCGTAATCGATTACGAGCTGTTAGTAATCGATTACCGTAATCGATTACGAGATTCTGGTAATCGATTACCAGCTGTTTGTCCACGATTCAAAACTTCGAATTCATGATCGAAGAAGGTCAGAATCGATTCGACCTTCTCGTGTCGATTACCAGCTGTCTGAACACCAAATTCTACACCTTTAAACTTGATTTTGAGGCACTTTCAACAGAGGTCATTAACATGCTTGATAATAGGTCTTATGGTGGCAATTTAGCTCTTAAATTTGATATTAGAAAAGCCTTTGACACTCTGGACTGGGAATTCTTATTGAAAATGTTAGAAGCTTTTGGTTTTCATAGTATTTTTTGTAATTGGGTCAGCACTATCCTGAAGTCTGCTAGGCTTTCTTTTCAGGTTAATGGCCATTCTGTTGGCTTCATTCCTTGTAAAAGAGGGGTGAGACAAGGTGATCCCCTGTCTCCCCTTCTCTTTTGTCTAGCTGAGGATGTTTTGAGCAGAAACATTTCTCTGTTAATGGAGTCTAACCAGTTATAGCACTTAACTGGTCCTAGAGGTTTTAAAGCTCCTTCTCATAGTTTATATGCAGATGATATGATGGTCTTCTGTAAAGCGACTAAAAAGGGTTTGAAAAAAATTAATGAAATTGTTTTTAGACTGTGGTACCTCGGGTAGAACTTGAGTCTTGGAAAGTGCCATTTTTTTGCTGGATCTATTTCTGCTTATAGACTGAAAAGTGTCAAAGAAACTTTGGGATTCTCCGAAGGACACATTCCTTTTAATTATTTAGGGATTCCCATTTTCGAAGGTAAACCTAGAGTGTGTCACCTTCAGCCTATTGCCGATAAGATAAAGACCAAGCTTTCAGCTTGGAAGGGATCTCTCCTATCAAGTATGGGAAGATGTCAATTAGTTAATTCTCTTATTAGTGGTATGTTATATAGTTTCAAAATATACTCCTGGTGTAACATCCCAGCTTTCGGGAAATTAAATATTTTAATTAGAGGGGAGTGAATGTTAGATAAATCTAAAATTTATTTAACAATCCAAACACATATACAAGTTCAAAATAAAATTCAAGCAACCCAAATTTTTTTAGTAGGTAAACACCTCAATTTAAATTCTTAATTAAGGTGGTTTATCATCAACAGTATTAAAAGATAATTAGTCATAGAAATAAATCTTAATCATAGCTAGATGATTATAATTAATTTACTCAAGTTTTATTCATTATGATTAATTAGCACTAGTCTTAATTAATTATACCCTAGTTACAAGTTTCAACCTAATTGAATTAACTAAACAATTTTTCTTTCTTAGTGGCCACGACAATTGCTGTAATGAAGACACCTCCACCTTTACAAATTGTGCCGCATACTAAGAACATAACACCTCTTGTTTTTCTTTCTTTCATTTCACGCCAGATGGAAGTCTAATTAACGCCACCTCTTGTTTTTCTTTCTTTCATTCCACCTCTTGTTAATGTAAAAAAGGAAAATATATATATATATATATATATATATATATATATATATATATATATATATATATGTGTGTGTGTGTGTGTGTGTGTGTGTGTGTGTGTAAGAAAGCAGAGAATGAAAGATGGCGTAGAAAAAAAAAAGTAAGTAAATAAAGAGAGAGAGTGGGCCGTGAGAGAGAGAGAGTTTCCGGAGCCGATTCCGATCAATCCGTTCGTCCTATCAAAATTCTGATTATACCGTTGTGATCCTCACAATGTCTACTTCATTACCTTATCCTTCTTTTCTTGATTAGGCTAAGGTAATCCTATGTCCTTTTTATGCCTAAATGCCGTCGGCGACGGTATTGAGGTTATCTTTCAATTCATTTATCGGTTTCCAATTCCGTCTTCAGATTTGGGTTACACGTAACGTGTGCTTCACAATGATGTGTTCAGGTGAATTTTTGGAGCCCCGGAGGGTATAGAACGGTGCGTGGAAGATTTGAGATAATATAGGGAGTGTCCGTTTCGTTGCCCCAGAGCTAGCCTAAGACATTCCAGGTGGGGGAAAGAAATTATTTAACGTCAGAAACGACGCGGTTACATTGAATTAAATAATGGTGTAGGGCGACCCAAACCCTACATGAGAGCGAGTAATGGACAATGTCTATATCACATTAGGGACTACTTAGTGGTACCGATGATGATATAGAAATTGCGCGTTTATCGTCATTATGTTACGCTACATATATTATTTTATTACGTGATGATGATATGTTTGACTGGTTGATGTGAAAGTGATACCTGTTTATATTTATTATATTTCTTATTATTATTATTATCATAATTATTATTTTAATATTACTACTGATGGGATGATAATAATTATTATTATTATTATTATTGTTGTTGTTGTTGTTGTTGTTGTTGTTGTTGTTGTTGTGATAGAATGAGTGTAATGATTGTGCTTAGAGGATTGAGTAAATCATAAGTTATATGAGACACGAGGATGTATTTGGGGATTGCATACTATATGAGATAGCAGTGCCTAACCGAGATAATTATCGTGATATGAGTACGAGATTGATGAGATGAGATTATTTGAGGTTATCTATGAGATTATGATGACCGGTTAGGGCACTAAGGGGTGACCTGAAATATGGACTGTAATATGAGGGACCTGAAACATGGTCGAGTGGACCTGAAACATGGTCGATTGGGGTCTATGCCTCGGAGGGAAAAATTCCCGGGGATAGGCTAACGGCAGACTGTCCAGAGATGATTTCATTTTAGTCGCGGCTATAGTTCATGCATTGCATGAGCATCTGGATTGTGGTCCAGAGGTGTGCACCGGGTTATGCGTCTATAGTGCCATTGCTTTGCGTGGGCACTCTCCATCCGCGGACGAGGGTGTGCGCCGGGGACTCTGGGACGTGTCGATTATACTGTTGTGATATCTGGATATGGCCGATACCTGAAGAGATTATTCATACAGCATTTGCATTGCATCATGATGGAGGGTAGAGGAAAGATTATAGATGTGGATTGAGGATGATTATGTTATATATATTTATACTGGGGAGACGGATGTTGAGTGTGCCGTTATTTAGTTAAATGTTGCTAAACCCTTTCCACGTTTGATGTTATATGGTTTCTTATCCCTATATTCTCTATATTGCATATGTTTCGTTTTGTGATCGTGATGAGAAGAGCCTACAGATATTCCAGCCATGGAGGAACTTGATGGGACCTCGTATGAACCTGGCGTTGGAGGACGAGCAGTGGATCCTCATAGTTGAGTATAGAGCTTATGGCCAGCGCGTCTTGTCTCTTTAGGATGTTGTTCTTATTTTCTGTTTGATTACCAGCTTGTACACTTTGGGATCCAACTGATGGAATTCCCTCTACTGTATTGTATCAAGATTTGAGGTATATATGTTATGTATGTATGTTACGTTTTAAATTTTTTCCCGTTGTTTTAATATATTCGCTTAAACGATAATAACGAAATTAGGTCTTAATATTTTGGGGTTTTCTTTAATGGGACGTCGGGGCGTCTCACCTGGCCTAATGCTTTGTTAAAAACTATAGATAGGTAGATTAGAAATTTTCTTTAGTCTGGAAATACTCATATAAAGAAAACTATGACAGTGGCTTGGAAAAATGTTTGCAACCTCTAAATGAGGGTGGTCTAGGTATGAGATCTATCAAAGCCACTAATTCAGCTACTACGCTCCAACTGTGCTGGAATGTTATTACTTTAAAGGAAGAATTGTTTGATTTTCTTAGAGTAAGGTTCTTTAGAAAGGGTTTTACATCTTTGTACTATGTAAGATCTTCCATTTGGCCAGGGATTAGGTATATGGCACAGACAGTTTTGCAAAATTCTGTTTGGTCTCTAGGTGATGGTTCTAACATAAGCTTTCGGAGGGATAGTTGGCTTCCAGATGGCTGTCTTATTACTGATTTGATTAATATCCCTGAAAATTGTCATTTTTTGCTTACTGCAATCGTGCGGGACTTCATTAGAAATGGATCATGGACTCTTCCTAAGGACTTCATTACAACCTATGTCGGTTCGCTCAGATCTTTTAGTTCCGCCACCTATCTCGATTCTCTCTCTCAGATCTCTTAGATCCCGATTTCAGAGCGTAGACAGCGGTTGGGCTGTGGACACAGCAAAGACTCCGAGTTTTTCGATGAGGGCCACAGGGGGTTAGGGCAGGGATATGGGAAAGGGTTTAATCTGAAACAGGGTGTCGAATTTGAGCCTCATTTGACACAGATTAAGGGTCACCCACTAAAAAAATTAGATTTAACTTTTTAATTTTTTGAAATTTTTTAATATAAAAATAAAAATTAATATATTTTAATCAATGTCAGTAAACTCTGTTATGAATTTAATGGTAGATGAATCGAAGGACCAAAATCGCACAATTAAAAAGCTAGGGATCAAATGCTCTAAATAAAATGTCTGGAATCAAAATCACACATTATGAATATTGAGGATCAAAAGTACAATTAAATCTAGTAATAATTGTGTTTTAATTGTTCGTCGACTTTAAAATCCAAATCTTTGAGAGCTCTCACAAGTCACAACACACAAATATCAAATTAGCAGAAAAAAGAAAACATTAGAATCAAAATGAGTTTTTTTTTCCCAATTAAACTTTAGCAAGTCCGATACTTGTCACTTTACCAACGGAACAATTTTGTCTTGCAATAACTCAAAGAACAACTTACCTGTACCTATAAGTAGAGCTGTCAAAATGGACCCGGCCCGACGAGCCAGCCCGTTTGGCCCGATATAAATGACGGGCTGGGTTACAAAAAATAGAGCCCAGTTAAATTTTGGCCCGGCCCGACCCGAAAAACTGTTGGCCCATCATTATCTAGCCCGAAACGGGCCGGGTCGGCCCGCTGGCCCGAATTGCTTCAGATTTTTTAACAAAAAAAAATTAAATACCAAAAACAAATAAACATTTTGAAAGTTAAAATGAAGATTGTGAAAGAGGAAAGAAGATTTATGAATTTTTAGGCCTTTTTATGAAATCACCAAAATGTTTTCTGGTTCTAAATATCCTACATCCAATTTGTATTTCATGCAAATATGGAAGATTGAGGTTCTATTGAAAAATAGTAGATCAAGTCAAGATTATGTAATTAGTGATATGGCTTTAAGAATTATGGAAAAGTTTGATAAGTATTGGAATGAGTGTAGCACAATTCTTGCTTTAGGATGTGTTCTTGATCCTAGGTTGAAGTTGTAAATGCTTAAATATGCTTACTCTAAACTTTATTCCAACAAGCTCTTGGTTGATGAGAAGTTGAGGGTTGTGAAGAATGCTTTGTATGAACTTTTTAATCATTATTCCAACAATATGGAAGTTCATACTTCTATGATGGATGCAAGTACTTCTACTCAAACTTATTAAGAAGGGACAAGTATTTCAACATTGCCAGCAGACTATGTTGTAAGTCATTGTACTTCAACAAACTTATTCATCTTTCATTTATTGTATGTAATTATTCATAGGTTCTTTCATCTTTCAACTCTATTTTGCTTTATGCCCTTGCTTTATGTCCTTGATGCCATCTTAACTATTTCAATTTTGATTACTTGTTTTAATCTTTTAGTAATTATTTGATAGGAATTTGAAGCAGAAAAGAGTAAAGAAACTTTGTTGAATGGAAAATCTGAACTTGACCTCTACTTGGAAGAATCAAAACTTGTGGGTCACAAGGATTTAGATGTTTTAAATTATTGGAGGGATAATAGCCGTAGATTTCCTGATTTAGGAAGGATTATTGTATGTTTTTTTATGACGATGGATATTTATTATAACTATGGTACATTTCCTATGTTAATTCATAAGTCATAACCATATGAATGGAATGGTAATGAAATTTGCTAGTTAATAAAATGAATTTTAAAAAACAATAAAAATAATTTTAAAAAAACGTTACCGGCCCATGGGCCAGCCCGTTTAACACGCAGCCCGCATAGGGCTGGGCTGGGAAATTAGCAACCCAGTTGATTTTTGGCCCAGCCCAGCCCGAAATTGCCTTGACCCGAACGGGCCGGCTCGAATGGGCTGGGCCAGCCCGTTTTGACACCTCTACCTATAAGAGATGCAGAGAAAGAAGATAAAGTGAGTCTACATTGAATAAGCGTCCTTCCATTTTGACAGTTTACAAACAGCTGTAGGCATAAGATTGCTTGGGAGAGTTTTTTTTTCCTTTCCTTTTTCACTAAAAAGGGAAATGCTTCCCTATTCAGCTCTAGCTCTGCGGCTCTGGCCCTACTCTTTCTACTTGAACAAAAGGACTACCATCTCACACGTTGTATCGGCAGAGCAGAGGTGGCATGTTTCTTTCTTCAATATTTTTTCCAGAAGCAATTGTCATATCACAATCCTACCCCCATCTCTCTTTCTCTACTCCAGACCCCTTTTCCCTTTTTCTTCTCCGTTTTATCATCGACATCGGTGGCTGATAGTATGGGTGGTGGGCTTGCGGACCTGCAGTGTGACTCTATGGGACCAGAGACAGTGGTTGTCGAAAAAATCGTCGACGAGGATGGTCATTTTGCTGTGCTGGTTGGACCAGTGGACATGCTACCACCGTATTTTCTAGTTCTGAAATTCCAGGTCTCCCTGTTCATGGCAAAGGCTTGCTTTTACTTATTTGCATCTGGTATCTCTCATCTTTCCATTATTTCTTCCCTACTTTTTTCCCTTATGTCTCTTCTCAGTTTTCTATAATGAAGGTTTTGTGCTCCTTGCCCTGGGTGGAATTGGAAAGGAACCCAAAGGTTGAGGTTGCCGTGGAGTTGAATGAGGGCCCTAAACCCCTTTGTCCATCTACATATTTCCCTTCCTTCCTTATTCTTCTTCTTATTATTTCTTTTTCCTTTAATTTTCTATGTTAAATCCTGACCTTGGGTTCTTCTATATATATATTTTTAAATTTATTCCATTTTCTCCATCGCTCCATTATCATTCTTTCTCCTTTTGTTAGAATACTTCATTCCTTGGTTTGCTTTATTGACATATGTTTTCATGACTCTGGTGGGTTTCATAAATCTATAAGTATTGCTTAAACCAAAGTATGCCTGCAATATAGAATATGCCAGAGTTAAGGCTTAAACCATTTTCCTAAAGTAAAATATCATTGAGCTGCTCTAGAAAGTAGCAAACGAGATTGAGAATATAAAGTGATTCGACAATGTAAGCAAGCAAAAATAAAAATGAATCAACAATGTCTTTCTCTATTAGGAAAGCTTTGACATAGAGACAAATTTTCTGCCAATACAGGTAGATTTGAAAAACCAAAATAATTTACGTGATGTGGGTATTGTGTTGAAAGGTCCTCTCAAATACACATACGCAGTACTTTGTTTTCCTTTAATTAGATGAACTCAAGACTCGAGATTGAATGAAATACGGTGGTAGCATGTCCACCGGTCCAACCAGCACAACAAAATGACCATCCTCGTCGGCGATTTTTCCGACAACCACTGTCTCTGGTCCCATACAGTCACACCGCAGGTCCGCAGGCCACCACCCATACCATCAGCCACCGACGTCGATGATAAAACGGAGAAGAAAAAGGGAAAAGGGGACTGGAGCAGAGAAAGAGAGATGGGGGTAGGATTGTGATATGATAATTGCTTGTGGAAAAAAGATTGAAGAAAGAAACACGCCACCTTTGCTCTGCAGATACAACATGTGAGATGGTAGTCCTTTTGTTCAAGTAGAAAGAGTAGGGGCAGAGCCACAGAGGTAGAGCTGAATAGGGAATCATTTCCCTTTTTAGTGAAAAAGGAAAGGAAAAAAAACTCTCCCAAGCAATCTTATGCCTACAGCTGTTTGTAAACAGCTGTTTGCAGCACAATAATATGAATCCTTATTTTCTAGGCACTTGGTTTCAACAATAGAATTTCTATATAGGAATAGAAATGCTATCAGCAATAGAAAGTATCCACTTGGTTGATGTTTATAGTGGTATTTGCGTCACACTTGCAACTGTGGAAAGCTTTGAAGCTAGACTTTGTTCTTGGTGTGAAGGATGAGAGAATTGTCATAGAAAATGATTGGGGATAAGCTGAAATGTTTATCACATGTCCTAAAGGAAAACACGATGCACTTTCTCCAATGTTAGTTATCATTGTAGTCACTGTATATATGATTCACATAGCTTGGACAAGCTAATAAATAAGCTTATTTTGTCCTTATAAAATGTACCTACACGATTATTGGTTATGGATATTATAGGGGCATTGCTGTGATGGGCGATTCTGTTTTTTTCTTTGTTTCTTCTGTTTGATTTTTAGTTGTCCTGATCTGTCTCATTTGTTAAAGAAAAGAGATGAGGCTTACTTTGTAAATCTTTTCAAAAGAGTAAAGTCAATGTCAGGCTTCTACTATTCCTATAAAACAAATATTACATTGAAGTAGAAATGAATGAAATTTTCCAATTGAAATCTAATTTTTTATATATCCATTGATATTGAAAGTGAAGCATTCCACCACTGACATTTTGTTTATATATGATTAAATTGTTGTTAGCTAAAACACAATTATTAGGGCTGTGAAACCCATTTTTAGGCCATTAGTTAATAGCTTAGTCTTCTTTGTGAAGCAATTTTTTATACCCTGTATAATTGATGACACTTTAAAAAAAATTTATTGTTTCCCACCACAGTTCTATGGGAGGATTTGTCATATACCAAATGTTGTTTATACTTTAATTTCCAACCAAAACAAATAATCAAATAAAAAGAAAAGAAATCATGTTGCTAAAGCTGCTAAGAATATTGTCATAGAACTTTCTGCTTTGTGTTATTCCTGCTTATGAGTGCCTTTGCTTTCTGCCTTTCAGACAGCCAAATACGATACTATTGCATTTCTTGGTGTTAGGCCACAATTAAAATGATGTCTCATGGTTCAAAGAACGGATAAAGCTTTATTGTCATTGTAGGTTCACATATTCCTTGAGAAAAATGTTTCAATTATGGTGAAATCTAGCTTAACTTAATACATCCCAAGACAAAAATTGTGGAGCTTCATCCATTCATGTATATCCATCTTGATTCTACTTCATTTCGATCCATTATTTTGCTGCTTTGTTCATTCATGATGTCATCTAATTCAATGTGTAATGATAAGCCTCTACTTGATAGTTTCTTTAAATGCATTTGATTATGGAATAGTAAAAATCCAAGAATGACCTATTGACACCGTTTATTGCAATCATCAGTAAAAGCTTGTCGAAAATTTTAGTTGTCTGTTTTTCCATTTGTATTTCAGGCTGACAATCAATTCGTTTGGAACAGACATCTGTTGGAGAAGCTTATTGAGTTGAAGGTTAGATAATTTGGCAGCAGTTCCTGTTTGCTGAAGTATAAATGCTTTCAATTTCTCTAAATTAAGGAAGTATTTTTGAAGTCTCATATTGTCAATTTTAGTGTGATCATAAGGTATGTCACGTTAACACCTTTTTTTTTATTTATGACGACATCTTGACAATTTCATTGTCTCCATAGTACAAGAGAATATCCCAAAATTTACATTATCTCTACTCCTTCCCCCTTCCCACAAAATGTGTGTGGGTGTGTGCACATATGCTTTCCAGCATAACTTCGATTCAACAAAATGGTGAAAATGAAAAATATATATATGCACTTTGAGTTGCCAATTATGTTATCCTTTAACTAGATTTAAGCATCCAAGTAGTAGAGCTAAAGTTAAGAGACTCACCTGCTACAATAACATTAGTTTCAAGGAGGCATACACGGCATCTAGGTACAATATCCCAAATTTACTTTTCTTACAATAATAATGATATATTTGTAATAGACTAATAGCTCATTATAAAATGGCAGCATATTGATATAGGAACAAGAATGTGAAGAAGAGGAGCTAACCTTGAAGGTTAGACTGCCGATTTCATTGAAACTGAACAGTTGCTCCACTTAAAATTGAAAAAATCAGGTCCTCATTATTGCAGGGAATATGCATGGATTAAGCATTAACTTGCAGTAATTCCCTTAAATATGATCAGATACAAAATTATTAAATTAGCACATCTCTTCGTGTTTCTGAGGAATGATAATTGTTAACATTGTGTTGACGCTGGTTTTTGGTTTGTGTCCAAAATCCTGTTGTCACAAATAATTTTAAGATCAGACGAATGTAGGGACGAACGAGTTATGCGGTAATCTCGTAAGGATGAGTATTTTGCATGTCTGCTCAAACAAGAATGGCTTCTTACTTTTACAAAAATACAAGGATTTGACGTGACTTGCAGCGAAATTAGAGGAAAGTAAAGAACGTGAAATTTAAAGGAAAGCATGTAAACAACGAGAAAATTAAAGGAAAGTATGTAAGTTGCAGGAAATTAATTGAAAGCTTGTAAATGACAAGTAAAGGTAAATGGCAGTAAATTAAAGGAAAGAAGCAAGTTATTGAAAAGTATTTAAATGAGTGAAGGGCAGAAGAAAGCTTTAAAAGTGCAGGAAATTAAACGAAAGCGAGTAAAAGGCTTGAAAAATAACTGGGGAGGAATAAAGGACTGAATAACAAACTTAAATGAAGAACATGAAAGGCAATGCTGAAGGTAAAGACGAACATGTAAAATTAAATGAGCGGTGCTGTATTATAAATTGAATTGGAAATGAAAAGGGGTGGAGGAAATACTTGAGTCCAATCCTTTAATCTGCTGTGTGATCGAGATATGCAGGATATCGCTTCAAGTACAACCTCCATGATTACATCAGGATTGATAGTATTTATAAGCATACAAAATAACTGCCTAAAGAAACTTCCTATCTTAAAATTTGACACCTGTATGGCAGTTTTGCTATGTTTCAAACTATCTGACAAGTAAACTTCTCTAATCGCTCGATCCTTCGAGTGGTTTTATGTCCACTTGTCGTCCCACAGTTTGGTTATTTGACAACTTATCTTCTTTGATCTTTGTCAACCCTTGAAACTTAGCCATTTCTATATTTTGTTTGTCTGACAATTCTTATTACCAACTTTGTCGAAAGTTGGGTTGTTACTTCTATTCCTCCGTCAGTCAACTGGATATATTCGTCGGAAATTTGACGTATTTTCCTTTCTTGACGGCTTTATCTGTCTGACATACTAATTTCTGTCAACTTTTCAACCTGTCAATTTTGCTGAATTCGATTCCTTGTGGTGGTTATCTGACGACTCTTCAATTTTTTCCGTCATCCTGTCGGATCTGTTTCTGTCAAGAATTTTAAATTCCTATTAACAGATGCCCCCCAAATTTTGCTTTTCGACGGTTTTTTGCCCGTAAGAATAGCAAAATTTGATTTTTCAAATCCCCAACGATTGTTTTAATCTCGGGTTCTTATTCGTTAATTAAACCTTGCTTCTTATCTCATCCATACTTAATAGGGATAATCATGACGCCGTAGGTTTCTTGGAACTCGAACCGAAGGTTTTTAATTCTCCTTTAAATGTCAATCACATCAGAATTGACTTTCTTCTTCTTATCCTTCCTTCTTCACTAGTAAATCTTTTCTAACGAAAGACCTTTTCTTCTTCCCTCGCAGAAATCCTTTCTTAAAAGGAACCCTTTATTTTTATTCCATCTAACCATGGCCACATCTTCTAAGGTGCCGTCTTCAGTACCTCATGCTATAGTCGTGCCTCCTAGGACAGTGGTTCAAGACCCATTTTTGGAGAAATCCGAGTTATGGCAAGAATCCAAGGTAATTTACCCTATTCTTGATCCTGCTATTGCTTTAAGTCCTCCTGCTGCATTTTTGGGTCCTATTGTGGCCAACAATGAAATTTCTGAGGGTTTACGCAATTCCTTTCCTTCCGCTAGCGTAAATGAGGTTATTCTATCTTCTTTTACTCCTATTCCCATTCACATGTTCAAGAAGAGTAATAGGATTTTCAGAATGCCTCCTGCTACTCGGTTCGATGCCTACATTAGTTGGCTGGACCGAGTTCAAACTGAAAAACGCAGTGTATGGGAAAAAGCTGGAATCTTTGAATTCATTCAACTTTCTCGTCATGTTAAACTGGTAGACTTCTCTTTAATAGGAGCATCAGTTTTCTTTTGGAACAAAACAACAAATAATTTTCATTTTCCTTATGGAATGATGGGTCCGACTTTATTTGATATGTCGGCTATTACTGGCCTTCGTCCAGATGGTCCCACCATGCATACTGAAGTAGAAATTGAAAATCAAATTGATGTTTACGTGCCGAAGTGTTCTTTTTCTAAATACATAGCAGATTTTAGAGGTGAAGCTCATGATCCTGTGACGGATACTGAGCATGTAGCCTTCTTGTTTCTTTGGCTATGTGCTTACGTTTTTTGTAGCAAATCTGCTTCTTTGGTCGCTTCATATGTCCCTCTAGCCAATCTGTTGTCATCTGGTAAAAGAGTAGCATTAGGACAATGTGTCTTAGCCAATCTTTATGATAGCATGAGCATGCTAGTTGACACCGTCAAATCTAAAAAGAAAACCAATATAGGAGGGCCCCTTTGGCTTCTCCAATTATGGTTAAATGCAGTTTTGGAGCGTCAATTTTCATATAAAGCTCCCGCAGATTTGACAATCGACATGTATGGCTCCTATCTCTGTTATGTGTCTGCCGAGTCTTTGACGAGAGATGAGACTGCGAACTTCAAATTTTATTTTAAAATTCTTCATTCGCTTTCATCTTCATCCCCAAAGATCAACTTCTCTCCCTTTTCCGACCGGAAATACGGTCCAACATGGTTTACACAACTGAGCACCACCATCTCTAAATCCAACAAATCCATTTGGACCAAATTTCTTTGTCAGAAAATTCTTTTTGTTGATGGCCCTGGCTTTAAAACTCATAGAGCCTATCTCCATTTACCCAACATCATTTGCTTGTCGACAGCTTCGCGCAAGCTATTCCCCGCTCCCTATTCGTCGGGATCTTGACGAGAATTTCATTGGTATCAAAGTCCCAACGTATGAGCATATTGTTGCCATTAGTGAGGAAGACAAAGTTCGCGGGACTTTCTTACAACCCGTTTCATTTTCGGTCTTCCACGGAGTCACTCAAAGCTTCCTTGATCGGTGGGATGAATACTACTCCAGCCATCATCTGAATTTACAGACTTGCTTGAGTTGTATTGAAGACACCGCGGGTAACACTGATGATTCTCTCGTGCAGGAACAGGATCCAGCAACCAAAACTCGAGGTGAACATCAGAAAGAAATTCAAGCCTTTGAGAAATTTTATAAAATTAAGTGGAATCCCAAGTTACCATTTGATATGGTTCGTCATGTCAATAGTGTTTTGGCTGAAGCCAAAAGGAAGCATAATAATAAGGAATCTGAGAGGCTTGCCATGTATAGGAATATTCCCAATATGACCAGGGAATATTTTGACAGTTTGAAAGCTCCTTTTCCTAAGCCAGTGCCTATTTCTTGTGCCCCTTTTGGTTTAGCTGATTCACACCCAGGAAAACCGTCGAAAGGAGGTAACTTTTTCTTTTTGGACAGCGTGAGTGCTTACGTTGACCCTTTTGAAAAACCAAATCCAGTTACCTTCGCTCGTCGGTTTCTTCAACCTGATGACGACTTTGAATTCTATTCGAGAATTCTAACTTGTAACTCAGGTATTCATTTGTCAAATCACTTATTTTGCTTTTCTTTTCGTCTGACAATCAACTTATTTTCATTGCTATTGACAGCTATTCCTCTTGACAAACCCCTCCCTGGCAAGTCTAAGTCTGACGTACTTTCGGGAGAAGCTTCCGAAGATGATAATGAACATGTTATCCCCTTGGTCAAGAAGAGCTCTCGGTCAGCCAAAGCTTATGTTTCTGATCCTCAGTCAAAATAGAGTTTCCAAGGTAGTAGACTGACAATATTTATTTCTGGCACATCCAGTCCTGGATGGTCTACCAGAAAGTCAGCTATTGCCTGTCCTTTGACAGCTTTAGCTGGCACGTATTGTAAAGAATATTCTGATAAAGCAATGGTCCATTTGCCAATTAATCCATTAAGGATTGGTTTCGACAACATATACTTTATTACATCAGTCTTGGAAATAACTAATACATGACATGGCATCATATAATATTTGAGTTTTGTACAAGAAAAATATAATGCTAGACATAACTTCTCTATTGCACTATATCTTCCTTCAGCATCATTTAGGACTCTACTTAGATAATATATAGCCCTTTCAACATTGTCATCGTCATCCTGGGCTAATAAACATCCTATAGTGTCCTCTGATGCTGATATGTACAACTTCAACGGTCGACGGGGCACTGCAGGCATCATGACCGGTGGGTGACTAGATATCTTGCTTAATCTGGTCAAAAGCCTCTTGGTGACAAGGTTCCCAAATGAAGCTTTGTTCTGATTTCAACTTGACCAGTGGTGCAAATACTCTTGTCCTTCCTGACAGATTTGATATGAATCTTCTGAGAAAGTTAACCTTCCCTAAGAAGGACTGTAGCTCTTTCTTATTTGTCGGTGCGGAGGCCTCCATGATTGCTCTAGCTTTATTCCTGTCTACTTCGATTCCTTTTTTGTGAACCAGGAATCCTAAGAATTTTGCAGCCGACACTCCGAAACTACACTTCTCTGGGTTCATTTTTAGATTATGCTTTCTCATCCTGTCAAATCCTTGCCTCAGATGCTCCAAATGGTCATCTTTGCTCTTGGACTTGACGACCACATCATCAATATATACTTCTACAAATTTTCCAATAACATCATGGAAAATTGTATTCATTGCTCGTTGATAGGTGGCTCCTGCATTCTTTAAACCGAAAGGCATGACGACCCATTCATATGTCCCAATTGCTCCTGGACATTTGAAGGCGGTCTTTGACACATCTTCTTCGGCTATAAAGATTTGATTATATCCTGCATGGCCATCCATACAACTTAAAATCTCATTTCTTGATGCTGAGTCGACAAGCATGTCGGCTATAGGCATCGGATATTCATCTTTAGGGGTAGCCATATTCAAATTTCTGAAATCTATGCATACCCTCATCTTTCCATTCTTTTTAATAACGGGGACTACATTAGAGAGCCATTCGACATACCTGGTTGTTCGTATGAACTTGGCTTTAAGCAGTCTTTGTACTTCCTCTTTGATTTTATGTACCACCTCTGGAGCAAACCGTCTGCTTGCTTGTTTAACAGGCTTGCAATCCTCCCTTAGTGGTAGGCGATGTTCAACAAGGTCCCTGCTTAAACCAGGCATTTCGTCATAGTCCCATGCAAAACAATCTTTGTATTCTGCTATTAATCCAACAAGTTTTCGTTTGTAATCCTTTGGCAGAAAAGCACTGACAAAAATGGGTCTTTTCTTTTCTTTTGACCCCAAATTTATTTCTTCCAAAGGATCTTCTACTTCCATATTTTGTTTGACTTCGGGTCCTCTTTCAAAACCCAAAGGGCCGTCGTCAATTATACAATCCGCCAATACACTTTCTTGAGTGTGTATTTCTTTGTCGGCCAGATAGGCCGACAGTCTTCTCAAGTGGGTCTCAATACTCATTGTCAGATTCTGGCCGGGTCTTGTCGGCCTTGTCTTGTATTGTAACTCCAAACTGGCTAAAAAGGCTTGCTTCCAACGTATCCTTGTTGATAACCCCTTCAATGGTAGTTATTGGCTTCACATTCGGAGAATACACCCGGAAATCAATATGTGCTTGCTGAGCGTAACAAGCACTATCGTCTGCCTCCACAATCTCCACTTGATCCTGTTCATTCCACAAAATCACCTTCTGATGTACCGTTGATGGAACTGCCCCTATAGAGTGGATCCAATCCCTGCCAAGCAAAATGTTGTAGCTTGACTTGGCTGGAATTATGACGAACAATGTCATTCTTTCGACAGTGCCAATTTGTATGTTTAATAAAGTGACACCATCTGACGGAGATGTTTTGCCACTGAAATCAGTGACAACCATATCAGTTGGGATTAGGTCTGACTGATCCTTTCCTAATTTTTTAAACATCGCCCTAGGCATCAAGTTTACAGCAGCACCTCCGTCAATCAAGACTCTATTGGTGGGTCTTCCATCGATGATGGCCTTCACATGCAAAGGTCTTAGATGATTTTTCTGTTCGTCGGTAGGTTTCTCCAACTGAGCCACGTTGTCGAATACAGTAACTAAATTCTCTTGTACAAACATCCAGTGATCACTTGGGTCCCTGCATTGTTGACGACATCATCAGCCAGTCGTCAGAGGGATCAAACTCAAAATATCCCTCGTATTCTGCTGGGATGAAAGAAATTAAACCTATGTTCATTCTCATTCCAGGCTCCAGTATGACTTCATTGTCTGGATCCTCATCCAGAAAAGCACCTCCGACTGTCCTGCCGTGATTTCTCTTTAAGTCACTCTCGTCATCTGACCCTGACCTATCCGACAAAAGGCGGGCAATTCCAGCGCCACGCTTATCTAACGCTTCCATGATGTCGGCCCAATCCTCATTCTCGCGCCGTCCATATCCATGGCTCCACCGACGTTTATGTCATCATTCGGATCATTCAATGCTTCAATGACGGCATCAAATGACAACTCTTCTTTTGTTAAATCGCATTCGAGGCTTGAATGTAGTCAATTGTTGCTCTTCTATTCTAGCCTCAACTTTCTTTTCGAGCCCTGCAACTCTCTCTACTTCCGTCAGTCCGACTGGCCATTTGCCTTTGGGTTTTATTGGTGAGGATGCTTGTCCTGAAGTCTTCTTCTCTATAAAAACCTGAGATATAGGTTCGCCTTGCTTGGTCTGATTACTGAGTTTCTTCACATTAGCTTCCGTGGGGTGACTTACTATTACACTCTTCATCTTGGTATCTGCTATCTTATCAACTTTGTTGTCAGTTGTAGCAACCAAGCAACCAGCATCTTGGGAAGGCATTTCTTTTATAATGACGCCTCCTTGTTTGGCAAGTTTCTTTTTCTGGGCTTGTCGGAGTTTCTGTAGTCTTCTCTTTTGGCTCTTGGAAATGGCCAATTGAGTTGAGGGTCCTGAAAGACCAGGCCCTTCCATCTGAGCATTTTTAGCCAGTTGACCTTTTCGGTAATGTTCATTCCAAAAGGGTGGCCCTCGTTCATTGCCCTTGTTTCTCCGAGCCCACGTCTGTTTTTGCAATTCCGGTGCTTGTGTCATGGCTGAATTCCTTACCCATTTATCCACCATTACGTTGGATGGGGGTGTCCTTGTCTTAACAGGATTAAATCTGCCACTGACAGAGTTAACTACTGTCGATCCTCTGATTGAATCAAGCCAGCCTCCGGTATTGTGCTGTCCGGATTTTGACTGGTGTATATGTGGTCGACAATTATCTGTGCGCTTTACTGCTGATCCTCTGGTTGAATCAAGCCAGCCTCCGGTATTGTTCGTCCGGATTTTGACTGGTGTATGTGTTCTTTGACGGCTTTTGTCTGTCTATTTACAAGAGATGCAGCACTCCTCTGTATTTGTTGGATCCGGCATGGCTATTTGAATGTGAAAACCTGCTCTGGTCATCTTGTGGACGATGCGATGGTAATTTCTGCCCCTAGCTTTTCCTGCGGCTACCTCATCATAAACGCTTCGCATCTAGGGCAAACTTTAATTATGCCATCATCTTTCTTTCGTGTCATATATTCAATAAGTGGTTCCCCACGGCCGGATAAACATCAAATGGATCGACAAATCCATTTGGATATTCTGTCCGTAGTGATGTTGACCATGCCTACTCCCATATGGACTTGGCGGTGCTGCTTTGTTAGCTTCGGGACCGAAGGGTTCTGTATCAATCTTCATTTCCGGTCTCTTGTCCAAAACTTCAACCTTCCGTCTGTCAAACCTTTCGAATGATATCCCTGAAATGCATACAGTCATTCGTCACATGACCAAAAGTATTATGATACTTACAATATTTCCGATCTTTAATTTCATGGGCTTTCAAGAGCCTACGATCATCTGACAATTTTAATTGCTTATCTTTAAGTAATATGTCAAATATTTGATCGGCCTTGGTCACGTCAAATGTGTATACTTTCTTATTAATGAAAGGGATTCTTTCTTTGGCCCTTGCGGGCTTCAAAGCTTGACATATATAAGGTGGACCATTCTTTAGTTCGACATAATCTACCTCATACTCTTCAGAATCATTACTCTCTTCGTCGGATTCATTACATCCGACAAAATTAACCCTTTCCCTCTTAAGGAATCTCTTCTGCTTAAAAATCTTTTCAGTTCTTAATTGTTCAATCTGTCGAACCTTGTCCCCTAACTGGGCAAGATCTATCAAATGTTGGTTAACCAGTTTCTTCCTGATATAGTAATCTAGACCACCCGACAATTTTCACTATTTCGTTTTTGGAATAGGGGTGAAACACCGACTCCTCATCTGACGGAATCGAGCTAGGTAGTCGTCAACAGATTCGTTATTCATTCTTTTAATTCCAAACAAATCTGTCAATCCTATTTTCAAGTCTCCTCTAAAGAATTGGTCATGGAAACCTCTTTCCAATTGATTCCAAGAATGGATTGAATTAGGCCTTAGAGTTGAAAACCAAGAAAAAACATTCTTAGTTAACGAGCTGGGGAAGAACTTCATTTTTAATCCTTCCTCCAAGGCCAAGTCTCCTAATTCGATGGTATATCGAGCAATATGCTCGATTGTCGACTCTCCACTTTCTCCTGAGAATTTCGACAACTTGGGTATTTTATATCCTCGAGGCATTTCTGCTGTTGGACCCAATCGAGGAAATGTTGATGCAAAAAATGGTTGGTTAGCATAACCAATGTTAAAACCAAACCTATTTAATGCTTGTTCAACCACTTGGTTGACATTTTGATTTAAAACATTCTGACGGAACGCTCCAACAGCACCCTGGTTTAGGATCAAATCCTCATCTTCCTCTAGTCGCAGAATATGTACATTTCCACGTCTCAAAGGAATCCGACGATGAAGCTGTTGTCGTTCATCATCTTGTTCAAATCCGTCAATTTGTGGTTCAACCTGTGGTTGATTAATCCTATTGAGATTTGCATTGAAATTTCTACCAGTATTTTGGTTTTCGCCTGGGGTTACAACACCTAAGGCTCTGTTTAGCCGACGTATTTCATTTGTCAATGCTAAACATGCATTGTTTGTGTTTTCCATCAATGGCGTAATTATTGTACTCATTTGTTGAGTAAATGTATTCACCATGTCATAGTTACTAGAATCAATCTGTTGTCGGACATTGGCTAAAGTAGCCTCCGACAGACCAACAATGCTTTGTGGGAGTTGCCTCAATGGAGAAATATATGGCCTTTCTACCGGTTGTTCTTGTCGAGAATGGGTAACTATCATGGACCCCGTTATTCCATTCGCGTGACTGGGAATTTGCCCCCCAGTCGATGGCCCTGCCTGTCCAGATGTATGGGCAGCCATCGTCATTCCATTCGGATATGGTATGTAAGCAAATGGAGTATTTGGGTTGACGGTTGTTGACCCATAAGGCATCCCATATAAAGGTTGTGAGAGAGGTTGTGTAGTCCCTCTTGGATTTGAACTCACAACACTTCTTGATGACAATCCAATAGTTGATGTATTTATTTGTTGTAAGACAGGTAAAGTTGGTGACGGAAGTGTTCCTTGACCAACTTCGTCAACTCGATTAACTACTTGGGCGTAAGAAACGCCTCTTCTTATTCCTAGACCATTAGTACTATTTACCTCTGCATTAGTTCCACTTGCAGGAATATTGTCAACTGGTGCGATAGCATCTACTGTTGACACAGCGGCATTAGTGTCTACTACGCCTGCATCACTTGTATTAATCATATTTACAGAGTTCTGGGAAATAGATGTTTGAACTACCTTTCCGCTCCATAAACGCATATAAATAAAGTTGTATGTTAAATTTCTGACACTATACGAGTTACTCTAAACTCGTCCCACCGGGCGTGCCAATTTGTTGACGCTGGTTTTTGGTTTTCGCCTGGGGTTACAACACCTAAGGCTCTGTTTAGCTGACGTATTTCATTTGTCAATGCTAAACATGCATTGTTTGTGTTTTCCATCAATGGCGTAATTATTGTACTCATTTGTTGAGTAAATGTATTCACCATGTCATAGTTACTAGAATCAATATGTTGTCGGACATTGGCTAAAGTAGCCTCCGACAGACCAACAATGCTTTGTGGGAGTTGCCTCAATGGAGAAATATATGGCCTTTCTACCGGTTGTTCTTGTCGAGAATGGGTAACTATCATGGACCCCGTTATTCCATTCGCGTGACTGGGAATTTGCCCCCCAGTCGATGGCCCTGCCTGTCCAGATGTATGGGCAGCCATCGTCATTCCATTCGGATATGGTATGTAAGCAAATGGAGTATTTGGGTTGACGGTTGTTGAACCATAAGGCATCCCATATAAAGGTTATGAGAGAGGTTGTGTAGTCCCTCTTGGATTTGAACTCACAACACTTCTTGATGACAATCCAATAGTTGATGTATTTATTTGTTGTATGACAGGTGAAGTTGGTGACGGAAGTGTTCCTTGACCAACTTCGTCAAATCGATTAACTACTTGGGCGTAAGAAACGCCTCTTCTTATTCCTAGACCATTAGTACTATTTACCTCTGCATTAGTTCCACTTGCAGGAATATTGTCAACTGGTGCGATAGCATCTATCATTGACACAGGCGGCATTAGTGTCTACTACACCGCATCACTTGTATTAATCATATTTACTGAGTTCTGGGAAATAGATGTTTGAACCACCTTTCCGCTCCGTAAACGCATATAAATAAAGTTGTATGTTAAATTTCGACACTATACGAGTTACTCTAAACTCGTCCCACAAGGCGTGCCAATTTGTTGACGCTTGGTTTTTGGTTTGTGTCCAAAATCCTCTTGTCACAAATAATTTTAAGATCGAGGCGAATGTAGGGACGGACGATTTATGCGGTAATCTCGTAAGGATGAGTATTTTGCATGTCTGCTCAAACAAGAATGGCTTCTTACTTTTCTGAAAATACAAGGATTTGACGTGACTTGCAGCGAAATTAGAGGAAAGTAAAGAACGTGAAATTTAAAGGAAAGCATGTAAACAACGAGAAAATTAAAGGAAAGTATGTAAGTTGCAGGAAATTAATTGAAAGCTTGTAAATGACAAGTAAAGGTAAATGGCAGTAAATTAAAGGAAAGACGCAAGTTATTGAAAAGTATTTAAATGAGTGAAGGGCAGAAGAAAGCTTTAAAAGTGCAGGAAATTAAACGAAAGCGAGTAAAAGGCTTGAAAAATAACTGGGGAGGAATAAAGGACTGAATAACAAACTTAAATGAAGAACATGAAAGGCAATGCTGAAGGTAAAGACGAACATGTAAAATTAAATGAGCGGTGCTGTATTATAAATTGAACTGGAAATGAAAAGGGGTGGAGGAGATACTTGAGTCCAATCCTTTAATCTGCTCTGTGATCGAGATATGCAGGATATCGCTTCAAGTACAACCTCCATGATTACATCGGGATTGATAGTATTTATAAGCATACAAAATAACTGCCTAAAGAAACTTCCTATCTTAAAATTTGACACCTGTATGGCAGTTTTGCTATGTTTCAAACTATCTGACAAGTAAACTTCTCTAACTGCTCAGTCATTCGAGTGGTTTTATGTCCACTTGTCGTCCACGGTTTGGTTATTTGACAACTTATCTTGCTGATGCTGTCAACCCTGGAAACTTAGTCATTTCTATATTTTGTTTGTCTGACAATTCTTATTACCAACTTTGTCGAAAGTTGGGTTGTTACTTCTATTCCTCCATCAGTCAACTGGATATATTCGTCGGAAATTTGACGTATTTTCCTTTCTTGACGGCTTTATCTGTCTGACATATTAATTTCTGTCAACTTTTCAACCTGTCAATTTTGCTGAATTCGATTCCTTGTGGTGGTTATCTGACGACTCTTCAATTTTTTCCGTCATCCTGTCGGATCTGTTTCCGTCAAGAATTTTAAATTCATATTAACACATTGTCAAGAATGTTGCAGTTCTGAGTTGTGTGTTTTCCAGAAGATTCGTAGTATGCATTATTTTCTGCAATAAAGAATACATTAGTACAGTCATTCATGTGTATAGATGCAAGTATCGTTCCTATTCATGTGTGAACTAATTGGAATTTGCCAAACGTAGGAGCTAGAATAGTTGAACGCATACTCTTTACCATTAATAATTCATTTAGAATATTGCATAGCTAATTTAAGAAGGCAATTAGCTTTCAAATGTGATAAAATATGTTTATTATATAACATTAATTTGACTTCAATGTCGTATACAATGCAATTTTAAGGCAGCATGTATTATAACCTGTCATGCATTCAGCTTTGGTCCCAAAGACATAATTTAATCAATTTTATTGCCCACCTGATTTTTTTTTTAAAAATATATTTTTTAAAAGATGTGGTACTACTGAAAATTGTTGGTGTCCATGTGTTTTACGTCATTTGTAATAAAAGAAAAGAGTGAATGGTCTTGCTAACCAGTATCTTAGCCACTAAAAGCAAGCTTTTATGGGAAAACTGAGAATAACACTTCTCAAAATTTTAAATACACTACTTTTCAATGAAAACTTTCTTCTTTTGATCCCTTAATCAATATCCAATTATCCATAGGTACTGGTTCCCACTCTTCATAAATTATGGAATCATTTTTTTTAATGATGTCCATGTGTTAATTAACTCAAAATATTGTTTTTTTCATAGTGTTTTTTAAATTTGACATCAATTTAGTTAAATACTATTAATTCAATGACAAAACTTTGTAGATATTGTAATAAAAAAAACTTTGTAGATATTGATTGTTATATTAAATTCGGATTTTGAAACTTATATTTTGAATTTTTATCCGGTTTCTCATTATATCTTCATTAACATAGGATAGTTTTTTTTTTTTTGGATAAACATAGGATAGTTTTGAAATTAATAATCTTAGTATTTTTTTTTTCACTCAATAAAATATAAAGTAAACATATTTCAAAAATAAAATAGTAATTACAATGAGCAATTGAGTTAAATATTATAACAATTTATTTTAAAATAAAATTTACCCGTGCGTTACGCACGGGTTACCTACGCTAGTTATATACTAGTGCGACAGCTAATCCTAACAGTTAAGGATCGGGATACAGTGTGCAGCTGTGCAGCACTGTATCCATGTACTCTATCACTATTGAGCTTGATCGCAATGGCGTTGAGTGTAACACCTTGATTTTTCTGTTTCTTAATAATCAATGTTTATTATTTTAATCCGAGAGATTATTTTGTTAAAACTAAAATTATTTTCATAATTTATTTTATCGTAGGAAGCTGCAGTTGAAATTTCGGTTGAAAATTTCAGACAAACCCGATCTGTGTTTTTATTATCAGTAAGACTTTACTGATCATGAAAATAAATTTCGACTCGAGAAACGAAACTGTAAATTTCCTAACATGTTTACAATAATTTTCATAATTTTAAAAAAATTTCGGTTATAAATATTACGATATTAATTTTTCTGGGTGAAAATTTACAAAGGAAATACGATCGGATTTTACAGTCAGGAAATTAATGGAACCGGAACGAAGCAAAAATTTATTTAAAATACATTAGTTACTGATTTGAGAGACTTGATGTGAAAACAACTTGATGGATTTCATATGAATAGTATTTTTATTTATTGCATACTATTATTGTATTTATATTTACAAGTAATTCATTATTTTAATAAAAATCAATTTTAAATTTATAAAAAAAATTAAAATCCCTCTCCTATTTTCTACACCAGCCCCCCCCCACACCCCCAGCCCCCTTCTCTCCCTTTTCACAAGTGATGAAGACAGAAGAAAGGTTGCAATTAAATATGTTGATTTCTCATCAAAAGCAAACAGTTTTGCTTCATTTGACTCCATTGAAGGTAGGAGGACATTATATCCTAAATCTTGGTGGGTGAATCATGGTTCTTCTGCCCCTCTTTTTCAAAAGCTTGCTTTGAGGCTTCTTGTGCAGCCTAGCTCTTCATCTTGCTGTGAGAGGAATTGGAGTATCTATTCATTTATTCACTCTCTGACAAGAAATAACTTGAACTCTAAGAGAGCTGAAGACTTGGTTTATGTGCATACTAATTTGCGACTCTTGGGTAGGAAGAGTGATGAATACAAGAAAGGGGATACAAAGATGTGGGACATTAGTGGAGATTCATGGGACAACTTTGATGGTGCTGGAACTCTTGAAGTAGCTTCATTATCTATTGATGAACCGGACATTGAAGCTGTCCTATTTACAGATGATGGTCAAGGAGGGGATGAAATTGACACTATTCCATTTTCTAGGCAATAAGTCATTTTATATATTATATTTAGTGATGTTTAAGTAGTATGTTCCTACTTTGGATTTTTGGAAACAATGGTTTGTAATTTCTGATTTTGAATTACATTTACAACAATATATTACCTAATATTTTGTGATTTTTTTTTATATATTTATATTTTTATATACGTATCCTATATTTTTTAAGGGAAGACGTATCACCGTATCCGATACTCGTATCGTGTCCGTGCTACATAGATGAAGAACATGCTTTGCCCTGGTAATTAGTTGGGTGTTTTCTTATGTATCAGATCCCTTTAGATGTATGCTATATGTGAACATCCATTTTTTTCCGTCTTCATTTTATTCTAATTTTTATGTTTCAGGGAGACTAAAAAATAATAGTGATGAAAGAAAGAAGAAAAAGAAAATAACCAAGAAACGAGGAGGTTCCGTCCATTGCATATTTAACTTTCTGTTGGAAGAGTAGGTCTTCCATTGCATGTTTAACTTTATGTTGGACTTGTAGGTCGTCCATTGCATATTCAACTTTCTGTTGGACGAGTAGATCGTCCATTGCATGTTTAACTTCCTGTTGGACAAGGAGGTTCCGTCCATTGCATGTTTAACTTTCTGTTGGACGAGGAGGTTCCATCCACTGCAATTTTATTTTCAAACTGGAGACTAAAGAATAAAGAGAGAAGAAGAAGAAGATAATGAAGAAATGAAGAAGAAAAGAAGGAGAAAAGAACAATCAACGAAAAGAAGAAAGGAAATTGAGTTACTTCTCCTAACCCTAAAAAACTCCATTTAACATATCAGACAAGACCTTTCTTCCTCCTCCCACTCTCCAACCACCCCTACGCCTCCTCTACCCATTGGTCCTTCTCCTTCCTCATCTCCTCCCCTATTTTAACCTAGCAGCCCAACTCCTAACCCTAAAAAACCCATTTTACATATCAGACAAAACCTCATCTCCTCCACTCTCTTAACCGCACCACATTTCCTTCTCTCTTCAAACACGCAACATTCACATCAAATCGCCTCCTTTCCTCTGCTCGCGCCACCTCCACCTAGGAACACACGATCTCTGCTTAGAACCGCCCAAGCTCCGGATTTCATGAGACCAACCTTGAAGCCGCTGGGTAAGGAGAAGCATGAAGTCCTCTCCTCTATCCCTATAAAGGGCGACGTAGAAGACAGAAAAGAGGGAGTTTTTTTTTTGGTTTGGAGAGAAAAGAGAGTTTTTTTTTCCGTTTTGACAGAAACGGGGAGTTTGTTTCGGTTTGGAGAAAAAAGAGTTTTTTTTTCCGTTTTGACAGAAAAGGGGGTCAAGAAATTCTTTGATCTGTGTGTTTCAACTTTGAAAAATTTCTGAGGTTTATTGTTCTTTTTTTTTTTTCTGTGGGGAGTGTTTTGTTTCCTCTTCTTGTTTTTAGGTTTTGTTGAGAAACTTGGAAAAAGTAGATTGAGAAGTCAGGAAGAGTCACAATTATTGTATTTAGTCACTGTTATTTGGAATTCATTCTCTGTGATTTGGGGAACATCAAGAGAAATATCAAAGGAAGATCTCGTTTGGTAACCTTAGTTTCTTCCTCTTGATCACTGAATTAGGAACACTGTTCTTATTGGGTTTTTATTTATTTCTGTTCTTGCTAATGATGGTTCATGTTCCGCTTGGATTATATGCTGAGTTTTAGTCAAATGCTTAAATTGTATGCTTAAGAAGAATCAAAACTCTGTAAATGATTTGTTGATTTTCAAGAATATTTTTAAATGACATTTATGTTTATCAAGGCTATCATCTAAAATTTTCATCTTGTCATTAACTCATTATAGTGATTGCAATGTTATTAATGTAATTGATCTTTTTTGGGTTCTTTTTTATTTTCTTAATTAATAATAAATGCTAAAGTTGGTAATTTCTCTTCAAAATAGAAATCTTTTGAAAATAATGAATCCCCTTGATTGTATAATTGATTGATTCTAAAAAATTCAAGTGAAAAGGATAAAGTAAATATTTTCAAAGTTACAAAATGTACACAACTAATTTTGGGTAACCATTTTTATGGATGTTTTAGGGTGTCGTGGGGTTAAGTCTCCATGCCTTCCCTAGACGTAATCGACTCCCGAACCCAAAGCCTTTTTTTAAAAGAATTTTCCAACTTCCCCGAAATTAAATAAAATTGGTGACAACTCTATATTTATATTCTAAAAGAAGAAACTGGTTTTCTTTTCGGTCGCGACAGTATATTTGCTCTCTTCTATGATTTCTCTTTAGGAATGGTTAGTTGAAATTCCTTACCCTTTTGTGTTCCATTCTATTTTCCTTTCCTTTTAGGAGCGGTTCCAGTTAAATTCTAATATGAATTTACTACCTTACAAAATCATTTTATTATATATTTATTTTTCCGCTAGGGTGGTGGGTAGATGGATTCCCAATATCTTTAGCTTTAGAAGAGGAGAGCTTTCTATTTATTTTATTTTTACCTTTTTGAAGTGTCTATACAGCTATACTTACCATGTAGACCAACTACAGAAATGATAGTTTGACATTCTATTGAGACATCATAGGATGGACACCGTATACAACTGTAGCAAATTATTATTTGAAAAATGCTTAATTTGACTTACTTTCCCGACATCAATACGATGACATCGTATGCACCGCACTGTACGATACTGTAACTGCACTGTATCAAGTCTTTTTTAAAAAAAAATATTTTTTTAAAAATATTTTTTATAAATAAATTTTTTGGTTGAATACGTGTAAATATATGGTGAATCAGATATAAATATCTGGTGAATTCAGTTCATTATCCGGTGAATGGGTTTTTTTGAGAAATAATTTTTTTGGTTAAGTATGTGCAAATATCTGGTGAATCAGGTATAAATATCTTGTGAATTCAGTTCATCATCTGGTGAATGGGTTTTTATTAGAAATAAAATTTTCGGTTAAGTATCTGCAAATATATTATGAATCAGGTACAAATATCTGGTGAATTCAGTTTATTATCTGGTGAATGGATTTTTTTAGAAAATAAATTTTTTTAAAAAAAAATGTCAAAATTATAAATAAAAAAAGAAAAGAGAAAGTGGTACTAAGTAGCACTACAGTAACGTGATGTCGCGTATTGACATCGAAACCGTGTGTTCAATTAGCACGACTGGACCAACTATTGACATAACAAACACCTTCTCAACTTGGCATGGGTAGGGTTTGTTCTTATAATGACTTCTTATTTAGGATTTCCAGGCTCTAAGTCATGGCGATTAGAGGTTTGTACGTAGGTATCAGTTTGCTTGCTATAATCAAATCGTACTTGAGAAGGAAATGTCTATTAAGTCATAAGTAAGGAAATTGTAACAATCCATGAATTCTCAAACCTCCTTCTGCAGTTTTTGACCAAGTTTATTACACAACATCCTGTAAGAGTCGAAGAAAGGTTTTTTTTTATTGACAAGATGATGCCTTTGATGTTGACACGGGTCTTAGGTGACAATAGGTAATGATGAAACCCACATTCTATGCTACATAATTTTTTGTTATTCATTATTCTTGTTAGAGAAATATTGACGAGTGTCCTTAAGACACTGATTAAAGAATTAAAATAACAACTTTTCATGAAAAAATGATGGAGCTAATGCTTTGACAGGTGCGATTGTTTATTTTTCAATAAAATCTTATTTTCTTTTTGGATTTCTTAATCAATACCCTTATATCCTTATTACTATTGTCCTCTCATGAAAGGATGGGAAGACAGAGAAGTTGACCAAGTTTATTCCACAACATCCTGTAAGAGTCGAAGAAAGGTTTTTTTATTGACAAGATGATGCCTTTGATGTTGACTCGGGTCTTAGGTGACAATAGGTAATGATGAAAACCACATTCTATGCTATATAATTTTTTGTTATTCATTATTCTTATTAGGGAAATATTGACGAGTGTCCTTGGGACACTGATTAAAGAATTAAAATAACAACTTTTGGTGAAAAAATGATGGAGTTAATGCTTTGATAGGTGCGATTGTTTGTTTTTCAATAAAATCTTACTTTTTTTAGATTTCTTAATTAATATCCTTAAATCCTTGTTACTATTGTCTTCTCATGCAACAAGCAATTAATGTATGTAAGAAATTTGAGTCCAAACTTCAAAAGGATGGGAAGATAGAGAAGTTGAGAAAATTAATAATAGTGAAAACTGAAAAATACTTCCAAGCTTTGTAGAATTTCCTCCATCATTTAGTTATAGAGAGTCTTCGCTCTTCCATCATTGAAAATACACTTACTACTGTCCTCTCATGCAACAATCAATTGATGTATGTAAGAAATCTAGGCACAAATTTCAAAAGGATGGGAAACAGAGGAAACTAATAAGATTGTCTTTAGTAAAGCTTGAAAAAAAATTTATGTTGATAATCAATTTTTGTATAATCGATTATTGTGATAATCGATTATAATCAAAATCTGTTTATGTTGTTGAAAAACGATTTTAAAATAATCTATTTTATTTGGATGATGAAAAAAATTATTTTTATATAATAAATTACGAAAAAACGGGTATGAGGTTATTTGTTTATGTTAATATTAATAATATTGGATTTTTTTAAAACATTAAAACTTGTTAAAATGTATATTTTTATATCTTGTCTTTTTCTTTTATAAAAAATTGAATAAAATTTATAACATTAATTTTATGATTATGAAATTGTGAAAATATATTATTTTTTAGAAAAGTTAAATATAAATAATATATATTAATGAAAGGTAGCAAAGTACCATATATTATTTTTTAGAAGAAACAATAAAATGAAAGGTAGCAAGCTTAGGCATTCAGTTGGTACCGATAATGCCTAATGGCATTCACGTCAATTACAAAATGAAAAGTAGGAAGCTATATTATAATCCTGACACCACTAATGGCATGGACAGAGAAAAAAATGTATAGGGAGGGAGAGAAACGGCATTCAATGGTGAGAGTTGAGAAAAAAAGTTTTTTTCCCATCCAACAGTCCTAACATAAAGATGGTAAAAAACAGTTGAAAATTGTCTAAAAGAGCTTTTTATAATGTTTAACTAAAAACCCAAACACAATTAATTATTTACAAAACTGCTGAAAAGTGTAACTGAATGGAAAAGATTATAATATTTCCCAAACATAGTCTAATAATGAAAACTTCAAAATACTGTAGTTTTTCTATCAACATTTATTTATAGATTCTTCGCTCTTCCTTCAAGGGACATATACTTATTTTGGACCCGTACTCAATGTTGGAGAACAATCTTCAAACAGAAAGCCTCCACCCTTTTCTAAACATAACCTGATTTCGAGCAAATACGAAGCCTTTTTGTAGCGCATACATTTAAGCTGTGGCTCAAAACCAATGTGGTTAGTATTGTCGATGCTATTTATTAGCTTAAAACTTGGGGATATACCTTCCTTTCGGAGGTAATCCATGAGGTCATGTATTGCGTAAATGTCGAGTGCCCTGTTAAAGTAGGTATCAAAGTTCATCATTGAGCATGACCCATGGGCCCACCACTCCCGATCCCAAAATCTAAGGCTTCCCAGAAGTCTAGAATGCTGATCAGATGCAGTTAAACATGGCCAATCACTGTGAAGCTTCTCCAATGATGCAAACTGATTATAAAAAAAAAACTTCTTCAATATCATATAAAAATAATAATGAACAATGATTGATTAAAATAAACTTACTTTGCCCCAATTTGATTTCTCTTGTGTGGCAATTACGTGGTGAAGGCCCGGAATAATTTTGTGGCCATAGGTCGTGGATGGTAAACCTCGACGGTTGCTTGCCACACTTTTTATCGATGCAAAAGGTGGCTGGCCATGTTTCAGACAGCATCAAGTAGTCAAAAGGTATCACGGGGGAGGGGGAGGTTGTGGTGTGGGACATTGAGCTAGTGGTGGTGGTGCTGGACATTGAGGTGGTCGAGACTTTTTCTTTCTTTTTTTGAGAAGTGGATAACCCTTGAACACATCATTGGACACAACCATGACATATGTATCATAATGTAGAATGTATAAGTTAAGACACAGTGAATTACCTATCAAATCAATCGAACATATTGCTCAGCATATATTAGAAAAAAAGAAAAAATGTTTGACAAATTTGTTGATCATATTGATTGTTGGCTTCATTTATTGGTAGTAAGCAATACCCGATATTGATAATTATATGTGGAGAATGAACACATTTTCACAGTCGCATTGAATGAACCAAGTGTGAATTGGCTATGATGCCACATTAGGATTAAGCCTTTAGATTGTCATTTTTAATTTAGATATAGTCTTTTGCCAATTACTTTAGGATTAGATGTTAGATAGAACTCCATGGTTAAATGAATAAAGGTTGAAACATCTCATGCATTATTGTTTCAGGAAGTTTCCAGAATTGTCATTCTAAGTTTATCACGAGGCCTCCCTTTAAATGCAACTCCCTAGTTGATTATATGGAGTCAACATGACTAGGGAGTTGCACTTAAAGGAAGGACTTCGGATAAACTTCGAATGACAATTCTGGAAACTTCCTGAAACAGTAATGCATGAGATGTTTCAACCTTTATTCATTTAAACATGGAGTTCAATCTAACATCTAATCCTAAAGTAATTGGCAAAAGACTATATCTAAATTAAAATGACAATCTAAAGGCTTAATCCTAATGTGGCATCATAGCCAATTCACACCTGGTTCATTCAATGCGACTGTGAAAATGTGTTCATTCTCCACATATAATTATCAATATCGGGTATTGCTTACTATCAATAAATGACGCCAACAATCAATATGATCAACAAATTTGTCAAACATTTTTTCTTTTTTTCTAATATATGCTGAGCAATATGTTAGATTGATTTGATAGGTAATTCACTGTGTCTTAACTTATACATTCTACATTATGATACAGATGTCATGGTTGTGTCCAATGATGTGTTCAAGGGTTATCCACTTCTCAAAAAAAGAAAGAAAAAGTCTCGACCACCTCAATGTCCAACACCACCACCACTAGCTCAATGTCCAACACCACAACCTCCCCCTCCCCCGTGATACCTTTTGACTACTTGATGCTGTCTGAAACATGGCCAGCCACCTTTTGCATCGATAAAAAGTGTGGCAAGCAACCGTCGAGGTTTACCATCCACAGCCTATGGCCACAAAATTATTCCGGGCCTTCACCACGTAATTGCCACACAGAAGAGAAATCAAATTGGGGCAAAGTAGGTTTATTTTAACCAATCATTGTTAATTATTATTTTTATATGATATTGAAGAATTTTTTTTCTTTTAATCAGTTTGCATCATTGGAGAAGCTTCACAGTGATTGGCCATGTTTAACCGCATCTGATCAGCATTCTAGACTTTTGGGAAGCCTTAGATTTTGCAATCGGGAGTGGTGGGCCCATGGGTCATGCTCAATGATGGACTTTGATACCTACTTTAACAAGGCACTCGACATTTACGCAATACATGACCTCTGGATTACCTTCGAAAGGAAGGTATATCCCCAAGTTTTAAGCTAATAAATAGCATCGACAATGTCGATGCTATAGCTAACCACATTGGCTTTGAGCCACAGCTTAAATGTATGCGCTACAAAAAGGCTTCGTATTTGCTGGAAATCAGGTTATGTTTAGAAAAGGGTGGAGGCTTTCTGTTTGAAGATTGTTCTCCAACACTGAGTACGTGTCCAAAACAAGTATATTTTGTAACGCCCCCCCTTGGGGCATTACTACGTAACCCATGCGGAAGTAAATTTAAAAGATAATTTGCTGGTTGCTTTCGGAAAATTTTGTTTTCTCTTAAGTCAGAAAACCGGGGTATAAGATTTTCTTCTATAGGGATAACTCTGAAATCCATCATACATACATTTAAAACGTAAAGTCACGTTCGTAACAAAGTTACCATGACATACAACATTTCTATAAGTTTCCATTTTCGAAAGAAAAATTTTAAACTTCAGATGGGTGTATATAACACTACATTCACGGACCCCTTTAGATATACCACCCAACTCATACTCCTAAGCTGGTCATTCTATCAAATATTCATTGGAGAGACCCCCAATCGGAATACTTTCTCAACCCCTAACACTAGGTCTTCAATTGACTTAGAAAGACTCCTCTGCAGCATCGGCACTAGAGTACCAATGTACTACAGCAAAACCCGAAGAGACCTGATATAATTGTAAGAGTGAGATACCATCATAAGATTTATCCCACAACAACCATATACATGATACATACATCACATAATCATATAAGCAGTTAAATCATGCATATACACAATATAATAGTGTTATATCAAAGGGTCTCAAACCCGCACAGTCAACCTTTGAAAATATGCATGGCACTTCAATATCAGGCTCTAACTTAATCTCATGAGATATCAACACCGTTTTTCCACTGGAGAAGAATTAGAGTTGGTCAATCTCTAGCCCACCGGGCAGTTGCCTCCATACCCTCATGCATTTAAGGTCTCAGGACGAGCAACGTCACATGTGCCTCTGAACTCGGTTTACATGGACAGACTCCCAGATACCACCTTGTATCTGATATTCATAAAAAGCACGTCTGCTTGGGGAAATGCACATGAGAAAATATTTTATTTAAAAGGTTTTCTTTGTGTTCATTCTTTCACTGTCGCAACTCAAAGCTAACGACTTAATCATCATTTCCCCATCACTTGAAAACTCAGAAGCATAGGACACACAATCTGAATGCTCAATCACAACGCCCAAGACCGATGCCGCAGTCAAGGGTTGTGGTTGTAGAAAACAACATTCACCTTTAATAATGTTCCTCACAACGTGGTTAGGACACACAGTCCAAAACGTGATTAGGACACACAGTCCACAATAACGTAATTAGGACACACAGTCCATCATAATGAAATCAGAATGCACTGTCCTCAATTTCGAGAATTGGACTCTCAGTCCATAACATCATGAATAGGACTCATAGTCTCGAATTAACACTGATCCAAGATCACGTGCGCATAACTGAATACTAGAGGCGACGTCTCGCGTACTAGATTCTCTTTCTTAAGTACTTATTTTTCGTTCAGTGAAAAACAAATTCAAAACCGAATCCTCGATAACCTATCCAGGCTATTGGAAAGTTTCTAAAATATTTAGGAAAAACCTTTTCTTTGAAAATCCTTTATAAAGCATCTTTGAAATACTTTTATCTTTGAAATACTTCCCCCAATAGGATATTGCCAAATAATCTTGAAAGTTTTCACTTGAAGACACATAGTTCGAAAAGGATTTTTCTCTTGTATAACAATAGTTCACCAAAACCATTTCAACATTTAAAACAAGTACTTTAAGTTAATGAGATTTTGGAAAAGAACACCGATCCCTTCATCTTCAAAGCTTATTAAGGTTTTTAATCCTTATAATAGTTGAGCACAGACGCACGTCTGGCTTAGCAAACTTTCAATCAACAACAGTATATATCATCAGTTCAATGCTAATATCACAGTTGAAAGCAGTTCATCACATATATGCATTATAACATTTAGAACAAGTACAGTTCAACATCAGATAATAGCATAACAGTTCAAGTACATTAGATAATCAAGTAAGCTCAATCAACATATAAATATCCAGTTAAACACCTACACACATGCATACAGTTATTGAATATCTTTAGGAAATCCCCTGTTACCTTCAGAAGGTAAGAGAATGCGAGAAAATAAACAGTTTCACGAACGTTCTTTAAAGTTGGTTAGGATGCAAGTCTAGGTTTCAAGACACAAGGTTCAAAGGATTAGAACTCAACCAAGAACTTAGGGCTAGAAGTTTCCAAAACACATGCAACCTAGGGATTTATGATCCTTAAGTGCTAAGAGTTTAAAACATGATTACTTTAAACAAAGTTGAACAAAAATCCCACCAAGTTACACTTGATGGAGATTCGGCCTTGACCAATAAGATAGGCTAGGAACATTTAAACTTTCCAATCTCTTTGGTTTAGCATCCATTAATAGTAAGGAGCTCAAAACCATGATCATTTTGGAAAAATGAAAAACGAAACACCCTAGGTCCACAACCTTTAAGATTCGGCCATCCTTGGGTTTTTATGATAGAAATCTTTAAATTCTTCCAATCTCTTAGACCTTTTAGCATCCAATAACTTATGGAGCTCAGGTCTATGATCATCTTGAAAGCAACATAGGACTTTAAATAACAAATCTCATAAGCACATAAAGTAAGAACAACATAGGCTTATAAGTAATTAAAGTATAATGACATAAGTAAATGAATCATAAATGACATAAACATAAATGACATAAAGTAAATGACATAATGTAAATGACATAAAGTAAATGACATAAATATAAATGACATAATGTAAATGACATAAAGTAAATGGCATTAATATAAATGACATAAAGGAAAATGACATAATGTAAATGACATAAAGTAAATGGCATTAGTATAAATGGCATAAAAGTAAATGACATAAAAGTAGAGTAAAAATCTTTAAACTTTCCAATCACTTTAGACATAGCATCCTTTAACATAAGGAGCCTTAATCCATGATTATTTTGGGAAACAAATCTTTAAACTTTCCAATCACTTTAGACATAGCATCCTTTAACATAAAGGAGCCTTGGTCCATGATCATTTTGGAAAACAAATCTTTAAATACAAACTCATACTTGTAAAAGTTGAAACAAGATCCATCTAAACCATATGCATGGTTTCGGCCTCATTAGAAAGTAGAGGTTAGGAAACTTTGTTTTACACAACCTTTTAGTATGTTAAACTACAAGTAAATACAAGACCATAGAAATTTGTTTCAACTCAAAAGGAGTTTTCTACCATTTTTGAAAGATTTTTGAAGATAAAAGCTCATATATGGTTTTATAAATCGTTTGGTTTTTAAATTTTTTAATTATTTGATTTAAACTAGACATATATATATATTTTTTTTGTCCAGATTAGAAAATCAATTGTCCTTGTAATTGTCCACATTCATGGCTGTAGCATGCGTGAGTAAAGTCTTCAAAGTGCAACAACTGTTGCAATTGAATCTTCAAATTCGTTTGCGTGGATGGACGATCAACTTCCATAATCGATTTGAGAATTATTTTCTAAACTAAAAGCTACGTTTTTTTTTTTAATTGAACAAATTGATTTACTGATTGCCAAAATTGATTCTTGTAATTTATGCTCAACGGAAATCCTTAAAATCCTTGCTTTCGAGTTTTTGGTACACTCGTACACTTGCTTTTAAATTGACAAATCCGTGTTATTCAAAATGGAAAACATTTTGCAAAGAATATTTTTCAAAGTGAGAAAAACATCTTTTAATCTTTGCTTTTGAGATTAAACTTGAGCCATCTTTGTTTCTCATCTATCATATCATACGATATCAACTTGTATTAACTGCACTACATAGAGTGTTTCAAATTTCTTCCACTTTGTATCAACTTTATAATAGGGTGTGGTATCCCTAGGTTGAGGATGATGTATCTATATGGTGTGGTAAAAGATGGGGCATCCCTTTGGTCTGCGACTTTAGACTTCGAAGCCTGGGTGAGGTGTCCCGAGGCTTGAAGGAGAGTGCTAGAGTTTTTTGAGCCTCTTACACGTGGGCGAGATATATCTCAGAAGGCGTGGCTAAACAATGTTGTCAAAACTGGATCGGACCGACCAGTTCGACTGAGAACCGATGCGGAGGCGGGTCCGGAATACCCCCAGAACCTAAGAAGATCAAAATGCTTAGAAACCGGAAGAACTGGTCCAGGAAACCGGTGAAAATGGGTAGTTCCCCAGGTTTGCCGGTTTGTGTAATCCAGCAGTTCCCTTCGACAATGAGGTAGCAGAAAAGGGGCAGCATCGGCACACGAACAACAAGGAGATGCAGAAAATGGAGAGGCGGCCACAAGAACATGCAGAAAGAGGGCGGCGATGGCGAGCAATTTAGAAAGGGGCGTTGTCTTTGGCATACGACCAACGAGGAGGTTGCAGAAAGAAGGTGCGACGTCTTTAGCAGAGAGGATTTGCAAAGAGGGATGGGGTTGTGTCTACAGGAGCGAGGAGTTGTAGAAAGGGGAGGGGGTAGCGGCTCTGAAGTGAACAGGAAATAGAAATTAGATAGAAAAGTAAACTTACGTGTGTTTGAACGAGTGAATTTAAGAGATTAATATATTTTTAGAAAGTAATTAAAATTTATCAATTATATTGACGGATTCAAATTACCCTCTAAAAATACATTATCCTCTTAACTTCCTTCCTCGAAACACACCGTTGGGGTTACTCTTTTGTTCCTGTAGCAAAAGCGTTTGGGTCCATATACATTTTTTTGTTCTGTTTTTTTACAGAAATTGGGCCTATTTCAGTCCAAATGTAGCTTTGTGCATAAGTTTTGTGTTTTATTTTTTAATAGTTTGACATAAAAATACATAAAAATAAAGCCCTAGAAATTGTTTTATATATCAACATAAGAGTTTACCAAATAAATCCTTAACAAGCTTAATTTATATACACTGTCAGTGTACAATCAGAAATCATGAAATTGATGATTTTTAAGGTGGTTAGCGTAAGGATCAAAGATTTGTAATGATGTGTCAATTTCTGATTGGTTGACAGTGTAAAACAATTTTATACTGTCAGGGTATACCTATTAAATCCTTCACATAAATTAAAAAATCTATTTTATCTTTTAAAAAATATAAAAAAATTATAATTTATGTTAATATTAGTTAATATATTATATTGAAAATTAAAAAAAAAATCTTTTTTTTAATTATTACCAGTTAAACCACGATCAAACCATTGAGCATTGAACCGGTGCCTTCACCAGTTCAATGTCCGGTTCGATTTTAAAAACATTGGGTTAAAGTACTCTATTGTGTACAAAGGTTGTAAGCATCAATTTATAAGTTTGTTTATTAATTAGTGGAAGAAAATCCCATAAGTGGAGAGAGGACTGTACGTAACACTGTCGATGGGTGGCTGAACCCATCATGCAAGTATTCTCATCCTTATCCTTCAGATTTTTTATTTTATATAATTGCTTGTGCGATTATTTTTATTGAAATATTTTTTTTTAAAAAGTCCAAAAGAAATTTTTAGACTCAATTCACTCCTCCCCCTCTTGAGTCGAAGCCACCTATTCCAATAAGTGGCATCAGAGGTAGACTCTTGCATAAAAAGCTTACCAGCTTCAAGAGAAATGGCTTCAAATGACTTCCTACTGGAAAGAGCCTCCCTTAACAGACCCCCTTCCTTTAATGGTGAAGAATACGCTTATTGGAAAGAATATTTTTTATTCAAGCACATGATTTAAATATTTGGGATGCCATTGAAAATTGACCTCTTATTCCTATGAAAGAAGTATATGGTAAATCTGTTGTTAAGCTAGAGATGAACAAACTAAAGATGAGAAAAATAAATTCTAATTTAATTTTAGTTCTAAAAAGATATTAACATCTTATTTGAGTAGGGGAGAATTTTTTAGGTTCTCAACTTGCAAGACGGCCAAAGAAATGTGGCAAGTCACCCATGAAGGAATGAGTGAAGTCAAACGTGTAAGGACAAACACTCTGATCAAGAGAATACATGATGAAGCAAGGAGAATCCATTCAAGACATGCAAATGCACTTTGTAACACCCCGATTTTTACTGCTTTTCAATAATAGTAAATATATGTATATTTATTTATATTTTCATCTGATACCTAGAAAATTATTTTGAATAAAAAATCATATTTAGACTCTAATTTACAGTATAAGGTTACAGTTAAATTTTGGGTTCAAAATTCAGACGGAACTCGGTCCGTGTTTTCACTGACAGTAAACTTTTACTGATCACAAAACCTGATTTTGACTCGAGAACGAAATGATTTAGGTTTTTATCATATTTCCAACGACTTTGGTTATTTTGAAAATTTGCGCTCAAATGAAATATTATATTTTAATCGGGAAAAATCTTCGAAGGGAACAGCGGAAAACCTATGTCGGGTAAATGATGAAGTCGAATAGGGAGTTGAGGTGATGGATATGACTGATGTGACGAGCATTTAATGCAGCCTTATCCAAGTAATGATGGAGTTCCAAAATAATTTCTAACCTCCTTAAAGAAATGACCTAAATGCCCTTAAGCTTCCATGGAATTTCCAAGTTTGTCCCACAAAATATTGGACCATTCTATCCTAATGGTAGACGGCCTTAACTCCATACAACTCACTTGGATTTTTTTTTCCACTTCATCTAGTCACCATAATGCATTAATGTCAAGTGTGAAGTCATGTATTCTAGTACATGTTTGGTAGCAAAACTCAAATTCTCTTCATCTTGCTCCTTACAATTTTGGCCAAGGCTTCACTACACACTAATCAAACATGGCGCCCTCTCTCTCTCTCTCAACCATCCTAACATTTCATTTTACTCATATTACACAATTCTAACTCATCTTCATGAACCCTAGAAACACCATAGAAGAAAGCTTGCAAATTTGATCAAATTCCTTCATTTCCTTCATCATCAAGAGGTATATCCTCATCAACCATGATCACGAGTCCTCTTTGTAACCAAAGTGATTTGGATTAAATAATCTCTAAGTTTTGATGTTAACAAAAAGGATTAAATTTGCATGGCAAAGTTTTAGTTGAGATCTAACATGCTTTATCTAGTCTTGCAGGAATTTTAAAAATATATAAGTTATGGAAACCTTGAAAAGGTTCCTTATATCTGCTTGGACTTAGATTGTGAATCCGCAACCATTCATGTAGACGAGCTGCTCAAAACATTTGGTAAATTTATTTATTTATATCTCTCAGTAGACGAGAACTTTAGTTTCAATGAATAGACAATCTTAAATGCCACGTCAACAGACGAAGATCAAAATAACTCACTGAAATATAGCAAGTCCAAAGACTTGATGATAGACGAGAGGATATGCCACGTAAGTAGACCAGCGAAAAGAAAACTCCAAGTCCATAGACTTGATTTTACCCATGAGCGTGTAGACACAGCTTTTAGTAGATGAGCTCTTTTTCTTATAAGTTTTAATATGCTCCATCTAGCTAAGTAATTGCTAGCCCGACTGACACGCTATCGCGCACGCGTCAAAAAACGAGCGGTTTACAAAAATATGTAGATAGGGAAAGTGCGACAACTCGAGTATCGTCTCACAAGGACTCTCGGATTGTTATTAACAAAAAAGTCAGTTTTAGGGGGGTTTGAGATTACGGATGCAAATAAGAAAGCAGAGTAGAAAATAATGCAAATAAAATAACTATCAAATAGCTAAATACGATCAACCTACTGCTTTCGGTTTCCCGCTATCATCGGTTCATATAAATCCATGCCCTAAGCGGATTCTAAACCCTTTCCGATTGTAGCATCAATTAACAAGCGAAATCAACGCTACGAGACATATGTTCCTATTCCCGAATTAAGCAAACGGGGTGAAGCACTCATGAACTAAGCGAACATGAACGAACACACGCGAATTAAGCAAACACGATTAAGTATAGAAACATACAATCATTGAAACAAATTAATACCTATCCTATATAATCCTGAATTAAGCAAGCAGAACATACAAAACAAATATTGAAAGAGAATAACATTAAGTTTAGGAATTACAAAACCTCAAACGTCAATGGAACCCGATTACAGCAGATTGATCAAAGGAGACTAGTTCTCCATTACAAACATAAACCTCAACCTAATTTTCAGCCGTCCTAAAAGAAAAGAAGATGAGAAGATCCCTTCAGTTCTGCCCTAAAACAAATATAAATACAGATTCTGGGTTCCGGTCGCTCGCGAGGCAAAACATGTTTCGCGAGGCGAATCTTATGAACAGTCCTTCAGTGTTTGGATTTCTCGCGAGGCGAGCTTAGTATTCGCGAGGCGAGGAACGGAAGAGTCTTCTTATTATGCCCGTGATGAGTATCAGGGCCTGGGCATGATGGCTTATGGTCTTCCGGCTAGCGAGGCGAGACATGGTTCGCGAGGCGACACAGAAAAGGTTGCATTTTCTAGCACAGTCAGCCTTCAGGCTCGCGAGGCGAGTAGACTCTCGCGGGGCGAAAAACTCCAGAATTGCTTCTCTTTATTGACCTGAAAACAAGAAATAGCAGTAAGTGCTTATTTGACTCAAAATCACTAAATTAACCTAAAAATACTTTACAGACTCAAAATGATGCTTGAGGACAATTAAGTCTAATTTGGGTGAAAAAGAAATATAATTAGCACAAAACCATGGTCATACTAGCCATAAAACTAGATGAGCCTGCGGCTTATCAAAATATCCCAAACTTAAACTTTGCTTGTCCCCAAGCAAACTAAAACTCAAAAATGACTCAGACTTGGCAAGCTTAAAGGATTCAATCAAATTCGCACAAATTTCAAGCAATTCCAACAAAACAATTTTTCCTTAGTGATTCCCCCCTTGCAACAATATACTCCCCACATTCATTTACTTTGAACATTGAGAATTTCATCATTCATGCATTCAGAAATCTAAGTTGAGGATCCAAGTTACACACAAAAGGGAGATAACCAAATTCAAACAATTGCCTTCCTCACAAGGGTGTTTAGTGTTTCACTCATCGCTCAATTTGTCTAGGCTAACAACATTCCACTCAATTTCACTTTTAAGAACACTTCCCATGAATTTGATTTTCATCTCAAAATAGTTCCCACGAAAACATGCATGCAACATCAAAAGGTCTTTTAAGGTTGTAATGGGGCATGGCTAAGGGTAGGATATACAAAGGTACTGGGCTTAAGTCCCTAGGAACTAAGAGAGCATGAACATTTCAACACACAAAATTTCCTCTCAAATTCATTTTTCCATTTTTCTTTATGCTTTTGGGTGACTACAGCCTTTTTCTTTAGATATCCTTTTTTTGACATTTTTGTTCTTTTTTATTTTTGTTCTTTTTTTTTTCTTTTTCTCAATCCCCAACAACACATCATATCCTTGTAGCCACCCCAAACTTAGTTTCTTGCAACCTTTGACTTGCTAAGGATCCATGCTCTCCTAATCCTAAGATCGGGTTAACATGGTTTTCCAGATTTTGGCTCATAACATAGGGTTATCAAGAAACAATAGGCTTATTAGGCTCAATGGGGCTAACTAGGGAACATGCATTAGGGACTGGTTCAATTTAGGCCAAGTGGTTATTTACAAAGAAAATGCCTAAATCATTTGATGCAAACACATAAACATGCAAACCATAAAGAGATTCATGCAAATTCGGGAAAGTGCAGCTCAAAAGTGATTCACACAATTAAAAACATGTTGGAGGCTCAAATCCTCACCTGGACATTTTTGCAAATTGTTTGACCGAGATTCAATCCCTAGTGTGTGCTTCCCATCACCCCAAACTTATCATAAATCATGCCATCATGACAAAATATCTCAAAGTTCAATTTTCAATTTCACATGGGGATCAATTTTCAATTTTTCAAGACATAGGGGGAAACAATCAACACATAACATGCAATCCATCTATGCAAAATTCAACAAAAACCAATCAAGCTTGCCGACACAAGACTCACACAAAAAATCTTGATCTTCTCAAATTATTCAAGAGCTAAAAGAAAACAAACAAAAACAAAGCAAAGCAAAAACTAACAAGCAAATGAAAGTAAACTAAAGAGAAATGGTTAAGAAAAACTCATTGAGGGGCTTCCGCCTGGATCCCATTGCTTGTAACATAAGGCCCACGTGATAGACAAAGGGCGGAAGCTTATTCCATGGTCCCATAACTTGCAGCCTTGACAGCCTTGATATGGGAGTGAGCACTTGACAGTTATGGTGACCTCGCCAAGTGCGGCGGACTTCTCACTCCCCCTCGGGTCAAAGATGACTGATGAGCCTCTGTTTGACTGGTTTTATAACTAGTCAAGACCTTGGCTTTGTGCTAATTTTATATCATTTTCACCCAAATTAGACTTTATTGTCCTTAAGTAATATTTTGAGTCTGTAAATTGTTTTTAAGTTAATTTAGTTGATTTAGAGTGAATAAAGTATTTACTTTTATTTTCTGTTTTTCAGGTTAATAAAATAAAATAAAATAAATCTGGAGCCACTCGCCCCGCGAAGGATTTCTCGCCCCGCGAGTTATGCAAGCCTGAAAAGTCAGAGACGATCACGATTTACCCGTGTTAAAGATCACGGCCGTGGCAGTTTTGAAGTTGAAGCGTTCGCCTCGCGAAGCTATGCTCGCCTCGCGAGAAGACAAAGAGTTGCAGACCTTTCATGTTATTCGCCTCGCGAGCAGTGCTTCGCCTCGCGAGGACTTGGATTCCAGAAACGTGTATATAAGCAGTCTTAGGCAGAAATGAAGAAAGAGGTCAGAATTAGCCAGTTTTGGCTAGTTTCTGAGTTTGTAGTCTTTTGTTTTTCTCTTAGTTTAATGTTTATTTCTGTAATGGAGAATTAGTCTCCTAGATTAATCTACTGTAATTGGTTTTTATCCATACTTGAGGTTCTTGTATTTCCTGTTTTCATTTCCTTTTCTCTTTTCAATGCCATGCTTTATATTTCTGTTTGCTTAATTCAGGAGTATATTGTGGTGTGTTGGTTTATCTCGGTGATATCATGTTCCTATATATAATCGCGTTTGCTTAATTCGCGTGTGTACGTTTTGTGTTCGCTTAGTTCACGAAGTGCTTAACCCCGTTTGCTTAATTCGGGAATAGGGACATATATCTGTAGTAGTGGTTCCGCTTGTGAATTATTGCTACAACCGGGAGGGGATTAGAATCTGCTTAGGGCCAGGAATTTGCATGAACCGATGATAGTTGGGAAACCAAAAGCAGTAGGTTAATCGTTTTAGTTTATTTGTTAATCTGTTTTACTGCTCTGTTTTCTTTCTTTGTTCTGTTTTGTTTTCTTTATTTTAGTTTCAATCCAAAACCCCCAATTCTGACTTTTTCTAACTTTTTCTGTTAATAATAACAACAACTAAAGAGTCCTTGAGAGACGATCCGAGTTGTCGCTCTATACTACATTATTTTGTAAACGCTCGTTCTTTTTGGCGCGTGGCGACAGCGCGTTCAAAAAATTGGCGCCGTTGCCGGGGACTCTGGTTTGTTGTTATTAGCAGAAAATAAAATTAAAAAAAAAAATTATTTCTTTGCTAATTAGTTTTGTCTGCATTGTCTGGTTGTGAATTTTGCCCCATGGATAATTATATGCGAAATTATGTGCCTAATGTTTATTATGAGCAACCATGCATGTATTATCCTAATTTTAGTGAGCCACCACCATACTATCCTAGCCAAGTGACCACCTCTGCACCTTCCGAACCTTCCCTAGAGGACCTGTGCAAACATATGACTGCACAGATAAGTGCACATATGGAAGGAATGAGGCAACAAATGGCCGAGCAAACTCAACGGATGATAGAGGAATTTCAACAGAAGATGGAGGCTCAATACCAGAGGGACCAAGCTGAATCTCAAAAGTTGTGGGCTCTAATTGATCAAGTTACCGCCAACCCGGCTGCAATGCTAACTCCACAGCCCCTTGAGGAACATAAGGATTCACAGATGGTTATTCCTGAAAATACTTTTGATGATAATTCTGATGATGATATTTCTGTTGATGATGAATTATGTGTTGAATCCCCTGATCCTAATGCTTGTTATTGTGATGGAACTGCTTTGTGTGTAGAATGTTTTACAGGTTTATACTTTTCAGGAAAAATAGAAAATGCAGATCGTTTTGCAGGTTTATTTTCTTCAGGAAACTTAGATCAGGAGGATCAGGAGAACATTTGCTCCACCGTGCTTGAGGATAAAGAAGAATCTTTGGTCTTAGATGCATGTGTTGAGAGTAATGGGGTGGATGATGAATTGATTGAAGAATTTCCAGACATTGTAGATTTTACTGATTCATTTTCTTGTAATATATGTACTAACTCTAACCTTTGTGTGGTGTGTGCTGAAATTTCTGCGTGTATAGCAGGTGAAAAATTTGTTAGTGCAGTGGATGAAGACATTGCAGAAGTTGAAGCAGCACCAGTAACCCCAGCTAACTGTTTGCCACCTCCCCCTGAGGAGCCACCAGCTCTAGATTTTGCACCTTTGGATTTTGCACCATGGCCGGTCCAAGAGGTTGAGCCCCACTTCTATTGGGGAGACTTTATTGAGAAGGAGGTCATCTGTGACCCGAGAGGTAGTGAGAAGTCCGCCGCACTGGGTGGAGTTATTATAATTGTCAAGTGCGCACCTCCGCATCAAAGCTGCAAGTTAGGGAGGCTTGGAATGAATTTCAGTCCTTTGGCTACCATGTGGGACTTATGTTACAGGCAGTGGGATCCTGGTGGAACCACCCTTCAATGAGTTTTCTTTACCTTTCTCCTTTTTAATTTTCTTTTCCTTACTTTAATTCTGTTTTGTTTTTAATAAAGCTCCTGAATAATGTGAGAAGCTCAGGAGTTGTGTTGAGTCTGGTATGGGCAAGTTTGATGGATTTTATTGATTTTGCATAGATTGATTGCATGATAGTGTTGACTGTTTTCCCCCTAGGACTTGAAAAATTTGAAAAATTGAATTTTGATCCCCATATGATTGAAAACTGAACTTTGAGATTTTATTATGATGGCATGATTTATGATAAGTTTGGGGTGATAGGAAGCACACACTAGGGATAGAATCTCTGTCAAATAATTTGCATAAATGTCCAGGTGAGGTTTTGAGCCTCCAACATGTTTTTGACTGTGTGAGAATCACTTTTTGATTGCACTTTCCTGAATTTGATTGAATCTCTTTTTGGTTTGCATGATTATGTGTTTGCTTCAGATGATTTAGGCATTTTCTTTGTAAATAGCTACTTAGCCTAAAAATAACCAATTCTTAATGCATGTTCCTTAGTTAGCCCCATTGAGCCTGTTAGCCTGTTAATTCTTGATAACCTAATGTTATAAGCCCAAAAATCTGGAAAACCATGTTAACCCGATCTTAGGATTAGGAGAGCATGTAATCTTAGAATGGGTGCAAGAAACTAAGTTTGGGGTGGCTGCAAGGTGTAACATGTTGATTGGGATTGAGAAAAAAATTTATCCAAAAAAAAAAGTGAAAAAAAAAATAAAAAAAAAGAGAAAAGAAAAGAAAAGAAAAACAGAAAAAAAAAATAAAATTGCAAAAATGCCAAAAAGAAATAAAAAGGCTGTAGCCACCCAGAAGCATAAAGAAAAAAAAAATAAAAAAAAATAAAAATGAAAAAAGAACTTGACTGAATTTCAAAGTGTAAATAATGTTTCATGCTCTCTTAGTTCCTAGGGTCTTCAGCCTAGTTCCTTTGTATATCCTACCCTTAGCCAGGCCCCATTACAACCCATAAAAGACCTTCTGATGTTGCTTGCATGTTTTCTGTGGGAGTCATTTAGAGATGAAAATCAAATTTATGGGAAGTGCTCTTAAAAGTGAAATTGAGTGAAATGTTGCTAGCCTGACAAAAATTGAGTGATGAGTGAAATACAAATCTCCCTTGTGAGGAAGGCAGTTATTTGAACTTGGTGATCTCCCTTGTATGTGTGACTTGGATCCCCTGCTTAGATTTCTGATTGTCTGAATGATTAATTTCTCAACTGTTTGGAATAAATGAATGTGGGGATTGTTTTGCTTGAAAGGGGGGAACATTGACAGAACAATTCTTTTGAAAAAAAAATTGCTTGAAATCTATGGAAAGTTGATTGAATCTTTTGAGCTTGCCAGGTCTTCAGTCTTTTTGAGTTTTTGAGTGTAGTTTGCTTGGGGACAAGCAAAGTTTAAGTTTGGGGTATTTTGATGAGCCTCTGTTTGACTGGTTTTATAACTAGTCAAGACCTTGGCTTTGTGCTAATTTTATATCATTTTCACCCAAATTAGACTTTATTGTCCTTAAGTAATATTTTGAGTCTGTAAATTGTTTTTAAGTTAATTTAGTTGATTTAGAGTGAATAAAGTATTTACTTTTATTTTCTGTTTTTCAGGTTAATAAAATAAAATAAAATAAATCTGGAACCACTCGCCCCGCGAAGGATTTCTCGCCCCGCGAGTCATGCAAGCCTGAAAAGTCAGAGATGATCACGGTTTACCCGTGTTAAAGATCACGGCCGTGGCAGTTTTGAAGTTGAAGCGTTCGCCTCGCGAAGCTATGCTCGCCTTGCGAGAAGACAAAGAGTTGCAGACCTTTCATGTTATTCGCCTCGCGAGCAGTGCTTCGCCTCGCGAGGACTTGGATTCCAGAAACGTGTATATAAGCAGTCTTAGGCAGAAATGAAGAAAGAGGTCAGAATTAGCCAATGACCTCCTTGTCAACCTTGTCAATAAAGTCCTCCCAATAAAATTGGGGTTCAACCTCTTGGACTGGCCATGGTGCCTTCATATCCAAGGGTGAAAAATCCAAAGGCTTGAACTCCATCGCTGGTGGTTCCACAGTGGGAGGTGGCAAATAGGTAGAGAGGGTCTCTGGTGCTGCTTCATTTTCTGCACAATTCCCATCCACTGTATTACCAGATTCATCACCTTCTGTATATGCAGTAACCTCAGCACGCACCACACAAGTATTTCTCCCATCACAATTGACACATGCATAGGAGCCAAATGAATAATCTAATCCCGGAATTTCTTCATCATCCTCTAGCATGGCGGAATGGATGTCCTCTATATGCCTCTTCCTCTCAATTTCCTTAGTCAAGGGTTCTGATCCTTGAGCTTGTTGCATGGCATTCATTGAAGTGGCAAGCTGTCCAATCTGTGTCTGCAAGGCCTGAATACTAGCATCCGTTCGCTGCTGAAACTGTCCAACCTGTGTTTGTGAAGTATTAATGCTAGCATCTGTTCGCTGCTGTAACTGGAGACTTTGTGCATTTATTTGTGCAGTTATTTGTGCAGTCATTTGCTTGAACATGTCCTTTAGTGAAGGTCCGGAAGGTGCAGAGGTGGTTACTTCAGGAGGATTCTGTGGTGGTGTCAGCGGTAATATCAGTTGTTGTTGCGTGGGTGAGTCCCCATACCAAGGGTTTGGATGGTTTCCCCAGCTGGGGTGGTACTCATCAGTGGAAGGGTCAGGAATGTTGTGCCTGTTCTGATTGTTGCCTTGGTTGTAAATATTGGCTGTATATGCTTGAGGTGATTCATTAACTTGTCCAGTACCAGATATCTCTCTCCTGATTGATGTAGCTCTGAAGGCAGGAAAGTATCTCAATAGGAAGACTTTATTCAAATCAAACCAGGTTGAGACGGAATTCGCCTCAAGACAATACAACCAATCCTTTGCAGCGCCTTCAAGTGAGAGATGGAAAGCTCCCATCTTGATGTGGTCTTCTGTTATTCCTTCAAGTCTCAGCATTGTAGAACAAACAGACCGGAATTCCTTCAGATGCTCCTGCGGATTCTCACCTGCAAGACCACTAAACCTTGGCAACCAGTGCATTAAACCAGAAAAATCAGGATAATATATACATGGTGGTTCATAATTAACATTAGGCATGTAACCTTGCATATAATTATCCATGGGTAAATTCACAACCAGACCAATTCAGCAAAAAAAATTTTTTTTTTTTGTTTTTTGTTTTTTGTTTTTTTTATTTTATTTTATGTTAATAACAACAAGAGTCCCCGGCAACGGCGCCAATTTTGACACGCTGTCGCGCACTCGTCAAAAAGCGAGCGATTTACAAAAATATGTAGATAGGGAAAGTGCGACAACTCGAGTATCGTCTCAGAAGGACTCTCGGATTGTTATTAACAGAAAAGTCAGTTTTAGGGGGGTTTGAGATTACGGATGCAAATAAGAAAACAGAGCAGAAAATAATGCAAATAAAATAACTATCAAATAGCTAAAAACGATCAACCTACTGCTTTCGGTTTCTCGCTATCATCGGTTCATATAAATCCATGCCCTAAGCGGATTCTAAACCCTTTCCGATTGTAGCATCAATTAACAAGCGAAATCAACGCTACGAGACATATGTTCCTATTCCCAAATTAAGCAAACGGGGTGAAGCACTCATGAACTAAGCGAACATGAACGAACACACGCGAATTAAGCAAACGCGATTAAGTATAGGAACATACAATCATCGAAACAAATCAATACCTATCCTATATAATCCTGAATTAAGCAAGCAGAACATACAGAACAAATATTGAAAGAGAATAACATTAAGTTTAGGAATTACAAAACCTCAAGCGTCAATGGAACCCGATTACAGCAGATTGGTCAAAGGAGACTAGTTCTCCATTACAAACATAAACCTCAACCTAATTTTCAGCCGTCCTAAAAGAAAAGAAGATGAGAAGATCCCCTCAGTTCTGCCCTAAAACATATATAAATACAGATTCTGGGTTCCGGTCGCTCGCGAGGCGAAACATGTTTCGCGAGGCGAATCTTATGAACAGTCCTTCAGTGTTTGGATTTCTCGCGAGGCGAGCTTAGTATTCGCGAGGCGAGGAATGGAAGAGTCTTCTTATTATGCCCGTGATGAGTATCAGGGCCTGGGCGTGATGGCTTCTGGTCTTCCGGCTGGCGAGGCGAGACATGGTTCGCGAGGCGACACAGAAAAGGTTGCATTTTTTAGCACAGTCAGCCTTCAGGCTCGCGAGGCGAGTAGACTCTCCCGGGGCGAAAAACTCCAGAATTGCTTCTCTTTATTGACCTGAAAACAAGAAATAGCAGTAAGTGCTTATTTGACTCAAAATCACTAAATTAACCTAAAAATACTTTACAGACTCAAAATGATGCTTGAGGACAATTGAGTCTAATTTGGGTGAAAAAGAAATATAATTAGCACAAAACCATGGTCATACTAGCCATAAAACTAGATAAGCCAGCGGCTTATCACCGACCACAAAGAAATATTTATTTCAAATGATTTATATTTATTTCAAACGAATGTTTGTCCTTCCTATTTGTTTTATTTGTTTTAATGCTTTGTTTCCTTGTGAGAGAAACATAGTACCATCGAGGAAATGCAAAAAGTAAAATAGTACAATGGGAAATGCAAAATGTAACACGCTATTTTTTCCCTATATTTCTATAGCGATAAATACATATTTAAATGTGTTTATTTTAGATTAAACTCAGAGGATGATTTTAATTAAACTAAAATCATTTTCTTGTGTTGTTATATCATATGAAGTCACGGTAAAATTTTTGGTTGAAAATTCAGACGGAAGCCGGTCTGCATTTTCACCTTTGCATAAGTTTCTCGTGCGGGGATACCTAATTTTGACCCGTGAACGAAACAGTTAGTGTTTTTATTATGTTTCCTTCAACTTTGGTTATTTTGAAAATTTTCGTTCAAAAATAAAATATAATATTTTATTCGGGCGAAAACGTCAGAGGAATTACGATTGGAAATGCAACCGGGTACAAAATGGAGTAGATTATGGACCATTAAAGAAGTAAGGAGACATGATGGAAGAGGCTATGACACACTCCAAAAGTGCAATCATCACACTTTTCAAATTATAATACTATTCTAATCCAAAAGTCATTTATCTTTCTTCTTCCATCCAATCAAGCATTAAACCACCAAGCTTGCTCAACAAGCTCTCCCTCTTTTCCCTTTGGAGCCGTGGACTTCTCCCCTTTCCCTATATATACCCCCTTCATTTTCACTTCATCATCTTCCTCCTTCAACCTCCATTAAACCTTCATCTTCTTCTTTCTTCTAAAAAGTTCAAGCTCTTAAAGCTTTAGTTTTTATTCATCTTTTATACTTAAGTTCTTCATTAAAGTTCTTCCTTATACTAAGGGTAATGCTCTCATATGAATCTTTTTGCAAGTTTCATCTTTTATTTCTTAGTTTACTTTATGTGTTCTTTATATGCTTTAAACTTCTAAAATCTCTCTAAAATGGTAGAAAACTCATTTTGAGTTGAAGCCACTTTCTATAGTCTGGTATTAACTTATATTTTCACATACTAAGAGGTTGTGTAAAACAAAAATCTCTACCCATCTATTCCAATGAAGGCCGAATGCTTGCATTTGCGACCTAGGAAGTTTTTGTTTCAACTTTTGGAATATGGTCATGTGTTTCAGTTTCTAACCATCCTTTGATCTTGAATCTATAAATCTTGGAAGTTTTGATAGCTTGTTCCTATGATGATCGAAAAATATGAATAAGTAGGCCTAAGATACTATGTTTCAACTTTCCAAGTGTTGATCATGGATTTATAACTCTTAATACCTTGTGATTCTAAACCTAAGAGTTATTGTTAAACAAAGAATATTTTCCTCATCATCCTATGATGGCCGAAACTTAGTGTTTAGGTTCTAGGATGTTTGCGTTTTTATTTTTCAAAAATGATCATGGACTTGAGCCCCATAAGATATTTGGATGCTAAGTCTAAGAGATTGGAAAGTTTAAGGATTTCTAACTTGTTTATTCTATGTTATTTATTACTTTCATTTTTCCAAGATGATCATGGACTTGAGCTCCATAAGATATTTGGATGCTAAGTCTAAGAGATTGGAATGTTTAAATTTCCATTGTTTTCCAAGATGACCATGGACCTGAGCTCCATAAGATATTTGGATGCTAAGTCTAAGAGATTGGAAAGTTCAACTTGTTTATTCTATTAAAGCTAGTATGTGTTACTTTCATTTTTCCAAGATGATCATGGACATGAGCTCCATAAGATATCTGGATGCTAAGTCTAAGAGATTGGAAAGTTTAAAGATTTTTAGCCTATAAATCCTATGAAGGCCTAACCTATAAGGTTATGGACCTAGGATACTTTGTTCCTATTTTCCCAAAATGATCATGGTTTTGAGTTCCTTAATACATATGGATGCTAAACCTAAGAGATTGGAAAGTTTAGTGAATGCTAACCTATTTTACTAGCCTTGACCGAATACCCCAAGTTTATAACTTAGTGGGATTTTAATTCAACTTTGTTAAATGATCATTGTTTATGAACTCCTATCACTTAAGGATCATAAATCCATGAGTTGTATATTTTTCGGGAATCTCTAACCCTAAGAACTAGTCTTGGCCGAACCTATACCTTGTGGTTTAGTGTTCTTGAAAGATTTTAACTTGTGATTTTGTGTTCATAACCTTAGACTTCCATCGCGGAGGAAACGAGGACGTTCGTGGTATACCTCTTCGAGCATCTAATTTCCTTACCTTCACCGAAGGTAAGAGGGGATTGCCTAGGGATATTCAATGACTATATGCATGTGTGTATGCGTTTACTTGAGTGATTTGAATATTATTATGATATGGAGCAAATACTTGAATGACTTGTTTACTTGAACTATTGTGATTATTACCTGAAGTTGATTATTACTTGCCTTAAAGTATTGTGAGTTGTATATATGTGATGAACTGTCGTTAACTGTGATATTATTGTTGAGAATACATTACTGTTGATTGAAGTTTGAGAAGCCGGACTTGAGTCTGTGCACAATAATTATAAGAATTAAAAGCCTTAATAAGCCTTGAATAGAACTTTGAAAGTATTGGTTTCATTTATAAAAGTTCCTTGTTTAAAATGCTTACTTCAAGAGAATGAGATTCTTGTTTTCAAAAGAAACGTTGAAGTGTTTTTAAGTCAATAGAAACTACCTTTTTATGATCCAAAGTTTGTACGAGAGAAAACCCTTTTCGAACTATGCGTTTCATGAAGGAAAAACTCCATTGAAAATATTTGACTTTATTCCATCAAGGATTTCAAAAGCAAACGAATTTCCAAATGTTTTATAAAAGACTTTGTAAAGGAAAAGATTTTCTCCTAAATGATTTAGAAACGTTCCGGTTACTTGGATAAGTGACCGAGGTTTTGTTTTGGTTTTTGATTTTCATTGAGCGAAAAGTAAGCACATGTGAAAGAGAATACTAGTTCGTGAGACGTCGCCTCTAGCATTCAGTTTATGCACGTGATCTAGGATCCGTGTCAAGAATTATGGACCAAGGGTCCTGATCGTGATATTATGGGCTAGGAGTCCTAATTTTATAATTGAGGGTTGTGTGTCCTAATTTCGTTGTTATGGGCTAGGAGTCCTCATCATGTTGAAATAAAACATGGATACACTAGTACAATAAGTGTTTTTTACGTCAGTTAAAATTGATTTTATACGTTAGAATATTGTCTGACGTAAATACAGCTGACGTTAATAGTTAATATTTTAACGTCAGTTGTTTAAACAACTGACGTTAAATATAAAACTATTAACGTCAGTTCTTTAACACAACTGACGTTAATGTTGTTCAAACTAACATCAGTTCTGTTAAAGAACTGACGTTACAGGTTTTATTTTTAACGTCAGTTTCCTAATACAACTGACGTTAATAATGTACTGTATATTTTATAAAATACTATTAACGTCAGTTGTTGATACAACTGACGTTAATAGATTTTTTTTTTTAAAATTCAGTTTTAAAATATCACTCCCCTCAGCTATCCCTGCATTCAGTAAATATCACAGTAACACAGAATATCACACACATTACAGAATTGCAAACACTACCCTTAAATTTCAATATTAACCAAAAGAAAAGAAATATACAAAGGAAATCGAGACTAACAAACAAAATTAATTTCAATGTCAGTTAAATATACATATAAATTAGTAATTATAATATTAATTATTTGATAAATAAACTACCAAACCTTGAGGATGATCCAATCAGGATTTCCTTTAGCCTTAGAAGTCATACTTCTCCCGTTGGCGCAACTTATGCTACTCGCCTTCAGCGCGCTATCATAAACAAATAATCATGTCAATTAACAAATTCATATATCATGTGTGTAATAAACTAAAAACAACTTATATTAAAACTTAAATTAAATTGAAGATTAATTACTTACGTATTTACAGCTTCCACCACCTCGTGTGGCGGGTTTTGGTGGAGAAAGCATAAGAATATGACAGTATGCCTAGACGGGTGAAGTACGAGTAACTGCCAATGGTTATTCATACAGTAGGGAGCCAGATATAATTCTTTCCGATTGTCTCTCATCAAGTTCCCTATGTATTTACTTAATTCATCGCCAGCAAAGACTTGAGGCATAAGGATTGACGGATCTAAGAAGCCATAAACTGAATTGGAGCCCTTATCAAGCTGAAGACGATGGAGATACCTAAGATATGAAAAGGTGTGGATGTTAATTACATAATATATATATTGAAATTAAAATAAATTATTAAATGGAAAAATACCAAAAATAAATAAGTTATAAAATTAAAATTAACTTACGTGCACCAAAGACTCAAAACTGTGCTGGCTATCCACACGTTATCTCTGCAGGCGTGCCCGAGATCTTCACCACAGAAGGAAAATATCCTCTCTTGATTTGGGCATGCCACCCATCCATCGTGCTCCAATGGACATTCAAAAATCTCAAAGGCATAATCCTCATCAAGTGAGAACAAACGAGTGACAGGTGACTGCGACACCGACGTCGACTTGGCCTTCAATTTAGAAAAAATAAAATAGATAAGTTGTTGATAATTAAAAAAAACACAAGTAATTATTTGACTAATTTGGACATTAATAATGAATACATACCTTTGTTACCATTTCGAGCTCACGACGTTTGAAGTCCAACTCAAGCTCACGCCTTTGCATTTCCAACTCAAGCTCACGGCGTTGGACTTCTAACTCCCGCTCCCTAGTTGCCAACTCATCATCCTCCACATGTGCCCTACTATAACTCTCTTTTGTGCTCACATGTGAAGGGTTGGCATGTCCTGCGGTGTCCTGGGATGAACCGACGGAGGAAAGCTCTCTAGCAAGCGCCTGCTTGAATTCTGGGTTGGATAGTAAGCTTTTCATCAGATGCGTTGTAATAGCAGGGTTGGAGATGAGCTGTTGAGTCATGTCATCCAAAATTGATGCCTCATCGACGACTCGCTTTCGTGAAGCAGACTTGCCATAATATTCTCTAATGGTCACGTTCCTAGGAACACCGATAACCCGACCAGGATGGTCTTTCTTGCCTAGAGCAGTCATCAAGACGTCCCGCCGTCCAGAAGGGACGAATGAGCCATGGGAGCATTGTGCTTTAAGATCCATCTACAATGAAGAAATGAAAAAACGTGCAAGTGAAAAGTGTTAAAAATATCTATACAAATATCAATTGAAATGAAGTTAATTATTTACTTACAATCTTATCTGCCACTTCGCTAGTGGCATCAACTTTAAAAGATCCTGTCTTTGCTCTGAGGCTCATTGTAAATTTACTTTTGCGATCTGAATTCCGCTGCAAATTTATTTTTTCGAGCTCTGTGGCTCACTACTAATTTTATATTTGGGATCTGAGGCCTACTGCAATTTATTTTTCGAGCTCTAAGGCTCACTTCAAATTTATTTTTGGGATCTGAGGCCCGCTGCAAATTTATTTTTCGAGTTATGGGGCTCACTGCTAATTTTATATTTGGGATCTGAGGCCCACTGCAAATTTATTTTCCGAGCTCTGAGGCTCACTACTAATCTTATATTTGGGATCTAAGGCCCGCTGCAAATTTATTTTTCGAGCTCTGAGGCTCACTGCTAATTTTATATTTGGGATCTGAGGCCTGTTGCAAATTTATTCTTTGAGCTCTGAGGCTCACCACTGATTTTATTTTCGGGATCTGAGGCCCGCTTTCATTTTTATTTTTCAAGCTCTGAAGCTTAATTTTCTCCAGCCTGTTTCCCATCCCGGCCAAAACGCGAGTTCATTTTCTTTACTAGTTCCTTACTATTATCACATGAAAAATCATTCTTTCGCCGCCGCCCTACGGAATGAACTCGCAGTTGCCATGCAGAATGAGGTCGCGTGAGTTCAATGGGGCATAGGGTTCAGGTTGCTTAGAAGGAAGGAGGAACTGGTCTGAGTTGATGAACTTGCCGTCGCCGCTGCCCTGCAAAATCACTTCGTCGTCGCCGTTCTAGATGAGCTCGCGCAAGCTTCAATGGAGGACTAGGTTTCAAGTTGCTTTGAAGGAGGAGGGAGGAACTGATGTGAGTTAGAGTGTTAGGGTTGTATTTTTATTTTTAAGTTTTGAATTTTACATATTGGGGCTTGAGGGTCTTAAAATAAGTTTTAAAAGATTATGGGACTTATAACTTTAAATTTTGCAGATAGGTCCCCGTGGGTTAGAATATAAATGTGAAAGTATGTCCTATGTGGGGTTGAGGTGGCTTCATTAAATGAGTTGGTGCAATCTTATTGGGTCACCTAAGAAGTGTAAAATTTACCCAAAATTTATTCAAGGTTTGGGAGAATTTGCCTTATATCTATATTATTATATTATATAAATTCTAAAGCGTGCACTATTGTGTTGTCAACTCAGCACTTCAGCCATTTTGAATGAACTCCTTTCCATTCCAACAAGATGGCGTGTCAACTTCTTAGACTCATGCCAAAATTGTTAACATTTCATTCCACACAAGTGTCTATCCATCTTTCTTTTCTTACACTTTTGTCGCCACCTCCTTGCCTTCCATGGCAACACTCTTCCTTCCATGCTCCCGTCCACCGCCAACAGTCACAACTCGCACCCCTTCTCTGCCACCACCACACCAAGAGACGACAGAGAGAATGGAGGATTCCAATCGGAAGGGGCTAACACCCAATTCGACGAGTTCCCTTGTATGACGCCGAAGCGAGCCTACTAAAATGAGCCACCAATTCCAAACCTCGTACACGGTGTCGGAGCTCCACCAGGCGCGATGGGTAACGGCTGGTTGAGCATTACAAATCTGTGGCAGTCATTGTAACTCCAAACCTTGCACATGGTGCCGGAGCTCCGCCAGGTGCGATGGGTAACGACTTACTAGGTGAGACACCCCGTTGTGTTATTAGATTAAAACTTCACTAACTACCTTCTTACACGAGCGCTTAATATGAAAATATGTAAAAATTAAAAACTTATAAAGTATACAACTTCATATAGAATAGCATATCACAATATAAGTATATTATGCATATTACAAAACATTGTTGAGGATATCCTATCAGTATGATCCCTCAGAGGCATATACTTAGACAAAATGTTAAGCAGTGGAAAACATATTAAAAATGTCTCGCAAGACGCACTGGCCATACACTACTTAGACCCTAATCACCATGGGTCACGACTCGACCTCCGGCTTCCGGTTCATAGGGAGTTCCATCCAATTCTTCCCCGTTCAGCTCAGCCACAAGTCTTCAAACACGATCCCATAAAAGATAAAATAAAACATACAGAAAGTGTACAGGGGATAAGAAGCAGTTCCATCATCAAAAGCAGAAAAGAGTCATAGTAAATTAGACAGTAAATGTTACAGACATAACATCACTCATAACTAACAATCATCCTCAAATTACGATATCTTCCTCTAACCTTACTCTCAGGCAATCTAACACTTGATTTTGATGTAACCTCTCTAATCCTGTCACCATCTCTTTACGTTAACTTGGCCACTACCACTCCTATCACCATCCTTCATTTGCATCGTGGCACACCCTCATTCCCGTTAGGATGTTCCACCTAGTGCACACCTCCATTCCCGTCAGGGTGTTCCACCCCCATCCCCGTTAAGGTGTTCCACCCCCATTCCCGTTAAGGCATTCATCAAGTGAATGTGACACACCCTCATTCCCGTTAGGATGCTTATTCAAAGGATGACACTATTCCCTCATTCCCACTAGAGAATAGCTGCACAATACAAAAGTATCCTCATTCCAGTTAGGATACGGGACAACTCACCCCAAAACTATAAGGGTATCACAGTAGTTACCCATTCCCGTCAGAGAACTGACCCGTGACATATTGTATCCATGATTGGATACACTGACCTCGTGTGTTCCCAACACACTATCGTGAATAACAATACCAACACATAAATCTCACCAACCCATTTTAACAACATCCTAGTGCCTTAACCTTTCATCAAAGCCTCAACTCATACTCTATGTCACCACACCTATTTAAAATAATTCATTTAGGTTAGGCGCCTCTAAATCACCATGATAATCACACCCAAACAAACAATTATCTCTCGAACAACTTATATATCTTTGCTTAAAGTTCACTAATCATAATAAAAAACCAGGCAGATCATGCGTAACACATAATATCAACAAAATTACCAAACATCACAAATATCACAACCAACACATAATAATCAAATCAAGTAAGTAACGAAGTCAGACTCTGTCACGGCCTGGCCCAGAAAACCTTCACAACCATGACAGACAACAAATATCCTCAAATACATAAATATTTAAACATCAAAAGCAATACATCACAATCAAGTCAATAAATAATAAAATCAAGCATCCTCAATATCATAAAAATCAATCCTAACATCAATAAACCTACAATCCCCGAATCACCATTGGTTTTACAGAAAAGGTTTCCAATGTGATTTTGGTCTTGTTGATTACTCGATCTCTAGTAGGGTTTAGGTCGTCCTACACAATTATTATATAATCTACTACTTATCGATTCCGACAATATGTTGATTCTTTCCCCCACCTGGGTTATCACCGAACTCCCGAACTCGAAGCTCCTCGTTGTCACACCACAAAGTACTAATTCCACCTTTAACCAATCAACATATAACCAATAAATCAAACAAACTCATCTATGTTCTCTTTAGGCTAGGTTTGGCCATTTAATTCAAATTAGAGTTAGGGTTCTTTTCTCAACGTAAGCCTTTCGATACTTATCACTTAGGTTCTATGCAACTAAGATAAATTGCTATAACATGAAAATCTAGAATAAAAATCATCCAACCACTTAGGGTAGGTTTCGGTCTTATATTACAAAATAGGCTAGGGTTTTCAAAAAAACACAATTTCTTAGATTAATGATCTTAGAGTATTAAAGAGTGTGAATCAATCATTAGATTTCACAAATCAATCAAAAACCTTTCGCCCCTTTTATGTTAGGGTTTTGGCCCTATGTAAAAAAATAGGTTAGAAAACTTTGTTGGATTCGAGCTCTTGGATTTAGACAATACAAGTAATAGAGAGTTCAAATCAAGCATTAACTTTCAAAAACAACAACAAAACATCAACTCCTCTTTCTTACATAGGTTCGGCCCATACATGGAATTTAGGATAGAAAACTTTGTTGAAGTTAAGCTTCTAGATTAAGATCATAAAGGTATTAAAGATTATGAATCAAGTGTTGGAATTTAGAAAAGACACAAAAACATCATACCCATTTTACTCTCTAGATTCGGCCAACTAGGGTTTTATAGGAAAGAAAATGTTTTTGATCAAAAGCTCTTGGATAATGAGAGTAGTGATCATAACTAGATGATAGAAATTGGTTTCACATTTTTAGGATTTTTCTACAATTTTCTATGAATTTTTGAAGTTCTAGATCTAGAAATGAAAAACCATGAAAATGAAGAACAAAAACTTGGAAAAGAAAGGAGATGATTATGTTACCTAAGATGAGAAAGTAGAAGAAGGATTGATGATGATCTTGGCAAGTTTTCACTTAAAAGCACTTGAAGCTTTTGAAGCTTCAAAAATGGAGTATATGTGTTTATGAAGAAGAAAGTGAGGAAATGAAGAAGATGAAGTGTTTTTATATAGGAGAGAGAGAGCACGAAATTGAGGGGAGAAAATGAGGGATTTGGGCTCCAATTTTGGCTTATGGAGTGTTTGGATAAAATGTGTGGGAAAAAAGTGATTTTTGGAGTAAAATACATTATTTTCAAAAAGTATAATCATGACCCTTTTTTAGGATGTGACTAGAGACTCCCATCATCATTTCCAACTTTTCAACAAATCACTTCAACCCTTTTTAGCTCCCTAATCTGTTCCATTGTGTATCCGGTTCAAGTTCCCGGTCGTATTTCGCCCGGATAAAATATTATATTTTAATTTCGAACGTAAAATTTCCAAATTTACTAAAGTCATTGGAAACACGACAAAAACACTAACCATTTCGTTCACGGGTCAAAATTAGGTTTTCTGCTTAGTAAACTTTTACTGTTAGTGAAAACGCAGATTGAGTTTCGTATGAATTTTCAACCCAAAGTTTTACCATAACCTTCTACCATAAAGTAGACTATGAATATGATTTTATTTTATTCAAAATCCCTTTCTAACTCTCCGATTAAAATATAATTAATTATATTTTAACCGGTTGAACACCATAATTAAAATCAGACTGTTACACTAGGCGTTGTAGCTCTGTCGTGGTGATTGGGTGGAGCTGATGCCGATGAAATGTTTTCCACCGTCGCCAAACCACCACCAAACATCCTTCAATCATGTCCTCCATCGAGAATTCCAGCCTCAACGTAACACCCCCTGGGCATTACCTCGTAAACACATGCGGAAATAAATAAAAAGAAAGTTTGCTGGTTGTTTTCGGAAATAACTTCTAATATTTTTCATAAGTCTGAAAATGGGGGTAAATTTTTTTTCTTCTGAGGTACACTTGGAAAAAATGATATACACGTCACAAAATTATAGTTACATCGTACTTAAACACACACACAAACTGGTTTATTTATAAATCAAAATACCACAATATATATAAATCTTCCTGGAGTAACTTTCATACTTAAAATTTATAAATCATACAAAGCTCTTCAAAACCACCTATAACAACTTTCTTAAAAACACCCGACCCAAAGGAAACATCCTAAGCCGGTCATTCTAAAAGACAACTACTGGGAAGAACTCCGTAGTTCTTACCATTAAAACAATCACCCGCTTCTTCAAGGACCGGGATTAATATCCCCAAGTGAGGTCAGGAGCTCTTCGGCACCACCTTCCCTAGTGTACCAAGGTACAACAGTAAAGAACCAGAAAAAACCTGATATATTGTAAGGATAAGATACCAATATATGGATTAATTACGATAACTACATGCACACACACAAGAACAACATATACAAATAATTATTCAGATTCAACATAAGATTTTCACAACTAAGCATAACATTTAATAATCATCGTCGTTTTGAAAAATGCATGGCACTTATATATTCAACATCTATCCTAGTCTCCGGAGATCCTAACTTCATTTTTATTGAAAAAAAACAGTGAGCCGATCAGGCTCAAATAGCCAACACATGGCATAACTTAATTCCCACAGCACTGTCCAACTCAAGGCACATTAATCAAAGTATATGGGTTCTAGAGCACACTGTCCTACACAAGGCACGGTGAACAAGGCTCATAGAAATCATGGTCCATCAAGGCACCAATGATACATCGTCACATGAGATAGCTTTCCCTTTAAGGCACACAAAACAATTTGGGCTCGTCTGCCAAATGCATGTAAAAACATTTTATTTTTCGCAGCTTTTCTTTGTGTATCATTCTTTCCTTGTCGAGGCTCAAGGCTCACGACCATCCATAGATTTTCGAAGTTTAAAAACTTTCATTATCAACACAGGACGTTTTAGTCCGAGTGTCCAATCACAACAGTCCTAGACCTATGCACTAGTCTTAGACTTTATGGTCGTAGAAAACAATATTCACCTTTAACCACTTTTATCACGATGTATATAGGACACACAGTCCACAACGACATATATGGGACACACAATCCACAGTAACGTTTGTAAGACAAACAGTCCACAACAATGTATGTAGGACACACAGTCCACAACAACATATTTAGGACACCCAGTCCACAACATCGTGATACAAATCATAGATCCACGTGATTTTTGCTACATAAACACTATTATCCCGATGTCTCGGTTACTAGGTTCAGTTTTCAATATCATTTTTCGTTCAGTGAAACACAAATACAAAACAAAACATCCGTAACATATCCAAGTTATCGAAATATTTTTGTTGAGTAAGACTTTTGGCAAAAGAAAACTTTCTCCTTTGAAATTCATTTTTTAAAAAAACTTCAAGTTATAGAAAATCTATTTCCTTTCCAAACATCCATTTTATTTTGAAATTTTCTTTTTCTGAAAATTATTTGAAGCTTTGCAAGAAAATCTTTTTAAAATTTCAAAGTAACTTGTTTTTCTTTATGGTTTTGTACCATAAAATCAAAAATTAAATTTTCTTAAAATAAAATCGTTTAAATCTTCAAAGAAATTTCCTTCATAAGAATAAAAATAAGAATTTAAATTCTTAAATTCTCATAGAAAATTTTGAATAAATAGTTACTTTCTCTTTCACCAAAAATGTTTCTTCAACTAAACTTTTATTTTTCTGATATTCTTTGTATAGTTTTCTTAAATCTTTTATCTTTGATTATTAATTGAGTTCTAATCAATGTTAGGCTTTTCATACAATCAACCAAACATTCTCATAACAGATAAAGCATGCATCAACTATATTCACATATATAATTAATCAAACATAAAAATTTAAACATGTTATCAGATCAAGCAAACAACTCAAGCCACCAATCAAAACTCAGCAAACACACATAACATCAATCACAAACAACATGTAGTTATCATAAAAAACATCCCTCAGGTAGTCTCCCCTTACATGATTCGACGGGTAGAAAAAGTCTTTGTTTCCATGTTGCCTAGAGCGAACTTCCTTTGCCCACAGTGTACCGCAAGTCTAAGAATGAAGTGAATGACTTAAATTAAAACACCAAAGTCATCTTATCTTTCTAAGTATAGGTTTTGGCCATGGCTAGAAAAATGATGGTAGAGATGTCCAATCTTTTACAAATTCTTGGATTATATTTTGTCTAAGACTTACTTTTATATATATAATTTAATCCCATATTTTTATATCTTTACATTAACACTTGTTTATAGTCCATTTTATACCAAAATCTTTACTTGATCATGTTAAAAGATATTATTTTCAAAATCATATTTTTCATATTCAAAAATTATGATGAACTCTTTTATAAAAGCATTTTCAGAACAGCAGTGGGTTTTAAATAGGAGAGGGATTTTAAATTTTTTTTATAAATTTAAAATTGATTTTTATTAAAATAATGAATTACTTGTAAATATAAATACAATGATGGTATGCAATAAATAAAAATACCATTCATATGAAATCCATCAAGTTGTTTTCACATCAAGTCTCTCAAATCAGTAACTAATGTATTTTAAATAAATTTTTGCTTCGTTCCGGTTCCATTAATTTGTTGACTGTGAAATCCGATCGTATTTCCTTTGTAAATTTTCACCCAGAAAAATTAATATCGTAATATTTATAACCGAAATTTTTTTAAAATTATGAAAATTATTGTAAACATGTTAGGAAATTTACAGTTTCGTTTCTCAAGTCGAAATTTATTTTCATGATCAGTAAAGTCTTACTAATAATAAAAACACAGACCGGGTTTGTCTGAATTTTTCAACCGAAATTTCAACTGCAGCTTCCTACGATAAAATAAATTATGAAAATAATTTTAGTTTTATCAAAATAATCTCTCGGATTAAAATAATAAACACATTCATACATAAACATTGATTATTAAGAAACAGAAAAATCAAGGTGTTACACTCAACGCCCTTGCGATCAAGCTCAATAGTGATAGAGTACATGGATACAGTGCTGCACAGCTGCACACTATATCCCGATCCTTAACTGTCGGGATTAGCTGGCGTTATTCAGTTGAGCTATTTAGTTACTCTAGCTGATGTAATCAGCACTAGTATATAACTAGCGTAGGTAACCCGTGCGTAACGCACGGGTAAATTTTATTTTAAAATAAATTGTTATAATATTTAACTCAATTGCTCATTGTAATTACTATTTTATTTTTGAAATATGTTTACTTTATATTTTATTGAGTGAAAAAAAAATACTAAGATTATTAATTTCATAACTATCCTATGTTTATCAACAAAAAAAAATCCTATGTTAATGAAGATATAATGAGAAACCGGATAAAAATTCAAAATATAAGTTTCAAAATCCGAATTTAATATAACAATCAATATCTACAAAGTTTTTTTATTACAATATCTACAAAGTTTTGTCATTGAATTAATAGTATTTAACTAAATTGATGTCGAATTTAAAAAACACTATGAAAAAAACAATATTTTGAGTTAATTAACACATGGACATCATTAAAAAAAATGATTCCATAATTTATGAAGAGTGGGAACCAGTACCTATGGATATTGATTAAGGGATCAAAAGAAGAAAGTTTTCATTGAAAAGCAGTGTATTTAAAATTTTGAGAAGTGTTATTCTCAGTTTTTCCATAAAAGCTTGCTTTTAATGGTTAAGACACTGGTTAGCAAGATCATTCACTCTTTTCTTTTATTACAAATGACGGTAAAACACATGGACACCAACAATATTCAGTAGTACCACATCTTTTAAAAAATATAATTTTTTTTTTATAAAATTCAGGTGGGCAATAAAATTGATTAAATTATGTCTTTGGGACCAAAGCTGAATGCATGACAGGTTATAATACATGCTGCCTTAAAATTGCATTGTATACGACATTGAAGTCAAATTAATGTTATATAATAAACATATTTTATCACATTTGAATGCTAATTGCCTTCTTAAATTAGCTATGCAATATTCTAAATGAATTATTAATGGTAAAGAGTAAGCATTCAACTATTCTAGCTCCTACGTTTGGCAAATTCCAATTAGTTCACACATGAATAGGAACAATACTTGCATCTATACACATGAATGATTGTACTAATGTATTCTTTATAGCAGAAAATAATGCATACTACGAATCTTCTGGAAAACACAACTCAGAACTGCAACATTCTTGACAATCACTACAACATATTAGACTTTTAATAACGCACCTTTAATAGCATTTCCGTGTGGAAATGCTATTAAAAGTGATGGGGGGACTTTTAATAGCGTTTCCTTTAGGAAACGCTATCTTAGGGATCACCTAAGATAGCGTGTCCGTGTGGAACCGATATTAAAAGTGCCACTTAGGAAAAGATAGGGGTTCCACACGGAACGCTTATCTTAGGTGATACCTAAGATAGCGTTTCCTTTAGGAAACGCTATCTTAGGTTCCCCTTTTCATCAGAACAGCAAATTAAACGCGGGACCTTGGTTTTCTTCCCTCTTTTTTCTTGCTCTCTTCATTCCACTCGACACACACAGCCCCAACCCTACTCAGTAGCTCGTTGCCATCGCGGGAACCCTTATTTGCCACCGTCACCACTGGTGTTGTTGACCATCCCGCCGTCGCCGCTGCTGTTGTTGACCATCCTGCAGCCGTCACCGCCCGTTCAAGCCCTTCCCTCTTCCATTGCCTTTTCCTCTTCGCTGTTTGGTAAGTCCCTCTTCCTGAATCTTAGTTATTGTAGCTCACCGTATGTATCTTTTTATGCTTTTATGAATTTGGATTACAATAATGCCTTATCACTCTTTGTGTTTTGGACTGCTTCCATGCAACTCGAGAAATAAGCAACAAGTTTCTGCTATTTAGTATTTACACATAATGTGGTAGCTGGTAAACATTTTGTAGTAATGTACAATATTTCTTTAGCAAAATGTGATACTGTATGCAATCTGCATGACAAATTTTTTAAGTGGTTTCAATTGAAATGCTGATTTCTTTTTCATGAAGAATGAAGATGATTCCCGGAGCACTTTTTTCAAATGAATTTACTTGATTCGGTAGACTCAACTAAAATGAAGGTTATTGATTTTTACATTAGACATGACTAAAATCAAGAAGGAACGAGATATGCATACTTATTATTGGCTGTACAATTAGCTATTATCTCTTTCCAATAGTCAGTAAAATCATGTTGTATCCTGCTATTTGATGGAATACTTTTAATACTGTGATAAACTTATAGGGTGTTCTTGGTATGAGTGGATTGGATGAACATGAGAAACTAGAAAATGAAGAATTGAAAATGAGAGATGTATCTAAAGACATATGCAAATTACTCGTTGATTTTCTTCCATTTTCACTCTTTTCAAGCACACTCATATATTCACAGGACCTCTTTTCATTAGGAAATTCTTAATTAACTGAAAAGCCTCAAAGCTCTAGCAGATTCTGACAGGATTAAGGTCTTCCAAGTGTCAATTCATAGGACATTTTCTTTATTGTTGCTGTTTTTGCTGCTTCTGATTTCACTTCATACATTTTTTGAGCATGTGTTTATGCTTAGTCATTTTTTGAGCATGTGTTTATGCTTAGTCATTTTAGATTCAGTCATTTTTAATTTAATGTTCTGTGCTCAGATTTTGGTGGTTTTGGGTCACGGCCGTGATGGATATCACGGCCAGGCCGTGACGGTCTCTGCTTCTGGTTGCTCTGCGAAATTCCAGTCTCTCGCGAGGCGAGCCTATGCTCGCGTCGCGAGCCCTCTGTTATGGCCGTGAAGAATTTCACGGCTGGGCCGTGATGTGCTCTGACTTGTGGTGGTTTTGGGTCACGGCCGTGATGGATATCACGGCCAGGCCGTGACAGACTCTGACTTCAGCCTTTCTTCTCTGGAATATTTGAATTTCCTTAAAATACATGAACGAAAGAATATGAAAAATGCTGACCAATTGTACGTAGAGATGGAACAAAATATTTTTGGTCACCATTTCATTGAGATGCTCAATACTGAAAATATCAGAGAAGTTGTAAATCATGAATAGGTATCTGCCTCCGTTATTTCCGCATATATCAGGTAATAAATCAGGTTTAAAGTGTACAATATTTTTTTAGTCTTTCCATTTAAATATTGATGTCATTGGTGTAATCCATTTTTATATTTTAATTGAAGGTATTTGTATGAAGAATTATTGCTTCCAAAGGAAATAACGAGGAGGTTTCTGTTCTTGTCCCCACACCAAACAAATACATACGGCTACTTCGGGAGGGATTCACAGACAACGTATCTAGTGACCGGTTTGCAACTAAAGAAAGAGAATATCAGCCCTTGTTTTTAGCGCCGTGCAATGTTGGGTGAGTCGCTTATCCTTTAGGACTTAATTCACAATAATGAATTACATAAAAGTTGAGGTGCTTAGGATTTGTTATCTCAACATTTTTGTAGGAATCATTGGGTCTTTGTGTGCGATAAATATTGTTGAAGAGATTATTTACTATCTGGATCCCTTGTATGTTGATCCTAGGGATCGCCTGCAATTAAAGAATCTGCTTCGATACGTAAGCATGTTTTTATATTTCTGATTTTCTATGATTCCGCTCGATACGTGAGCATGCGTGTGTTTGTGATGATTGAAAATATGTTTCTTAATGAAGTCTGTTTGATTTTGTGATTAGTGGTTTGCAAGTTTATCGCACAAATATCGGAGCTAAGGTGCCGCGTTTAAAGGCAACCAACATTAAATGGATTCAGATACGGTATATTTGCAAAAACTTAATGCGCAATTAGATAAAAAAAACTATATTGATTTACTATTTTATTTTTTATAGTGCCCAAGACAACCCAACAAGACAGATTGTGGGTACTATGTCATGCGTTTCATGAAGGAGACTATCTTGCGAGAACCAAGTTAAAATACCAATGGCGGTATGTTGTTTACTTAGCTTTTAATCGTGACTGTTCAAATGTTTTAGCAATTGTAACTTAATTTATTTAATTTTTATGTCGCAAGATTTCCCCGACTTCAAATGCTCCACATACTCCACTGCTTCAACTATCCAAGTCAAGGAAGAGTGGTGTCGCTATATTGTTGAAAAGTTCGCTTTGATTATGTCAAATTGATCACATGAGTTGCAGCAATACTCATTGGTATGTGAATAATGCTTTATATTTATCAACCCCAAACTATCTATGTATTTGTTTTTCCTTGGTACATGCCTTCGAGTTGATGTGTCTGCTTGCTAGGAGAAAATAAGTTCAAACTTATTATTTTTGTTACACTTTGTTAATGCTTGATTTGAATTCTGTTTCTTGCTACAGTAGTATTTACCTAATTAGTCTGCTGTATCCCAATGTAACAGGTTAGTCTTTGTGGTGGAAATGCAGTATGTATGCTAGAGTCTTTGGATCACATTTCGACACATTACTTTGGTGTTGTCTTGGTCTCATGAAAAACAAACAGAAGCTGTAAATGTAGATTAATTGTAGATGTATGTTGGTTTTCTGATTTTGGTTTCTTAAGGATTGAGATCTGGTATAGTTGCTGCACTTTGATTTTGTCTTACTCGTGTGAATTTGAATACTTTAGAAACAGAGTGGTGTACTTATATCTGGTTATATATATATATAGTTGCTTTGTATAGAGTGTTGCACTTTGATTGTATAGTTCTTGGTTTGCTTTGCACAAACACATGCAATCTTTGCATTTAACACTTATATTTTGAACACATTTTGAACAATTGTGTTGACTGCAACAATTGTGGTTTTTTTGTGTAAATATGCAGGAATAATGGATGTAAAAGTTAAGAAATAAAATTAAAAAAAAAGGGGCTTTAGATAGCGTTTCCTTGTACAAACGCTATCTAAAGTCAGACTTTAGATAGCGTTTGTATAAGGAAACGCTATCTAAAGTCTGACTTTAGATAGCGTTTGTATAAGGAAACGCTATCTAAATTCTGACTTTAGATAGCGTTTCCGTGTACAAACGCTATCTAAAGTCAGACTTTAGATAGCGTTTGTATAAGGAAACGCTATCTAAAGTCTGACTTTAGATAGCGTTTCCGTGTACAAACGCTATCTAAAGTCACCTATTAATAGCAGTTCCTAAATGCTATCTTTGCTAACGAGTTTTAATAGCGGTAGAATAGATAGCGGTTACAAACGCTATTAAAAGGCATACGGAAACGCTATCTAAAGTCTAATCTGTTGTAGTGAATGTTAACAATTATCATTCCTAAGAGATGTGCTAATTTAATAATTTTGTATCTGATCTGCTTAATCCATGCATATTACCTGCAATAATGAGGACCTGATTTTTTCAATTTTAAGTGAAGCAACTGTTCAGTTTCAATGAAATCGGCAGTCTCAACTTCAAGGTTAGCTCCTCTTCTTCACATTCTTGTTCCTATATCAATATGCTGCCATTTCTTGGTGTTGAATGCATTTCAGCATAGGGTGACACAACAATACTGTTTGCCGGTTAGGGATTTTTTCCTCCAATAGACTCATAAAATTATTAGACTTAGATGGTCCATTACAGAAGATAAACAGAACCGGGCTATTCCTTCCATCTTTATGTAGTTTGTCTGGCAAATTGTGCATTCACTTCAACTTGCTGATAGTATTATGGAATCTTAATCATTAGCACTTTTGGATTTTGGATGTGGTGCTTGATAGGAGTGGAAATGAGAAGGTGGAAAGTGGCAGAGTATCTGGGTAGTAACTGTGTTTGCTCTTTCTTCGTCTCTCATTTTTTTTTGTGTTTGCCTCTATTTCTATTTCCTTTTCCTTTTTTTCTTTTTGTAAAACAGAACATAGGTTTAGACAGCTTAGCATTTGTCGGTTATAATGTGTCATAATGCTACTATAGAGTGTGTAGTTTGTGTGAACACCCAATTTTGACCGGGTCTCTTAGTCTTCACTAAAAAAAATTTCAAAAAAATAATAAAATAAAAATCTGAAAAGAAAATAAAAACTCCATTTCATCCTCCTCCAACAAACCCTAACAACCACTTTGTTTTGAATTTGAATTTAATTTTGTAGATGAGGCTCGGTAGATTTTGATTTCAAATCAGAGATGGAAATCTTAATCTTGGCATGTTTTTAGGATCAGGATTGGATATCAACCTTAAATATAGGCAGAATTTTAGGATCAAGATGAGAGGAATGGGCATTATAAAAATCACAATTGGGATCAGAAAAAAGGGGGGTTTTATGTTTTTTTGGCCTTGCTCTCTCTGATTTTTTTTCGTGTTGCTTTCTTCTTCCTCACTAGGAATCCATTTCTTTTGACATCTCATTTTCTTTCCTTATTTTCTTCCTTCATCCATCAAACCTCTCTCTCTCCCTTCAAACTTCATCTTCTCCTTTCCTCTAGAAGCAGACGCGTCACTTCCTCCCAGCCTAGCCCCGGCCACCGCTCGCCGACGAAACGGAGAAGACCGCGCCTCATGCCTCGAGTCCACCACCACGAACAACCGTCGCGAATCCCCACCTCGTCGTTCATCGAAGCACCGCCCGCCCCGCCGCGTCACACCAGACGCGATCTGGATCTGACCCTCGCGGCCTGAATGTGACCAAAGCGGTTCGGATCCGTCGCAAGCCGCCTACCAACCGCCGTCGTTCGCCCTTCGCAGCATCATCCGATCATTCTGTCATCACTGCCTCCACCTCTTTGTTTTGCCGTTTATTTTTGCTCAGGTTAAGGGACAATGGTCCTTTTGTTGGCTTTTATTTTCTCCCTCCATGACAACGTTTCTACCTCTCTTGTGTTTGTGTCCAGATGCACTGTGTTAACTCTCTAGTTTTTTTTTTTATATTTATTGTTCCTTATTTATTTGGCTTTGTGTGCAGCATTAACTTAATAAATTGTTGGGCTAATGGGTTAATTTGTGGCCCAAGTCAAGTGAGTCTAAATAACCTAAAAGAATTGGGCTGATAAAGTATGTGGGAAACTAGACCAGATTTTAAAATTGAATCTGGTTTTTTTTATTTTTATTTTTTATTTTATTTTATTTTGGGATTGTTTTGTGAAATGTTTCACACTCAATCTTTATATTCAGAATATCTCTATGGACACATGTGCCATGTTCTATTTTGATTAGTTTTTCTATATATGAAAAATAAATTAAAAATACATATAACAACAAATAAGTAAAAAAAAAACCCTTCTTTTTTTTTAAAAAAATAAAATTAAAATAAAAAATTAAAATAAAAATCTTTTTTTTTCCAAAAAAAAATTATTATTAATTAAAAAAACAACCAATGAAATATTTTCTATAAGAACTACGTGGCTTTGAGTTTCCCATCAAAGCAAGGAATACGTAGGAGCGGGACCAATCATCTCGTCAGGCCAAAAAATAATTTTTCCATTATTTTTGAGTTCTTTTAAATTTATTTAATAAGGATAATTAATTAATAATTTATTTAATGTTTTTTTTTTTGTTGCTCTATGACAAGTGTCATGCTCAATCCCCTAACTTTGAAATTACCCTATGGACTTACGTGTCATGTTCAACCTCATTTAGGATTTATCAATAATATATATATATATATATATATATATATATATTGAAAAAAAATTAAATAAAGAAAGACCAATAAAGAAACATAAAAATAAAGAAAATATTAATAAATAAACAAATTCTTCCTTGCAAATATTTTTGGGGTAAACAAATAATTTAATTTTGCACGATTAATTCAATGTACCATTCGTAGGATGGGCGATGTAGGGTGCTTAACACCTTCCCTACTCGTAACCGACTCCCGAACTCAATTTGGTTTCAAAGACCATTTTTTCTGAATGTTTTCCAATTTTTCCTAAATTAAATAAAATTGGTGGCGACTCTACTTTTTTTTTTCTTAAAATCTCTTTTTATTGTCGTCCTCATCGTAATTTTTGGTTGCGACAGATGGCGAATCCACTGGGGACATTTTCGAGAGTCAAGCCTAAGTAATGAGTTGTGCATTTTGGTATTTATTGTTTACCCTTTTTATTGTTTTCTTTTATTTTTTATATATTTGATTACTTTTTGCTTTAATAATTATTTTTTTTACATTAGGATAGAAGACCATGATATTTTTATTTTTGCTTATCGAGCAGGTTCAAGTAGTTATGTATTAGGATTGTACAGGTTTGTATGCCTCCAGCACACACAACATCGACACTCATTTTCACGCACTTTCAGCTCTATACCCGAGCTGGTGGGACCATAAGAATTAGGTGGTGACTCAGCATTGTCATTGAAGGCCTAGTGCCTCTCTGATATTTGTTGACTCACCACTCGGATTGTTACTAGTGTCATGGACTAGTCATCCTGGAGGGTTTATCCCTACTTGTGATTAGGTTCATGAACTAGGTCCTTGACAAGGGCAATCCGGGGACCATGACCTTTAGAAGTCTAGACACATCCCAAAGTTTATACACCTAAATTGACTTAGTGGTCGCTCGACTTAGAAGTTATCATCATAGGTACCCTTGATTAGGCCCTACCTCTTAGGACAATTGGAGGCGTACCATATCTCTCTTGTGTTTTTCTATCTATTTACTTATTTATTTATTTTTATTTCATTTCCCTTTGTGTTTTAACTAATGAATAATAAATAAATAAAATACATATTATATATATATATATATATTATTTTTATTTTATTTTTTTATTTTTTTTTTATTTTATCTTATTTTATTTTTATTTTATTTTATTTTATTTTTCTTGTAAAATAATATATTTTTTAGGTGATTCTCTTTTGTGGAGGAAAGACACTATCTGTGTAGCAAGGAACGGAAATGTCTAACTCTAGCAATGCAATTGGCCTGAAGAAGAATATTATAATTGACGTGAAAATCAATGATGTGAAGACTTTAATGGAAATCAGTCGCTTGATGCCAAAAGAAGCATGTTCAGAGTTTGCAAGCAAGTATGGGAAGATTTTGGACTTATTACACATACATGTAGATGCTTTGGGCTTGAGTGCTTTGACCCAATATTGGAACCCGAATTTGAGGTGTTTCGAGTTGCCAAATTTGGACACGACACCGACTATAGAAGAATATGCATACATGCTACGGATGCATCTTCCAAGGGAGTTTCGTGTTTATTTCTATTATGGCCAGCATGTTAGCGATGGGAAGGTTGCAGAGTTGTTGGGAATTCTACCAAAGCCATCAGACAAAATGGAAAAAGGAGCTGTCAGGGGTCTAAGGCGAAGATTCCTTGAAGTTTATCTCCAAGAACTGGCACGACAAAATAATTGGGTTATCTTCAAGCGGGTGTTAGCTTTAACCGTTTATGGGCTGGTGCTTTTCCCCTCTATACCAGACATGGTGGATTACGTAGCCTTGGATGTTTACTACAAGGTCGAAGAATATACTGTGAAACCTGTTCCCACTATTTTGGCAGAAACATCCCTATGCTCGATGTTGTGCACAAATGTTGTATGTTTGGATCGTGACTCACATGTATGCTCGAAATTATGTTAGTGGGATTGATGACCCTTTGAGGAGATTCCATCACATTCCGATAAAGCCGCACAAACCCAACGAATGGAGACGAGAATTTGATGAGGTTGATTCGAAAGCTTTTTGCTGGATGTGTCCTTGGTATAAAGGAAATACAGTCATCTTCAGTTGTGGGAATTTCTCGAATATTCCTTTGATGGGACCAAGGGGCTGTGTGTCATATTCTCCGGCACTTGTGATTCGAAAATTGAAATGGACTCAACAGGAACCACTTGAAGAAGTGTTAGGTGGAATTTCGTTCTTATATCAAGAATGCGAGGTTGTCAAGAATACAACAATAGCTGTTAGATCCCCCTGGAGCAACATCAAGGTACTGGGATCCAGTGAGTTCGGAAGGCAAATTATTTCTCGTACTGAAAAATACGAGGCATGGAGGAAAGCAAGGAGAGACAACCTTGTTATTTCGAAACCAATCCCGCACGAGGATGAAAATCCGCAAATGGAAGCAGAAATGTTAAAGAAGATCGAGATTATGATGGCCCAGATAGGAGTGCTAAAGGAAAAGAATGAAACAGATCAAATCACCATCATCACGCTCCAACACCAAATCCAGAAGTTAAACATGAGGATAGAACATATGAAAGATGAATGTGCCGATGCATATGAAGCCGCAGCTCCAGCAAAGAGAGCAAGGAAGGGGAATATGAAAGAGTCAGAAGTTCGAGGATTGCTAGCAAGGATAGAAGATAAAAAAAAAAGAGTTAGCACAAATCTTCAAAGAAAAAGAAGACTTGGGGGCAAAAATCGAAGTGCACGTTCAGACAATTCGGATGTTGGAAGAAAGCATAGGATCTCTACAAGAAGCCTTAACTCATGCTGAGCGCTACTCTAATGAAGGTTGGAATGCAGCCGCAACTATACGCGAATCATTGAAAAAATCTCAAGAGAAAGAGCAACAGTTATGGATGAGGTTCCGTATGTTCGAAAGGGAGAAAAAACAATATGAGGATGAGATCAAACAGCAGGAAGAATGGCTAGAGAACTGGGAATCTGTGGCAAAAGATTTGAAGGCTGACAGAGATGCTTGGAAGAAAAGATATGAACACCTCTCAGGAAGTTTGCAATACCATACCTATCAGTTTGTGGGTCACCTCGAGGAAGCACTAGTCCAAACTCGCATGAATGATGGATCTACAATACCTCCAAAAGTAGCTCGCTTCATGAAGTATTGTAGGGGCCTTGCTAGCGGATTCAAAAGGAAGACTTTAAAACTTTTGATTTAATTCTATTAGATGGGAGACATTGTATTTTCTCTTCAAAGAAATAAAAGCCTTTTTAGAGTTTACATCTATCAATGAATTCTGCTCTATCTTATGGTGTGTTACAAGTAGGCATGTATGATTGCATTGCTAGTGAATGATGTCTTTATCTATGGGACACATGTTCCCATGGATTTGTCATCAACCACGCATTAACCTAAGGGGGATGTGCCCCTAGAGTTATGTGTCGGGGTGAAGTTGCTTGCTACAAAAAATGGTCTTTCCTTTGCAAAAGAAAGAATTCATGGTTTTTCGAAGCATACTTTTATCTTTCTTTTAATAATAATAATAATGCCAAAAAATTATAAAAAAGAAGGGGGTTACTGATTAGAATAATTGACGATTTTTCGTAACAGATCTAAAAACACGAATTTGAGTGTTCGAGAATCATTGCGCGACCTAAGAAAGACAATACCAATCAAACCCGAGTTTACAACACAAGATCCCGGACCAGGATGGCTGCCAACAATCCTGAGACAGGAAGGAACTTGAGTTTAGAAGTAGACGAAGTGAGGGGAAGGGTGACTGAAATCTCTGAAACTCAAGCAAGGTTGGAGGCTATACTACAGGATATGAGGGAATCTCTTAGCAGACTTAGTGCAAATAGAAGTGGAAACGAGGATGACCCACATGTGAGCGTACAGTCGACCTTCTCCATGGTAACGGCGCTAATGTCTTCAAACATAAACCATAGCTTTACTCAGGGAATGTCGGGTTACACGGAACCCATAGTAATCCCCATCGGGGAAGGATATCGCCCCATCGAGAATGTGTATCATGAGGCTGCTTGCTATACATGGGAAAGACCCCATGTATTCATTCCTGAACAATCAAGAGGAGTCCAGTTTGGACCCGATAAGATGAAGGAAGAGTGGATGGAGAAGGTAGAAGAACAAATAAATGAGATCAAGGGCTCAAATACTTATGGCCTTCTCAAGATTGAAGAACTTTGTCCTTCCACGAATGTCGTGATCCCTAAGGATTTCAAAATTCCTGATTTCTTCAAATATGACGGAAGTGGGAACCCACGATTCCATTTGATTAGATATGCCACCAAAATGGCCATCTGGTCTAAGGATGACAAGTTCCTCATTGGTTTTTTCCATGAAAGTTTGACCAGAATCGCACTAGAGTGGTACCTTCAGTTAGACCATTCTAAGATCTCTCGGTGGACAGAATTAGCCAATTTGTTCATGGATCAATACAAATTCAATTTGGACATAGCTCCGACCCGTGAACAGTTGACTACAATGCAGAAGAAGAGTGATGAATCCTTCAAACAGTATGCACAAAGGTGGAGGAGTTTGGCAGCTCAGGTTCAGCCGCCGCTGATGTTGTCCGAAATGTGCTCATACTTTTTGGGAACCCTAGGATCCCCCTTTATCGGAGCAATGGCAGGAGTAGCTTATAGGGATTTCTCTGACTTGATTGCTGCAGGGGAAAGAATTGAAATCCTAGCCAGAGCCGGGAAATTGCCAACTGACATGGAAGGCAGTGCATCCAAGAAGGGGTTCCAGCACAAGAAGAAGGAAGCATAAGCAAATTATGTGCAACACCAGCCAAACTTTGGACCTCGACATGTCCCTTACCCAAGGTACCAAGCACCATATCAGACCCAAACACCATTTTACCCACCTCAACAGGCCTCGCCAACCATCACCCAGCCACAAAACCAAATAAATAACATCCCTACCCCTCAACCATACAACCCCACTCGCCCAACATATACTCCCAATCCACCTGCGCCTCAACAAAACCATCCAAGCTACCCTCGACCTCGCCCAAATTTTCCAAATCAGGGACGTTTCCAGCATCAAAACCTGCCTCCTTTCCCAAGACTGTCTATCTCCAATGCAGATTTGTTCAAACAACTATTTGATCGTCACCTAATCGCTGGAAACCCTGTACGGCCTATGGAACCACCTTTCCCTGCTTGGTACAATCCAAACTTGACTTGCAAATATCACATGGATGCCCTGGAACATTCCATTGAGGAATGTGAGGCCTTCAAGACAGCAGTAAGAAAATTGATTGCTTGCGGAAGATTGGGTTTCGAAGAAGATTCTGGGCCTAGCATTGTTAATAACCCAATCCCAAACCATAATGCGGGAAATAGCGTGAATAACTTGGAAGTGAAAGGGCCTCAAGTCAAGAAGGTTTTGGAATTGCGAACCCCGATGCAAGAAGTATTCGCAGGGCTCAAAAAAGCAGGATATGATATTGTTGCACCGGTGAAGCTGATCGGACAAAAAGAGAAGTATGATGGTGATTTAAGTTGTGATTATCATCATAGGCAGGTAGGGCATGATATCGAAACTTGTTGGGACTTTAAGGTCCTAGTCCAAGGATTACTTACCTTGGGGGTGATCCAAGCTAGGCGAGGTGCGACTGAAGAAGTTAGTGTGGTTGAAAAAGTTGTGCTCCGGATACCACCTATGAATGATGCGCCGGCACTAGAAAAAGTGATTGTAAAGGTGACAAAGTCAACTCCTTTTGCTTATAATGATACACACGCTGTACCCTGGAATTATGAACAGAAAGTTGAGCTAGTAGGAGGGGCAGGAGAAACTTCGAAGGCCCGGGTTACTAATGTTGTGAGAATTGGAAGCATCACAAAGAGTGGGTGATATTATGACCCCGTAGAAGAAGAAGCAAGGAAGAATACCAAAGATTAAGGAAAAGAGAAGGAAGAAGAAGAAGAAGAAGAGTTTCTGAAGATCATGAAACAAAGTGAATACGATGTGATAGAGCAGTTGAAGAAAACACCGGCAAGAATATCCCTTTTGTCGCTTGTCCTCACATCAGAAATGCATCGTAAGGCATTATTGAAGGTGTTGAATGAAGCTTATGTTAATCGCGACGTCACGCCAGAGAATGTGGTAAACATGGTGGATCCAGTGAGGCGGATCAACATGATCAATTTCTCGGAAGATAAGGTGTTTTTGAAGTTTAGAGGTAGTCCTAAGGCACTCCACATTACCCTAAGGTGCAAAGGATTTGTGATTGCGAAGGTTCTTATAGATGGTGGCTCGGCATTGAATGTGATTCCGTTGTCCACCCTAGAGCAGCTAAACATAGGCTTGACGGGTTTGACATCCCAAGAGATGATTGTGCGAGCCTTTGATGGGACAGCAAGAGGGATCTTAGGGGAAATAACTCTGCCCCTCGAAGTAGGGCCTAGTTGTTTCCGTGTTCTCTTTCAAGTCATGGAGATCCAGCCAGCTTATACCATGCTCCTAGGAAGGCCTTGGATTCATGAAGCTGGTGTTGTTCCATCAACATTGCATCAGTGTCTGAAATATATTCAGGATGGGGCTGTAATTACCATCAGCGGTGATGAGGAAATCATGCTTTCAAAGCCTGTTTCGGTACCATACGTAGAAAGTACAGAGCAAGTCGAGGATGATTCCCTACGTTGTTTTGAAATCCTGAAGCCAGAGAGCAAGAAGGAGGAGCTGCCAATACAAAATGTGAATGAAGTGGCAGTTCGTATAATGGAAAGGAACGAGTATCAGAAAGGAAGAGGTCTAGGGGCAAGCCTCCAAGGGATCCCTCAACCGATTGCAGCAGTTACAAGAGATGGAAGACATGGACTAGGATACAATCCTTCTCTAGCGGAAAATATGAAGTACCTGACTCTCAGAGGCAAGAAAGAAGAAAGAAAGGAATTTAATTATATCCCTCACTTGACAGATACTTTCTCAGCATCAACTGAAGTGATCTCGCCAAAAAAGTTGACTTCCCCTCATTTCACTATCAGTGCACTTGAAGAGGAACAAGCAAGAAACCCTGTTATTTATCTCTCTGCTGACAATGAGGTCCTTGGCAATTGGCAGTCTGAACCATTTGTTGATGTTATTTCCATGAAGTAATTATCTTTTTGTATCTCGTATAAACTGATGTTTACTTTGGTTGAGAAATGAATAAAATGAGTTAGTATAAATTTTTCAACATTTTTCTTGGTGTCTTCCTTTCCCTACCCTTTATCTTGTATCAATTGCGTTTCATTTCTTGAATAATATCCTTTCCTATATTTCTCTTGTTTCAAATATCTTCTTTCAGGAACCTCACCACCGTCGAAGGTTTGTCTCACAAAAGGAACCTTGAAACCTCATTTACTGATTCCCTAGTGGCTGTTGACGAAGACGATTCTGGGATTAGTGAGGAAGAAGAAGCCATTGAGGAATTTACAAAGTCAATAGAGCGCTCAGAAAATGGGTTCACTGCAAATGATGAAGTTATATAAGTGATTAATATGGGGACCGAGGAAGACAAGAAGGAGTTGAAAATAGTGGATAATCCAGAACGTGCAGAAATGGTCGCGCTATTTAAGGAGTACCTTGATGTGTTTGCATGGTCCTACAAAGATATGCCAGGATTGGATCCAGAGATAGCATCACATAAAATCCCACTGTACCCAGATACGGTGGTGAAGAAACAAAGGTTGAGGAGGATGCATCCGGATATGTCACTAAAGATCAAAGAAGAGGTAACTAAGTAGTTAGAAGCTGGTTTTGTGGAAGTGTCGAGACACCCAGAGTGGGTCGCTAATGTCGTACCAGTACCAAAGAAGGATGGAAAAGTAAGAATGTGTGTGGATTACAGAGATCTGAACAAAGCAAGTCCGAAGGATGACTTCCCATTGCCTCATATTGATGTCCTCGTAGACAAGACAAAGAAGGAACCACAGATTCTCTTTCATGGATGGGTATTCGGGATACAATCAGATTCTCATGGACGTCGATGACAAAGAGAAGACGACTTTCATCACCCCTTGGGGAACTTTTTGTTACAGAGTAATGCCTTTTGGGATGAAGAATGCCGGAGCTACCTACCAGCATGCTATGGTAGCATTGTTCCATGATATGATGCACAAGGAAATAGAGGTATATGTGGATGACATAGTGGCTAAGTCTAAGGAGGGGGAAAGTCATGTAGCAGTTTTGCATAAGTTATTTGAGAGATTAAGGAAGTACAATCTGAGACTCAATCCCACAAAATGTGTTTGGAGCCTCAACTGGGAAATTGTTGGGTTTTGTGGTCAACAAGGAAGGAATACAGGTGCAGCCAGAAAAGGCAAAGGCGATCAGGGACATGCCAGCTCCCAAGAATGAACGAGAAGTAAGGGGTTTTCTAGGGAGATTAAATTACATTGCCCGATTCATTGCTAACTTGACAAGCACGTGTGAGCCTATTTTTAAGCAATTAAAGAAGAATAATCCGAGGAGATGGAATGAGGAATGTCAGGAAGCCTTTGACCAAATAAAGGCATACCTATTAAACCCACCAGTGTTGGTGCCGCCCACTCAAGGTCGTCCGTTGATACTGTATCTCACGATCCTACCAACCTCAATGGGGGCAATGTTGGGGCAACATGATGAGTCTGGCAAGAGAGAACATGCAATTTACTACCTGAGCAAGAAGTTTAATGACTGCGAAGCCCGATACATGGAAATTGAGAAGACTTGTTGCGCATTGGTATGGACCTCCAAGAGACTCAGGCAATACTTGTTATACTACACCACTTGGTTAATCTCTCGAATGGACCCTTTGAAGTACATCTTTGAAAGTCCTCACATATCATTAAGGGTCTCAAAGTGGCAAATGATATTATCAGAATTCGATATTAAGTATGTGACCCGGAAATCCGTTAAGGGAAGTGCAATTGCTGATCACTTAGCTGAAAACCCTCTTGAGGGAGAACAGCCAATTATATCTGAGTTCCCTGATGGAGAGATATTGTCATTGGAAAAAGGTGAAACAAAGGAAGATGATATGTGGAAGATGTATTTTCATGGAGCAGTTAATATGCATGGAAGCGGCATAGGAGCGGTGGTTGTTTCTCCGGAGGGCAAGCAATACCCGGTGGCTGTTAAGCTTGAATTTGAATGCACCAACAATATTGCTGAGTATGAAGCATGTGCGAGTGGATTACGAGCAACAATTGATCTTGGAATAAAACAGCTAAAGGTCTTTGGAGATGCAGCCTTAATCATTTATCAAGTCAACGGCGAATGGAAAACTACAGATCCCAAGCTTTTCCCGTATCAGAAATACTTGACTCAGTTAGTTGCGAAGTTTGATGAGATTACTTTCTCGCACTTGATTCGAGACAAGAATCAATTTGTGGATGCTTTAGCCACATTAGCCGCTATGACCAAGCTGGGTCTCCATACCACCGTCCAGCCTATTCAAGTGAAGGTACAAGATGAGCCCGCATACTGTGCACATGTGGAAGAAGAGCTCGATGGTAATCCTTGGTATCACGACATCAAGCAATATATGAAGAGTAGAACGTACCCAACCGGAGCAAATGAAGTAAACAAGAGGACGATTCGTAGATTATCAATGTCCTTTTACTTAGATGGCGAAATTCTATATAAGAGGAACTATGATGGGGTCCTCATAAGATGTGTTGATGCTCGTGAAGCTCGGACTATCATGACAGAAGTTCACAAAGGGATATGTGGAACACATGCCAATGGTCACATGATGGCACGCAAGATCCTACGAAATGGTCACTATTGGCTAACAATGGAAGCCGATTGTCTGGAGTATGTCCGAAAATGCCGTAAATGCCAAATATATGCAGATCAGATCAAAACTCCACCGTTCCAACTACACAATCTGGTGTCTCCATGGCCATTTTCCATGTGGGGAATAGACGTCATTGGACCAATCAATCCCAAGGCTTCAAACGGACATCGCTTCATCCTGGTTGCAATAGATTACTTCACTAAGTGGGTAGAAGCAGCATCATATGCCAATATAACTCAAAAGGTGTTTACCAAATTCCTAAAAGGGGATATTATTTGTCGCTATGGGATACCAGAAAGAATCATTACAGATAATGCTGCCAATCTTAATGGGACGGATGTAAAGAAGTTATTCGAGACTTTTAAAATCAAGCATCATAATTCCACCCCATATAGACCTCAAATGAACGGGGCGGAAGAAGCGGCCAACAAGAATGTCAAGAAAATTGTTGCTAAAATGGTCGTAAATTATAAGGATTGGCATGAAATGTTGCCATACGCTTTGCACGCGTATCGTACCGATATACGATCAAGTACTGGGGCAACGCCTTTCTCATTGGTGTATGGAATGGAAGCTGTTTCTCCTATAGAAGTTGAAATCCCTTCATTAAGAGTGCCGATGGAAGCTGACTTGGAAGAATCAGAATGGGTGAAAGCTCGATATGATCAGTTAAACATGATTGAGGAAAAAAGACTGGTGGCCCTTTGTCATGGACAACTATATCATAGAAGAATGGCTAAAGCCTTTAATAAGAAAGTCTGTCATAGAGAGTTTCAACCAGGTGATTTGGTGTTAAAGAAAATACTTCCCAACCAAGAAGATGCCCGAGGAAAGTGGGCACCCAATTATGAAGGGCCATATATAGTAAAGCAGGCATACTCAGGCGGAGCCTTGGTCCTAACAGATGAAAATGGACGAGAGCTACCGAGACCTGTAAACTCTGATGCCGTGAAAAAGTTCTATGCCTAAATAAAAAAAAAGGGAGAGCCCGTTAGGTCGAAAACCCGCGAGGGCGACCTAAGCAAAAGTTAGGGCATAAATAAAATAAAATAAAATAAAAGAAGTCCGTTAGGTTGAAAACCCGCGAGGGCGGCCTAAGAAAAAGTTAGGGCATTAAAAAAAAGAGAGAGAGAGAAGTCCGTTAGGTTGAAAACCCGAAAGGGCGACCTAAGCAAAAATTAGGACAAAGAAGATGAATCTTAGTCTGAAAACCCGCAAGGGCAGTTTAAGAGATATCTTAATGTTCACCACACTGGGGCAATTTTGCTCACGATTTGCTACACTGGGGCAATTTTGTCTGTGACTTGCTACACTGGGGGCAATCTTGTTTGTGACTCGTTACAATGGGGCAAAGAGAATCATTGAAATGTTAATGAAAGGATGTATGTGGAAGCTGAGACCTGGATCTGCGACGTCAAACGGTTGTTGGGAATCAGTTAAGAGGATCAAGGGACCAATACTGGGGCAAATTTTTATGCGGTTTTCTTTCGTTCCATTATCCTTTTTCATACAATTCCCATACACCCCTTTGTATTTCCCCTTTTTCTTTCCAATTTCCTTGTGTGCAATGTAAATTCTCATATTAAGGCAAGGATTTTATTCATCCATTTCTCCCTATTGTGCTTAAATCATGCTTGCGCATTGAAATCATGTCTCAATTTAAGTAAATTTAAGTTTAATAGTATGATTGGATAATTCTAATGGTTACTTCAATGAATGGTTTGAACCAAAGAAAGCCCAGCATTTCAAAGTCAATAGGGGAGATAACGGTGCACAATGAGGAGAAAAGAAAAGCAATAATGAAAGTCTCCACGAGTCCTAGTCTTGAAGGAAATAATCACTCTATGTGTCTTCACCGCTTTGAAAAAGAAGCCCCTCTAATCGAAAGATACTGACTCAGAGTTGTTGATAAACAAATGTTTGATTGGTCGAAGTCTTTTAATGGAGCATGTGGTTCAATTGTAATTGAGACAAAGGTAAAGAAAAATTATTTTTTGAGCTCTGAGGCTCACTGCAAATTTATTTTTGGGATCTGAGGCCCACTGCAATTTTATTTTTTCGAGCTCTGAGGCTCACTACTAATTTTATTTTTGGGATATGAGGCCCACTGCAATTTATTTTTTGAACTCTGAGGCTCACTGCAAATTTATTTTTGGGATCTGAGGCCCACTGCATTTTATTTTTCGAGCTCTGAGGCTCGCTGCAAATTTATTTTGGAATCTGAGGCCCACTGCAATTTATTTTTCGAGCTCTGAGGCTCACTGCAAATTTATTTTTGGGATCTGAGGCCCGCTGCAAATTTATTTTTCGAGCTCTGAGGCTCAATACTAATTTTATTTTGGGATCTAAGGCCCGCTGCAATTTATTTTCCGAGCTCTGAGGCGCACTGCAAATTTATTTTTGGGATCTAAGGCCCGCTGCAGATTAATTTTTCGAGCTCTGAGGCTCACTGCTAATTTTATACTTGGGATTTGAGGCACACTGTCACTTTTATTTTCCAAGCTCTAAAGCTTAATTTTCTCCAGCCTGTTTCCCATCCCGGCTAAAATGTGAGTTCATTTTCTTTATTAGTTCCTTACTATTACCACATGAAAAATTGCTCTTTCTTCATGTATTCTAGTAATGAACAAGTAAAGAGGGGCAACTGTGAACACCCCATTTTGATCGGGTCTCTTAGTCTTCACTAAAAAAAATTTCAAAAAAATAATAAAATAAAAATCTGAAAAGAAAATAAAAACTCCATTTCATCCTCCTCCAACAAACCCTAACAACCACTTTGTTTTGAATTTGAATTTAATTTTGTAGATGAGGCTCGGTAGATTTTGATTTCAAATCAGAGATGGAAATCTTAATCTTGGCATGTTTTTAGGATCAGGATCGGATAGCAACCTTAAATCTAGGTGGAATTTTAGGATCAAGGTGAGAGGAATGGGCATTATAAAAATCACAACTGGGATCAGAAAAAAGGGGGGGTTTTATGTTTTTTGGCCTTGCTCTCTCCGATTTTTTTTCGCGTTGCTTTCTTCTTCTTCACCAGGAATCCATTTCTTTTGACATCTCATTGTCTTTCCTTATTTTCTTCCTTCATCCATCAAACCTCTCTCTCTCCCTTCAAACTTCATCTTCTCCTTTCCTCTAGAAGCAGACGCGTCACCTCCTCCCAGCCTGGCCCCGGCCACCGCTCGCCGACGCAACGGAGAAGACCGCGCCGCCTGCCTCGAGTCCACCACCACGAACAACCGTCGCGAAGCCCCACCTCGCCGTTCATCGAAGCACCGCCCGCCCAAAGCGGTTCGGATCCGTCGCGAGCCGCCTACCAACTGCCGTCGTTCACCCTTCGCAGCATCATCCGATCATTCTGTCATCATTGCCTCCACCTCTTTGTTTTGTCGTTTATTTTTGCTCAGGTTAAGGGACAATGGTCCTTTTGTTGGCTTTTATTTTCTCCCTCCATGACAATGCGTTTCTGCCTCTGTTGTGTTTGTGTCCAGATGCACTGTGTTAACTCTCTAGTTTTTTTTTTATATTTATTGTTCCTTATTTATTTGGCTTTGTGTGCAGCATTAACTTAATAGATTGTTGGGCTAATGGGTTAATTTGTGGCCCAAGTCAAGTGAGTCTAAATAACCTAAAAGAATTGGGCTGATAAAGTATGTGGGAAACTAGACCTGATTTTAAAATTGAATCTGATTTTTTTTATTTTGCATTTTTTATTTTATTTTATTTTGGGATTGTTTTAAGAAATGTTTCACACTCAATCTTTATATTCAGAATAGCTCTATGGACGCATGTGCCATGTTCTATTTTGATTAGTTTTTCTATATATGAAAAATAAATTAAAAATACATATAATAACAAATAAGTAAAAAAAAAAAACCCTTCTTTTTTAAAAAAAATAAAATAAAAATCTTTTTTTTCATAAAAAAAATTATTATTAATTAAAAAAACAACCAATGAAATATTTTCTATAAGAACTACGTGGCTTTGAGTTTCCCATCGAAGCAGAGAATACGTAGGAGCGGGACCAATCATCTCGTCAAGCCAAAAATTAATTTCTCCATTATTTTTGAGTTCTTTTAAATTTATTTAATGTGGATAATTAATTAATAATTTATTTAATGTTTTTTTTTGGTTGCTCTATGACAAGTGTCATGCTCAATCCCCTAACTTTAAAGTTACCATATGGACTTACGTGCCATGTTCAACCTCATTTAGGATTTATCAATAATATATATTATATATATATATATATTTTAAAAAAATTAAATAAAGAAAGACCAATAAAGAAACATAAAAATAAAGAAAATATTAATAAATAAACAAATTCTTCCTTGCAAATATTTTTGGGGTAAACAAATAAATAATTTAATTTTGCACGATTAATTCAAGGTATCATTCGTAGGATGGGCGATGTAGGGTGCTAAGATGTAGGGTGCTTAACACCTTCCCTACTCGTAACCGACTCCCGAACTCAATTTGGTTTCAAAGACCATTTTTTTTCGAAGGATTTCCAATTTTTCCTAAATTAAATAAAGTTGGTGGCGACTCTACTTTTTTTTTTTTCTTAAAATCTCTTTTTATTGTCGTCCTCGTCGTAATTTTTGGTTGCGACAGTGTGCTTCATACATTTTGTACTTAACAATAGGATATGAGATGCACATTTCCTTTTAACAGAAAATATTGAAATACATTATCAGATCTAGCAATGCTTGCTAGAGATTTGAATCATGCTCTACATCGTTACATAACAATTGCAATGTCATACAAGTGACACTAACATCTTTTTTGTTCCATCCATGACCATGTTGATGACATCTATTTGTTGGAATGTTATGGCGCAGAAAAGTGATTATGTTGGCCAAGTTGGAGTTAAAATATATCAAAATCCTGAAGGAAACGACATATAAGAATTAAGGAGGAAGAAGGTTCCATCACTCTGCAAAGAAAATGAAAATCCTGATGTAACCTGGTATGCTGCTATAATATATTTTGCAGGATTAGTTTTCCACTTGCATGACTTGGCTTTCTATAACATATGCCAAATGATAATTTTGACAGTTAGATGTAAAAACGTATTGAATCTTCAGCATGCGAACATGATCTGATAATGACATACAGTAACATATTTGCTTGGTAGTACAACATCTGATTAGACTTGGATATCACTTCTGTTGGTTATGTACTTTATTTATGGTTAGAATTGATTATTTGAACTTTCTAACTCAAATTGAAAAAAAGTTCCAGATTGGAGAGCATTATGTTTGATGCTTGGCACACTTATGTTCAGGAACTTCATCATTTATGCTATATCATGGCTGCTTGGAATAAAGTTCCTAATTTCTTCATTGAGTTATCATCCACCTAAAATATGATTCTGTTGTAATTAACATATCTGCAATGATTAGAGAACTTGATTGTATATTTTAATTTTCATTTTGAAATTCATAGAAGAAAATGTATGTACCAAAAACACACACAAAAAAAATCCAATCAGACATTCAATGCCCCTTTAATATGGTTTTAGTATATTCCAATGAGGTTGTGTTAGTTGAATATTCACTTCATGTACAATGTAAAATATGTTACACACTCTGCTCACACTCTGTAAGCCACCATATGAAACATGCCTCTCAGTTTTCACGCTCGGTTTGGTCCAACCATTACTTAGTTTTACAAGGTCAGATTTATCCATGAACGCAATGTTGGTTATAGCCATTTTCACTTTGAGTTTGGATTTGAACTGCCAACTCTATTTGTCTTTTGTTTCTTAAACCAAATATTGATATATCATCGTGATTCGTGGACTATCTTGTCACTTAAACCAACTCTTTGAATATTAAGTGCTATGCACCTCTTAGATGGAATAAGTCTAAAATCATAGTTAACTCAAATTGATAGAATATCATGTTATTCAAATAGATAAATTAAATGTACGTAAAATCCCCTGTTATATATTTCATAATACCTTTGCTACATATATTGATTATTAAAGAAAGAATACCAAACATATATTTGTCACTTAGAGCACCAAATAGATATTGAATGCAATCATTCTATTATTTTAATTAGGCTAGGATTATGACTAAGCCTGATTGTCTTTCCTGTTTCCATATGTTTTATGAAAGTATACTAAAGTTTGAGCATTTTTGTTTTTGGTTATCATAAACTGTATGCTTTCAGTAGAAATATGAGGAAAAAATGAAGAGCTTCAGTTACTCAACACTTGAGTATTGGCAGAGGACTGATGCATGCCAGAGAAAAACTGGTGCAATCATTTAAAGCATTAGAATTTGACACTTTGATAATTCTTCATAATATAAATTTGCTTTAATGGGTGTAGAGAGCCAAAGGAACTGTTGCAGGAAGAAAGCATACTTCCAAACCCACGAAAGCTTTCTTTAGTGATCCAATAAATCATCTGAAAAGGAGCATGGCTTCCTTTTGTGGACATTTATCTGCTACTCTTACTAGTTAAGTGATCAAAGCAACACTCATATGATTGTCTAAATTTTATATTTCTTAATCTTCCTAAACTGTTTTTGTCACATCCATATTATCTTCTACACTTATTTCTATATTCCCTTGGCGGGTGGGAAATGAAATTGAAAGAAATCTGCCGTGTTTTATTTTTCCTCTTCTTTTTTTTTTCCTTCCCTTTTTCTTATGTCATTTTTGGGGTGCATTTTTCTGAGGGCAAAATAAGCTGGAAACCAGAGTTTTTTAAAACTGAGAATTGTCATGGGCTGTGGTAAATTATGCAAACTTAACAAACCGCGCAAGCTAGGGACATATAATTCAGTTTTTGGCAAATCAGTGTAAAATGTAGTATTTGGTTAAAGTCGATCATAGTTAAACAACATAGTGCTAATTTTCATCTATAATTTTATGCTATAAGAATAATAGTTGTGGTTTGTTAATATGTTATTGACTGTTGACAAAATTTGATGCTTTTGTAGTCCAATTTATAAGTTGCTCTCTTTTGAGGTGCTGCACATTGGCAAACATGTAAGTGTGTTGCCCCAGACATGTTCTTGCAGGTCTTGCAGTGTGTGCAGGAGAACCTAGATGAATTTTGCGTTGCTGGGTGAAAGCCCGGTGAGAAGACCGTGAAACTAGACCCTAAACTTAGTAAAGAGTATTTTGCATAGGGAGATATATTAGTTAAGAGTAGCTTTTGTTCATTTGTATCAATCAATGGGGGTCACAAGATATTTTATACATAATGTGAATCCTTTTAAATTTTGAGCCGCATGGCCTAGGTATGGTTATATAAGCATGTTGATGTACTTGGATTCTAGAGTGAATTATGTATTAATTTTACAATTTCTCTTTATTATTGTATCAGCATGGTATGTTTGTGTGAATATTGCCTTGAATCCAGAATGGAGCTCTAACCAGCTGTAGTTCAATGACTTGATCAAGCAAGGAGGCAAGGAGCACTTGACTATAAAAAAAATATGAAACTGATTAGCTTTATTTTAAGATTTTTTTAGGTAATCGTGGCTATGGCAAGTTTGACTTTATGAAGCAAGAATAGGAAATAGTCCCCCTTCACAACAGAATATTATTGATCTTTGCATAGATAATTTTAGTGTAGTACTAACTATTCACGTCTCAGGTAATGATGAATGCTTCCAAACAAAATTATAATTCCTATATAAAAATTAAAGTTGTCTAAGAGTTGTGAATAGTGATAGCGTGTGAATGGATTCCGGTAAGTGTACCGGATTCGTCGCCAAGTAATAAAAAGATCGATCCCACAGAGATCGTGATCTCAAATCACAACTAATTACTAAATCGATAAAACTGGACTATATAAAAGGGATTTGGAAAAGATTTGATTTTTGAAATAAGAATCAAGTAACAATCAAATTTAAAATTGCAATTAAACAAAATAGGAAAGTAAATCAGTTTAGGGGTTTTTCAGATCTAAAGAGATTCCTAGGAATTGGGTTAACAAAAAGATTGTTCATGTTACTAAATTGACTACCCTTGTTAATTATCAAAATTGCTTTGAAGGCGAATTTATCATAAATAAGTTAATGCTCCCTCTCGGGTTACAAAAATCGTGCCCAATTAAACCAACCCCTACTCTCGTGGTAGTTGAATTTAGATTGAACCCTTTACGCTTTGTGACAATTCGTTGATCCTCAAAGGACCGCTTCTAACTCTCGTGATTTAAGTCCTAAGTCTGATTCTATAGATCCGATACCTAAGTTCACCGCTAGGTTCCTCCTTAGAGTATCTACGACACACAAATAAGTGGCCACCGAATTTACGAGTAATTAAAACAATAGAAATCAGATCTAAAGCAAAATTGAAATTAACAAAGGTAAAACATCAATTCATAACATAAAACAGATCTTGGGCATAGCCCCAATCCCTAGAAATAAAGCTACTACTCAAGCATTGTCATGGTGATGACAAGCTTGATTAACATAAACATAAAATAAAACCTAAGAGAATAGAAGAAGGAGAAGAGAATCCTAATTTTGCCTAAGTGTAGCAGCCCAAAAAGTCTCCAAAGAGTCCCCTATTTTCGAGCCTAAGTGCTCTATTTATAGATTAGGATGACTTGGATCCCAAGCAATCACAATTTCAGATCAAATCAGTTTCTAAAGATCCATATATCACGCGTCACGGCTGTGATGGCTATCACGGCAAGGCCGTGACGGATTCTGCCTTGAGGTTGCTTCACTGATTGGTCTGTCATGGCCGTGACCACCATCACGGCTTAGCCGTGATCAGTTCTGCCTGTGAGGGTATGGTTCAGCTGACATGTCACGGCCGTGATGGGCATCACGACCTGGCCGTGATCAGTTCTGACTTTTCCATTCTTTCTTTTCAGCTCTACTCGATCACGGCCGTGATGGCTATCACGGCTAGGCCGTGATGGGCTCTCTTTGACTCATTTTCTTTAATTTTCAAGCCCCACCTTCATGCAAGCTCCATCATGGTTAATCTTGAGCATTTTAATCCTTAATTCCTGCACAACAACACCACAAAAACGCCTTACCCGTTCCAAGGTAAAAACTAACAAAAAATCAAATTAGAAATGCCTAAACTATATGAAAATGCATTCAAAATGTCAATGAAATATGAGGTGAAATCAAACTCATCAAACTACCCCAAGCTTAAGACTTTGCTTGTCCTCAAGCAATCACTAAGGCCAGTCAAGATAAACAATCAGAGCATGGATAGTGAACCAAGAACCCGAGTAACTAATCCAAGTGACAGGCGTATTCAAATAAGAAAACAAGAGACAGTCAATTTCAAGTCCAATTAGAAGCTTAGGTTTTCTAGATTCATATCTCTCACTGATTCGGGGACTCTTCTCACCTCACTCAAGTGTTTATATGACAATTCGATCAATTTCCTCAAGGAAGATATTTTACCATAAGCTTGACTATTAACCAAATCTCTACTTTATTAATGAAAACACATAAGAATCAAGAGGTCTTTTATTTTGGTTGTAATGGGGCCATGGGATTAATTGTTTGGTGGGGAAATCAAGAAAAGGAAAATTCACGAAGGCTAAACAAAATATCAAACATTGCAAAGCATGACAACCTTCTAAAATTACCATTTTGGGCTTTAGTTCACTTTTCCATCTTTCTTCCCTTTTATTTATTTATTTATTTATTTATTTCTCACTTTCTTTTTCTTATCCCCTTATCCTTTATTTATTTATTTATTTTTTTATTTTTTCTTTTTATTTGTTTGGAGAAGGGGAGATTTTCTACTTAAGAGAAATAATTTTTTTTAAAACTTTTTATCCCACAAGTTATTCTTCAAACTACATTTTTGCCCTTTTGCAATACTTTAAAAGGTTCATACCAAGCATCGTTCATTAATATAGATCAAGGTACCAAGAAAAGTATTTTATTCTTTTAGGCTCAAAATTGGGCTACTAAGAGGTAGCATTTAATCAGTCAAAGCTCAGAAGGCCAGAAAAATACCTAGTGCCTCAATCATTTTCAAATATATTTTAAAAAAATTTTAAGTTTCAAAACGGTTTCAAGTCAAGTTCTAGAGAATACAATCCAAGAGGAATAAAACACTCAATCACAAAGAATGGGGTAGATTTAGTGAGTACCCCTTTTAGGCTCAAAAATCTCACATTTAGTAGTTTAATAATCAATGAGAAATTCAAACCCAAGGAACCACATGCTAATTATCAACTATCAAAAGGTTATCTCAAGCTTTTTTATTTTTAGCCTATCACAAGAATACAAAAATTGGGTTCAAAAATTCACTATCTCAATTTATTTGGCACCAAGTTCTCACAGTTGGATGCATACTCTAATCAATGGGGTAATCTAATCATGTGATTATGCAAAACTATGCCTATATGAATGCAACATGAAAAATACAAAAATGCAAAAAATTGCAAAAATACCCCTACCCCAAGCTTAAAAACTTATATTGTCCCCAATGCAAATAATCAAATCGGAGAGAGGAGAAAATGGAACAACTCACCGAGGTGGTAGAGGGTGTTGGCTCACATGCCAGTCAAAGAGATGTTGGAAAATGTGTCACGACCGTGATGCTCATCACGGCCAGGCCGTGATCAATTCTGGTCTATAGGAGCTGGCCTGTCACGGCCGTGAATTCCATCACGGCTAGGCCGTGATACATTCTGATCTTCAGGGTCCTTCTCATCACGCCCGTGATGGGTATCACGGCTGGGCCGTGATCCTTTCTGATCTTCTTTGGTTAGCTAATCACGACCGTGACCACCGTCACGGCCTGGGCGTGATGACTCCTGACTTTATTTTTCCTTGCCTTTTTGCTCTTATTGCTTTCATAACCTGAAAATACTTTGGCAAAACATTCAATTAGTGATCTTTCTTCTCCTGATCTCCTCAAATTATTCAAAAACAAAATTCAAAAACAAATGGAAAAGGGAAGGGAAACTTGGGTTGCCTCCCAAGAAGCGCTTATTTACAGTCTTAAGCTTGACCATACTCCCTTCAATCAACCGGGATCGGCTGGGCTTGGAAGTGAAAGAAAACTTCTCTTCCATGGAAGTCCTTCAAAGAGCCTATTTTGTTCGTATGGCCAATTGCGCTTTCGTTTTGCTCTTTTCACTGAGTTTCATGGCCTTACTTCCTTCCGGCGGAAGTTTTAATTCCACATGATGAGCAACTCCAACTTCATCACCATTTGGTGCATCATTCGTCATGCAAAGCTTGGGAGTTGCTTCCATATTAGGCTCTTCCTTCACCTCTGGAGGCATTATCTCGATCATGCACACATGACTCTCAAAAGGAGGGTTGTCATATGAGTTAGTCAAATCAAAATCCACCCTACCTTCCTCTACATTCAGAGAGAGCTTGCCATTCTTAACATCTATTATTGCTCCAGCTGTGGCCAAGAATGGCCTTCCAAGAATGATAGGGAATTTAGAATTCCCGTTCATATCCAACACCATGAAATCGGTAGGAATGAAAAATTTCCCTACCTTTATGGGAACATTCTCTAGTATGCCTAGAGGAGTTTTAGTTGAGCCATCTGCAAATTGTAAAGAGAATTGGGATGGACTCAATTTCTTGGTTCCAATCCTCTCAAAGATAGTAGGCGGTATCAAACTCGCACTAGCCCCTAAGTCACATAAGGCTTGGTCTATTTTCACTTCTCCAATTGAGCAAGCAATAGAGAAACTTCCCGGGTCTTTTAGTTTATGAGGCATATTAGTTTTTATCGTGGCATCATGCTCCTTAATTAAGCTCTTAGTTTCTATTTCTACTTACTTTTTCTTGACCAACCTTTGTGGGAAAGGTATTGGGGGTTGGTAACATTCCACATCCTTCTCAACTACCCCAAGCTTATCATCCCTTAAGTATATAGCATTACAGTGCTCATTGGGATTAACTTCGGGTTGTCCTGGAAACGTACCCTTAGTTCTGGTATATGTACTAGCTTGTTGGGCAATCTGAGTTTCTAACATCTTATTATGGGTGGCTAAGTTATCTACCTTAGATGCTAACTCTTTTATTGCCTCATTGACTGCCCTACCTTGTTGCCTAAACTCTTCATTTTGTTTTGTTTGAGTTTCAACAAAATTTTTCAGAAGAGGTTCGAGTCTAGACTTTTGTACCCGAGGATACCCCGATGCGGGTTTCCTATTACCTTGGCCTTCCTGGAATTCGTGGTTTAAGGTGTTGTTTTAGTTCCCGTAGAAGAGGTAAGGGTTGTTCTTCCTTCCTTGATTGTAAGAATTTGGGGGAACATAGTTTGGCAACTTCGGGTTCGTGTCATAGAAGCTGTGACAAGAGTTCACTTGTTCCCCCGAAGCATCGGATCCAGCAGCAATACCTTGTGGGCTCCCCATTATGTCATGTCCCTGCATCCCACAAATCTCACAAACAATGTTAGTAGCAGCTATTGAACTCACATTAGCTTTTTCAAGCTGATCAAACCGTTTATTCAATGAGTCAAATTTAGACATAATAAGATTAGTGCTATTCATTTCAAACTTACCTCCCGAAAGATTTTTCGGGTTATTACCTCTTTCCGAGCCCCATTGGTGGTAGTTGGTGGCTACGTTTTCAATGATATTGAATGCCTCAGTCAGAGGTCTATTCATAAAGGCTCCACCAGCTGCAGAGTCAAGTGACACCTTCGAAGAGTAATCCAATCCGTTGTAGAAGGTATGCACTAACAACCACCTCTCGAGTCCATGATGTGGGCAAGACTCTAGCAGTCCCTTGTAGCGATCCCAAGCTTCGGATAAGCATTCTCCGTCCTTTTGGAAGAAGCCGGTGATCTGGGTTCGTAGGTAAGCCGTCTTGGATGGAGGGAAATTTTCTCCAAGAATGCCTGCTCTAGTTGATCCCAATTCGACAAGATATTAGCGGGCAATTGCTTCAGCTAAGCTTTTGCCTTCCCAGTAAGAGAGAAGGGGAACAACCTCAAGCGTATAGCATCAATCGGGGCACCATGAATCCTAATTGCATCGGTGAGCTCCAGGAATGTCTCCACATGATCGGTCGGGTCCTCCAAGAGCAATCCTCCGAATTGATGTTGCCTAATCATGCTAATTAGCATAGGCGGTATGGTATAGTTCTTCGCTTCGATTTATGGCCTAGCAATCCCAGTTCGTAAACCCCTCACATTTGGGGCTGCGTAGTCCTTCAGCGGTTTTGTATCCGGTAGATTCGCCATGAGTGGAATGGGAATCAACCTCTCCCTCTCTCTTTGTAGTCTCCTACGTCTATGAAAGGTCCTTTCGATTTCGGGGTTGATAAGCCTCTGGCTCATCTAGTTTTATAGCTAGTATGACCAGGGTTTTGTGCAAATTATATCGTATTTTCACCCAAATTAGATTAGATTGTCCTCAAGCAAGGTTTTGAGTCTCTAGAGTAGTTTTAAGTTAATTTAGCTAGTTTTAAGTCAAAATAATACACTTATGGTTATTTCCTTACTTTCAGGTTAAGTAGAAGCTGAGAAAATAAAGAACAGAGGTCTCGCCCCGCGAAGGACACGCTCGCCACGCGACCCCGAAGCCTGACTGTTCCAAGAAATTGCTAAGTCTCTGGTTCGCCTCGCGAAGAAGGTCTCGCCCCGCGAGTCTTGCAAACCTGAAAAAGTCAGAGACGATCACGGCTTGCCCGTGTTGAAGGTCATGGCCGTGGCAGTTTTGAAGCTGAAGAGTCTCGCCTCGCGAGCATCCATTCGCCTCGCGAGTCTGGAAGTCAAAGAGCATCACGGGTAGGCCCTGATGGCCATAACGGGCGTAAGGAGAAAACTCTTCATATCCTCGCCTCGCGAGCAAGTATTTCGCCTCGCGAGAATGCCAAAGGTTGCTGAGTCTGCATGAAATTCGCCTCGCGAATGTGTGTTCGCCTCGCGAGCCATCTGAATTCTGAATTTGTATAAAAGGTTGTTCTGAACATTTTGTAAGGACTTTTGCTTTTCCAATTTTCTGATATACATTTTTCTCTGTGATTTCGTTTTTGCCATGGAGAACTAAGTCCTAGGATTAGTCTACTGTTTGAGGATCCTATATACTTGAGGTTATGTAAGCCCCTATTTTAATTGCTTTTCCCTTTTCAATACCATATTACGCAATTCTGTTTGTTATTTCAGGAGTGTGTAGTATTGTATTGATTTGTTTCAGTGATGTTAATTTCCTATACATAATCGCGTTTGTTAATTCGCGTGTGTTCATTCATGATCGTTTGATCGTGAGCGCTTAATCCCGTTTGTTATTTCGGGAATAGGAATTTGCATCCATAGTAGCAATTACGTTGTTAGTTATTCTCGTAATCGAAAGGGGATTAGAATCTGCTTAGGGCTTGGGTTTACATTAACCAAGGATAGTTGGGAATTCTTGACAGTAGATTAATCGTTGTTTGATAATTGATAACCTCTTTTCAACTGCCTTGTTTTTTATTGCTCTGTTTTGTTTGTTTCTTATTTGCAGTCCATTCCAAACCCCCCCCAAAACTGATTTTTGTGAAAGATAATATTCTCAGAGCCCTTGAGAGACGACATCCGAGTTGTCGCACTAGACTACAGTTTTAAACCCGCTCGTCCTTTTTGGCGCGTGCACGACAGCGCGACCAGGGGTCAACCTCAATAAGGCTTCCAAGACTTAGGGATCTTTGCATAAAAGAGAAAAAATCTATAAGAGAGAGACAGATACTAAAAAGAAGAAGAAAATGAGATAATTTTTTTAAAATATTAAAATTAAATAAAAATAAAAACTCCAGAAAAATCAATTTAAAAATTAAATTGAGATTCAAGAAAGCACAATCCCCGGCAACGGCGCCAAAAACTTGATAGCGTGTGAATGGATTCCGGTAAGTGTACCGGATTCGTCGCCAAGTAATAAAAAGATCGATCCCACAGAGACCGTGATCTCAAATCACAACTAATTACTAAATCGATAAAATTGGACTATATAAAAGGGATTTGGAAAAGAATTGATTTTTGAAATAAGAATCAAGTAACAATCAAATTTAAAATTGCAATTAAACAAAATAGGAAAGTAAATCAGTTTAGGGGTTTTTCAGATCTAAAGAGATTCCTAGGAATTGGGTTACCAACAAGATTGTTCATGTTACTAAATTGACTACCCTTGTTAATTATCAAAATTGCTTTGAAGGCGAATTTATCCTAAATAAGTTAACGCTCCCTCTCGGGTTACAAAAACCGTGCCCAATTAAACCAACCACTACTCTCGTGGTAGTTGAATTTAGATTGAACCCTTTACGCTTTGTGACAATTCGTTGACTCTCGTGGGAACGCTTCTAACTCTCGTGATTTAAGTCCTAAGTCTGATTCTATAGATCCGATACCTAAGTTCACCGCTAGGTTCCTCCTTAGAGTATCTACGACACGCAAATAAGTGGCCACCGAATTTACGAGTAATTAAAACAATAGAAATCAGATCTAAAGCAAAATTGAAATTAACAAAGGTAAAAAATCAATTCACAACATAAAACAGATCTTGGGCATAGACCCAATCCCTAGAAATAAAGCTACTACTCAAGCATTGTCATGAAGAGAAGAGAAGAAGAAGGAGAAGAGAATCCTAATTTTGCCTAAGTGTAGCAGCCCAAAAAGTCTCCGAAGAGTCCCCTATTTTCAAGCCCAAGTGCTCTATTTATAGATTAGGATGACTTGGATCCCAAGCAATCACAATTTCAGATCAAATCAGTTTCTAAAGATCCATATATCACGCGTCACGGCCGTGATGGCTATCACGGCAAGGCCGTGACGGATTCTGCCTTGAGGTTGCTTCACTGATTGGTCTGTCACGGCCGTGACCACCATCACGGCCTAGCCGTGATCAGTTCTGCCTGTGAGGGTCTGGTTCAGCTGACATGTCACGGCTGTGATGGGCATCACGGCCTGGCCGTGATCGGGTTCCCGACTTTTCCATTCTTTCTTTTCACTCTACTCGATCACCACTGGTGATGGCTATCACGGCTAGGCTGTGATGGACTCTGTTTGGCTTTTTTTTTTTACTTTTCAAGCCCCACCTTCATGCAAGCTCCATCATGGTTAATCTTGAGTATTTTAATCCTTAATTCCTGCACAACAACACTACAAAACCGCCTTACCCGTTCCAAGGTAAAAACTAACAAAAAAATCAAATTAGAAATGCCTAAACTATATGAAAATGCATGCAAAATGTCAATGAAATATGAAGTGAAATCACACTCATCAAATAGATATTTATAAAACATATTTGTCATAATTAAAATGATAATGATTATAATTATGAATAAAATGTGTTTTTCTCATGGATAGTTAGCGAAGCTATGTGTGTATATATATTTTGTTATCTCAATGAGGCATGTACTATACATAAATTGTTTAATGTATGTTCTTCAAATACACAGAAGTGTTATGGCTATGCTTTATCTAAGTTGATAAAACAATTATTATGAAATAGACTCCTTCCAACTGATAGCTTTAGTGAAATAATTGAAAATTCGGGAAAAAATTATGTTACGGGTACTTTATTAAATCATTTGATTTTTGTTATAAGATTTATGCATGATAAAAGAGTTTTTTTTTTTTTTTTTGAAAGGAGCATGATAAAAAAGAGCATGTATATGGGTACCCATATACTTTATTAAATCATTTGATCGTTGTTGTTTGAGAAATATTCAATACAATAACATATAATATTATTGAAATGTATATTCTTTTTATAAACTTAAAAGATTAAGAAATTGCACATCATGAACTCATAGCCGTAATGAAAAGTCAAGTCTATATAATTAAAAATTTTATCATACAAATTTATCATGTGGCCTATTATTCATTAAGTATTTAATATATGAATCCAATTATTACACATAATAGTATTAGTTCATATTTAAAAAATTAGTATATTTAATGTTGTTAAGTTGAAATTCTTTATAAAAAGGCTATTAGGAAAATAATCATATAATAGACGGGCAATTACACTAAGGGCTCGTTTGGTGGTCAGGATAAGAGAGATAGGATATGATAAGTTATCATATCCTGTCTAAAACTATTGTTTGGTGAAGCCAGCAGGATAGGATAAACCAATCCTGTCTCCTATCCTATCATGTCCATCTAGTTAAAATTCTATCCTGATGGGGGAGCTGGGTTAGAACTCGACAGTATAGGATAAGGTAATTTAAAGTATAATAAAGTATAAAAAAAAAGTGTATACATAAAATAATTAAAGTATAATCAATTATAATATGGTTACCGAAAAGGTATAATAAAAATATTAATAATTAATTTTAAAAATTATTATTTCTTCTCACAAGGCTAATTTTGTTACTTTATATTATTTTTTAAAACTGAAAAATAAATAAAAATATTCTAATAATTTAACTATATGTAAAGTAAAAATTAAAAATGAATATTTAAAATTATAAAAAAATTAATTTAAGTTAAACAAAATTTTAAAATATTATATGTAATTTTATCACAAGGACAATTTTGTCTTTTTATATAATCTTAAAAAATGAAAATTATAAAAAAAACTAAAATATAATAAAATATGAACAGAACAAGAACAAAAATTTAAAAATTCATGCTAAAATTACAATGCTATCCAGTTGGTTATCTGGTGGACACCAAACGTCGGATAGGATAACAGCTTATCCTGCTCATATCTTATCCTACTCCTATCATGTTCCCTTATTCTATCCGTCCCTATCATATCCTAACCACCAAACGAGCCCTAGTATATATAGCACTACTCAACAAACCATTTTATATTGATAAAAAAAAACGATTTTATATCACAACATGAGCGTGCGTTTCCATATAAACGGTTAGTACTATGGCACTACTCTTTTTTTTATTTTTTTATTTTTTTATTTTTTATAACTCCTGTTTTGTAAGATAGGTCGTAATCGTATTAAGGCAACAAATAGATTTTTGCGGCCCTTGTTCCCTTTTCACTCTCTCACTCGACCACTCCAGCTTCTACTCTCCAAGAATGAAGAAACCCTAAGTAAAGTAGCAAAGCAGGAAAGAAAAATGAAGAAGGGAACCATTATGAGCATTGCCTTAAGGTGTATCTTGTTCTTGATCATTTGTACCACAATCTTTTTGGATTTTTGCAAGGCAACAAAAGCAACAGCCAAGTTACCTGAAGATGGTGTCAAACGCGAGCGAGTTTCCATCGGAAGATTACTACGACTGTATCATTTACAGCCGAGCCCGATGCTGATTTGTTGGCCAGGTCTGGCCTCTCTTAGGATATCAAGCATCTCAATGAATCCTATGATTTGGCTGTAAGAGATATTGTGTTCACATCAAGTATGTATTATTAGAAAATCTCTTCTATTGTTGTATGTTGTTGTACATTTTTCAATGACTTAACCCTTCTCTTTCCAAATGCAGCAGCTGGGCACCAATACTCTCTGCCATTAACTCTACGCCTCACCTACCCGAAATCCCAATCACTGTATTTAGGTATCATTCAAATTTTGAATTTCAGTTTTCTCATCATTTATGTTGCCTGGGTCAAAAAAAATAATCATATATGTTACTTTTTCTTTGTGCTGTGTGATCTGATTTTTGACTCAATCTGAAGTTGATTGGTTATAACCTTGAGAAATAAGAAAAGAAGGCAATCTAGAAAACCCCTGTCTACTAGATTGTTTAAGGCCATATAGTGAAGGTATCATCCATTACGTGATTATTCTGTTGGGACCCTAAGGGTAGGCACAGAGAGAGTTTTTTCTCTTCTCTGAGGAGCTTGGCTTTGGTTTTCTCCTTGTAATAGAGATGATCTCTTATTGGAATCAATACAATTTCATTTCTATTTCCATTAATTCTTACTCTGCTCTATCATGCCCTCTTTCTCTCTTACAATGATAGAGGTTTGCATATTTTTGAAACTTGTAAGGTTGTTATTTAGGGGGTCATGGTTTCTTCCAATTGATTCCCAATGGAATGCATAATTGCTGATCTATATGTGCATCTCTACATTGGTCCATTGCCATGTGCTATCCTTTTACAGGGAGTTTCATGATTATAGCTAATATCGGGCTTTGATCTTTTCTAAACAGTGATTCCTCCTTCTGGTTGCATATTATTCAAGGAAGTGATATTGTACCATTAAGGTATATATTTGTGATTGATTTAAGATTTAGATTTAGTGGAAGATGCAAGTGGAAGATCTATCTTATTTATTAATTTGCAACACTGATGAGTGTGATTTCACCTCATCTTTGTCCATCATTTTGCATGCATTTTCATGTAGTTTAGGCATATTTTTATTAGATTTTAGGTTAATTTTCCTTTGGAATGGGTAAGGCGGTTTTCGTGTGTTGTTTTGCAGATATCAATGGTAAAATGCTCAAGATCAACCATGATGAAGTTTGGATGAAGATAGAGCTTTAAAAGTGCAGAAAATGAGCCAAACAGAGCCCATCACGGCCTAGCCGTGATGCCCATCACGGCCATGATCGAGCAAAACTGAAAAAGAAGAAAGGCTGAAGTCAGAGTCTGTCACGGCCTAGCCGTGATAGCCATCACGGCCGTGACCCAAAACCACCACAAGTCAGAGCACATCACGGCCCTGCCGTGATTCAGATCACGGCCATAACAGAGGGCTCGCGACGCGAGCATAGGCTCGCCACGCGAGAGACTGGAATTTTGCAAAAGTGCCAGAAGCAGAGACCGTCAAGGCCTGGCCGTGATGGCCATCACGGCCGTGACGCGCATTACTTGGACCTGAAGAAACCGAATTTTGATCAGAATTTGAGTTAGATTGGGACTCTAACTTCCCACATCTATAAATAAGGATCAGGCAGATCACATCAGGGATACATTGGATGAGGAGGATCACATCCATAACAACAAGGACTTATGCATAGATCTCTCTTCTCCTCTTCTCCTCTTTTCTCTGAATTTTGTATTTTCTATTATGTTGTCAACCCAGCTTGTCATCTCCATGGCAAGACTGGAGTAGTAGTTTGTTTCTAGGGATTGGGGCTCTGCCCGAGTTTTGTAAATGTTGTTGATTTGATGTAAAATCGTTGTTGATTTCGTTATTGTTTTAGATCTGATTTCTAGTGTGTTAATCACTCGTAAATTCGGCAACCGCTTATTTGCGTGACGTAGACGTTCTAAGGAGGAACCTAGCGGTGAACTTAGGATTTCTAGGGTGTTTCACTCGTAAAGCCCGGGGGCCACTGGTTTGTGAGATGTGGATGATCCAAGGAGGAACCTAGCGGTGAACTTAGGTTATTTGCATGACTGAGACATTCTAAGGAGGAACCTAGCGGTGAACATAGGTGTCGGACCTATAGAAGTCAGACTTAGGACTGAAATCACGAGAGTTAGAAGCCGTCCCTCGAGGAGCAACGAGTTGTCACGAAGCGCAAAGGGTCTAATCTGGGATCGACTACCACGAGAGTAGGGGTCGGGTCAATTGGGCACGGCTTTTGTAACCCGAGAGGGAGCTTAAGCTATTAGAGGATAAACTCGCCTTCAAGGCAATTTCGGTAATCAACAAAGGTAAATCAGATTAGCAACATAAACAGCCTCAAAGGTAACCCAAATCCCTAGGAATCCGTTTAAATCTAAAACCCCATAAACAATTGTTTTCTGTTTTAATTGATTCTGTTTGTTTATCTCTCAATTCAAACCTTTTTCAAAACCCTCTAAAAAGTCCAGATCCAATCGATTCGAAATTAATTGCGATTCGAGAACACAGTCTCTGTGGGTTCGATATCTTATTACTTGACGGCGGTCCTGTACACTTGCCGGAATCGCACGAGCGTCGTCGCGCGTCGACTTACGCCACACATCAAACACATGTATGGTTCATCATTTTTTGCACACTGTTAGGTGGTTAAGACTTATGACCAAAATCATCTCTTTCCATTTTCTCCATGAATGATTAATTTATGTTCATTTTATAGATAATTATATAACCAAACTCTCAAGTGACTATATGGATGTGATTTTATTTTAACCTGTGATCATATAATACAAAGAAATAAATTCCACAGCATGGATAACAAATGCTTCATACCGAAAGAGGTTGATACAAGCACTACAGAGTTTTACTGCCAGGTGTGAATTGGCTATGATGCCACATTAGGATTAAGCCTTTACCTTGATGTTGTTCTAAGTTTTAAGGAAAATTGTTCTTCCCACAATAAGTTTTCCTTTGTTCTCAGGTAAACTAGCCAATCTGAGGGCTGCAACAGTGTTAGCTGTAGATGATATACCACCTACCTGCAAAAATTTAGAAGAAAAATAGTAGGAATTTTAGAATATCATTTTTAATTTAGATATAGTCTTTTGCCAATTATTTTAGGATTACATGTTAGATTGAACTCCATGTTCAAATGAATAAAGGTTGAAACATCTCATGTATTACTGTTTCAGGAAGTTTCCAGAATTGTCATTCGAAGTTTATCATGAGTCCTTCCTTTAAGTGCAACTCCCTAGTCATGTTGATTGCATATAATCAACTAGGGAGTTGCATTTAAAGGAAGGCCTGTGATAAACTTAGAATGACAATTCTGGAAACTTCCTGAAACAATAATGCATGAGATGTTTCAACCTTTATTCATTTAACCATGGAGTTCTATCTAACATCTAATCCTAAAGTAATTGGCAAAAGACTATATCTAAATTAAAAATGACAATCTAAAATTCCCACTATTTTTCTTCTTCTAAATTTTTGCAGGTAGGTATATCAAGCTAAAGGCATAATCCTAATGTGGCATCATAGCCAATTCACACCTGGTTCATCCAATGCGACTGTGAAAATGTGTTCATTCTCCACATATAATTATCAATATCGGGTATTGCTTACTATCAATAAATGAAGCCAACAATCAATATGATCAACAAATTTGTCAAACATTTTTTCTTTTTTTGTAATATATGCCTAGCAATATATTAGATTGATTTGATAGGTAATTCACTGTCTTAACTTATACATTCTACAGTATGATACAGATGTCATGGTTGTGTCCAATGATGTGTTCAAGGGTTATCCACTTCTCAAAAAAATAAAGAAAAAGTCTCGACCACCTCAATGTCCAGCACCACCACCACTAGCTCAATGTCCAACACCACCACCTCCCCCTCTCCCTCCCCCCGTGATACCTTTTGACTACTTGATGCTGTCTGAAACATGGCCAACCACCTTTTGCATCGATAAAAAGTGTGGCAAGCAACCGTCGAGGTTTACCATCCACGGCCTATGGCCACAAAATTATCCCGGGCCTTCACCACGTAATTGCTACACAAAGGAGAAATCAAATTGGGGCAATGTAAGTTTATTTTAATCAATCATTGTTAATTATTATTTTTATATGATATTGAAGAAGTTTTTTTTTTTTAATCAGTTTGGATCATTGGAGAAGCTTTACAGGGATTGGCCATGTTTAATTGCATCTGATCAACATTCTAGACTTTTGGGAATCCTTGGATTTTGGGATCGGGAGTGGTGGGCCCATAGGTCATGCTCAATGATGGACTTTGATACCTACTTTAACAGGGCACTCGACATTTACGCAATACATGACCTAATGGATTACCTCCGAAAGGACGGTATATCCCCAAGTTTTAAGCTAATAAATAGCATCGACATAGTCTAATAGTGAAAACTGCAAAATACTTCCAAGTTTTGTAGTTTTTCTTCCGTCATTTATTTACAGAGTCTTCGCTCTTCCTTCAAGGGAAATATACTTGTTTTGGACAAGTACCCAGTGTTGGAGAACAATCTTCAAACAGAAAGCCTCCACCCTTTGCTAAAAGTATTGATGCATAACATATATATACTTGATTCAGTAAACATGAAACATAAGAAATCAATTAAGAAAATTTGAAAAATAGTTAGCTACAATTTATTTGTAGTTGATTCAAGGAAGAAAATAGGATAAGTGAGAGTAGATATAGAAAATTAACATAGAAGAATATTTAACATAAAATAAAGTTTTAAAAAATATTAATAATTATTTTTTCTCAAACTCCCAAATTAAAATTTTGTCAAGAATTCTCTAGATTTTCCTCACTCATAAAGGTTCGGGATTTTTTTCCTCGCTAATAAGAAACAATTAGTTGCAAAGGTTCTACTATAATAATATAAAGAGATGTTAAAATAAATATTGAGCACCCTAAACTAGCTCACTTAAATGAAGATTATCATTTGTCCACTATTAAATAAGTAAAAAGGATATTTGACATAATAAAAAAATAAAGTATGACAAAAAACGAATTATCCAATCCAATTCAAACCATATTTGATTGGATTGGATTGGATCGGATTTTTTTAAAGAAGCAAACTGATCCAATCCAAACCGCACATTGTTTTGCTCATTGGATCGGATAACTTTTTAGCTCAAAACCGATCTAATCCAATCCGCAAACACTCCTGATATTTCCAATGATGGAAGAGCGAAGACTCTCTATAAGTAAATGATGGAGGAAATTCTACAAAACTTGGAAGTATTTTTCAGTTTTCACTATTATTAATTTTCTCAACTTCTCTGTCTTCCCATCCTTTTGAAGTTTGGACTCAAATTTCTTACATACATTAATTGCTTGTTGCATGAGAGGACAATAGTAATAAGGGTATAAGGGTATTGATTAAGAAATCTAAAAAAAAATATGATTTTATTGAAAAACAAACAATCGTACCTATCAAAGCATCAACTCCATCATTTTTTCATGAAAAATTGTTATTTTAATTCTTTAATCAGTGTCCTAAGAACGATCGTCAACATTTCTTTGGTAAGAATAATGAATAACAAAAAATTATGTAGCATAGGAATGTGGGTTTCATCATAACCTATTGTCACCTAAGACCCGAGTCAACATCAAAGGCATCATCTTGCCAATAAAAAAACCTTTCTTCGACTCTTACAGGATGTTGTGTAATAAACTTGGGGTACGTTTGGGTAAACAACTTAGGTGGCATTTGGAAGAGCTTATTTAAACTCCTTTTGACTTATCTGATGACATAAGCTCTTATGCAGTGTGTTTGACAAAGCTTATAAAAATAACTTATGTCATCCCATAAGGAGTTTTTGACTTATTTTCATAAATCACTGGGAGAAGCTTATGGAATTATCATAAGAGCTTATGCACTAAACACCCTCTCCGTGTTTTTCATTATTTGAATCCTCTCATGCCCCTTTCTTTCTTTTTCTTTCTTTAAGTGCTTATGGCATAAGCTCTCATGCGATAAGGTCTTATGTGATAAGCTCTTAATTAAGTTGTTTACCCAAACGCACCCTTAATTAAGAGCTTATCACATAAGATCTTATCGCATGAGATTTATGTTGTAATAGGTATAACCAGGTAAACCTAGTACAATCATCAACTATAGTTAAAAAGAACCTCTTGCCATCATAAGTAGATTGATGATAAGGGCCCCATATGTCTACATGAACAAGATCAAAAGGATTCTCAGAGTAATTGTTGTTTGAAATAAAGGACAAACGCCTAAACTTGGACAAAGGACATATCAAGCATTTATTGCATGAAGTGAATTGCAATTGCAAATCAAGTTTATTACAGAAAAGTTTTAAGACCTTTTCATATACATGACCTAAACGTGCATGCCAAAGAATACAATCAGATGAACTAGACTTATGTGTAACATTGTAAATTTGTGAATCGGAATGGGATTTATCGGCTTACTGTTTATTGCTAACAGAATGAGAATGAAGAACATAGAGGCCTTGATGGAGATCACCCCTGCCAATCGTCTTCTGGTGTAATGTGTCCTGAATGATAAAAGAAGATTTGGTAAAAGAGACATTAAAAGGAATATTAGAAAGTAAACTACTGACAGAGAGTAGATTAACATGAAAGGAGGGTATGAAAAGAACATCATGTATGATTAACTGAGAATTGAGTTGAACTGAACCAATTCCTCCAACTTTAACCAAAGACTTATTTGGTAAAGTGACAAACCTATTATGTAATTCTTGAAAGGTAAGAAAAACATGTTTATGACAGGTTATATGGGAAGTAGCCCCAGAGTCAAGAATCCAACAATTTGAATTCTTGAATGGAGAATTTAAGATGGACGGAGAGATACCTACAGATGACTCACCTACAAAAGAATCATTTTGATCTTGAGCAATGGCCAAAAGGACTCTTGCCAGCTGAGCTTGTAACTGAGCAAGAAGGTGCTGACACTGCTGAGGTGACGAGTTTGTATCTTCAGTGCCATCAGTGATTGCCAAAACCTGATTGATAGAAGTAGAAGTTTGATGCCTCTTGTGACCAGGAGGATACCCATGCAACTTGAAGCATTTGTCTTTGGTATGCCCTGTTATGCCACAGTGAGCACAGATCGGCCTATCCTTCTTCTGATTCTTGTTCTTGCTCTGACCGAACAAAGATAGGCCGCTTGATTGGATCGGGACAATTTGAAGTCCAACTTCTCTGAGTCTCATCTTGAAGAAGTATTGAGAAAACTTGAGAAATTGGGGGAATATGATTCATCATTAGAATTTGTCCTCTAGCATGAGAGAAAGACTCATTGAGTCCCATCAAGAAATTCATAACAAACTCATCCTGGAGGAAATCGATCAAGGGTTGAACACCTCCACAATTACAATTATGCACAGGCCTATACTCACCAAGTTCTTCCCACAGTGATTTGAAACGAGTGAAATAGGCACTGATGGAGCTAGAATCTTGAGTACAATGAAGTAAAGCCTTCTTCAATTGAAAAATCCTAGGTCCATTTTTCTGCTTGAAACGATCTTCAAGATCTTTCCAAATTGCTGAAGAAGAGGTGCCATAAATCACACTTGTACTGATTTCCTTGATGATTGAGTTGAAGAGGCAAGACGCAACAATGTTATCGTTGCGTTTCCACAGCTGAAAATTCGGATCATTGGCAAGGGGTTGAGGAACAGAGTCGTCAACAAACCCTAGCTTGTTCTTCCCATCGAGAGCCAACATCATTGAACGACGCCATGTGAGGTAATTTGTACCATCGAGCGGCTGGGAAACAAGAACTAAGCCAGGCAAATCTGAAGAGTGAATGAAGAGAGGATTCTGTTCTTCCATTGTTCAGAATCACAAGGAGGAAGAAGAGAAATGGCGACGACAATCGGAAGCTTAGAGAAAAACTACTGATACCATATTAGACTTTGTAAAAGAGAGAGAGATTGAGAGAAACTCCATGTAATGGAGAATTCATTGAATGAGTGAAAATGTACAAGTCTCTAATTGAAAACCAGAGTTACAAGCTACATGAGTATATATATGATAGATTAGCTACTATAATTAGCTAACTAAAGAGAATTACTCTTAACTAACTTTCTTAACAAACTCTAACTGCCTTTAACTAACTTCTTCTCTAACCGTAATATGCTATAATATATTTTGCAGGATTAGTTTTCCACTTGCATGACTTGGCTTTCTATAACATATGCCAAATGATAATTTTGACAGTTAGATGTAAAAACGTATTGTATCTTCAGCATGCGAACATGATTTGATAATGACATACAGTAACATATTTGCTTGGTAGTAGGGGTGGACAAGGATCCGAGATCCGGCCCGAACCCGAGTAAACCGAAAAAAAATAAGTGAATGGGTGGGTTGATGCGGGTCAATGGGTCAAACGGGTTTAAAATTCAGTTCTATATGGGTTCGATCGGGCGGGCTCGGGTGTTCAAATTTGTTTCCGTCGGAACCCGAGCCCGACCGAACCATATGTGTTTTTGTGTTTAAATTTTGTACTGAGTAATAACTGTATACAGCTGTATTGCATCATAATAGAAAAGAGAGAAACACTGACTTTTCAGAACCTTTATGACTTATCCCCACTCCCAGCTAAGTAGCTAAGTAGCTAACAGCCTGACACACGGTCATAGCCTCATAGACTTTTCAGAACCCTTATCCTTGCTCTCACCTCACCATGTATTCTATAGCCTCTCTCTAACTCTCTTGTTCCTCTTCTCAGACGTCGCAGACGTAGACATGGAAGGAGAAGACGAGTTGCTGCCCAAACGTTGCCATCGACCTCGATGTGGTAGGAGAAGGTCAATATTACAATAAGGCACACCAGATCTGGCCCTGTTCTTTAAGCTTCACCACCGCGAGAGGCACACCTAATCCGACCTCTTCTCATGCCGCGAGCTGCGTCGGACCTCCGCTACTCTTTGCCGTCGAACATCTCGCTGCTGGGTCACTCGAACACCTTGCCATCGTACGCCTCTCTGTGTTCTCCAGTGTCGAACATCTTAGTAGTTTCATCTTCTCCTCCATTTTTTTTTGAAATATGATTTCTTGCTTAAACCGTTCAAACTTTGTGGGTTTATTGATGTTGTTGTTGTTGTCGTTGAAGTTTAATGTATTTGAATTCTGGACTTCTGGGTTTAGTTTCTCGTTTCTTCTCCTCTTTTTTCTGTATCTGGAAAAAAAAAAATTGTACTTGATCAGAAACCATTTCGAACCGCCCGCTTACCTGCTTACCCGCACAACCCGCACCCGACTAATCCGAAGCCACCAAACGGACGGAAATGGGTGCTATATTTAACTAGTCGGTTTCATTCGGATTGGGATTTTTTCACCCGAATCCGATCGAAACCGACCGGTGTCCACCCCTACTTGGTAGTACAACTTCTGATTAGACTTGGATATCACTTCGGTTGGTTATGTACTTTATTTATGGTTAGAATTGATTATTTGAACTTTCTAACTCAAATTGAAAAAAAGTTCCAGATTGGAGAGCATTATGTTTGATGCTTGGCACACTTATGTTCAGGAACTTCAACATTTATGCTATATCATGGCTGCTTGAAATAAAGTTCCTAATTTCTTCATTGAGTTATCATCCACCTAAAATATGATTCTGTTGTAATTAACATATCTGCAATGATTAGAGAACTTGATTGTATATTTTAATTTTCATTTTGAAATTCATAGAAGAAAATGTATGAAACAAAAACACACACAAAAAAAATCCAATCAGACATTCAATGCCCCTTTAATATGGTTTTAGTATATTCCAATGAGGTTGTGTTAGTTGAATATTCACTTCATGTACAATGTAAAATATGTTACACACTCTGCTCACACTCTGTAAGCCACCATATGAAACATGCCTCTCAGTTTTCACGCTCGGTTTGGTCCAACCATTACTTAGTTTTACAAGGTCAGATTTATCCATGAACGCAATGTTGGTTATAGCCATTTTCACTGAGTTTGGATTTGAACTGCCAACTCTATTTGTCTTTTGTTTCTTAAACCAAGTATTGATATATCATCGTGATTCGTGGACTATCTTGTCACTTAAACCAACTCTTTGAATATTAAGTGTTATGCACCTCTTAGATGGAATAAGTCTAAAATCATAGATAACTCAAATTGATAGAATATCATGTTATTCAAATAGATAAATTAAATGTACGTGAAATCCCGTGTTATATATTTCATAATACCTTTGCTACATATATTGATTATTAAAGAAAGAATACCAAACATATATTTGTCACTTAGAGCACCAAATAGATATTGAATGCAATCATTCTATTATTTTAATTAGGCTAGGATTATGATTAAGCCTGATTGTCTTTCCTGTTTCCATATGTTTTATGAAAGTATCCCAAGGTTTGAGCATTTTTGTTTTTGGTTATCATAAACTGTATGCTTTCAATAGAAATATGAGGAAAAAAATGAAGAGCTTCAGTTACTCAACACTTAAGTATTGGCAGAGGACTGATGCATGCCAGAGAAAAAATGGTGCAATCATTTAAAGCATTAGAATTTGACACGTTGATAATTCTTCATAATATAAATTTGCTTTAATGGGTGTAGAGAGCCAAAGGAACTGTTGCAGGAAGAAAGCATACTTCCAAACCCACGAAAGCTTTCTTTAGTGATCCAATAAATCATCTGAAAAGGAGCATGGCTTCCTTTTGTGGACATTTATCTGCTACTCTTACTAATTAAGTGATCAAAGCAACACTCATATGATTGTCTAAATTTTATATTTCTTAATCTTCCTAAACTGTTTTTGTCACATCCATATTATCTTCTATACTTATTTCTATATTCCCTTGGCGGGTGGGAAATGAAATTGAAAGAAATCTGCCGTGTTTTCTTTTTCCTCTTCTTTTTTTTTTCCTCCCCTTTTTCTTATGTCATTTTTGGGTGCATTTTTCTGAGGGCAAAATAAGCTGGAAACCAGAGTTTTTTAAAACTGAGAATTGTCATGGGCTGTGGAGCGGCCATATCAAAATGTCAAATTGGTAAGGCCTGATATAAATTATGCAAACTTAACAAACCGCGCAAGCTAGGGACATATAATTCAGTTTTTGGCAAATCAGTGTAAAATGTAGTATTTGGTTAAAGTCGATCATAGTTAAACAACATAGTGCTAATTTTCATCTATAATTTTATGCTATATGAATAATAGTTGTGGTTTGTTAATATGTTATTGACTGTTGACAAAATTTGATGCTTTTGTAGTCCAATTTATAAGTTGCTCTCTTTTGAGGTGCTGCACATTGGCAAACATGCATGTAAGTGTGTTGCCCCTGACATGTTCCTGCAGTGTGTGCAGGAGAATCTAGATGAAGTTTGCGTTGTTGGGTGAAAGCCCGGTGAGAAGATCGTGAAACTAAACCCTAAACTTAGCAAAGAGTATTTTGCATAGGGAGATATATTAGTTAAGAGTAGCTTTTGTTCATTTGTATCAATCAATGGGGGGTCACAAGATATTTTATACATAATGTGAATCCTTTTAAATTTTGAGCCGCTGGGCCTAGGTGTGGTTATATATGCATGTTGATGTACTTGGATTCTAGAGTGAATTATGTATTAATTTTACAATTTCTCTTTATTATTGTATCTGCATGGTATGTTTGTGTGAATATTGCCTTGAATCCAGAATGGAGCTCTAACCAGCTGTAGTTCAATGACTTGATCAAGCAAGGAGTCAAGGAGCTCTTGACTATAAAAAAAATATGAAACTAATTAGCTTTATTTTAAGATTTTTTTTTAGGTAACCGTGGCTATGGCAAGCTTGACTTTATGAAGCAAGAATAGAAAATAGCCCCCTTCACGACAGAATATTATTGATCTTTGCATAGATAATTTTAGTGTAGTACTAACTAATCACGTCTCAGGTAATGATGAATGCTTCCAAACAAAATTATAATTCCTATATAAAAATTATAGTTGTCTAAGAGTTGTGAATAGATATTTATAAAACATATTTGTCATAATTAAAATGATAATGATTATAATTATGAATAAAATGTGTTTTTCTCATGGATAGTTAGCGAAGCTATGTGTGTATATATATATTTTGTTATCTCAATGAGGCATGTACTATACATAAATTATTTAATGTATGTTCTTCAAATACACAGAAGTGTTATGTCTATGCTTTATCTAAGTTGATAAAACAATTATTATGAAATAGACTCCTTCCAACTGATAGCTTTAGTGAAATAATTGAAAATTCGGGGAAAAAATTATGTTATGGGTACTTTATTAAATCATTTGATTTTTGTTATAAGATTTATGCATGATAAAAGAGTTTTTTTTTTTTTTTTGAAAGGAGCATGATAAAAAAGAGCATGTATATGGGTACCCATATACTTTATTAAATCATTTGATCGTTGTTGCTTGAGAAATGTTCAATACAATAACACTATTGAAATGTATATTCTTTTCATAAACTTAAAAGATTAAGAAATTGCATATCATAAACTCATAACCGTAATGAAAAGTCAAGTATATATAAAACACATTCAAATTTTTATCATACAAATTTATCACGTGACCTATTATTCATTAAGTATTTAATATATGAATCCAATTATTACACATAATAGTATTAGTATATATTTAAAAATTAGTATATTTGATGTTGTTAAGTTGAAATTCTTTATAAAAAGGCTATTAGGAAAATAATCATATAATAGACGGGCAATTACACTAATATATATAGCACTACTCAACAAACCATTTTATATTGATAAAAAAAACGATTTTATATCACAACATGAGCGGTGCGTTTCCATATAAACGGTTCGTACTATGGCACTACTCTTATTTATTTATTTTTTTTATAACTCTTGTTTTGTAAGATAGGTCGTAATCGTATTAGGGCAACAAATAGATTTTTGCGGCCCTTGTGCCCTTTTCACTCTCTCACTCAACCACTCCAGCTTCTACTCTCCAAGAATGAAGAAACCCTAAGTGAAGTAGCAAAGCAGGAAAGAAAAATGAAGGGAACCATTATGAGCATTGCCTTAAGGTGTATCTTGTTCTTGATCATTTGTACCACAATCTTTTTGGATTGTTGCAAGGCAACAAAAGCAACAGCCAAGTTACCTGAAGATGGTGTCAAACGCGAGCGAGTTTCCATCGGAAGATTACTACAATCATATCATTCTGGTACCGAGCCCGATGCTGATTTGTTGGCCAGGTCTGGCCTCTCTTAGGATATCAAGCATCTCAATGAATCCTATGATTTGGCTGTAAGAGATATTGTGTTCACTTCCTTGAATAATATGCAACCAGAAGGAGGAATCACTGTTTAGAAAAGATCAAAGCCCGATATTAGCTATAATCATGAAACTCCCTGTAAAAGGATAGCACAGGGCAATGGACCAATGTAGAGATGCACATATAGATCAGCAATTATGCATTCCATTGGGAATCAATTGGAAGAAACCATGACCCACTAAATAACAACCTTACAAGTTTCAAAAATATGCAAACCTCTATCATTGTAAGAGAGAAAGAGGGCATGATAGACTTGGCTGTTGCTTTTGTTGCCTTGCAACAATCCAAAAGATTGTGGTACAAATGATCAAGAACAAGATACACCTTAAGGCAATGCTCATAATGGTTCCCTTCATTTTTCTTTCCTGCTTTGCTACTTCACTTAGGGTTTCTTCATTCTTGGAGAGTAGAAGCTGGAGTGGTCGAGTGAGAGAGTGAAAAGGGAACAAGGGCCGCAAAAATCTATTTGTTGCCTTAATACGATTACGACCTATCTTACAAAACAAGAGTTATAAAAAATAAAAAATAAAAAGAGTAGTGCCATAGTACGAACCGTTTATATGGAAACGCACCGCTCATGTTGTGATATAAAATCGTTTTTTTTTTTATCAATATAAAATGGTTTGTTGAGTAGTGTTATATATATTAGTGTAATTGCCCATCTATATGATTATTTTCCTAATAGCCTTTTTATAAATAATTTCAACTTAACAACATTAAATGTACTAATTTTTTAAATATAAACTAATACTATTATGTGTAATAATTGGATTCATATATTAAATACTTAATGAATAATAGGCCACATGATAAATTTGTATGATAAAAATTTTAATATATTTTATATAGACTTAACTTTTCATTACGGGTAATGAGTTCATGATATGCAATTTCTTAATCTTTTAAGTTTATAAAAAGAATATATATTTCAATAATATTATATGTTATTGTATTCAACATTTCTCAAATTACAACAATCAAATGATTTAATAAAGTATATGGGTACCCATATACATGCTCTTTTTTATCATGCTCCTTTCAAAAAAAAAAAAAAACTCTTTTATCATGCATAAATCTTATAACAAAAATCAAATGATTTAATAAAGTACCCATAACATAATTTTTTTCCCGAATTTTCAATTATTTCACTAAAGCTATTCAGTTGGAAGGAGTCTATTTCATAATAATTGTTTTATCATCTTAGATAAAGCATAGACATAACACTTCTGTGTATTTGAAGAACATACATTAAACAATTTATGTATAGTACATGCCTCATTGAGATAACAAAATATATATACACACACAGCTTCTGATGCTAACTATCCATGAGAAAAACACATTTTATTCATAATTATAATCATTATCATTTTAATTATAACAAATATGTTTTATAAATATCTATTCACAACTCTTAGACAACTTTATTTTTATATAGGAATTATAATTTTGTTTGGAAGCATTCATCATTACCTGAGACGTGAATAGTTAGTACTACACTAAAATTATCTATGCAAAGATCAATAATATTCTGTCGTGAATGGGGCTATTTCCTATTCTTGCTTCATAAAGTCAAGCTTGCCATAGCCACGATTACCTAAAAAAAATCTTAAAATAAAGCTAATCAGTTTCATATTTTTTTTATAGTCAAGAGCTCCTTGCCTCCTTGCTTGATCAAGTCATTGAACTACAATCGGTTTCTGACTCCATTCTGGATTCAAGGCAATATTCACACAAACATACCATGCAGATACAATAATAAAGAGAAATTGTAAAATTAATACATAATTCACTCTAGAATCCAAGTACATCAACATGCATATATAACCACACCTAGGCCCAGCGGCTCAAAATTTAAAAGGATTCACATTATGTATAAAATATCTTGTGACCCCCCATTGATTGATACAAATGAACAAAAGCTACTCTTAACTAATATATCTCCCTATGCAAAATACTCTTTTCCCACTTCTACACCATTTTTCACGATTTAATCACTTTGATTAAATATGCAAGCTTATCAAGCTTTTAACTTTAAATTTAATTGAACACTGATCATTGTCAGGTTTCTCACTCCATCAATCAACAGATAAACCATTACAAAACATAGTTATAGCATACTTCACAGTTATGGCATGCATCACAGTTATAACACATCAAGTCATTTGAACCACATCCAACCACATAAATCAGTACACAACAACTTACTTAAAACAACACAGAAAACCACAACCTATAATTTTCAGACAACTCCGAGATAATATGTGGCTATCTAAAACCCCTCAGGTAAGCTCCCCTTACCTTTGAAGACAAGAGAAAGTTCCTTGTCTTAATGCTCCAATTAGTTCCAAGAGTGCAAACTCTACTCCACCAAGCCACGTTCAACGTCCCAGAGACACCAACCAAACATGATAACAAACAGACAATTTCACCAAATCAATTTTTATCATCAAAACATACAATCAAAAGAAACCATATATTTAATTTAACAAAATAGAATCATTTTCCGAAGAACTTGATATTGAGTAAATAGGATTCATTAACATATATTGGGGAAAAATTGAATTAATTATAGAAACACGAAAATAGTTTGTCAGAACATAAATTAACGGTCCTAATTGCATAAAGACGTAATTAATTTCATAATTGTAAACTAATTTCAAGAGAAACAAAATTGAGGCCTTTGGGTTCAAAGCGCACTTTGGGGAAAACTCGATTTAAGTAGAGAAGCATGAAATTAAACTTATAAAACATCAACTAAAAGTCCTAATTGCACTAAATCATAGTTAATTTCACACTTAAAAACTGAATATAAAATCCTAGGGTTAGGGTTTTCAAAATCAATTTTGGGGTTTTTGAATCTGAGCAAAAAGAGATGAGATCTCACTCACCCAAGGAAGAAGAAGATGACAGGGTGGCTCTGTGGGGTCCTGCGCGGTGGCTGTCGGAGCAACGCGGCGGTAGCGGCGTGACCCCTTTTTCTGTAACAACCATGACAGTGGCGACATGGCGGAACTCGCGAGGACAGAACGGGTGATGCGCGCTTGTCTTTTTGCTCCTAGCGGCGGCGGACGGCCCTACACAACGGCGGTGCGAGGCTTGACGATGCTGCAGCGGTGGCGGAACGAACCAAATGCGTTGGGAAAGAAAGCGGGTTGCGCGGCTATCTTCACTCTGCGCGGCAGTCGGACGACGACAGTAGAGGGAGGGTGGCGCCGAATTTTTGGTGGAGCAAGATGAAAAAGGTGTGGTTCAAAAGTGAAGAAGAAGTATAAAAAAAATAAAGAAGAAGGGTGCGAGGGTATCGAGTACGGGAGTTATAAGGAGAAGGAACCTTTTTTTCTTTTTTTTCTTTTTTTTTTTTTTTTTTTTGAGGTTAACAACGTGAGAGATAGGGTTTAGGTCGAGTCTTATGGTATAAACACAAGTTCGGGTATAACGGGTTCCTATTTCAGCCTAAACTGTATACAGGTCGGTATTTTGACCATAACTTGAGCTATCAGTTTCCTATTAAGGCTTTCTTGGTGTCGTTAGAAATATCAGAGAAATATCTACAAATTAATGTCTAATGACCGAATCCTAAATCGGACTCTAAGATGGTCAAAAGTTCGATGGAAGTTTAGCGACATATTTGGTAGTTATTCCTAGATAGGATCCTTAGAAGATTATGATAAGATCTTAAGAGATAATAAAAAAGAGGATTATCCTTTATTAATAAGGACTCAAATCTGAATGGTTGAGATGATAAAATCGAAGAATTACACTATCTCTATTTAAATATTAAATCACACGATATCTCATCCTATCATTCTTAATCACTTATTATTAATAAAATCACATATCATATATTAACATATAAAATCACAAACAAAATCATATATTCATATAAGATCACACATTAAGAGACACAATCTTATATTAATGCAAATAATCAAATATTAATATACATATTATCATATGTAACAATATATACATACATATACATGTATAAGCACAAAAATACTACAACACTAATCACAATTACATTATCAATTATATAAATAACAATACTAACTTCATAGAGTAGTCAGTCTTTCATACCAAGTAAACTCATGCAGCTTTATAAAATGATCAAGAGGAGTCTTAGCTGATTTGGAACCAAGTAAACCTGACTCATGTAGGAGATCCAAACAATATTTCCTTTGGCAAATTGTAACTCCAAGCTTTGAATATGCCATTTCCAATCCAAGAAAATACTTTAGGATTCCCAAGTATTTAATTTTGAATTTTGTGTCTAGGATAGACTTGATTCGATTCGATTGAACTCCTTCAGTGAATTGCTAGCCAAGATCACATCATCTACATATATAAGAAGAGCAGTAAAGGTGTTGCTTTCATTGTTGTGAGTAAAGAGAGAATGGTCTCGCATTAGATTGTTGATATCCTTGACGATCAATAGAGTAGTCGATCTTTCATACCACTTGCGGGCGCTTATTTAAGGCCATATAGGGACTTTAGTAACTTGCACTGATTAGGCTCAGTACATTGCACACCCTGAGGACCGGTCATGTAGGCATCTTCATTCAATTCACCATGCAAAAACGCATTGTTCACATCTAGTTGGTGTAAGTGCCAATTGTGAATTGAAGCAAGTGCAAGTAGAGTTCTAACTATAGTTAGTTTTGCCACTGGTGAGAAAGTTTCAAAGAAATCAAGTCCCTCTACCTGGTTGTAACTGTTGGCAACCAATCTTGCCTTATATCTCTCTATAGTACCATTTGCCTTGTGCTTTACTTTGTAAACCCATTTGTTCCCAATTTGCTTCACATTGCTTGGCAAGTCAACAAGGATCCAAGTTATGTTTTTCTCAAGAGCATCCAACTCAAGTTTCATAGCATGATTCCAACACTCATGCTTGCTAGCCTCTTGGTACGTCTGTGGCTCATAAATGTGTGAGATAGAAAGACTAAAAACATGATGAGATGGAGAAATATTGGAAAAATAATGAAAAGAGGAAATTGGATAAGAAATACTTGAGGAAATTGGGCTTGCTAAGTTGGATGAGAGGTTACACACAAAGTCAGCAAGATGGAGTGGTTGATGTCTCTGCCTATCTGACCTCCTTGGCTGTTGAGGTGTTGTTTCTGTCACTGGTGAGTCAGCAAGCCTGTCAACAGCTGATGGTGAATTTGTGGTGGATGTGGATTCATGGTGGATGGGTGTTGGACTTTCTGGTTGAAAGGTTAGTGCAGGGCTATGTTGGAAGGTTGTGGATGGAAAGGCTTGAAGGTTGAGTGGTGTGGTAGTGCCAACGGGACATAGGTGAAGAGGTCCTGTAAGGTAAAATATGTTCATGGTAGGTGATATTTCTGGAAACAAAATTTTCCTTATTGTTAATGTCCAAAAGGACAGCTCCCTTCACACCACTTTTGTAACCAAGAAATATGCATTTCCTAGCTCTAGGTGAGATTTTTGTTCTATGTGACTATAATGTGGATGCATAAAAGTGCCATGAAGAACGGCATATGACCAAAGTTGTTTAGGTAACTTAGACAGAAAAAAGAAGGGCCCTTCCTACATTAAGAACATGTTGATGCTTTCTTTCAACTCTCCTATTTTGTTGTGGAGTTTCCACACAACTTGTTTGATGCATAGAATTGTGGCATGACAAATTCTGGAGCATTATCAGTCCTAACTATTTTTACATTATTTGTGCCATGTTGGATTTCAATCATTTTGATAAAGTTCTGCACATATTCCCTAACTTCTCCTTTTGACTTTAATAAAGTGATCCAAGTAAACCTACCGAAACCATCTATTGCAGTTAAAAAATAGCTATGTCCATGCACAAATTGTGTGGAAATAGGTCCCGAAATGTCAGTGTATCAAGTCATAAGGTGCTAAAGCTTTATTAAAACTCAAACTATATGGCAATTTCTTATGTTTAGCAAAGTGGCATAAATCACAAGCTGCCTTTGGATTGACCATAACAAAAGGAAACTCAAAATTTAAAGTAAGCATTTCAACCCGAAAAGCTAGCTTATAAGGTGAGGGTTGTTCAGGCCATATCACTATCCAATGTGAGACTCCAACACACACCCCTCACGCCCAGGACTTGACATCTAGATAGTGAAGTTTGCAGGACTAGACATCTGCGAGTGGCCCAGCGGATCTTGGATAGGCTCTGATACCATCTTTCAATTTAAGTTTGAGCCTAACTCAACCCCAAAAGCTAGCTTGTAAGGTGAGGATTGTCCCTTACTTATAAGCACTCTTTAGGCCATATCACTTCCAATGTGGTACTCCAACACACACCCTACAAGCTAGCTTTTGGGGTTGAGTTAGGCCAAAACCCAAATTCTAAGATGGTATCAGAGCCTATCCTAGATCCGTTGGGCCACCTGCAAATGTCCAGTCCTACAAACTTCACGCTCCAAGTAGGAGCAGCCCTCACCCTACAAGCTACAACCTAGCGGCCTGAAGAGTGCTTATAAGTAGGGCAACGCTCACCCTACAAGCTAGATTTTGGGGTTGAGTTAGGCCCAAACCCAAATTCTAAGACTATGATACCATCATAAATTTCTGATAAAGTAAAAGGAAAAACAGAAAGTACAGAATAAAGGGAGAAACTAGACAAATGTATTAAATTGCTCAAAATTCTCAAATACACACAAATGTAAGCGTTCTACTTATACTAGAGGAGATAGCATACAGTAAAGTTTCCTAGGCATTACTTTACTGAATCATCTATTCCTAATTTGTTAAAGTTGTTAGAAAAAAGTAAATAGGCAATATTCTAAAAATGCTGGAATGAAGATTTTGTTGCTATGGTGGAGATTTGGTTGCTGCTGCTGTTGCCTTTTGGCTTGGTGACTCATCATGCCTTTTGTCCATTTTGTGCGTGTATTTTGTGAGTCGCCTATCTGATTCAATGGCTAACACACTAATTCCTGCTTCAATTCAGCCTTCCCTCCATGCTAAAGTCAATGCTTTCATAATCAACCACTCTTGGTGTATTCTTGCTACTTTAAGTGAGAAATTTCCCTCTCTAGTCAGTGAGATTGAGAAGACTATTATCCCTCTTATTGATAGAGATGATTAAATGATTTGAAAGTATTCTGATAATGGAGAAATGAGCTTTAAGGATGTCACGACTTTCTCAAATGTGACCAAGGCCAGCCCTTTCTTGGGGAAAATCCATTTGGAGCCAAGTCATCCCTCCTTCTAGGACTTTTCTATTATGGAGATTGCTTCACAATAAAATGCCAACTGATGAGAATTTGAAAGATTGAGGCTGCTTGTTGGTGTCCATGTGCAGCTTATGCTGTCAGGCAGAGGAAACCTCCCAGCACCTATTTCTTGAGTACGATTTTACTTCTCAAATTTGGTCTTGGATTGGAACCAAGCTGCAATGCCACTTTGATTTGTCTTCTATTCAAGCAATCATTTCAGTTTTAAAGCATAGTTGGAGTGCTCAAGTAAAGGATGTTGTGCTTTCTGGTCTAACTGGTGTTATCCGGGCCATTTGGTTTCTTAGGAACCAAGCTAGATTTCAAGATAAATCTGTCTGTCAGACAGGCCTTCTCCATGATTCATGATGAGTGTGATTTCACCACATTATTCATGTACATTTTTTCATGCATTTTCATATAGTTTAGGCAATTTTAATTTGATTTTAGTTAGTTTTTACCTTGGAACGGGTATGGTGGTTTTGTGGTGTTGTTTTGCAGAAATTAAGGGTTAAATGCCCCAGATGAGCCATAATGGAGCCTGGATTAAGTTGGAGCTTGAAAAGTGAAGATATTGGATGACTCCAATTTAATTTGAAATGGAAATATTTGATGACAATTGACAAAAGTCCAGCAGCAATGTAAGAGGCCTAATTGATGGATTGGATGATTTGGATATTAATGGCTTACCATAAATGGAGAGAGGAATTGGTCTTCAATTTATAAATGATAGAAGCTGCAGCAAATCACTGAAGCAAATCACATGAATCAATTTACAATTGATTGAAGAAATTGACAATTAACATAAAGCAAATTTGGAAAGGGGCCAGCAACGTTTATTTTGGCTTTGAAAGGCAAATTGATTCTGATAATTCAATGCAAGGAGGGCCCACGCCAATTTGTGAAGAAAGAAGGATTGTCTTTGGAAATTAAATTCACTTAAAGAATCTTATTGAAATTCAAATTCAATAAGTTAATAAATGCTGACCCCACGTGAGTTCAAGAGAATGAATTGAAATTGCACTTCAATTGCAATTAGAAGAAAGTCAGCGCTAGAAGCAATCTGGTAGGGGCCCACGCATTCAAGCCTGATTGATTTTGGAGATTCAAGACCTGCATTATATAGACAGCAGCGCCATCATAGAAGAAGAAGGAGGGGGAGAAAAATTCTGATTCTCTCTAGACTAACTTTTAACCTAAAAAAAAAGGACTTTTATCCAGACTTGGAGGTGGCGGCTAGGGGGCAAATTGGAACCCAAAAAGGGGTGGTTTTTCTCTGCTCTTGGATTGGAAGAAGATTGGAGGATTCGTCATGAGTTTTCTTCATCCCTTCTCTCTTTCTCTTTTGTAATTTCTATTACTATGAGTAGCTAAATCCCCTTTTTGTTGGGGTTAGATGATGGCTTTTCTGAACTTGGTTGTCTCATTATTTGGTTGTATTACAAATTCCTATTTCTTTATGAGTATTTGATTCCATGCTTAATGCTTTTCTTGGCTTAGCTACCCATGGAATGATTTGTTGCTTTGATAGACAATTGAAAGATTGATGTTAAGGCATGCTCATGAATCAATGCCAAGTAGTTCATGAACCTAGACATAGGTCTTAGGGTGCTTGCAATCTTATAAATCTTGACTCTTTATGCAAAATCTCAAGTTAATCCACCTAAGACATTAGGGTTTAATTTGGGGTTTTAGGCTCATTCCACCTAAGACATTAGGGTTTGAGTATTTTAGAAGATTTGATTGTCATAATTGAAATAGGATGTGTGTTATTAACCATTTCATTGCAATCAAAGGAAGATCAGTGTAGTCTAACCCTGACAATTCTATCCATTTGTTTCTGCATTCCAAGTGTTCGATAAAAATCCAAAAAGACCAAAAATATTGTATTGCTTTTGTTTCTTTATTTTATGATTTGATCTCTCTTCATAACACAGTTTAGTCTAGATAGTTATATTATTTGTGAAGTGGTAATTGGCAACTGATCCTCGTGGGAACGATATCGGTCTCACCACCGTATTACTTGTACGACTAGGTATACTTGCCTAGAAAAATCGTCTCAACAATTCATGCCTCGGTTTCCTTGTCAGGTAACCTCTCTGGTGGTAGAATGAGGCCTTCTATTGTTGACTTTGCCATTATGAAGTCATTCTAAGGCTCCAAACATTATTCAAGTTAGCTGGCATCCTCCTAAATTTGGATGGATCAAATGTAATTCTGATGGAGCCTCTGCTGGTAATCCGGGACATGCTTCATGTGGTGGTCTTTTTAGAGATAGCAATGGTGCTTTCATTGGTTGCTTTTCAAGTTATGTTGGAATTTCTTCGGCCCTTCATGCAGAGCTTTTGGGAGCAATGATTTCAGTTGAGATAGCCTATAAAAATTATTGGAAGAAGCTATGGTTGGAGTGTGACTCAAGCCTTGTTGTTCAAGCATTTAGTAATTGGAAGATTGTTCCTTGGAACCACATTAATAGGTGGATCAATTGTATGCATTTAGGTAAGAAAATGTTCTTTCATGTTTCTCACATTTATAGGGAAGGCAATGCTTTCATTTGGTATTAGTAATCATTCTTTTTGTTGGTGGGATTTCACTCCTAGTTTTATTTGGGATGACTTCAACTAAAATAGGTTTGGTCTGTTCAATTATAGGTTTAGTTGATTTCCTTGCATGGGTTTGGTTTGGCCCCCCATGCTCTCTTGTGTTATTTTTCTTATCTTTTAATAATTTTAGGTATAATGCAAATGATTGATAGGATCTGAGGTGCCAACCTAGTTGGGACCTCTTTTTCTATAGTGATGCCTTTGCATACCTTGCCCTTTATAAAAAAAAATTCCTTTGTATATTTCAACAGTCTTGATCTCTTTGGCCATTCATGATCCCGATCCTTGCGTTGCATTTCTCATTTTGCTCAAGCTATGGTGTTTTGTAATAATTTGAATTTATGCTTTAAGATACCTGCATGCTATAATAAAAATTCTTTTGCCTTTTGTCAATGTTTATGTAAGATCATGAATAAACTAAATAATTGCTTCTCTCATTTATCATTGAAAGCTCAAAAGCTTATATACAAGAAACATTTTAATTTTTTCTAACTACATTCTAACAGCTTTTAACTAACTTGAAATGAACAGATATAAAATACGAGAACGGGGGTTGAATTGTGTTTTAGTTAACTTTTGAAAATAATTACTTTTTAGATAGTAAGATACAAGAATGCGTCTGAGTTTAAATAAGAAGTTTCACTTTCCAACCCAGTTAGCATAGATAAAGTAAAGCAAACTTTAAAAGAGATAGGAGACACGGATATTTATACTGGTTTACCCAAACCTTGGGCTATGTCCAGTCCTTGGCTTCACCAAGTGTTTGCACTATAACTGATCAGGTTACAGAAGGTATTATTTGCACACCTAGCCTTCACAGGCTCAACTAACAAGTATTGTGTGCACACCTAGCCTCTTCAGGCTCAAACAAATATTCTTTCAGCAAGCCTCTCCTAGCTCTACAAATAGTAAGAGTTTAAGTGAAGTAGCTGCTTCGCAGATTACAACTTTGTAGATCTACCAGTTAACACTCGTAGAGTGAATAAGTATTTTAGGTAGGTAAGATCGCAGTAAAGTCTTCTCAATAAATACAAATGATTGAGCAAAGAAGTGTTTAATGAAGAACTGGAGAGAGCTTTGAGAGTTTGAGAATATTGAATGCTTGAGTTAATGATTTCAGATGTGTATCTTCAATAGCCTTCAAAGTCTTCTATTTATACTCTAGGGAGTAAATCCATTGCAAAGAGAGCTTCAGCTGAGTATAATTTTCGTTCTTCATCCATTAATGCCAAAGAGTTGTTCTGAACTTGCATTTAATGTTTATGATCGTTGGTGAGCTTCAAGACAAGTTGAACGTATAGGCTGGCATTGATTTATCAGAGTGCAGTTTGATTCAGAACAGTGTTTGTTGCTTTTCGGTCTTGGGCAGCACGACTTTCCTTATTTGTGCAAGGCGGGTCTGCAGCTGTGTAAAGTTCATTTTGCTTTTTGCAACAAACGGAATCAACAAAACGCGGATCAGAGAATATTGAATATTGTTCAGATTTGAATATTGATGAAGCTCTAATCTTTCAGAGAAGTCTCGGTCTCGGACGCATGATTGGACTTGATGGAGACCAGGTCTTGCGACAGACGCATCATAACCTAGATGCATCAAAGGGACTTGTTCAACTGATATGTTGCTCTTGCTTTTTTATCTACACACTTAATACACACATTAGTAGATTTCATAATGTTCACTAAAAATTATTCTTTGTTTGGATTCATCAAAATCAGAGTTGTTGACTTAACAATCTCCCCCTTTTTGATGACGACAAACATCATCTTATGATTTTGGTGAACTTTGAAATAAGCAGCAGATTAAGAGCAAATAGTAATATATGATCATATAAGCTTCCATACAAATAGCTCCCTCTGAGCTAATTCTATAAATTCAATACAGACGCATGTGTTAGAGTGTAAATCAAGATCTAATTTTTTAAGCGTCTTAGCAATTAGATCAGTCTATTAAATTTCCAAGTTTCAATGTTTCTCATTGTTTCTCCCCCTTTGTCATCAGAAAAAAGAACAACAACTAAAAGAAGATGGATTTATTAACACATCATTAACCATTACATTGCATAGTGACAAAGAAAAGTTAAACTAAGGTTATGAATACAAAATCACAAGTTAAAATCAATCAAGAACACTAAACCACAAGGTATAGGTTCGGCCAAGACTAGTTCTTAGGGTTAGAGATTCCCGAAAATTATACAACTCATGGATTTATGACCCTTAAGTGTTAGGAGTTCATAAACAATGATCATTTAACAAAGTTGAATTAAAATCCCACTAAGTTATAAACTTAGGGTATTCGGTCAAGGCTAGTAAAATAGGTTAGCATTCACTAAACTTTCCAATCTCTTAGGTTTAGCATCCATATGTGTTAAGGAGCTCAAAACCATGATCATTTTGGGAAAATAAGAACAAAGTATCCTAGGTCCATAACCTTCTAGGTTCGGCCTTCATAGGATTTATAGGCTAGAAATCTTTAAACTTTCCAATCTCTTAGACTTAGCATTCAAATATCTTATGGAGCTCATGTCCATGATCATCTTGGAAAAATGAAAGTAACACATACTAGCTTTAATAACATAGAATAAACAAGTTAAACTTTCCAATCTCTTAGACTTAGCATCCAAATATCTTACGGAGCACAAGTCCATGGTCATCTTGGAAAACAATGGAAACTTAAACATTCCAATCTCTTAGACTTAGCATCCAAATATCTTATGGAGCTCAAGTCCATGATCATCTTGGAAAAATTAAAGTAATAAATAACATAGAATAAACAAGTTAAAAATCCTTAAACTTTCCAATCTCTTAGACTTAGCATCCAAATATCTTATGGAGCTCAAGTCCATGATCATTTTGGAAAAATAAAAACTCAAACATCCTAGCACCTAAACACTAAGTTTTAGCCATCATAGGATGATGAGGAAAATATTCTTTGTTTAACAATAACTCTTAGGTTTAGAATCACAAGGTATTAAGAGTTCTAAATCCATGATCAATACTTGGAAAGTTGAAACATAGTATCCTAGGTCTACTTATTCATATTTTTCGGTCATTATAGGAACAAGCTATCAAAACTTCCAAGATTTATAGATTCAAGATCAAAGGATAGTTAGAAACTCAAACACATGACCATATTCCAAAAGTTGAAACAAAAACATCCTAGGTCACAAATGCAAGCATTCGGCCTTCATTGGAAGAGATGGGTAGAGATTTTTGTTTTGCACAACCTCTTAGTATGTGAAAATATAAGTTAATACAAGACTATAGAAAGTGGTTTCAACTCAAAAGGAGTTTTCTACCATTTTAGAGAGATTTTAGAAGTTTAAAGCATATAAAGAACACATAAAGTAAACTAAGAAATAAAAGATGAAACTTGCAAAAAGATTCATATGAGAGAATTACCCTTAGTATAAGGAAGAACTTTAATGAAGAACTTAAGTAGAAAAGATGAATAAAAACTAAAGCTTTAAGAGCTTGAACTTTTTAGAAGAAAGAAGAAGATGAAGGTTTAATGGAGGTTGAAGGAGGAAGATGATGATGTGAAAATGAAGGGGGTATATATAGGGAAAGGGGAGAAGTCCACGGCTCCAAGGGGAAAAGAGGGAGAGCTTGTTGAGCAAGCTTGGTGGTTTAATGCTTGATTGGATGGAAGAATAGAGAGAAATGACTTTTGGATTAGAATAGTATTATAGTTTAAAAAATGTGATGATTGCACTTTTGGAGTGTGTCATAGCCTCTTCCATCATGTCTCCTTACTTATTTATGGTCCCTAATCTGCTCCATTTCGTACCTGGTTGCATTTCCGATCGTAATTCCTCCGACGTTTTCGCCCAAATAAAATATTTTATTTTATTTTTGAACGAAAATTTTCAAAATAACCAAAGTTAAAGGAAACATATTAAAAACATTAACTGTTTCGTTCATGGGTCAAAATTAGGTTTCCTGCACAGTAAACTTGTACCGGTAGTGAAAACGTAGACTGGCTTCCGTCTGAATTTTCAACCGAAAATTTTACCATGACTTCATATGATATAACAACACAAGAAAATGATTTTAGTTTAATTAAAATCATCCTATGAGTTTAATCTAAAATAAACACATTTAAATATATATTTATTGCTATAGAAATATAGGGAAAAAAAACAGGGTGTTACATTTTGCATTTCCCATTGTACTATGTTGCTTTTTGCATTTCCTCGATGGTACTATGTTTCTCTCACAAGGAAACAAAGCTTTAAAACAGGTAAAACAAGTAGGAAGGACAAGCATTCGTTTGAAATAAATATCAATCATTTGAAATAAATATTTCTTTGTGGTCGGGGTAGCAATTACTTAGCTAGACGGAACATATTAAAACTTATAAGAAACAGAGCTCGTCTACTAAAAACTGTGTCTACACGCTCATGGGTAAAATCAAGTCTATGGACTTGGAGTTTTCTTTTCGCTCGTCTACTGATGTGGCATATCCTCTCGTCTATCATCAAGTCTTTGGACTTGCTATATTTCAGTGAGTTATTTTGATCTTTGTCTGTTGACGTGGGATTTAAGCTCATCTACTCATTGAAACTAAAGTTCCCGTCTACTGAGAGATATAAATAAATAAATTTACCAAGTGTTTTGAGCAGCTCGTCTACATGAATGGATGTGGATTCACAATCTAAGTCCAAGCAGATATAAGGAACCTTTTCAAGGTTTCCATAACTTATATATTTTTAAAATTCCTGCAAGACTAGATAAAGCATGTTAGATCTCAACTAAAACTTTGCCATGCAAATTTAATCCTTTTTGTTAGCATCAAAACTTAGAGATTATTTAATTCAAATCACTTTGGTTCCAACAAAGAGGACTCATGATCATATATGGTTGATGAGGATATACCTCTTGATGATGAAGGAAATGAAGAAATTTGATCAAATTTGCAAGCTTTCTTCTATGGTGTTTCTAGGGTTCATGAAGAAGATGAGTTAGAATTGTGTAATATGAGTAAAATGAAATGTTAGGATGGCTGAGAGAGAGAGGGCGCCATGTTTGATTAGTGTGTAGTGAAAGCCTTGGTCAAAATTGTAAGGAGCAAGATGAAGAGAATTTGAGTTTTGCTACCAAACATGTACTAGAATACATGACTTCACACTTGACATTAATGCATTATGGTGACTAGATGAAGTGAAAAAAAAATGTCCAAGTGAGTTGTATGGAGTTAGGGTCGTCTACCATTAGGGTAGAATGGTCCAATATTTTGTGGGACAAACTTGGAAATTCCATGGAAGCTTAAGGGTATTTAGGTCATTTCTTTAAGGAGGTTAGAAATTATTTTGGAACTCCATCATTACTTGGATAAGACTGCATTAAATGCTCGTCACATCAGTCATATCCATCACCTCAGCTCCGTATTCGGCTTCATCATTTACCCGGCATAGGTTTTCCGCTATTCCCTTCGGAGATTTTTCCCGATTAAAATATAATATTTCATTCCTGAGCGCAAATTTTCAAAATAACCAAAGTCATTGGAAATATGATAAAAACCTAAATCGTTTCGTTCTTGAGTCAAAATTAGGTTTTCTGATCAGTAAAATTTTACTGTCAGTGAAAACACAATAGAGGTAAATCCGTCCGATTTTGAACCCAAAATTTAACTGTAACCTTATACTATAAATTAGAGTCTAAATATGATTTTGTTTTATTCAAAATAATTTTCTAGGTCTCGGATGAAAATATAAATAAATATACATATATTTACTATTATTGAAAAGCAGTAAAAATCGGGGTGTTAAAAAGTGCATTCGCATGTCTTGAATGGATTCTCCTTGCTTCATCATGTATTCTCTTGATCAGAGTGTTTGTCCTTACACGTTTGACTTCAATCATTCCTTCATGGGTGACTTGCCACATTTCTTTGGCCGTCTTGCAAGTTGAGAACCTAAAAAATTCTCCCATACTCAAATAAGATGTTAATATATTTTTAGAACTAAAATTAAATTGGAATTTATTTTTCTCATCTTTAGTTTGTTCATCTCTAGGCTTAACAACAGATTTATCATATACTTCTTTCATAGGAATAAAAGGTCAATTTTCGATGGCATCCCAAATATTTAAATCATGTGCTTGAATAAAAAATATTATTTCCAATAAGCATATTCTTCACCATTAAAGGAAGGGGGTCTGTTAAGGGAGGCTCTTTCCAGTAGAAAGTCATTCGAAGCCATTTCTCTTAAAGATGGTAAGCTTTTTATGCAAGAGTCTACCTCTGATGCCACTTATTGGAATAGATGGCTTCGACTCAAGAGGGGGGAGGAGTGAATTGAGTCTAAAAATTTCTTTTGGACTTTTCAAAAAAAAAATATTTCAATAAAAATAATCACACAAGCAATTATATAAAATAAAAAATCTGAAGGATAAAGATGAGAATACTTGCATGATGGGTTCAGCCACCCATCGACAGTGTTACGTACACTCCTCTCTCCACCTATGGGATTTTCTTTCACTAATTAATAAACAAACTTATAAATTGATGCTTGCAACCTTTGTACACAATAGAGTACTTTAACCCAATGTTTCTAAAATCGGACCGGACATTGAACTGGTGAAGGCACGGTTCAATGTTCAATGGTTTGACCGTGGTTGAACTGGTAATAATTAAAAAAATATTTTTTTTAATTTTCAATATAATATATTAACTAATATTAACATAAATTATATTTTTATTTTATTTTTTAAAATATAAAATAGATTTTTTAATTTATGTTAAGGATTTAATAGGTATACCCTGACAGTATAAAGTTGTTTTACACTGTCAACCAATCAGAAATTGACACATCATTACAAATCTTTGATCCTTACGCTAACCACCTTAAAAATCATCAAATTCATGATTTCTGATTGTACACTAATAGTGTATATAAATTAAACTTGTTAAGGATTTAATTCGTAAACTCTTATGTTAATATATAAAACAATTTCTAGGGCTTTATTTTTATGTATTTTTATGTCAAACTATTAAAAAATAAAACACAAAACTTATGCACAAAGCTACATTTGGACTGAAATAGGCCCAATTTCTGTCAAAAAAGAACAAAAAAAATGTATGTGGACCCAAACGCTTTTGCTACCGGAACAAACGAGTAACCCCAACGGTGTGTTCTGAGAAAGGAAGTTAAAAGGATAATGTATTTTTAGAGGTAATTAGAATCTGTTAATATAATTGACAAATTCTAATTATCTTCTAAAAATATATTAACCTCTTAAATTCACTCAAACACACATAAGTTTACTTTTCTATCTAATTTCTATTTCCTGTTCACTTCAGAGCCGCTGCCCCCTCCCCTTTCTGCAACTCCTCGCTCCTGTAGACACAGCCCCATCCCTCTTTGCAACTCCTCTCTGCTAAAGACATTGCACCTTCTTTCTGCAACCTCCTCGTTGTTCGTGTGCCAAAGACAGCGCCCCTTTCTAAATTGCTCACCATCGCCGCCCTCTTTCTGTAAGTTCTTGTGGTCGCCTCTAGGGATGTCAACGGGGCGGGGCGGGCACGGATATTGGCTACCCGCTACCCGCCCCGTTGGATAAAAAAACTACCCGTATCCGCCCCGTACCCGTACGGATATCCGTTTAACAGGTTTTCACGGGTATCCGCGGATATCCGTGGGTAGTTATAAAAAAAAAACTCTTTTTTAATTAAAAAAAACTTTTTTTTAATTAAAAAAAATACATAAAACTTAAACAAACCACCACATTAATATCTTCCGATATTTGAACAAAATAGCACCTACAAATTAATACATCACACTTAAAATATCCATGAAACAACACAATAGATGAAAATTATCTAGAAAATGATATAAGGACTTTGAGAGTAGATATATATAATAAAGGGTATTATAGTAATTAAGTAACGGGTACGGGTATCCGCGGGAACGGATAGTGTGATACCCGCCCCCGCCCCGTTTATAAACGGGTATTGGAATTACCCGTTTATTTTACCCGCGGATACCCGTTTAACTACCCGCCCCGTACCCGTTGCGGATTTTATCCGCGGGTATCCGCGGGTACGGATAAAATTGACATCCCTAGTCGCCTCTCCATTTTCTGCATCTCCTTGTTGTTCGTGTGCCGATGCCGCCCCTTTTCTGCTACCTCATTGTCGAAGGGAACTGCTGGATTACACAAACCGGCAAACCTGGGGAACTACCGATTTTCACCGGTTTCCTGGACCAGTTCTTCCGGTTTCTAAGCATTTTGATCTTCTTGGGTTCTAGGGGTATTCCGGACCCGCCTCCGCATCAATTCTCAGTCGAACTGGTCGGTCCGATCCAGTTTTGACAACATTGTTTAGCCACGCCTTCTGAGATATATCTCACCCACGTGTAAGAGGCTCAAAAAACTCTAGCACTCTCCTTCGAGCCTCGGGATACCTCACCCAGGTCTAAAGTCGCAGACCAAAGGGATGCCCCATCCTTTACCACACCATAGAGATACATCATCCTCAACCTAGGGATACCACACCCTATTATAAAGTTGATACAAAGGGGAAGAAATTTGAAACACTCTATGTAGTGTAGTTAATACAAGTTGATATCGTATGATATGATAGAGGAGAAACAAAGATGGCTCACGTTTAATCTCAAAAGCAAAGATTAAAAGATGTTTTTCTCACTTTGAAAAATATTCTTTGCAAAATGTTTTCCATTTTGAATAACACGGATTTGTCAATTTAAAAGCAAGTGTATGAGTGTACCAAAAACTCGAAAGCAAGGATTTTAAGGATGTCCGTTGAGCATAAATTACAAGAATCAATTTTGGCAATCAGTAAATCAATTTGTTCAATTAAAAAAAAAACGTAGCTTTTAGTTTAGAAAATAATTCTCAAATCGATTATGGAAGTTGATTGTCCATCCACGCAAACGAATTTGAAGAATCAATTGCAACAGTTGTTGCACTTTGAAAACTTTACTCACGCATGCTACAGCCATGAATGTGGACAATTACAAGGACAATTGATTTTCTAATCTGGACAAAAAAAAAATATGTCTAGTTTAAATCAAATAATTAAAAAATTTAAAAACCAAACGATTTATAAAATTATTTTTCTTTAATTAACTTGATAAGACATTTTATCATCATTGATTACTTGAGTCCATCTTAGTTTAACTCTAGTCATACCTTGAATTATCTAAGACTTGATGATTTCTCCTTTTGAGTTGTCTTGATCTCTTTGCTCATTCATGGTCCCGATCCTTGCATTGCATTTTTCATTTTGCTCAAGCTATGGTGTTTTGCAATAATTTGAATTTATGATTTAAGATACCTGCATGCTATTAAAATTTTTTTTTGCCTTTTTGTCGGTGTTTCTCATTTATCAAAATATATAAAATGCATAACTACATACTATCTTCTTTGATAATGACAAACCTTACCTTCTTAACTGAGTAATGTAGTGTTAAAATCATTTGTGCCTCTATAAGCATGGGATAGTGTTAGATATGGGCCTTTGTTAGGATTTAGTAGTAATAAAACAGTTACTTAGATGTTACATAGCAGTTACTTAGAAGTTACTAGAGTTAGTTATTTAGATTGCTTATAAATAAGAAGAGAGATTGAGATAGATGATTATCTTGGAATTAAATAGGAATTGGGGCCTTAGGACACTTGGGGAGGTGCAGACCCTCGAAGTTATGCTATATTGTACTGTAATCAAGGGATTATCCCTATTTTCTTAGTAATATCTTGTAATCAAATACCAGTTTCTATCGACTGGTATCAAAGCTCTCGGTTCTGGGAGTGTTTGGGAGTAGTTCATCGTTTTTTTGTCAAAAATGGGAACAAATTCATAATCATGGGAAGAAAGGTTGAGAACTTGGGAGAAAAGGTGGGAGGAAGACAAACGAACGTGTTACAGAAAGTGGGAGGAAGAGAGGCGAATGTGGAACATAAAGTGGGAGGAAAAGAGGTGAATATGGGAGGAAGAGTGGGAGAAACAGAGGCGAATGGAAGCACGGATCGAGGCTCTGGAGAGTGGGTTCGAGAATCGGAGGCGGGTTCTTGAGGAAGAGAGGATGGAAAATAGAAGACAATTTATTGAAATTCTGGAAATTTTGAATAGGCGGCCTGTGCATAAAAGTGGGCATTGTGGCAGAAATACCAAGGACGGCGACCAAATTGGCGGAGACAGGTTGAGTCGCTTAGAAGATAAATGGCAGAAACTTGAAATCCCTATATTTTCGAGTGAAAAGGCGTGTGAGTGGGTTAGTCAAGTCGAGAAGTACTTCAATTTGAAGGGAGTAACCGACCAAGAAAAGATTCAAACCACCAAGAAAGCCATGGAAGGAGAGGCGTTATGGTGGTCCAAATGGTGGGAGATGTGTGCACTGAATCCCACGTGGGAGGATTTCCAATCCGTCGTGATACGGAGGTTTCGGCAAGATGAAAAGACACAAGTGGTGGAGTCAAGAAATGTGGAGAAGGAAGAGTTTTGTACCAAGAAAGGGCAGTTACTGCAGTCACAATACAATCTTGATGACCAAGAGAAGATGGAGGTCGAGAACAAGAAAAGGATCGAGAAGAAGATAAACAGAGGCACGACAACGACAATGGCGGAGACGAAGATCACAGTGCAACCCTGAACCGGTAACACCGTGGGGAAGAAGAGAACAAAGATGGTGAAATACAAAGGTCCAGTCAGACCCACGCCGCCGCCAGAACCACCAAATTGGGTATCCCCTACTGTAGCGGATGGAGACAGAGCGGCTGCACATGGAGAACAGAAGATGGTTTCATGGCTTACTTGGAACAGTAACGCTATGCTCGAGAAGGGAATGGCCGGGGATGGCAAATTCCCGGTCATGCCATCACCGGAACCACCGGAACGTGATATTCAAATGGTGGTCGAAGGAGCACTTGTAGTTGAGGGTGGTACAAGTGCACATGGGGGGCCAAAGGAGATTGGGGCAGAAGTTGAACTAGTCTCTCCAAAATTGGGCCATGGGTTTATCTTGATGGGTCAAGCCCAAGTTAGGGAGGAAAGGAAATGGGATTTAGTGGACCCTTCTGTTTTGGACCCAACAGATTTGTCATCTCCAAATATAGAACAGAAACAAAGTCCACCACTCCCTACTCATACTAGCAGCACCGTACAAGACAAAGAGAAAGAAATGAGGGTAGAATGGGTTGGTTTCTTAGACACAATGGGCCAGACCCAACAGGAACTAAGGAGAACCTTTAGAAGGGAAAGGTGGACTTTCATATGAAAGAGCATTCATGACACAGCAGAGTTTCATGCAACAGCAAGAGCACTGGGCGACTGTGCAGTATATGTCAGTGACAAACCTGGTCAACATGATGTGAATATCATTAGAAAGCTTGTACTTCTAGATGGGTCCATTATGAAAGCTAAACATGTTGGTCTTCCTACTCGTGCTTGTTTATTTGATGATCAAGTTCTAAAATGTGAGGTCCTCACCACTTCTCGTATTAGGGGTTTTGGTCTAAGACTAGAAATTGCTCCAATTGGTTTTCTTGATATGTTCAACTCAAGGGAGCAATTGAAGCTGTTGTACTATTCATTTCTCATAGTTTAGTACACACTGATCCCATTTCTCAGGGTTCAGTCAATGATGGGCCTCAATCAAAAACTATGATTAATGAATTAGTTTAGGAGGAAGAAAAGCAGAAGTGTGGTGGGCCCAGTTATCAGAGTTCTTTTTATAAGGACCCACAACTAAACATTGTCAGGAAATAATTGGTCCATAAAAAAGAGAAGCAAGAGATGTTGTTTTATTACAGAGTAATGATAGGTGAACACCCAAATGGGACACCCATTTGGGACACCTGATTAATCATGTATAAATATTTGCTTAATTCAGTTCATTATATGGTTAATGAGCTTATTTACCATAACCATGTAAATATTTGGTTAATCACATGCAAATATCTGGTTAATTCAGTTCTTTATTATATTAATGGGTCATCATGAATTAACCAAATATTTGCACATGATTAACCATATAATGAACTGAATTAACCAAATATTTATACATGATTAACCAGGTGTCCCATGTAACACCCTAACTTGGGCATTACATAATTACTTGTTGCGGAAAATAAAACATATTTAAATCGCTGGTTACTTTCGGAAAATAATATTTTCTTATTAAATAAGTATGCTAAAAATGGTGATAAATTTTTTCTTTCTTTCTTTAAGATAGATGGACACTCAGAACATGAATAGCAGAAACACATACCAATATATATATAAGTCAGATTAGCAATTGCATCATAAGTACATAATTACAAAATGAACACAGGGCCTTTATAAGAACAGGCCATTGACATAGTTAGCAAATGAGTAGATAAGAAAACATAGGCATCATAAAGCAAAAGGGTCTGAAACCACATCACAAAATACCATGGTTTTCAGAAACCAGGAATCAGTCGGACAAGGATAAACTACCCCACAAAAGAAAACCCAAAGCTAGTCCAACTAGAGATGGCCATTAGGAAGGCCATAATGAACACCCCCACTCCCATAAGACGAATCAGGCATGACATCCAAAATATCCCCTCATTTGTCAGGAGAGTCATCATCGTCGTCGTCCTCAAGAACAACGTACTATGGCTCATCATCAAAGAACTCCTCCGGATCCTCCTCTGGGGGTGAGTCAGGTACAACTCCGGGAAGTGGTACTCCAAGAGGTGGATGTTCGTGCAACTGTCCTCGCTCAGCCAAAACATGAAGGTAATATCAGGGATGTGGTATTGAAATCCTCACCGACTGGACAATCTGAATCCTCCGCTGTGGTCCTCCCTCTACAGCCTCCTCCAGTGAACTAACCGACCTGGTATAGGTAGCAAAGTAGGATCCCGGGTGGATATCCCACGCTCCCGGATTATGAGCGTTATCAAAAATCAGTGTCATCGCGCCCGATGGTGCTAAGGGGATGTTGGGATCCATCTAAACTCATATATATATATATATATATATATATATATATATATATATATATATATATATATATAACCATTCCATATAGGAAAGGAAACAGCAACAGATATGCAAGAGTGAGATACCAATATCTGGATTAATCACAATAACCATATGCATGACACATAAAACATGGCATATACATATAGATCATATAGCATTAAATTCTCAGTAATAAACAATTATTATATCAATGGGTCTCATACCTGAATAGTCATTTGTCATTTTTCAAAAAGATGCATGACACTTCAATATTCAGGCTCTAACTTAATCTCATTAGATCCCATCGTCTTCCTATGAGCTGATCAAACTCAATTGCCATAATAAGGCATACGTGGTTAATTTTCCATAGCACACTGTCCAGTACAGGACGCAGTGATCAATCTTATGGATTCCATAGCACACTGTCCAATTTAGGATGCAGTGATCAATCTTATGAATTCATTGCCCATCAAGTCACAATTCTACAATGTGATGTGAATACCCCGTCCATCAAGGCATCACTTCTAACAATGATTGGCACGTTTGCCAAAAATGTATGAAAAACAATTGTTCTCAACGTTTTCTTTGTGTTCAATCTTTTATTGTCAAAGCTCAAAGACTAACGACTATTCATAAATTTCAACGTTTTAAGATTATTCAACATTAACACGGGACACGAAGTCCGAGTGCTCAATCACAACACCCTAAACCGATGCACCGGTCTTAGGCTTGTGGTCATAAAAAACAACATTCACCTTTAACAATTTTCATCACAACGTGATTAGGACATCAAGTCCACAACGTGATTAGGACATAAAATCCACAACAATGTGATTTGGACCCAAAGTCCACAACAACGTGACACGGATCCAAGATCTATGTGTATATTACAGAATACTAGTACCGACGTCTCGTATACTAGATTCATAGTTCAACATGTTTATTCTTTTTGTTCAGTGAAAAACAAATACAAATTGAAACCTCCGCAACTTATCCAAGCTTGCCGGAATATTTTTGTTGAACAAAAGTATTTCATAAAAATCATTTTCATTGAAATTCATTTAGAAACACTAAGTTATAGAAAAATCCACTTTTTTTTTTCTTAAATCCACCTTCTTTTGGAATTCTTCCCTTTTCCGAAACAACATCATAACTTTGTAAAAATACTTTTAAATTCACTTTTTTTCTTAAATCCACCTTTTTTGGAATTCTTCCCTTTTCCGAAACAACATCATAACTTTCTCAAAATACTTTTCTAAAATCATTGCTAATGCAAAAATATTTTTAAATCATTTTTCTCATGAATTCTATTTTATGAAACACATTTAGAAATCGTTTCCGTTTATATAAAAAAAATTACTTATAAGTTAAGTGATTTTCCTTATAACTTTAAAATATTTCAACGCTTAGTTCTTAAAATGATTTTCACCTCATTTCTGAAAATGATAACGTACAAAAATATATTTCTTTTTCGATTTCTTCCTTAACTTCATTCTTTTATCAAAAGAAGTTATCCGATAAATATGATTTTGTCCAAAGTTTCTCATGAAGCTTTTTAAGGCTTTTATCTAAACATTAATTGAGCACTGACGAGTGTCAGGCTTCTCAGACAACAATCAACAACAGTATAATCATAACTGATAATACAATTCATGTCATATAGTAAAGCTATAACACATCTTCAAATAAGTCATCAAGCTCATGTATTTAAAAGGACAGTTCAATCACCACAGATAACTCAGATAACTTATAACAAGACTTGAGACAAATCACAACTAATAGCATACGGCTATTGGAACATCCCTCGGGCAGTCTCCTCTTACCTGAGTTCAAAGTAGAGATGTTTCTTGTCCTTCGTTAGGTACCACGCTCTTCCGCGCTTGCTTCACAGTGGAAGTCTAAAGATTCCAACACATAACACAAGTTAAAAACAACCAAAAACATCTCATCCAACTAAGGCATAGGTTTGGCCAAGGTACAAAAGTAAAGTTAGAGATTTTCAAAAATTTATCAAACTCATGGATTAATAATCCTTAAGTATTAGAGATTCATAAACAATGATCATTTAACAAGGATTGAACAAAAACTCCGCTAAGCCACAAGCTTAGGGTTTCGGCCTTGGCTTCTAAAATAGGCTAGAAATTTTCAAACTTTTCAAGTTTTTGGATTCAACAACTAAAGGTACAAAAGGGTTCAAATCAATGATCATTCTTTAAGAGTTGAAACAAAACCTCCTTGCTCAACAACATAGGTTCAATCTTCTAAGGAAAATAGGGAAGGAAAATTTTACTTGATGCATGCTTAGATAATGAATATAGAGATCATTGTGAGTCCATAGAAATTGGTTTCACGTCAAATGGATTTTTCTACTAATTTCTAGAGATTTTAGAAGTTTTGGATCTAAGAATGGTAAATGGAAACACATGGCATAAACTCAACAATTATGAGAAGGAAAGAACTTAGATGAGTGAGAGTATAGAGTATTACCCTTGAAGCTTGAAGAAAATGGATGAAGATGATGAGTTTCTTGAAGAAAATCAATGGAGTTTAAAGTAGGAAAATGTGGTTTTTTGTGAGTGTAAACCATGAAATGAAAAGGATGAGTGTATATATAGGGGAGAGGGAGAGTGAAGCGTGAAGAGGGGGGAGAATGAGCTTGGAGAGCAAGTTTGGCGTTAGGGGAGTGTTTGGTTGGAAAAAGTGAGGAAAAATAGGTTTTTGTATTAGAATATGATATATTCAAAAAGTGTAATTATAACTTTTCCTTGATGTGACATAAGCAATCAATCAACAAGTCACTCCATCTCCAACTAGTCACATTAGTCATCTCAGCTCCCCATCATGCCCCGTTGTTTACTCGATTACAGTTTTTGATCGTATTTTTCGAAGATTTCACCCGGATAAAATATTATATTTTATTTCCGAACGTAAATTTTCAAAAATAACCCAAATCATTGAAACATGACAAAAACACTAACCGTTTCGTTCACGGGTCAAAATTAGGTTTTCTGCTCAGTAGACTTTTACTGTTAGTGAAAACGCAGACCTGGTTTCGTCTGAATTTTCAACCGAAAATTTTACCGTGGCTTTCTACGGTAAGGTAGAGTAAGACAATGATTTTAGTTTATCTAAAATCATTCTCTGGATTTTAACAAAAATAAACACACATAATCATGTATTTATGACACGTTGTCGCACGCGCGTCAAAAAGCGAGTGATTTACAAAAATGTAGTTAGGGAGCGACAACTCGAGTATCGTCTCACAAGGACTCTTGGATTGTTATTAGCAGAAAAATCAGTTTTGGGGGGTTTAGAATTAAAGATTCAATTAAGAAAAAGTTAAGAAAACAAGTGCAACTAAATGATTATCAATAGGCTAAAAACGATTAACCTACTGTTCTCGGTTTCCCACTATCATTGATTCATATAATTCCATGCCCTAAGCGGATTCTATTCTCTTTTCGATTGTAGCAACAATTAACAAGCGAAATTGATACTACGAGATATATGTTCCTAATTCCGAATTAAGCAAACGCGATTAAGTATAGGAACATACAATCATCGAAACAAATCAATACCTATCCTATACAATCCTGAATTAAGCAAACAGAACAATATTGAAAGAGAATAGCAGTAAGAATGGGAATTACATAACCTCAAGTGGCAATGGAAACCGATTACAGCAGATCAATCCTGGGAATTAGTTCTCCATCAAATACAACAATAAAACCCTAGGAACTAATTCGCAGCCGTCTAATCTAAAGAGAAAAGAAGATGTTCAAAACTCTCTGTTTTGACCTAAAACAAGCAATTTATAACTTTCAGGCTCTACGCGCGCTCGCGAGGTGAGTAGCCTCTCGCAAGGCGAATCTTATGAGTGGCGCGAGTTCAAAATTGAGTTCTCGCGAGGCGAGACAGTTATTCGCGAGGCGAGACTTCAAATTCCAATCTGTCACAGCCGTGACCTCCATCACGGCTAGGCCGTGATGGTCTCTGTCCTTCAGGGTTTGGATTTCTCGCGAGGCGAGGCGGTGATTCGCGAGGCGAGACAGAGAGGATGACAGTTCTGGCACAGTAAGGCTTCAGGCTCGCGAGGCGAGTAACCTCTCGCGGGGCGAATAATTCCAGAATTGCTTCTCTTTATTAACCTGAAAACAAGAATTAGCAGTAAGTGCTTTATTCGACTCAAAATCAACTAAATTAACCTAAAAATACTTAAGAGGCTCAAAACGTTGCTTGAGGACAATTACATCCAAATTTGGGTGAAAATGAGATTAAACTCGAATAAAACCTATGGTCTTACTAGTTAAAAACTAGTCGAGCCAGAGGCTGATCAAAATACCCCAAACTTAAAATTTGCTTGTCCCCAAGCAAACTAAAACTCAAAAAGGAGTCAAACTTGGCAAGCTTAAAGGACTCAACCAATTTCACACAAATTTCATGCAATTTTAACAAGACAATTTTCCTTCAATGTTCCCCCATTTTCAACAATGCAATCCCCACATTCATTTACTTTAAAACAATTGAGAATTCCATCAGTCATGCAATCATTAATCTAAGTTGAGGATCCAAGTTACACATAAAAGAGAGATCACCAAATTCAAACAATCGCCTTCCTCACAAGGGCATTTAATGTTTCACTCATTCGCTCATTTTGTCTAGGCTATGAATTTTTCACTCAATTTCACTTTTAAGAGCACTTCCCATGAATTTGATCTTCACCTCAAACAAAATTCCCACGAAAACATGCATGTAACATCAAAAGGTCTTTAAAGGTTGTAATGGGGCCTGGCTAAGGGTAGGATATTCAAAGGTACTAGGCTTAAGACCCTGGGAGCTAAGAGAGCATGAGCATTTTTACATATTGAATTCCCACTCAAGTTCCTTTTTCCATTTTTTCTTTTTTGCCTTGGGTGACTACAACCTTTTTCCTTTAATACCCTTTTTGACATTTTTGCACTTTTTTTTTCTTTTTTTCTTTTTTTTTCTTTCTTTTTGCCTTTGGCTTCAATATTTATTTTTCTTTTTCTCAATCCCAAACAATACATCATATCCTTGTAGCCACCCCAAACTTAGTTTCTTGCAACCCTTGTCTTGCTAAGCTTCCATGCTCTCCTAATCCTAAGATTGGGTTAACATGGGTTTTTTTTTTCCAGATTTTAGGCTCATAACATGAGGTCATCAAGAACAATAGGCTTATTAAGCTCAATGTGGCTAACTAGGGAACATGCATTAGGGATGGTTCTTTTCAGGCCAAGTAGTTAATTCAAAGAAAATTGCCTAAATCATTTGATGCAACACATAAACATGCAAACAATGAAGAGATTCAAGCAAATTCAGGAAAGTGCAGCTTAAAAGTGATTCACATAATTAAAAACATGTTGGAGGCTCAAATACTCACCTGGACATTTTTTTGCAAATTGTTTGACCGAGATTCTATCTCTAGTGTGTGCATCCCTTCACCCCAAACTTATCATAAATCATGCAATCATAACAAAATATCTCAAAGTTCAATTTTTCACATGGGGATCAATTTTCAATTTTCAAAACTTAGGGGGAAATCATCAACAGTCAAACATATATCATGCAGTCCACTATGCAAAATTTGACAAAACCCAATCAAGCTTGCCGACACAAGACTCAACACACGAACTCTTGATCTTCTTAAATTATTCAAGAGCTAAAAGAAAACAAAACAAAAACAAAGCAAGGAAAGGATAATTAAAAAGAAGAAGGTTTAGACTCATGGAGGCGGTTCCACCGGGATCCCACTGTTTGTGATACAGCGGCCACGGAATGCTCAAAGTGCGATATGATCCTCCCGGATCCCATGGTATGCCGCATAAGCATGAGAGTGAGCGCTTGACAATCGTGGTGACCTCGCCCAGTGCGGCGGACTTCTCACTCCCTCTTGGGTCAAAGTTGACCTCCCGGTTAACAAAGTCGTCCCAATAAAAGCGGTGTTCAACCTCCTGGTCTGGCCATAGTGCCTTCCTAGTTAAAGACTCAAAGTCCAACTTCTCAGGCAGAGGCTTGAACTCCATCGCTGGTTGCTCTGGGAGGTGATAAACAGGTGGAGGGGGTTACTGGTGCTGCTTCGACTTCTGCACAATCTTCATTCACTACATTATCCAATCCATCACCTGCTATACATGCAGTAATCTCAGCACACACCACACAAAGGTTAGTGTTAGTACAGTCAATACATATAGGGTGAATCAGGTATAAATATCTGGTGAATTCAGTTCATTATCTGGTGAATGGATTTTTTTGGGAAATAAAATTCTTTTTTAAAAAAAGTCAAAAATATAAATAAAAAAAAGAAAAGAGAAAGTGGCACTACAGTAACACTACAGTAACGTGATGTCGCGTATTGACGTCGAAACCGTGTGTTCAATTAGCACGACTGGACCAACTATTGACATAACAAACACATTCTCAACTTGGCATGGGTAGGGTTTGTTCTTATAATGACTTCTTATTTAGGATTTCCAGGCTCTAAGTCATTTATGGCGATTAGAGGTTTGTACGTAGGTATCAGTTTGCTTGCTATAATCAAATCGTACTTGAGAAGGAAATGTCTAATAAGTCATAAGTATGGAAATTGTAACAATCCATGAATTCTCAAACCTCCTTCTGCAGTTTTTGACCAAGTTTATTACACAACATCCTGTAAGAGTCGAAGAAAGGTTTTTTTTATTGACAAGATGATGCCTTTGATGTTGACTGGGGTCTTAGGTGACAATAGGTATGAAACCCACATTCTATGCTACATAATTTTTTGTTATTCATTATTCTTATTAGGGAAATATTGACCAGTGTCCTTAGGACAGTGGTTAAAGAATTAAAATAACAACTTTTCATGAAAAAATGATGGAGTTAATGCTTTGATAGGTGCGATTGTTTGTTTTTCAATAAAATCTTACTTTTTTTGGATTTCTTAATCAATACCCTTAGATCCTTGTTACTATTGTCCTCTCATGCAACAAGCAATTAATGTATGTAAGAAATTTGAGTCCAAACTTCAAAAGGATGGGAAGACAGAGAAGTTGAGAAAATTAATAATAGTCAAAACTGAAAAATACTTCCAAGTTTTGTAGAATTTCCTCCATCATTTACTTATAGAGAGTCTTCGCTCTTCCATCATTGGAAATACACTTAGGGTGCGTTTGGGTAAACAACTTAATTAAGAGCTTATCACATAAGACCTTATCGCATGAGAGCTTATGCCATAAGCACTTAAAGAAAGAAAAAGAAAGAAAGGGGCATGAGAGGATTCAAATAATGAAAAACACGGAGAGGATGTTTAGTGCATAAGCTCTTATGATAATTCCATAAGCTTCTCCCAGTGACTTATGAAAATAAGTCAAAAACTCCTTATGGGATGACATAAGTTATTTTTATAAGCTCTGTCAAACACACTGCATAAGAGCTTATGTCATCAGATAAGTCAAAAGGAGTTTAAATAAGCTCTTCCAAACGCCACCTTACTACTGTCCTCTCATGCAACAAGCAATTAATGTATGTAAGAAATCTAGGCACAAATTTCAAAAGGATGGGAAACAGAGGAAACTAATAAGATTGTGTTTAGTAAATCTGAAAAAAAAATTTATATTGATAATCAATTTTTGTATAATCGATTATTGTGATAATCGATTATAATCAAAATCTGTTTTTGTTGTTGAAAAGCAATTTTAAAATAATCTATTTTATTTGGATGATGGAAAAAATCATTTTTATATAATAAATTACGAAAAAACGGGTACGAGGTTATTTGTTTATGTTAATATTAATAATATTGGATTTTTTTAAAACATTAAAACTTGTTAAAATGTATATTTTTATATCTTGTCTTTTTTTTTATAAAAAATTGAATAAAATTTATAACATTAATTTTATGATTATGAAATTGTGAAAATATATTATTTTTTAGAAAAGTTAAATATAAATAATATATAATAATGAAAGGTAGCAAAGTACCATATTTTTTAGAAGAAACAATAAAATGAAAGGTAGCAAGCTTAGGCATTCAGTTGGCACCGATAATGCCTAATGGCATTCATGTCAACTACAAAATGAAAAGTAGGAGGCTATATTATAATCCTGACACCACTAATGGCATGGACAGAGAAAAAAATGTATAGGGAGGGAGAGAAACGGCATTCAATGGTGAGAGTTGAGAAAAAAGGTTTTTTTTCCCATCCAACAGTCCTAACATAAAGATGGTAAAAAACAGTTGAAAATTGTCTAAAAGAGCTTTTTATAATGTTTAACTAAAAACCCAAACACAATTAATTATTTACAAAACTGCTGAAAAGTGTAACTGAATGGAAAAGATTATAATATTTTCCAAACATAGTCTAATAATGAAAACTTCAAAATACTGTAGTTTTTCTTCCATCATTTATTTACAGAGTCTTCGCTCTTCCTTCAAGGGAAATATACTTGTTTTGGACACGTATTCAGTGTTGGAGAACAATCTTCAAACAGAAAGCCTCCACCCTTTTCTAAACATAACCTGATTTCGAGCAAATACGAAGCCTTTTTGTAGCGCATACATTTAAGCTGTGGCTCAAAGCCAATGTGGTTAGCTATAGCATCGACAATGTCGATGCTATTTATTAGCTTAAAACTTGGGGATATACCTTCCTTTCGGAGGTAATCCATGAGGTCATGTATTGCGTAAATGTCGAGTGCCCTGTTAAAGTAGGTATCAAAGTTCATCATTGAGCATGACCTATGGGCCCACCACTCCCGATCCCAAAATCTAAGGCTTCCCAGAAGTCTAGAATGTTGATCAGATGCAGTTAAACATGGCCAATCACTGTGAAGTTTCTCCAATGATGCAAACTGATTAAAAAAAAAAAACTTCTTCAATATCATATAAAAATAATAATTAACAATGATTGATTAAAATAAACATACTTTGCCCCAATTTGATTTCTATTCTGTATGGCAATTACGTCGTGAAGGCCCGGAATAATTTTGTGGCCATAGGCCGTGGATGGTAAACCTCGACGGTTGCTTGCCACACTTTTTATCGATGCAAAAGGTGGCCGGCCATGTTTCAGACAGCATCAAGTAGTCAAAAGGTATCACGGGGGGAGGGGGAGGTTGTGGTGTTGGACATTGAGCTAGTGGTGGTGGTGCTGGACATTGAGGTGGTCGAGACTTTTTCTTTCTTTTTTTGAGAAGTGGATAACCTTTGAACACATCATTGGACACAACCATGACATCTGTATCATAATGTAGAATGTATAAGTTAAGACACAGTGAATTACCTATCAAATCAATCTAACATATTGCTCAGCATATATTAGAAAAAAAGAAAAAATGTTTGACAAATTTGTTGATCATATTGATTGTTGGCTTCATTTATTGATAGTAAGCAATACCCGATATTGATAATTATACGTGGAGAATGAACACATTTTCACAGTCGCATTGAATGAACCAGGTGTGAATTGGCTTTGATGCCACATTAGGATTAAGCCTTTAGATTGTCATTTTTAATTTAGATATAGTCTTTTGCCAATTACTTTAGGATTAGATGTTAGATAGAACTCCATGGTTAAATGAATAGAGGTTGAAACATCTCATGCATTATGGTTTCAGGAAGTTTCCAGAATTGTCATTCTAAGTTTATCACGAGGCCTTCCTTTAAATGCAACTCCCTAGTTGATTATATGCAGTCAACATGACTAGGGAGTTGCACTTAAAGGAAGGATTCATGATAAACTTCGAATGACAATTCTGGAAACTTCCTGAAACAGTAATGCATGAGATGTTTCAACCTTTATTCATTTAAACATGGAGTTCAATCTAACATCTAATCCTAAAGTAATTGGCAAAAGACTATATCTAAATTAAAAATGACAATCTAAAGGCTTAATCCTAATGTGACATCATAGCCAATTCACACCTGGTTCATTCAATGCGACTGTGAAAATGTGTTCATTCTCCACATATAATTATCAATATCGGGTATTGCTTACTATCAATAAATGAAGCCAACAATCAATATGATCAACAAATTTGTCAAACATTTTTTCTTTTTTTCTAATATATGCTGAGCAATATGTTAGATTGATTTGATAGGTAATTCACTGTGTCTTGACTTATACATTCTACATTATGATACAGATGTCATGGTTGTGTCCAATGATGTGTTCAAGGGTTATCCACTTCTCAAAAAAAGAAAGAAAAAGTCTTGACCACCTCAATGTCCAGCACCACCACCACTAGCTCAATGTCCAACACCACAACCTTCCCCTCCCCCCGTGATACCTTTTGACTACTTGATGCTGTCTGAAACATGGCCAGCCACCTTTTGCATCGATAAAAAGTGTGGCAAGCAACCGTCGAGGTTTACCATCCACAGCCTATGGCCACAAAATTATTCCGAGCCTTCACCACGTAATTGCCACACAGAAGAGAAATCAAATTGGGGCAAAGTAAGTTTATTTTAATCAATCATTGTTAATTATTATTTTTATATGATATTGAAGAAGTTTTTTTCTTTTAATCAGTTTGCATCATTGGAGAAGCTTCACAGTGATTGGCCATGTTTAACTGCATCTGATCAGCATTCTAGACTTTTGGGAAGCCTTAGATTTTGGGATCGGGAGTGGTGGGCCCATGGGTCATGCTCAATGATGGACTTTGATACCTACTTTAACAGGGCACTCGACATTTACGCAATACATGACCTCATGGATTGCCTCCGAAAGGAAGGTATATCCCCAAGTTTTAAGCTAATAAATAGCATCGACATTGTCGATGCTATAGCTAATCACATTGGCTTTGAACCACAGCTTAAATGTATGCGCTACAAAAAGGCTTCGTATTTGCTCGAAATCAGGTTATGTTTAGAAAAGGGTGGAGGCTTTCTGTTTGAAGATTGTTCTCCAACACTGAATACGTGTCCAAAACAAGTATATTTCCCTTGAAGGAAGAGCGAAGACTCTGTAAATAAATGATGGAAGAAAAACTACAGTATTTGGAAGTTTTCATTATTAGACTATGTTTGGGAAATATTATAATCTTTTCCATTCAATTACACTTTTCAGCAGTTTTGTAAATAATTAATTGTACTATTCATTTAAAAATGATATTCTAAAATTCCTACTATTTTTGTTCTTCTAAATTTTTGCAGGTAGGTGGTATATCATCTAGAGCTAAACTGTTGCAGTCCTCAGATTGGCTAGTCTACCTGAGAACAAAGGAAAACTTATTGTGGGAAGAACAATTTTCCTTAAAACTTACAACAACATCAAGCTAAAGGCTTAATCCTAATGTGGCATCATAGCCAATTCACACCTGGCAGTAAAACTCTGTAGTGCTTGTATCAACCACTTTCGGTATGAAGCATTTGTTATCCATGCTGTGGAATTTATTTCTTTGTATTATATGATCATAAGGCTAAAATAAAATCACATCCATATAGTCACTTGAGAGTTTGGTTATATTATTATCTATAAAATGAACATAAATTAATCATTCATGGAGAAAATGGAAAGAGATGATTTTGGTCATAAGTCTTAACCACCTAACAGTGTGCAAAAAATGATGAACCATACATGTGTTGCAAATTAATAAATAAGATAGATCTTCCACTTGCATCTTCCACTAAATCTAAAGCTTAAATCAATCACAAATACATACCTTAATGGTACAATATCACTTCCTTGAATAATATGCAACCAGAAGGAGGAATCACTGTTTAGAAAAGATCAAAGCCCGATATTAGCTATAATCATGAAACTCCCTGTAAAAGGATAGCACATGGAAATGGACCAATGTAGAGATGCACATATAGAGCAGCAATTATGCATTCCATTGGGAATCAATTGGAAGAAACCATGACCCACTAAATAACAACCTTACAAGTTTCAAAAATATGCAAACCTCTATCATTGTAAGAGAGAAAGAGGGCATGATAGAGCAGAGTAAGAATTAATGGAAATAGAAATGAAACTGTATTGATTCCAATAAGAGATCAACTCTATTACAAGGAGAAAACCAGAGCCAAGCTCCTCAGAGAAGAGAAAAATCTCTCTCTGTGCCTACTCCTAGGGTCCCAACAGAATAATCACGTAATGGATGATACCTTCACTATATGGCCTTAAACAATCTAGTAGACAATGGTTTTCTAGATTGCCTTCTTTTCTTATTTCTCAAGGTTATAACCAATCAACTTCAGATTGAGTCAAAAATCAGATCACACAGCACAAAGAAAAAGTAACATATATGATTATTTTTTTTTTTGACTCAGGCAACATAAATGATGAGAAAACTGAAATTCAAAATTTGAATGATACCTAAATACAGTGATTGGGATTTCGGGTAGGTGAGGCGTAGAGTTAATGGCAGAGGGTATTGGTGCCCAGCTGCTGCATTTGGAAAGAGAAGGGTTAAGTCATTGAAAAATGTACAACAACATACAACAATAGAAGAGATTTTCTAATAATACATACTTGATGTGAACACAATATCTCTTACAGCCAAATCATAGGATTCATTGAGATGCTTGATATCCTAAGAGAGGCCAGACCTGGCCAACAAATCAGCATCGGGCTCGGCTGTAAATGATACAGTCATAGTAATCTTCCGATGGAAACTCGCTCGCGTTTGACACCATCTTCAGGTAACTTGGCTGTTGCTTTTGTTGCCTTGCAACAATCCAAAAAGATTGTGGTACAAATGATCAAGAACAAGATACACCTTAAGGCAATGCTCATAATGGTTCCCTTCTTCATTTTTCTTTGCTGCTTTGCTACTTCACTTAGGGTTTCTTCATTCTTGGAGAGTAGAAGCTGGAGTGGTCGAGTGAGAGAGTGAAAAGGGAACAAGGGCCGCAAAAATCTATTTGTTGCCTTAATACGATTACGACCTATCTTACAAAACAAGAGTTATAAAAAATAAAAAATAAAAAGAGTAGTGTCATAGTACGAACCGTTTATATGGAAACGCACGCTCATGTTGTGATATAAAATCGTTTTTTTATCAATATAAAATGGTTTGTTGAGTAGTGCTATATATATTAGGGCTCGTTTGGTGGTCAGGATAGGATAAGGACGAATAGGATAAGGGAGCAGGATAGGAGTAGGATAGGATATGAGTAGGATAAGCTGTTATCCTATCCGACGTTTGGTGTCCACCAGATAACCAACTGGATAGCATTGTAATTTTAGTATGAATTTTAAAATTTTTGTTCTTGTTCTGAATGTTTTCATATTTTATTAGATTTTAGTTTTTTTTTTATAATTTTCATTTTTTAAGATTATATAAAAAGTCAGAATTGTCCTTGTGATAAAATTACATATAATATTTTAAAATTTTGTTTAACTTAAATTAATTTTTTTATAATTTTAAATATTCATTTTTAGTTTTTACGTTACATATAGTTAAATTATTAGAATATTTTTATTTATTTTTCAGTTTTTTAAAATAATATAAAGTAACAAAATTAGTCTTGTGATAAGAAATAATAATTTTTAAAATTAATTATTAATATTTTTATTATACCTTTTTCGATAACCATATTATAATTGATTATACTTTAATTATTTTATGTATACATTTTTTTTATACTTTATTATACTTTAAATCACCTTATCCTATCCTGTCGAGTTCTAACCCAGCTCCCCCTCAGGATAGAATTTTAACTAGATGGACAGGATATGATAGGAGACATGATTGGTTTATCATATCCTGCTGGCTTCACCAAACAATATTTTCAGACATGATATGATAATTTATCCTATCATGTCTCTCTTATCCTGACCACCAAATGAGCCCTTAGTGTAATTACCCGTCTATTATATGATTATTTTCCTAATAACCTTTTTATAAAGAATTTCAACTTAACAACATTAAATATACTAATTTTTTAAATATGAACTAATACTATTATGTGTAATAATTGGATTCATATATTAAATACTTAATGAATAATAGGCCACATGATAAATTTGTATGATAAAAATTTTAATTATATAGACTTGACTTTTCATTACGGCTATGAGTTCATGATATACAATTTCTTAATCTTTTAAGTTTATAAAAAGAATATACATTTCAATAATATTATATGTTATTGTATTGAATATTTCTCAAACAACAACGATCAAATGATTTAATAAAGTATATGGGTACCCATATACATGCTCTTTTTTATCATGCTCCTTTCAAAAAAAAAAACTCTTTTATCATGCATAAATCTTATAACAAAAATCAAATGATTTAATAAAGTACCCATAACATAATTTTTTCCCAAATTTTCAATTATTTCACTAAAGCTATCAGTTGGAAGGAGTCTATTTCATAATAATTGTTTTATCAACTTAGATAAAGCATAGACATAACACTTCTGTGTATTTGAAGAACATGCATTAAACAATTTATGTATAGTACATGCCTCATTGAGATAACAAAATATATATACACACATAGCTTCGCTAACTATCCATGAGAAAAACACATTTTATTCATAATTATAATCATTATCATTTTAATTATGACAAATATGTTTTACAAATATCTATTTGATGAGTGTGATTTCATCTCATATTTCATTGACATTTTGCATGCATTTTCATATAGTTTAGGCATTTCTAATTTGATTTTTTGTTAGTTTTTACCTTGGCACGGGTGATGAGCCTCTGTTTGACTGGTTTTATAACTAGTCAAGACCCTGGCTTTGTGCTTATTTTATATCATTTTCACCCAAATTAGACTTTATTGTCCTTAAGTAGTATTTTGAGTCTGTAAATTATTTTTAAGTTAATTTAGTTGATTTAGAGTGAATAAAGTATTTACTTTTATTTTCTATTTTCAGGTAAATAAAAAGGAATAATTCTGGAGTTTCTCGCCCCGCGAGAAGACTGTTCGCCTCGCGACCCCGAAGCTGACTGTTCCAAGAAAATGCAAGGTCTTTGGTTCGCCCCGCGAAGAAATGGCTCGCCTCGCGAGTCATCCAACCATGAAAAGTCAGAGACGATCACGGCTTGCCCGTGTGGAAGGTCACGGGCGTTGCAGTTTGGGAATTTGAAGCGTTCGCCTCGCGAAGCTATGCTCGCCTCGCGAGAAGACAAAGAGTTGCAGACCTTTCATGTTATTCGCCTCGCGAGCAGTGCTTCGCCTCGCGAGGACTTGGATTCCAGAATGTGTATATAAACTGCTCTATGGCAGAATGAAAGGGTGGCTAGTCAGTTTTGGCTTGTCTCAGTTGGTAGTTAATTAGTTTTAGTTTCTCTTCTTTTGTTTTGCTTCTGTAATGGAGAACTAGTCTCCTAGATTAGTCTACTGTATGAGAATTCTATATACTTGAGGTTTTGTAAATCCCTATTGTAATTGCTTTACCCTTTTCAATACCATATTACACATTTCTGTTTGTTATTTCAGGAGTGTGTAGTATTGTATTGATTTGTTTCAGTGATGTTATTTTCCTATACTTAATTGCGTTTGTTATTTCGCGTGTGTTCATTCATGTTCGTTTGTTCATGAGAGCTTAACCCCGTTTGTTATTTCGGGAATAGGAACTTGCATCCATAGTACCAATTACGTTGTTAGTTGTTACTGTAACTGAAAGGGGATTAGAATCTGCTTAGGGTTTGGGATTACAATAACCAAGGATAGTTGGGATTTCTTGACAGTAGATTAATCGTTGTTTGATAATTGATAATCTCTTTTCTTACTCTGTTTTTATTTTGTTTCCTTTATTTTATTTTAATCTCAAAACCCCCAGTTCTAACTTTTTCTAACTTTTTCTGTTAATAATAACAACACTAAAGAGTCCTTGAGAGACGATCCGAGTTGTCGCACTATACTGCATTATTTTATAATCGCTCGTTCTTTTTGGCGCGTGGCGACAGCGCGACCAAAAATTGGCGCCGTTGCCCGGGACTCTGGTTTGTTGTTATTAGCAGAAAATAATTTTTGAAAAAAAAAAAAACTTTTGAAAAAAAAAAAAAAATTTTTTTTTTTTTTTGCTTTGCTAGTTAGTTTTGTCTGCTTTGTCTGGTCTGTAAATTTTATTTTCCCCCATGGATAATTACATGTATGAATATTTACATAATGTTTATTATGAACCACCACCTTGCATGTATTATCCTAATTTTAGTGAGCCACCACCATACTATCCTAGCCAAGTGACCACCTCTGCACCTTCCGAACCTTCACAGAGCACCTTGGATGAGATTGCTTCAATGCTACAACAAATGGAAGAGAACAATCAACGAATGGCATACAATCTTGAATTTCAACAGAAGATGGAGGCTGAATACCAGAGGGACCAAGCTGAATCTCAGAAGTTGTGGGCTATAATTGATCAAGTTACCGCCAACTCAGCTGCAATGCTAACTCCACAGCCCATTGAGGAACATACAGATTCTAAAGTGGTTATTTTTGAAAATATTTCTGATGATTTTGATAATGTTTCTGTTGATGATGAATTATGTGTTGAATCCCCTGATCCTAATGCTTGTTATTGTGATGGAACTGCTTTGTGTGTAGAATGTTTTACAGGTTTATACCTTTCAGGAAAAATAGAAAATGCAGATCGTTTTGTAGGTTTATTTCTTTCAGGAAACTTAGATCAGGAGGATCAGGAGAACATTTGCTCCACCGTGCTTAAGGATAAAGAAGGACCTTTGGGAGTAGATGATTCAAGTAAAACAATTGAATGTGTTGAGAGTAATGGGGTGGATGAATTGATTGAAGAATTCCCAGACATTCTAACTTTTTCTGATTCATTTTCTTGTAATATATGTACTAACTCTAACCTTTGTGTGGTGTGTGCTGAAATTTCTGCGTGTATAGCAGGTGAAAAATTTGTTAGTGCAGTGGATGAAAACCTTGCAGAAGTTGAAGCAGCACCAGTAACCGTTTCTAACTGTTTACCACTTCCCCCTGTGGAACCAAAAGTTCTGGACTTTGCACCTCTGGATTCTGCACCATGGCCGGTCCAAGAGGTTGAGCCCCGATTCTATTGGGGAGACTTTGTTGAGAAAGAGGTCATCTGTGACCCGAGAGGTAGTGAGAAGTCCGCCGCACTCGGCGAAGTTATTATAATTGTCAAGTGCTCACCTCCGCATCGAAGCTGCAAGTTAGGGAGGCTTGGAATGCATTTCAGTCCTTTGGCTACCATTTGGGCCTTATGCTACAAGCTATGGGATCCTGGTGGAACCGCCCTTCAATGAGTTTTTCTTACCCTTGCTTCTTTTTAATTTTCTTTTCTTTACTTTGTTTCTGTTTTGTTTTTAATAAAAGCTCCTGAATAATTTGAGAAGCTCAGGAGTTGTGTTGGTGTCTTGATTATGGCAAGTTTGATGGATTTTATTAATTTTTGCATAGATGGATTGCATAATAGTGTTGACTGTTTTTCCCCTAGGATATGAAATTTTTGAAAATATGATCCCCATGTGATTGAAAACTGAACTTTGGGATTTTGTTATGATGGCATGATTTATGATAAGTTTGGGGTGATAGGAAGCACACACTAGGGATAGAATCTCAGTTAAACAATTTGCATGAATGTCCAGGTGAGGTTTTGAGCCTCCAACATGTTTTAAACTGTGTGAAAATCACTTTTGATTGCACTTTCCTGAATTTGATTGAATCTCTTTTTGGTTTGCATGATTATATGTTTGCTTCAAATGATTTAGGCATTTTCTTTGTAAATAGCTACTTGGCCTAAAATAACCATTCCTAATGCATGTTCCCTAGTAAGCCCCATTGAGCCTATTAGCCTATTGCTTCTTGACAACCTAATGTTATAAGCCCAAAAATCTGGAAAACCATGTTAGCCCGATCTTAGGATTAGGAGAGCATGTAATCTTAGAATGGGTGCAAGAAATTAAGTTTGGGGTGGCTACCAGGTGCAATGTGCTGTTTGGGATTGAAAAAAAAAAGAAGAGAGAACAAGAAAAAGAAAAAAAAAAGTGTAAAAATTAAAAAAAAAAAAAAAGAAAAACTGAAAAAAAATAAAAGTGCAAAAATTTCAAAAAGACTGTTTGAATAAAAAGGTTGTAGCCACCCAGAAGCATAAAGAAAAAAAATTAAGAAAGGAACTTGAGTGAATTTCAAAGTGTAAATAATGTTCATGCTCTCTTAGTTCCTAGGGTCTTCAGCCTAGTTCCTTTGTATATCCTACCCTTAGCCAGGCCCCATTACAACCCATAAAAGACCTGTTGATGTTGCTTACATGTTTTCTGTGGGAATCATTTTGAGATGAAAATCAAATTCAAGGGAAGTGTTCTTAAAAGTGAAACTGAGTGAAATGTTGATAACCTGACACAAACTGAGCGATTGAGTGAAACATAAAATCTCCCTTGTGAGGAAGGCAGTTGTTTGATTTTGGTGATCTCCCTCTTATGTGTAACTTGGATCCCCTGCTTAGATTAATGATTGTTTGAATAATTAATTTCTCAACTGTTTAGAATAAATGATTTTGGGGATTGTTTTGCTTGTAAGGGGGAAACATTGAAAGAAAAATTCTTTGAAAAATTGCTTGAAATCTGTGTGAAAGTTAATTGAACTCTTAAGCTTGCCATGTTTTGCCAGGTCTTGAGTCTTTTTAAGTTTTTGAGTGTAGTTTGCTTGAGGACAAGCAAAGTTTAAGTTTGGGGTATTTTGATGAGCCTCTGTTTGACTGGTTTTATAACTAGTCAAGACCCTGGCTTTGTGCTTATTTTATATCATTTTCACCCAAATTAGACTTTATTGTCCTTAAGTAGTATTTTGAGTCTGTAAATTATTTTTAAGTTAATTTAGTTGATTTAGAGTGAATAAAGTATTTACTTTTATTTTCTATTTTCAGGTAAATAAAAAGGAATAATTCTGGAGTTTCTCGCCCCGCAAGAAGACTGTTCGCCTCGCGACCCCGAAGCTGACTGTTCCAAGAAAATGCAAGGTCTTTGGTTCGCCCCGCGAAGAAATGGCTCGCCTCGCGAGTCATCCAACCATGAAAAATCAGAGACGATCACGGCTTGCCCGTGTGGAAGGTCACGGGCGTTGCAGTTTGGGAATTTGAAGCGTTCGCCTCGCGAAGCTATGCTCGCCTTGCGAGAAGACAAAGAGTTGCAGACCTTTCATGTTATTCGCCTCGCGAGCAGTGCTTCGCCTCGCGAGGACTTGGATTCCAAAATGTGTATATAAACTGCTCTATGGCAGAATGAAAGGGTGGCTAGTCAGTTTTGGCTTGTCTCAGTTGGTAGTTAATTAGTTTTAGTTTCTCTTCTTTTGTTTTGCTTCTGTAATGGAGAACTAGTCTCCTAGATTAGTCTACTGTATGAGAATTCTATATACTTGAGGTTTTGTAAATCCCTATTGTAATTGCTTTTCCCTTTTCAATACCATATTACACATTTCTGTTTGTTATTTCAGGAGTGTGTAGTATTGTATTGATTTGTTTCAGTGATGTTATTTTCCTATACTTAATCGCGTTTGTTATTTCGCGTGTGTTCATTCATGTTCGTTTGTTCATGAGAGCTTAACCCCGTTTGTTATTTCGGGAATAGGAACTTGTATCCATAGTAGCAATTACGTTGTTAGTTGTTACTGTAACTGAAAGGGGATTAGAATCTGCTTAGGGCTTGGGATTACAATAACCAAGGATAGTTGGGATTTCTTGACAGTAGATTAATCGTTGTTTGATAATTGATAATCTCTTTTCTTACTCTGTTTTTATTTTGTTTCCTTTATTTTATTTTAATCTCAAAACCCCCAGTTCTAACTTTTTCTAACTTTTTCTGTTAATAATAACAACACTAAAGAGTCCTTGAGAGACGATCCGAGTTGTCGCACTATACTGCATTATTTTATAATCGCTCGTTCTTTTTGGCGCGTGGCGACAGCGCGACCAACGGGTAAGGCGGTTTTGTGGTGTTGTTGTGCAGGAATTAAGGATTAAAATGCTCAAGATTAACCATGATGGAGCTTGCATGAAGGTGGGGCTTGAAAAGTAAAGAAAATGAGCCAAACAGAGTCCATCACAGCCTAGCCGTGATAGCCATCACGACCGTGATCGAGTAGAGCTGAAAAGAAAGAATGGAAAAGTCAGAACTGATCACGGCCAGGCCGTGATGCCCATCACAGCCGTGACATGTCAGCTGAACCAGACCCACACAGGCAGAACTGATCACGGCTAGGCCGTGATGGCGATCACGGCCGTGACAGACCAATCAGTGAAGCAACCTCAAGGCAGAATCCGTCACGGCCGTGACGCGTGATATATGGATCTTTAGAAACTGATTTGATCTGAAATTGTGATTGCTTGGGATCCAAGTCATCCTAATCTATAAATAGAGCACTTAGGCTCGAAAATAGGGGACTCTTTGGAGACTTTTTGGGCTGCTATACTTAGGCAAAATTAGGATTCTCTTCTCCTTCTTCTTCTTCTCTTCTCTTAGGTTTTATTTAATGTTTATGTTAATCAAGCTTGTCATCATCATGACAATGCTTGAGTAGTAGCTTTATTTCTAGGGATTGGGGCTATGCCCAAGATCTGTTTTATGTTATGAATTGATGTTTTACCTTTGTTAATTTCAATTTTGCTTTAGATCTGATTTCTATTGTTTTAATTACTCGTAAATTCGGTGGCCACTTATTTGTGTGTCGTAGATACTCTAAGGAGGAACCTAGCGGTGAACTTAGGTATCGGATCTATAGAATCAGACTTAGGACTTAAATCACGAGAGTTAGAAGCGGTCCTTCGAGAGTCAACGAATTATCACAAAGCGTAAAGGGTTCAATCTAAATTCAACTACCACAAGAGTAGGGGTTGGTTTAATAGGGCACGGTTTTTGTAACCCGAGAGGGAGTATTAACTTATTTAGGATAAATTCGCCTTTAAAGCAATTTTGATAATTAACAAGGGTAGTCAATTTAGTAACATGAACAATATTTTTGGTAATCCAATTCCTAGGAATCTCTTTAGATCTGAAAAACCCTAAACTGATCTACTTTCCTATTTTGTTTAATTGCAATTTTAAATTTGATTGTTACTTGATTCTTATTTCAAAAATCAAATCTTTTCCAAATCCCTTTTATATAGTCCAGTTTTATCGATTTAGTAATTAGTTGTGATTTGAGATCACGGTCTCTGTGGGATCAATCTTTTTATTACTTGGCGACGAATCCGGTACACTTGCCGGAATCCATTCACACGCTATCAAGTTTTTTGCGCCGTTGCCGGGGACTGTGCTTTCTTGAATTTCAATTTAATGATTTTTTTGGACTTTTTCTTTTTATTTAATTTTCATATTTTTTTAAAAAATTATCTCATTTTCTTCTTCTTTTTAGTATTTGTCTCTCTCTTATAGGTTTTTTTCTCTTTTATGCAAAGATCCCTAAGTCTTGGAAGCCTTATTGAGGTTGACCCCAAAATCGAAAGGACCTTTCATAGACGTAGGAGACTACAAAGAGAGAGGGAGAGGTTGATTCCCATTCCGCTCATGACGAATCTACCGGATACAAAACCGCTGAAGGACTACGTAGCCCCAAATGCGAGGGGTTTGCGAACTGGGATTGTTAGGCCAGAAATCGAGGCGGAGAACTACACCATACCGCCTATGCTAATTAGCATGATTAGGCGACATCAATTCGGAGGATTGCCCTCGGAGGACCCGACCGATCATGTGGAGACATTCCTGGAGTTCACCAATGCAATTAGGATTCATGGTGCCCCGATTGATGCTATACGCTTGAGGTTGTTCCCCTTCTCTCTTACTGGGAAGGCAAAAGCTTGGCTGAAGCAATTGCCCGCTAATACCTTGTCGACTTGGGATCAACTGGAGCAGGCATTCTTGGAGAAATTTTCCCTCCATCCAAGACGGCTTACCTACGAACCCAGATCACCGGCTTCTTCCAAAAGGACGGAGAATGCTTATTCGAAGCTTGGGATCGCTACAAGGGACTGCTAGAGTCTTGCCCACATCATGGACTCGAGAGGTGGTTGTTAGTGCATACCTTCTATAACGGATTGGATTACTCTTCGAAGGTGTCACTTGACTCCGCAGCTGGTGGTGCCTTTATGAATAGACCTCTGACTGAGGCATTCAATATCATTGAAAACGTAGCCACCAACTACCACCAATGGGGTTCGGAAAGAGGTAATAACCCGAAAAACCTTTCGGGGGGTAAGTTTGAAATGAATAGCACTGATCTTATTATGTGTAAATTTGACTCATTGAATAAACGGTTTGATCAGCTTGAAAAAGCTAATGTGAGTTCAATAGGTACTACTAACATTGTTTGTGAGATTTGTGGGATGCAGGGACATGACATAATGGGGTGCCCACAAGGTATTGCTGCTGGATCCGGTGCTTCGGGGGAACAAGTGAACTCTTGTGACAACTTCTATGACACGAACCCGAAGTTGCCAAACTATGTTCCCCCAAATTCTTACAATCAAGGAAGGAAGAACAGCCCTTACCTCTCCTACGGGAACTAAAACAACACCTTGAACCACGAACTCCAGGAAGGCCAAGGTAATAGGAAACCCGCATCGGGGTATCCTCAGGTACAACAGTCTAGACTCGAATTTCTTCTGAAAAATTTTGTTGAAACTCAAACAAAACAAAATGAAGAGTTTAGGCAACAAGGTAGGGCAGTCAATGAGGCAATAAAAGAGTTAGCATCTAAGGTAGATAACTTAGCCATCCATAATAAGATGTTAGAAACTCAGATTGCCCAACAAGCTAGTACATATACCAGAACTAAGGGTACGTTTCCAGGACAACCCGAAGTTAATCCCAATGAGCACTGTAATTCTATATACTTAAGGGATGATAAGCTTGGGGTAGTTGAGAAGGATGTGGAATGTTACCAACCCCCAATATCTTTCCCACAAAGGTTGGTCAAGAAAAAGCAAGTAGAAATAGAAACTAAGAGATGCCACGATAAAAACTAATATGCCTCCTAAACTAAAAGACCCATGAAGTTTCTCTATTGCTTGCTCAATTAGAGAAGTGAAAATAGACCAAGCCTTATGTGACTTAGGGGCAAGTACGAGTTTGATACCGCTTACTATCTTTGAGAGGATTGGAACCAAGAAATTGAGTCCATCCCAATTCTCTTTACAATTTGCGGATGGCTTAACTAAAACTCCTCTAGGCATACTAGAGAATGTTCCCATAAAGGTAGGGAAATTTTTCATTCCTACCGATTTCATGGTGTTGGATATGAACGGGAATTCTAAATTCCCTATCATTCTTGGAAGGCCATTCTTGGCCACAGCTGGAGCAATAATAGATGTTAAGAATGGCAAGCTCTCTCTGAATGTAGAGGAAGGTAGGGTGGATTTTGATTTGACTAACTCATATGACAACCCTCCTTTTGAGACTCATGTGTGCAGGATCGAGATAATGCCTCCAGAGGTGAAGGAAGAGCCTAATATGGAAGTAACTCCAAAGCTTTGCATGACGAATGATGCACCAAATGGTGATGAAGTTGGAGTTGCTCATCATGTGGAGTTAAAACTTCCGTCGGAAGGAAGTAAGGCCATGAAACTCAGAGTGAAAAGAACAAAGCGAAAGCGCAATTGGCCATACAACAAAATAGACTCTTTGAAGGACTTCCATGGAAGAGAAGTGTTCTTGCACTTCCAAGCCCAGTCGATCCCGGTTGATTGAAGGGAGTATGGTCAAGCTTAAGACCGTAAATAAGCGCTTCTTGAGAGGCAACCCAAGTTTCCTTTCCCTTTTCCATTTTTTTTTGAAATTTTTTTTTGAATAATTTGAGAAGATTAGGAGAAGAAAGATCACTAATTGAATGTTTTGCCAAAGTATTTTCAGGTTATGAAAGCAGTAAGAGCAAAAAGGCAAGGAAAAATAAAGTCAGGAGTCATCACGCCCAGGCCGTGATGGTGGTCATGGTCGTGATTAGCTAACCAAAGAATATCAGAAAGGATCACGGCCCAGCCGTGATACCCATCACGGGCGTGATGAGAAGGACCCTGAAGATCAGAATGTATCACGGTCTAGCCGTGATGGAATTCACGGCCGTGACAGGCAAGCTCCTATAGACCAGAATTGATCACGGCCTAGCCATGATGAGCATCACGGCCGTGACACATTTTCCTGCATCTCTTTGACTGGCATGTGAGCCAGCACCCTCTACCACCTCGGTGAGTTGTTCCATTTTCTCCTCTCTCCGACTTGATTATTTACGTTGGGGATAATGTAAGTTTTTAAGCTTGGGGTAGGGGTATTTTTGCAATTTTTTGCATTTTTACATTTTTCATGTTGCATTCATATAGGCATAGTTTTGCATAATCACATTATTAGATTACCCCATTTCTTAGAGTATGCATCCAATTGTGAGAACTTGGTGCCAAATAAATTGAGATATTGAATTTTTGAACCCAATTTTTGTATTCTTGTGATAGGCTAAAAATAAAAAAGCTTGAGATAACCTTTTGATAGTTGATAATTAGCATGTGGTTCCTTGGATTTGAATTTCTCATTGATTATTAAACTACTAAATGTGAGATTTTTGAGCCTAAAAGGGGTACTCACTAAATCTACCCCATTCTTTGTGATTGAGTGTTTTATTCCTTTTGGATTGTATTCTCTAGAACTTGACTTGAAACCGTTTTGAAACTTAAAAATTTTTGAAAATATATTTGAAAATGATTGAGGCACTAGGTATTTTTCTGGCCTTCTGAGCTTTGACTGATTAAATGCTACCCCTTAGTTGCCCAATTTTGAGCCTAAAAGAATAAAATACTTTTCTTGGTACCTTGATCTATTTTAATGAATGATGCTTGGTATGACACCTTTTAAAGTATTGCAAAAGGGCAAAAAGGTAGTTTGAAGAATAACTTGTGGGATAAAAAGTTAAAAAAAAAAATATATTTCTCTTAAGTAGAAAATCTCCCCTTCTCCAAACAAATAAAAAGAAAAAAAAATAAAGGAGAAGGGGATGAGAAAAAGAAAGTGAGAAATAAATAAATAAATAAAAGGGAAGAAAGCTGGAAAAGTGAACTAAAGCCCAAAAAGGTAATTTTAGAAGGTTGTCATGCTTTGCAATGTTTGATATTTTGTTTAGCCTTCGTGAATTTTCCTTTTATTGATTTCCCTAGCTAACAATTAATCACACGGCCCCATTACAACCAAAATAAAAGACCTCTTGATTCTTATGTGTTTTCATTAATAAAGTAGAGATTTGGTTAATAGTCAAGCTTATGGAAGAATACCTTCCTTGAAGAAATTGAGCGAATTGTCATATACCCTTAAACACTTGAGTGAGGTGAGAAGAGTGCCCGAATCAGTGAGAGATATGAATCTAGAAAACCTAAGCTTCTAATTGGACTTAAAATTGATTGTCTCTTGTTTTCTTATTTGAATACGCCTGTCACTTGGATTAGTTACTCGGGTACTTGGTTCACTATCCATGCTCTGATTGTTTATCTTGTCTGGCCTTAGTGATTACTTGAGGACAAGCAAAGTCTTAAGCTTGGGGTAGTTTGATGAGTGTGATTTCACCTCATATTTCATTGACATTTTGCATGCATTTTCATATAGTTTAGGCATTTCTAATTTGATTTTTTGTTAGTTTTTACCTTGGAACGGGTAAGGCGGTTTTGTGGTGTTGTTGTGCAGGAATTAAGGATTAGAATGCTCTAGATTAACCATGATGGAGCTTGCATGAAGGTGGGGCTTGAAAAGTAAAGAAAATGAGTCAAACAGAGCCCATCACGGCCTAGCCGTGATATCCATCACGGCAGTGATCGAGTAGAGCTGAAAAGAAAGAATGGAATAGTCAGAACTGATCACGGCCAGGCCGTGATGGGCATCACGGCCGTGACATGTCAGCTGAACCAGACCCTCACAGGCAGAACTGATCACGGCTAGGCCGTGATGGTGGTCACGGCCGTGACAGACCAATCAGTGAAGCAACCTCAAGGCAGAATCCGTCACGGCCTTGTCGTGATAGCCATCACGGCCGTGACGCGTGATATATGGATCTTTAGAAACTGATTTGATATGAAATTGTGATTGCTTGGGATCCAAGTCATCCTAATCTATAAATAGAGCACTTAGGCTCGAAAATAGGGGACTCTTTGGAGACATTTTGGGCTGCTACGCTTAGGCAAAATTAGGATTCTCTTCTCCTTCTTCTTCTCTTCTCTTAGGTTTTATTTTATGTTTATGTTAATTAAGCTTGTCATCACCATGACAATGCTTGAGTAGTAGCTTTATTTTTAGGGATTGAGGCTATGCCCAAGATCTGTTTTATGTTATGAATTGATGTTTTACCTTTGTTAATTTCAATTTTGCTTTAGATCTGATTTCTATTGTTTTAATTACTCGTAAATTCGGTGGCCACTTATTTGTGTGTCGTAGATACTCTAAGGAGGAACCTAGCGGTGAACTTAGGTATGACTTAGGACTTAAATCACGAGAGTTAGAAGCGGTCCTTCGAGGATCAACGAATTGTCACAAAGCGTAAAGGGTTCAATCTAAATTCAACTACCACAAGAGTAGGGGTTGGTTTAATTGGGCACGATTTTTGTAACCCGAGATGGAGCATTAACTTATTTATGATAAATTCGCCTTCAAAGCAATTTTGATAATTAACAAGGGTAGTCAATTTAGTAACATGAACAATCTTTTTGTTAACCCAATTCCTAGGAATCTCTTTAGATCTGAAAAACCCCTAAACTGATTTACTTTCCTATTTTGTTTAATTGCAATTTTAAATTTGATTGTTACTTGATTCTTATTTCAAAAATCAAATCTTTTCCAAATCCCTTTTATATAGTCCAGTTTTATCGATTTAGTAATTAGTTGTGATTTGAGATCACGATCTCTGTGGGATCGATCTTTTTATTACTTGGCGACGAATCCGGTACACTTACCGGAATCCATTCACACGCTATCACTATTCACAACTCTTAGACAACTTTAATTTTTATATAGGAATTATAATTTTGTTTGGAAGCATTCATCATTACCTGAGACGTGAATAGTTAGTACTACACTAAAATTATCTATGCAAAGATCAATAATATTCTGTTGTGAAGGGGGACTATTTCCTATTCTTGCTTCATAAAGTCAAACTTGCCATAGCCACGATTACCTAAAAAAAATCTTAAAATAAAGCTAATCAGTTTCATATTTTTTTTATAGTCAAGTGCTCCTTGCCTCCTTGCTTGATCAAGTCATTGAACTACAGCTGGTTAGAGCTCCATTCTGGATTCAAGGCAATATTCACACAAACATACCATGCTGATACAATAATAAAGAGAAATTGTAAAATTAATACATAATTCACTCTAGAATCCAAGTACATCAACATGCTTATATAACCATACCTAGGCCATGCGGCTCAAAATTTAAAAGGATTCACATTATGTATAAAATATCTTGTGACCCCCCATTGATTGATACAAATGAACAAAAGCTACTCTTAACTAATATATCTCCCTATGCAAAATACTCTTTGCTAAGTTTAGGGTCTAGTTTCACGGTCTTCTCACCGGGCTTTCACCCAGCAACGCAAAATTCATCTAGGTTCTCCTGCACACACTGCAAGACCTGCAAGAACATGTCTGGGGCAACACACTTACATGTTTGCCAATGTGCAGCACCTCAAAAGAGAGCAACTTATAAATTGGACTACAAAAGCATCAAATTTTGTCAACAGTCAATAACATATTAACAAACCACAACTATTATTCTTATAGCATAAAATTATAGATGAAAATTAGCACTATGTTGTTTAACTATGATCGACTTTAACCAAATACTACATTTTACACTGATTTGCCAAAAACTGAATTATATGTCCCTAGCTTGCGCGGTTTGTTAAGTTTGCATAATTTACCACAGCCCATGACAATTCTCAGTTTTAAAAAACTCTGGTTTCCAGCTTATTTTGCCCTCAGAAAAATGCACCCCAAAAATGACATAAGAAAAAGGGAAGGAAAAAAAAAAGAAGAGGAAAAATAAAACACGGCAGATTTCTTTCAATTTCATTTCCCACCCGCCAAGGGAATATAGAAATAAGTGTAGAAGATAATATGGATGTGACAAAAACAGTTTAGGAAGATTAAGAAATATAAAATTTAGACAATCATATGAGTGTTGCTTTGATCACTTAACTAGTAAGAGTAGCAGATAAATGTCCACAAAAGGAAGCCATGCTCCTTTTCAGATGATTTATTGGATCACTAAAGAAAGCTTTCGTGGGTTTGGAAGTATGCTTTCTTCCTGCAACAGTTCCTTTGGCTCTCTACACCCATTAAAGCAAATTTATATTATGAAGAATTATCAAAGTGTCGAATTCTAATGCTTTAAATGATTGCACCAGTTTTTCTCTGGCATGCATCAGTCCTCTGCCAATACTCAAGTGTTGAGTAACTGAAGCTCTTCATTTTTTTCCTCATATTTCTACTGAAAGCATACAGTTTATGATAACCAAAAACAAAAATGCTCAAACTTTAGTATACTTTCATAAAACATATGGAAACAGGAAAGACAATCAGGCTTAGTCATAATCCTAGCCTAATTAAAATAATAGAATGATTGCATTCAATATCTATTTGGTGCTCTAAGTGACAAATATATGTTTGGTATTCTTTCTTTAATAATCAATATATGTAGCAAAGGTATTATGAAATATATAACAGGGGATTTTACGTACATTTAATTTATCTATTTGAATAACATGATATTCTATCAATTTGAGTTAACTATGATTTTAGACTTATTCCATCTAAGAGGTGCATAGCACTTAATATTCAAAGAGTTGGTTTAAGTGACAAGATAGTCCACGAATCACGATGATATATCAATATTTGGTTTAAGAAACAAAAGACAAATAGAGTTGGCAGTTCAAATCCAAACTCAAAGTGAAAATGGCTATAACCAACATTGCGTTCATGGATAAATCTGACCTTGTAAAACTAAGTAATGGTTGGACCAAACCGAGCGTGAAAACTGAGAGGCATGTTTCATATGGTGGCTTACAGAGTGTGAGCAGAGTGTGTAACATATTTTACATTGTACATGAAGTGAATATTCAACTAACACAACCTCATTGGAATATACTAAAACCATATTAAAGGGGCATTGAATGTCTGATTGGATTTTTTTTGTGTGTGTTTTTGGTACATACATTTTCTTCTATGAATTTCAAAATGAAAATTAAAATATACAATCAAGTTCTCTAATCATTGCAGATATGTTAATTACAACAGAATCATATTTTAGGTGGATGATAACTCAATGAAGAAATTAGGAACTTTATTCCAAGCAGCCATGATATAGCATAAATGATGAAGTTCCTGAACATAAGTGTGCCAAGCATCAAACATAATGCTCTCCAATCTGGAACTTTTTTTCAATTTGAGTTAGAAAGTTCAAATAATCAATTCTAACCATAAATAAAGTACATAACCAACAGAAGTGATATCCAAGTCTAATCAGATGTTGTACTACCAAGCAAATATGTTACTGTATGTCATTATCAGATCATGTTCGCATGCTGAAGATACAATACGTTTTTACATCTAACTGTCAAAATTATCATTTGGCATATGTTATAGAAAGCCAAGTCATGCAAGTGGAAAACTAATCCTGCAAAATATATTATAGCAGCATACCAGGTTACATCAGGATTTTCATTTTCTTTGCAGAGTGATGGAACCTTCTTCCTCCTTAATTCTTATATGTCGTTTCCTTCAGGATTTTGATATATTTTAACTCCAACTTGGCCAACATAATCACTTTTCTGCGCCATAACATTCCAACAAATAGATGTCATCAACATGGTCATGGATGGAACAAAAAAGATGTTAGTGTCACTTGTATGACATTGCAATTGTTATGTAACGATGTAGAGCATGATTCAAATCTCTAGCAAGCATTGCTAGATCTGATAATGTATTTCAATATTTTCTGTTAAAAGGAAATGTGCATCTCATATCCTATTGTTAAGTACAAAATGTATGAAGCACACTACACACTCTATAGTAGCATTATGACACATTATAACCGACAAATGCTAAGCTGTCTAAACCTATGTTCTGTTTTACAAAAAGAAAAAAAGAAAAAGGAAATAGAAATAGAGACAAACACACAAAAAAATGAGAGACGAAGAAAGAGCAAACACAGTTACTACCCAGATACTCTGCCACTTTCCACCTTCTCATTTTCACTCCTATCAAGCACCACATCCAAAATCCAAAAGTGCTAATGATTAAGATTCCATAATACTATCAGCAAGTTGAAGTGAATGCACAATTTGCCAGACAGACTACATAAAGATGGAAGGAATAGCCCGGTTCTGTTTATCTGCTGTAATGGACCATCTAAGTCTAATAATTTTCTGAGTCTATTAGAGGAAAAAAATCCCTAACCGGTAAACAGTATTGTTCTGTCACCCTATGCTGAAATGCATTCAACACCAAGATTGAATTCCAAGAGTAAGGTCATAAAAAAAAATGCTTATGATAAATTGATAATTAATTGAAACACACATACAAAGAACATTGAGGGGGTCAAATCACCAAGAACTTTCAGGGGCTCAAACAGCTAACTATAAATTAATCTTGGTATTCTTTTCTCCCTCTAAAATTAAAATTACTAATACAAAAAATACATGATGATGATATTGCAGATTGGAGGTAGAGAGAGATGTTACCTGTTGGAGAAAGAATATGAAGGTAGGTTGGAAAATCCAGGTTGATCGGTGATGTTTCTCCACTGCTCTTCAAGTATCCAGCTAAACAAACATAACTGAAGTTAAACTAACGAAAGTCCGGGGTATATTACTAACCCAAAAAGAATGCAAATGCACTCTAGAGTATGTCAAAGGACCCACAGATTTCCCAAATCAGGATCACCACAAGAAAACATGACAGGAATATCTTTTCAGCAATAATTGAGCTAATTTCATTATACTTGTAATACATACCCAATGCTTCATAGACCATCAAAGTGAAAAGCATGTGCATTGGACATATATTAAATAGAGCATATAGTCATTGTTAAGCACAATACAACAATTTAGAGCATCTCTCATTGTCATCTGCATACTTTCCACTCAAAATGCATTTCATATACCACACTTTCCATTTCAAAAAACACTCAAATGACCATATCAGTTTCTCTAAAAACACAAACTTACTCTAAGTGAATAACTCCATGAATGGGATGTACTTATCAGGAGTGTGATAATTTCAAAGTGTCCAAGTAAATCCTGAAAAGTGTTGGAGATAAGCTATAGCTCATCAGACACTCACAATGCACACTAGAACAAAGAAGAATTATGGAGAGAAAGAGGATTAGAAGAGAATATCACAAATTGAAATTTTATTCACTAATATCACTTTTCACACTTACACTTCTCTACACAATTGTACACATTCACACTATGGCACTAAGTCTATTTATAGACTTACACCATCCACTATATTCACTAACTAACTCACTCTTAGTTACACATCAACTAACTAACTACAATTAACAAATTCCTAACTACAACAACTAACTCTATTTGAATTACTTCCAACACTCCCCCGTAATTCAAATATTTCACTAAATTGTATTTTTACAATGCACATTTTATATATCACTAACATACACATATATGTCCACCTGGATCCCATTGCAATCTTTTGTAGAATTGGGCTTGACCCATCAAGTCAACAAGAGCAAATAAAATTGACCCAATATGACCCTTTTCCCCATCATCTTTCAGCTTAGGACCCAATTCAATTTCTTCACTAATTTGGGCTTCACCCATGAACACATGGCCCAATTTCTGAAATTGAGCTCCCAAGGCAGAAATAAATTTCTGCTCCTCTTCCATGACTTGGGCTTGGTCCATTAGGTCACAAAGTTGACCAAAGTTTCAAAATTCCATCCATGCCCCTGCCATCATCTTCTCAACCCCCTTCACTTTCTCTTCCATCTCAGCCTCAACAATCAGCCGCTTCACCTCATCACAGAACCACATACAACCCATTCCTTCTTCCATTCGCGGTTTCCTGGTCGACTCCCATGGTGGTTCAACCAGCGATTCCGGCAGCGGTTTGATCAGACCTCCTTTCTTCGCCACGGTGGTTACCCAGTCTGCCCCTTGCGACACCTCTAGAACACGACACAGCTGCTTCTCACCGCCGAACATCCGATGAACCGCCGTGTGACTGACTTGGTCCGGTGGCTCCGTCGACACTGTGACCGAACCTGGTTCGAATCTCTCCGCCTGAACCTCCGTCGCGAGTTGCAGATCTGGTTCCACTGATTCCACTCCCTTCATTCTCTGTATGCGTCTCTTGATTTCCTGAGCACAAGCTTCGCAATGCATGTGAACTTTCAGAACAATCGTGACAATCTGAGGCTCTTCTTTCTTTTCCTCTGGCTTGGGCTTCTCTTCCTCTGCAGGAGGTTTTGGGATCGGAGAAAGAAGTTCAACTTTTCTATGACTCTTTCTCTGTACTCTCTCTAGAACCTTAAGTGGATCCGCTTTTTCTCCTTTAACTACCACCTTGTGAGACTTGCAATCCGTGATTACATCTTCAACCCCTGGGAATCCTTTGAGGGACCGACGAACCTTGCGAGCACAACCTTCACAATGCATGAACACTTTCAGCAGAATTTCTTGCGGCGGCGGAGGAGCGGTTTCGGCTTTGGATTCTTTGACATCCTTTGATTCCTCCATTTTTTTCTCTTCGACCGGTTTTTCAGCCGGCTCAGCTGCTGCTGCTTCTTCCTTTATTTCTTTCTTCGTCTCTTCTTCTGCCTTTTTGGATTCCTCTGCTTTGTTGGGTTCCTCTGGTTTCTTTTCTTCCTTTCCCATTTGTGTTACTGTCTGAGTTGGGATTACTCGGAAAGACTCTGCTGCTGTTAGTGCCTCTGTTCTTTCTTTCTTGTCACACTTTCTTTCATCACCTCCATAGACTTTGTGCAAGATATCCCAGGCTTCTTTAGCATTTTTGGCTGAAGCAGTCTTCCCAAGATTCACATCATCCACACATTGATGAAGGATGATGAGAGCCTTGTAATCTCTCTTCTTTGATTCCTTGTAGGAGGCACTATCCTCCTCTTCTTGGATCCCATCCTTCACTGTTTCCAACACTTCATGGAAACCAAAGATTGCTTCCATTTTCACAACCCAATGCTCAAAGTTCTTGCTATCAAGAACAGGTAGAGGAATTGAAAAATCCTCACTCAACTCCATCTCCATGGACACACTCTCCCAAGATCGTTATAGCTTTGGATACCAATTTGTTGGAGATAAGCTATGGCTTATCACACACTCACAATGCACACTAGAACAAAGAAGAATTATGGAGAGAAAGAGGATTAGAAGAGAATATCACAAACTGAAATTTTATTCACTAATATCACTTTTCACACTTACACTTCTCTACACAATTGTACACATTCACACTATGGCACTAAGTCTGTTTATAGACTTACACCATCCACTATATTCACTAACTAACTCACTCTTAGTTACACATCAACTAACTAACTACAATTAACAAATTCCTAACTACAACAACTAACTCTATTTGAATTACTTCCAACAAAAAGGACCCTCAAAATTTGAAAACTGTGTGGCAAAAAAAAAAAAACAAGAAGAAGAAGGAACATTTTCAGCAAATAGAATATTATTTTTGTAATATCAATGTTTAGTTTCTTCAAGTTGTCATACATAATTATAATTATATCTGCTATATTTTGTGGGAGCATTTTATTTTTTTAGTCTTCCCAAGTTCCCACATATTCAAATTCCAAAATTTTTGCAAGTAATACTCAATTTCTAAACAAATCAATTTTCAAATAACCATTATAGAAGGTTTTAAGACTCATTACAGAATCGTTAGTGAGGCTACCTTTAAATAAGCTAAAAGAAAAAAAAATGGAAGTTAGGAGGGATTGCTTTTGCCTGACAACATTTCAATGCTAATGCCCTAGCCTAATGTCAAAGGGTTATTGACCTATCAAGGGTGTGTGGTGTAAAATAATGCTCTATAGATTAGAATGTGATATTCCTAGATTTTTCTGCACTGGTTGATGATAGCCAAGCCACCTTGAAGACAGTTTTGCATATATAATGACATAGAAACTGTTTTTGCTATGATTCTAGAAGTAAATATCTCTAGTAGAAGGGCTGGCACAAGACCATGACCAAGAGAGAAGAATAGGACATAACTGGTTAAAATACATAGATCCTAGGGTCAACAGAAATGAAAGCTTAGATAATACAAAGAACTTATAGGTTCATTGAAGTTTAAGTCTTTCAGGGAATGGAATCAGTATTAGTGACAACATTAAATGGCTTTCAGAACAGTCCCAAGGACTCTGAGGTGTACACTTGGTCTGGATTCATGGTGGTATTACCAGCAGATGGCAAGACACATTTTTTAAAACATAAGGGATTGGTCAGGAGAAAAACTCTGAAACAGTAATTTGGTTCTTAACCTGCTGGTCAATTTGGCTTTTGAGAAATGGTTTTAATTTTAAACAGGAAAAGTTTGATCTAATCCATATTCTAGGCATGATCAAGGTAAGAGAGCATGGAATTGGTTCCAACACAGAGGGAGAGGTAGCAGCTACTGTTTTTCTGATTGGAATATCTCACCTATAGAATGTATGAAATCATGTGTTTAAATTCTGGTACCAGGACTGTTGGTATGCTGGTCATTGAATGCTGGAAATTTTTTTGCCTAAATTCAAGAGTATCAACACTTTCCATGATGGAATTAAATGCAGACCAGCAACTGGACTATTTTGGGATCTTATCACATCAACAAGAACCTCTATTGTATTTCCTTCTCGATCAAGGAATCAAGTCTTTTAGGGGTCCATATATTTTTTTAGTTATTTCAACGGGAGTAAGCTATTGTAAAAGAAATACTCCAACATTTTACAGGTATTTTACTTGCATCTTGCCTATAATGTTTTATGCTTTTTTGTACGTGGGTTAGAATACCCCTTGTACTCACGTCAATATACTATTCAGATTACCACTGGCCGGCAAACTAAAAGTATTAGAAGTAAAAAATTAAAAGGCTCTTTAAATCACTTGTGTTATTAGACTATGATGTGGCTCACTGAACCTATATGAGGATTGCCAATGCAAAGGTTACTACCGTGGATTTTTTTTTGTTTTTTGTTGGAGACTTCATAATATCTTTCATTTGGATAAGGCCTAAAAGGGAATTTAGAAAAAGAAAAAGAAAACCAAACTCAGATCCTCATTACAATATAGCGGCATATATTTGGATGAAGTATAATAGTGTGAAGAATTTCTTGTACCTAACTGGAACAAATCAGTCATCCAGTAAAAAAAACTAATGAATCATTTCAATCATTTATCACAGTAACAAAAAGATAGTGTATCCCCCATGTAACGTTGTCATAGAATGAGTACATAACTGCCAGACAGATTCCATAAAGATGGAAGGAATAGCCCGGTTCTATTTGTCTGCTGTAATGGACCATCTAAGTCTAATAATTTTGAGTCTATCAAAGGAGGTCTTATATTTGAATTACATGTTAATGTGTTGCATCAACGTGATAACGAATGTATTAATCGTTATTTTGAAATATTATTATGTTTATTATGATTAATAAAATTACTATCATAGTTTGAATTGTATCCTTAATCAAGTTCATTATTTTATCGAAATTGATGATCCTATATTATTTTGAATTGGCACCTTACTATGATTAATATGTTTTCAAAATAATTAATATGACCATTTCAAATTGCTTAACTTAATTATTCTTTCCTTCAAAAAAAAAAAAACTTATTTATTCTGCGTCCATTTTCTAATTATTGATTCCATACTTGCTTGCTAACATGATTCTTCACCATGTTGTTTATACTGATTGATTGCCTGCCTGCTATATTCATTTTTTTTCTATTTTAATTACATGCAATGGTTTGGTAATAGAAATTAGCAAATATGAGTAATAACAAATATGAGAAATGTTGATTACTTGTTTTCTGCTATTGGTCATTAATAACATGATTTTATGCTACTTGCTTATGATTTTCAATTGTGCGTCTCAGTTTAAGAATGATACATATTATGAGTTTTTATTATTTTTACTTCTCGTCGCGGGTTTTTCAGGACATGGCTGATTTGGTTGATTTAAATTGCACAAATCATTATCAAGCACTTGTTGATAATCTTCTAAATATTGCCCTCTCTTTACATTAATGTGGATTGATCATTAGGGTTTTTTTTTTTACAGAACCATTAGGGATTTTAATTTACATGAAAGTCAATAGTTTTTTTTTTTTTTGAGAAAATGAAAGTCAATAGTTTTATATTTTAGACAATTGATGATTCTAATCATTATTTTGAATATAAATCAATTTAAAAATTGGATTTAATTGATATAAATCAATTTTTTATACTGTCAACCAATCAGAAATTGATAAATCATTAAAAATCTTTGACTCTTATCATAACCACCTTAAAAGTCATTCAAACCATGATTTCTGGTTGGTTGACATTGTTAAAAACTTTACACAGACAGTGTACAACAATTAAACTCTTAAAAATTACATATTAATGATACCTTTATTACATATTGTTATAATTAATAATCATTAATATAATTGATTACATCAATGAAATTCTTTTTAAATTGTAGATAAATGCAGAATCAATCAAATCAATCAAAGCTGAAAATTGTTATTTAACAATACATTTAAACAAATAAGTTCGAAATTATTATTGATAGAATTAAAATAAATTTGCTTTTAGAATTTTTATTATTACTATTAACTACTATTAATCACAGTATTCAAATAACTTCTTGAATTCAATTTGAATTATCAGAATCATTATATAATCACGATAATCAAATTATTATTAATTATGCTAATTTTGATTTTGGTATTCTAATAATTATTGGTAATCAGAATTGTATTCAAATATAAACAATGACTATCAAATACAATATTAATTAAAATTATATATAAAAAATAAATGTAATCAAAGCATCAAGGCAAAATAGTTTTTAAGTGTTGACATTTAGATTTTGAATTTATGAGAGCGTATTTTGGCAGTGGAAGTTTCATAATTTGATCAAAATTGTAAACAATTAATTCTGATATAATAACTATTTATTTTAAGAATCTTTTAATCAACATATTGAGTTTATAGATTGGTTAGCTTTCTCTGAAATGAGCTTCTCTCATGGCTTTCTTCTCAGATTGCCCGTGGGAATTTCTTTTCCCTGATCTTCCCTCAAGTCATAAGGTTGCCTCGATAGCTGATCATCATCAGGATCTGAATGCTTCTCAGAGTGATGATAAAGATACATCAAAAATTGTTCTGGAAAGTGCTCCAGTTAAGCCATCTTTTGCACAGGTGGTGAACAACTCCATGGATATCTCCTTGTCTCAGCTGCCAATGCCAAGGATGAAGGGTGATTCAATTTCAATAAGAATTTCTGAGGAGGAGTACAAGATTGGCCTTGAGAGTGCCAAGAATTGTCTCCGTGGTCGACTGTTGATGGTGAAAGGTAATCAACCCATCAAGGCCAATGATTTGCGTGCCAAACTATCCCTGCTTTGGAAGCCTGAGGCATATTGGCGAATGAAACCTTTGGGCAAAGGATATTTTGAGTTTTACTTCTCATCTCAAAATGACTTGAGAAGGGTTTGGTCTTCCGGTTCTTGGAATGTTAATCCTGGAACCCTAAGGCTATCAAGATGGATTTCGGATTTTAATCGGAATACACAAAAACAGTCTCAGGTTCAGTGTTAGGTTAGGATTTTTAATCTGCCAATGGAGTATTGGAGACCAAGGATATTGTTTGAGATAGCTAATGGTATTGGTACTCCAATTGCTCTAGATGAGGCTACAAGATTGCGGTCTTTGGGTCATTTTGCAAGAATCTTGGTAGAGATTTGTGACACCCGGGACTGACGAGGGCGGGGAGTGGTCGTCGGTGCAAGAAAGCACAGACAAGGAGCGGTTCCTGGTAGGATTCTAGGCGGAGGGATACATGAATCGATTACACACGAGAATGAGAGGGATCCTGAGACTGTGTAGGTATGGGACTGCACAGTTGAGGAAGGCTTATATGAATTGATTGATACTACTTATACCAACAAGATTCATCTTCTTTTCGAGAGCCCATCGCTTAAGAACTCCACTGTTAAGCGTGCATGACTGGGAGCAATTCTGGGATGGGTGACCTCCTGGGAAGTTTTCCCGGGAAGCGTGTGAGTGAGGACAAACCATGATGGTTTGTGGGGACAGTCCGTGGGGACAGTCGTCAACCCATAAAGCAGACAGGGATGTTACAAGATTGATCTCAAGAAGAAAGATCCTTATGAGATTATGGTGGAGAGAGAAGATTATGCTTTCTATGTTGAGTTGGATTATGAAAATTTACCTGCTTAAGCCGCCAAGAAAAGTCTATATGCCCTTGCAAATTTGAGTCAACTTGGTGCAGACAATGCGAGTGTTGAGAATCAGAGGGTGGATGGTGCTGGGCATAGTTCTTCTCCTCACAAGGAAGGTCATGTGGATGGTGCTGATCGAAGTCCTCCTCATGAGAAGGGTGATTTAGTGTTTGATAAGGAAGGTGATATAAGTCCTGCTATTGGCCTCCCACATTTTGATATTGTTCCTAATAGAGGGGATAGGGTCTTTGAGATTCCAAGGGAAACAAATGTTGAGGGTGACTTTCTTGAGATTCATCTGGTTCAAGTTGGTTCTATTCAAAATTGTGAGGATGATAATGAATTAATAGAGACTGTATATGATGTGTCTCAACCAAATTTGAATAACATTTCTGAATCTGAAGATATGCCATCTTTGGTTGAAGATTCAATTTCTAATCATCATACTCAGATTGGTCCTGACTCCTTGGAGGGTAATGTGCATTCTAATTATTCAATTTCTCCAGAATTTGTCTGAGACAATGCCAGAGAATGTTAGAAATGATTTGAAAATTGTTTCAAAATATTGGGCTGATGAGGACACTGAGGATGCTGAAGCCGGTCCCTCTCCCAAAGGAATTAGAGCTCAAGATGGTAAGGAATCTAAGTATACTACTTTGGTTTCCAAATCACAAAAGAAAAAGCAGAAACAGAAAAAGAAGAAAGAGGCTGTCAAAGCTGAGTCATATAATACCCGGTCAAGGGTTGATCCAGGTAATATTGTTCCATGAGAGTTTTCTATTGCAATGCAAGAGGCCTAGGTAATTTAGAAACTAGGCTTATGTTGAAAAAATTATGTTTAATAAACAAACCAGATATTGTTTTGTTAGCTGAGCCTATGACTGATTTAGAGCAAATTAATATGTCTTTTTGGAGGAATATAGGTTTGAAGCCTTTTGCTTTTAATGATAGGGGAGCTAGACTTCCTAATTTATGGTGTTTGTGTGTACTGACCTTAGATCCTGATATTATTTATAGATCTGTCGAGTTTTGTGCTTTTTCTGTTGTTTATAATAGTCAAAATCTGTTTTTTACTGTTGTTTATGCATCAAACCTGTACCAATTGAGAAGAGTGCTTTGGAAAGATTTATCTAAGTTGGAAAAGAATTTTATTGGTACATGGTCATTCATTGGCGATTTTAATGTCGTTCTTGGTGCTCATGAGAAGAGGGGTAGATGTTTGCCTAAGGTCTCTTGTGATGACTTTAATAAATGGACTACTGCTGGAAAATTTACTCACATTGTTACTAGGGGTTCGCCCTTTACTTGATCCAATAACACAATAGGCAGTGAATTTACTGAGAAAAGATTAGATAGGGCCATTGTTAATGATGCGTGGCTGGCCTTTTGGAATAGTATTTCATGCTACACTTTAACAAAATGTCATTCAGATCATTATCTTATTATGATCACTCAACATGTGGGGGCTCAATCTAATCCTTCCATTTTTAAATACTTAGATATGTGATCTGAAAATCCTGATTGTCAATCAATTGTTAAGGAGGTTTGGTCTAGGCAAGTAAAGGGTTGTCCTATGGTTGTTTTAAGCAGAAGTTAAAATTGCTGAAAGCAAAGTTCAAAGTTTGGAATAAATAGGTTTTTGGGGATATGAATCAAAATGTAAATAGTGCTTTGGAGCTGGTTAATAAGGTTCAGAGCCTGATTGCTCAAAATGGATTCTAAAGGGATCTTCAAGATTAGGAAGTTCAGGCTCAGAAAGATCTGCAGATAGCTCTGTCCATTGAGGAAGCTTTCTGGAGGCAGAAGTCTAATCTGCAATGGTTTAGTTGTGGTGACAGAAATACTTAATATTTTCAAAGAATTGCCAAAATAAAAAGTTCTACAAAACAGATGTCTAAAATGAGAAATGGGGATAACATTTTGGAAATTTCAACTGATATTGAACATCATGTTTTACAGTATTATACTAGTCTTTATGCATCTGAAAACCAGTGTTTTGACACTAGTCTGATTGAGAAGTCCATCCCTTCTATTGTCTCAGTTGTAGATAATACTATGTTAACCAACACGCCTACTGTTGATGAAGTTAAAGGGGTTGTCTTTTCTTTAAGTGGCTCAAGTGCCCCAGGCCCTGATGGTTTTGGTGGATCATTCTACCAAACCTACTGGGATATTATAGAAGAGGACTTGTATAAGTTCAGGAACATACCTCACATCCTTTAAAAGGATTTCACGATTTTCAGAAGTTTTGAACCGAATAGTTCCCATACCTTGTACCTTGCATGCTTTGTTGTTTCCTAGAAGCACCACTCCACCTTCTTTGAGTTCTAGTGTCTCGAAATATTCCTTTCTTGGGCACATATGGTACGAACATCCGGAATCTATAACCCAACTCCTTTGTGTTTCTAAACTTGATGCCACCAACACCCTGGCACTCTCATAGCCATCCGAAGCAACTTCAACCTTAGCGGAGTTCCTTGATTCCTTGCCCCCCTTTTCAGGACAATCTTTCTTGAAGTGACCCGTTTTACCGAAATTGAAACACTTGAGCTTTGACTTTGAATGACTCTTTGATTTTTATCTTGACCTCTTGCTCTTTGACCCTTTCTTCTCGTTCCTCTCCCTTGAGACGTTCAAGCTCTCACCATTATTCTCCGCTTTCAACTCTTGTTGCCTTTGGAGCTCCTTTGTCCGGATTGAAGTTTGCACATCATCCAAGGAAATGGTTTGATCATTGCCATACAAAATGGCATCCTTGAAATGCTCAAAGGATTTAGGTAAAGAATTAAGTAGGAGCAATGCCTTATCCTCATCATCGAGCTTCACCTCAATGTTCTCTAGATCATCAAGAATTTTATTGAATTCCGCAAGTTGCTCCACAATGGACTTCGATTCCGTCATCTTGAAAGAATATAGAAGTTGCTTCAAGCATATCCTATTCGCTAGTGACTTTGTCATGTACATTGTTTCTAACCTTGCCCACATAGGCGCCGCTGTCTTTTCCCTTGCAACCTCTCTCAATGCCTTATCACCAAGACATAGAATGATTGCACTTCTTGCCTTCTCTATCATGTCGGTCTTCTCCCTTTGTGATAGAGTGTCCGCCATCCTTGCCTCTCCCTTGAGAGCTTCTACACATCCAAGTTGTATCAAGATTGCCTCCATCTTAACCCTCCATAACCCGAAGTCATTACTTCCGGAGAATTTCTCTATGTCATACTTTGTGTTTCCCATTGTTCAGCCTTTTGATCTTTCTTCTTCTTTCAATTTCCCACAGACGGCGCTACTTGTTGGTTCGTATGTATAAAAGAATCCAAAGAAGATCCCTGAAACAATACACAAAAGACTACACAGTACCAAGAAATAGAGTTTCACAACCTAAGCCCAATACACCTAATGTAGAAAAGAGAAAGGGAATTACCACAGCAGGTAATTCAATTACAGAAGCAAGAAAAGAGAAAGGGAAGAAGAGATAGAGAGCACACACACAGTTTAACGTCGTTCAGTCAATGTGGCCTACATCCACGGGAGAGAGCCTCCTTCACTATGAACTTTGATCAAGATTACAATAGAGATCCCTTGGGTCTTCACTCCACCATGTTCAAGATGAACAAACAAGAGAACCCAAGCCTTTCGTCTCTCTATTTTCACACAACCCTTGATCTCTCTCTAATCCTCTCTTGATTCTTCTCTCTAATCACAACAGAATAAAAGCATTACAAGATGATAGTATTCTCTAGGTTTTTCCTTCTTTTTCGCTCTGAAAAACGCACCCAAGAAACCCCCCAATCTGTTTTCGTTCGCTGCTGTAACGAACTTAAATATCAGAAACTGACGCGTCGTAATCGATTACGAGCTGTTAGTAATCGATTACCGTAATCGATTACGAGATTCTGGTAATCGATTGCCAGCTTTCTGTCCAGAGTTCTGAAACTTCAGAATTCCTGGCTGAAGGTCCGTAATCGATTACGACCTTCTCGTAATCGATTACCAGCTGTCTGAACACCAAATTCTGTACCTTTAAACTTGATTTTGAGGCACTTTCAACAGAAGTCATTAACATGCTTGATAATAGGTCTTATGGTGGCAATTTAGCTCTTAAATTTGATATTAGAAAAGCCTTTGACACCATGGACTGAGAATTCTTATTGAAAGTGTTAGAAGCTTTTGGTTTTCATAGTATTTTTTGTAATTGGGTCAGCACTATCCCGAAGTCTACTAGGCTTTCTTTTCAGGTTAATGGCCATTCCGTTGGCTTCATTTCTTGTAAAAGAGGGGTGAGACAGGGTGGTCCCCTGTCTCCCCTTCTATTTTGTCTAGCTGAGGATGTTTTGAACAGAAACATTTCTCTGTTAATGGAGTCTAACCAGTTATAGCACTTGACTAGTCCTAGAGGTTTTAATGCTCCTTCTCATAGTGTATATGCATATGATATTATGGTCTTCTGTAAAGGGACTAAAAAGGGTTTGAAAAAATCAATGAAATTGCTTTTAGACTGTGGTACCTCGGGCAGAACTTGAGTCTTGGAAAGTGCCATTTTTTTGCTGGATCTATTTCTGCTTATAAACTGAAAAGTGTCAAAGAAACTTTGGGATTCTCCCAAGGACACATTCCTTTTAATTATTTAGGGATTCCCATTTTCGAAGGTAAACCTAGAGTGTGTCACCTTCAGCCTATTGCCGATAAGATAAAGACCAAGCTTTTAGCTTGGAAGGGATCTCTCCTATCAAGTATGGGAAGATGTCAATTAGTTAATTCTGTTATTAGTGGTATGTTGTTATATAGTTTCAAAATATACTCCTGGCCTATTGCTTTGTGAAAAACTATAGATAGGTAGATTAGAAATTTTCTTTAGTATGGAAATACTCATATAAAGAAAACTGTGATAGTGGCTTGGAAAAATGTTTGCAAGCCTCTAAATGAGGGTGGTCTAAGTATGAGATCTATCAAAGCCACTAATTCAGCTGCTACGCTCCAACTGTGCTGGAATGTTAATACTTTAAAGGAAGAATTGTTTGATTTTCTTAGAGTAAGGTTCTTTAGAAAGGGTTTTACATATTTGTACTATGTAAGATCTTCCATTTGGCCAGGGATTAGGTATATGGCGCAGACAGTTTTGCAAAATTTTGTTTGGTCTCTAGGTGATGGTTCTAACATAAGCTTTTGGAGGGATAGGTGGCTTCCAGATGGCTGTCTTATTACTGATTTGATTAATATCCCTGAAAATTGTCATTATTTGCTTACTGCAACTGTGCAGGACTTCATTAGAAATGGATCATGGACTCTTCCTGAGGACTTCATTACAACCTATCTCGGTTCGCTCAGATCTTTTAGCTCAGCCACCTATCTCGGTTCTCTCTCTCAGATCTCTTAGATCCCGATTTCAGAGCGTAGACAGCGGTGACAGCGGCTGGGCGGTGGACACAGCAACGACTCCGAGTTTTTCGATGAGGGCCACGGGGGGTTAGGGCGGGGATCTAGGAAAGGGTTTAATCTGAAACACTGTTGAATTTGAGCCTCATTTGACACAGATTAAGGGTCACCCACTAAAAAAATCAGATTTAACATTTTAATTTTTTGAAATTTTTTAATATAAAATAAAAATTAATATATTTTAATCAATATTAGCAAACTCTGTTATGAATTTAATGGTAGATGAATCGAAGGACTAAAATCGCACAATCAAAAAACTAGGGGTCAAATGCTTTAAAAAAAAATATCTTGAATCAAAATCACACATTATGAATATTGAGGATAAAAAATACAATTAAATCTAATAATAATTGTATTTTAATTGTTCGTCGACTTTAAAATCCAAATCTTTGATAGCTCTCACAAGTCACACACACAAATATCAAATTAGCAGAAAAAAGAAAAGATTAGAAGCAAAATGAGTTTTTTTCCCCAATTAAACTTTAGCAAGTCCGATACTTGTCACTTTACCAACGGAACAATTTTGTCTTGCAACAACTCAGAGAACAACTTACCTGTACCTATAAGAGATGCAGAGATAGAAGATAAAGTGTGTGTTTGGGTAAACAACTTAACTAAGCACTTATCGTATAAGATCTTATTGTATGAGAGCTTATGCCATAAGCGCTTAAATTCAATAAGTCATGTGCGTTTGGATGCATATTTTCAAAAACACTTGTACAAAATTAATGCGTTTGGATACATTACTATATAAGTGCTTATGGACATTTTTTTTATAAAATTACAATAAAAACATAATTTTAACAAACAATTTGATTGCTTCAAAAAAAAAACAATTTGAAGTATTGGTTTTTTTTTAAGTTAATCTCAAAACATATTTATGATAAATTTTTTAGATATTAATTTAAAAAATAATATGTTTCATTATGATAGAAAATAGAATATTGTTCAAACATACCAAACAAGTTGCATTAGTACCATAAGTTTGAGGTACAACCATCAAACTAGAATATTGTTCAAAAATACCATCAAGTTGCATTAGTACCTTAAGTTTGAGGTACAACCATCAAACTAGAATATTGTTAAAAAATACCAAACAAGTTGCAAGATAATTAAACTAGATAAATCCAGGCATCTGGTTTCTAATGGTGTTTCTGACTTGCTCCATTTGCCAAACACTTTGTTGATTTGGTTCCTCCCATGTGACGACTTCTTCTGATATAGTTTCATGTACATCCATATTATAAAAGGGAAGACCCTTGGAAATTTCCTATTCTCATTAATAAAAGTATTCTTTCTTTTCGTTCTCTGTTCTGGATTCGTAACAAATTGTTCCGACCTGCCGGATTTCTTATCGGGGAAGAAATGGAAAATTTTGTGAAGGTGTTCTTAAAGGAGGAAACCAGCTTTCATGGATTACATGCCAACCTTCTAGAGATTAAACAGATGCTGCATAAGTTGCTGAGTCACGTGCCTAACAAAATTTGTCAGATAAAATTGAAATTGCATAAACTTAACGAATATCTGAATTCGAAGGCCATTCTTTCTTTGGCTAGATACCGATTGACTATAAGAGTACATAAATTATGATAGATAATTATCAGACATCATTGAAACACTTATTCAGTTTTGTTGTGCTTTTTGATTTTTCAGTATTGCTATTGCCATTTGGTTTGCTATTAATAGGATCTGTTGCCAAAGTTCTCTGATTGGTGCTTTGAATAAAGAATCACATGTGATGAGAAAGATGGGTGGATCTGTCGAAGGATTATGAGGAATTCACTCCCATGGAAAGGGAATGTCCCCAGCAAGATAGCCATTCTATTTGTCAACTGTGTGAAATGCTTGCTAAAAAGAATGTTAAGGTCTTGAAGGACAAAAAGGAAATTCAAGTGCTGAAGGACATCAAGATTGAAATTAAAGAGTAGATCAATTTAATCTGGAATTAGATTTACATTTTGTGTCATGGTTATTTTATCACAGGCTGTGATGTTTATTTCGTCTTATGCATTCTGGATTTGCTATTGGTTTTGGGCTGTAAATTTCTGAGTTTTTGTGTTATGCAATCTGGGTTTTCTTAAGTTTGTCAATGATTCCACCTGTGTTGGATGTATTCCCAGAGCTAATTAGTATGGATGTTTCTGAATTGTTCGTATTGTGTCTAATTTTGGTGTTTCTGGATTTGAAATCACAATGGTTTCTAATGGTTAGTATTCTGAATTTCGAATACTATTATTAACAGTAGCAGCAATTTGCAATTAATCTTTACATTAATTAACATTAATATTGATATTAATTGTAATGTTTTACTACTTATAACTACTATCAATATTAATATCAATACCGATAATCAACATTAATTGATAACTGATTAATTAATTAATTGATAACCTAAAGGTAGCATATAGGATATTTGTTTAAACATAAAATGTTTCTTTATCTATATAGAATTATATAATAATTATATATATTTTTATAATAGCGTATATATTTGTATGTATTCTAAAAAACGTTCTTAATCTATGATTCACTTTGGTTATCTTATTTTATAAATTTATTTTATATATAAAAGTATAAAAATTTCTCTCATCATTAAAATATTTATTATAATCTGTGTTTTCTCATTATCTTCTTTCTATCTTTTTAGGAACTCTCTCAACAAAAAAAAAAAACTTTTTAGCAAATGTCATTTTTTTTTCTTTATTGGAATATATAAACTTGACTATTTTGTACTCAAGAATGGGTGTGAATTTTTAAATTGAAGAGTGAGTTCTACTTTTCTACTTTGCTTTTGAAAATTATCGTTTGCTTGATTGTAGTTAACAATATGGTATGTTTTGAATTCTCCGGAGTTGGTTCTGTTTTTTCTATAGTATAACAATGTATGTGCATAATAAAAAAAGAAGACCAGATTAATATTAATTTGGATTAAACGTTATTTTTCTCTTATTGTTTACTTTAGGTAATTGTTTAAGAACAACAAATTCTTAACTTTTCTTATTTTCTGTCGTTGTCTCATAACAATATCTTCTTTAAACTATGAATATCCATCCTTAGGGGTTTTCTATTGAATCTATTATCACTCTCATTATTATTATTATTTTTTGGTAAACCCAGCTATTCTCCGGTTGGGAGCCAGAGACTAATCCCTCGAGATATTGAGATCCATTTAAGGGGTTGACCTCTTCCAACAGATGATCTTCCATATGCATAAGTCAGGAATCGAATCACTGACCATATGCTTGAGGGGCCCGGTTATCTTCCAACTGTGCCACGCCATGTTGGTTAATTTTTTTTCCCTTAATTTGTGAAGACTGAGTGGAAAATGATTTGATTTTAAACATATTATTACAGTGTTCATTTTTACAATATATAAGTGTATATATATATATATATTAAATGGTGGAAATACCCCATATGAATTATATAGTAGTAATATGTATGAGAACAATTATTCTAACAAGTTAGATACATATATCGTGTTCATTGTTTCATTTGCTTCGTCGGGGAAACAACATAGCTGCAATCAATATAATTTGATAAGTGTTATAAAATTTTCAAAATATCTTGAGACTACTTTTTTAAAGTTGTGTTTTATGATTTATTTTTGTGTGAAATTTTGTGCAAGTGTGACGAATTTGATTCATCATTTGGGTTTTGAGTAGTTGCTTCCTAAGTTTGCTTGGACAGGAAGATAGAACAACTGCAATCAGTTTAATCTAATACATGTCATAATATTTTAAAAAATTCTTATAACACATTTTTTAAAAATATTTTGTGTTTTGGGATTTACTTTTTGTGTAAACTTTTGTGAGCATGAGGTCGATTTTAATATTTGGGTTTTGAGGAGTTGCTTCCTATGTTTGGGTCGGTGGGGAGATAGTATAATTGTAATCATTGTAATTTAATACATGCCATAATATTTTTAAAATTATGTCGGACTCATTTTTTAAAAAAATTTATATTTTGTGATTTATTTTTTGCATTAATTTTTATGCAAGTAAGGTCAATTAGATTCCAGATTTGTGTTCTGAGGAGTCTCTTCCTATATTTGCTTCAACAAGGAGATAACAGATATAATCAATTTAATATGATACACATACAACTTTAGTTAATGTTTCAGTTGTTGATGACATTGAGAAATTGGTGTTCATATTGTCCAAGGTTCATATTCAGGCTATGAATGGAATATGCATTTGATATGTTGTTGAGACTGTAAACTCTTTGCTGGCATTTTATGTTTTTAAGCGAAATATGCATTTAATTTCCTAATTATAATTTTGTTTATTAATTCATATGTGTATGTTGCAAAACCTATGAAAATGCATTATGTCATTTGTGTTTCTACTTATTTTTTTTAATTTAACATAATCATATATTGTCTGAAAATAATATTAAATTATACCATCGACACATACTTCACCCGTGCATCGCACGGGTCCATCGTCTAGTGGAAGAAGATGAAGCAAATGAAGTGAAATGAATGAAAATGGGTAAGGTTGTTGGGTTGAGGCCATGGAGTTCAAGAGACAAGAGGGTCCAAAATTTGCCACTCAAGGACATAAGGGTAAAATCACTTTGGGACAAAATTGGCATTTGATAAAAAGTAATTAGGGACATAATATACTTTTCATGCCTAAGGTAATCATGACATGAGTCACACCATGACTCATCATGGTGACTCACCTACATGAGTCATCATGGGTGACTTATGTTCCTATCCTTTAGCGGGTCCCGAAAATCTCATATTCAGCTCCGTCGTTCATCCGATTTAATATTTCGCCGGAATAAAATATAATATTTCATTTTGGAGTGAAATATTTCAAAATAACTAAAGAAGTTGGAAACGCGATATAAAACCTAACCATTTCGTTCAAGAGTCACTACAAGAAAAATTTGTTTTAGTGAGGGTCAAAAGCCGTCACAAATCGCACAAATCAGTCGCAAAACACGTGTTTCTGACGGATTTGCGACGACCACAAATCCGTCGCATATAGGGTCGTCGCAAACCGTTTCTGACGACTTTTTATAATTGATTGTGGCAAAGCGACGGCTTGGCCGTCACAAATCACCAGACATTAGCGATGGCTAAGCCGTCGTAAATTACAATACATATTTTTTTAAATAAATAATTTAATTAATTCATTTCTTTATTAGTTAATTATTTAAAATATGAATTATTATCTTTTTAATTAATCATTTCTGCTCTTTCTACAAAAGTGTCACCAAACTCTTCATCTTCCATTGTGTTCATTGCCAACTCTTTCATCCTCTCTTCCAAGTCTGCCATCAAAGAACAAAGTTCACACTTTTATTATTAGTGTGCAAGAAAATGAACACATAGTAAGAGAACCACTCCTCTCACAAACCACATAATCAGACCAGTTTCAATTCTAACAACAACAAAAAACAAAACAACACAACACAACCCAATTTACAACAAACACAACACAACATCAACTAAGATAATTTAAAGCACAGAAAAAAAAAAGGTGCAAGTTGGTTTTGAATAATTTAAAATAGAACAACACAACACAATTTAGACAATAATGTTAATAACAAATCCGAGGAGAAAAGATCATCAAGAAGAAAGGAGGAGGAGAAATGAGGATAAAGGAGGAGAGGTTACTCACAGTGGCAGTCGGACACAGGAGGTCGATGGTGAGGGGACGTGCAGTGGGGGCGACGGTGGCCGGCCAATCACTGGTTGACAGAGGGGAGAGATGGATGGTGGTGGCAGCTGGTCACTGGTTCGCTCAGTGATAAAAAAGGAGGAACGAATGGAGCAAATGGGAGATGAAGAGCTACTGAGTTGATATATATGGCCTTTACTGACGGCTAGGCCGTCACATCCCTGTTCTTATTAGCTACGGCCAAGGCCGTCACAAACGTTAAAACCTTGAAAACCAGTACTTCATTTAGTGACATCCTGGCAGTCGCAAAATCCCTGTTCTTATTAGCGACGGCCAAGGCCGTCACAAACGTTAAAACCTTGGAAACCAGTCCTTCATTTAGCGACGGCCAGGCCATCGCAAAATCCCTTTTCTTATTAGCGACGGCCGTGGCCGTCACAAACGTTAAAACCTTGGAAACCAGTCCTTCATTTAGCGACGGCTAGGCCGTCGCAAAATCCCTGTTCTTATTAGCGACGGTCAAGGCAGTCGCAAATCGACTAAATTTTGGCACCAAAATTTTGGTTGAAAACCGTGCGAGTGTTTATGATGGATTTTCTGATGGATTTACTAAAGGCCGTCGCAAATATGGAAAAATTGAACCACCAAATTTTCCGGCGGTTTAAGCGATCGCAAACTCCAAATTTACCAACGGCACTGCGGCCGTCGCTAAGAGGCCGTCGCAAATCCTTGAATTCCTTGTAGTGAGTCAAAATTAGGTTTTGAGTAAATTTTTAGTGTCAGTGAAGACACAAACCGGGTTTGGTCTAAATTTTCAACCCAAAATTTAACCGTAACTCTCTACAATAAAGAAGAGTATGGATATGATCTTGGTTTATCCAAAATCATTTTCTGAAACTCAGATGAAAAATAAAAATATATATACATCTTTATATATATTTATTGTTATTAAAAAGCAGTGAAAATCGGGGTGTTACACCTGAAATGACGATTTTGTTGCAACACCCTCCTCTTTTGCTCTCATGGTTCTCCGGTCAGAATGTGCAGCAAAATGTTGAATGAGAGAAAAGAATAGAGACAAAGAGAAGGATGCAGAATATGGGTAAAGGATAAACCATGCATGCTTGAATTTGAACACGTAATAATGATTCAAAATCATATTTTCAAATCATGCCGGATGAAATTGAATATTAAATATTGAATGCATTAAATTTAATTGAATATTGAATATCAAATTATGACAATTTTTTTAATTTAATGTACAAATTTTCCATTTTGAAGAACAATTAAAGAAATGCCTAGTCAGCCCTTGCTTTATGGTATGGACAACACCAAGGATGGTATTGATATGGATACTGTAAGAGAATGACAATAACACTTGAAGAATGATGCTTTGTATATATTATAGATTATAGATTCTTATGTACACTTATGATACACAATACTAACATCTGTGATTGTATCTATTTGATTCCAAATGCATTGCAACAATTTATTCCTACAATGGTAATAGGATAGACATGAATGTTGTTGCTGATCTTGGGTTCAGCGAATGAAAGTGGATGTGCTGGATGGTGGAAGAATTATTGGTTGCAGCATAGACTTTATATCTTTTTTTTATATATACAATAGGCTTTTAGTTTTTTTATTGGTGATTGCATTTTTTCCTAATCTCATGGTGTATTGAAATTGTTCCTTGGCTTTAGGCACATCTTGTGCTCTTGGTCTAAAAAACACTGAAAACTATGGTTATAGGATGTGTTGTAAGCATGGAAAAATAAAAAATTACACCCTACGTATTGGGAATTTTTTTTTAATATTCCCTAATAACCTTATTTCCTTTGTTTTGACTGAGAAAGACATGAAGACTGTAGTTACTGTTTCATAAGGCATCAAATAATTTGGTGAAGGGGACTTATTTGTTATACTGGAAAGGTCTGCTTTAGTAGTGCCAAACGCATTTTGAGGCATATTCCTGCTCTAAATTTGTTTAATGACAATCTCAAATGACTATGTTTTCTTCATCAAGTATTAGCATTTACATTAGCTTGATTTATTGTTAGATGCCGTTGTTATCAACAAAATGTAGGTTACTAACAAATTCATACAAAGATTTGTCAAAAAAAAAAAAAAATCATACAGAGAAATATTCATTCTTTATTAATATGATAACTTTGGCTATTTTAGCTAAATATCAATGAACATCATTATTTTCCTTAACCCTTATTAAATCATATAACTTCACAACATTATATATTTCTCATGCGTTATGCGTGTTAGGAGACTAGTATACTATGAACAACCAACTTAGATAGACGTAAAGATTGATATTATTATTATTATTTGATAAATAAAGACTGATTTTTTTAATTTCAATTTTGAATTTAAATCAAATATCAAATTTGAAATCAAATATATAAACAAATAATTATTCTAGATAAGTTGTTATTGTATTACTCGTTTTATAAAAAAAGATAAAAGAGATAAGGAAAGTAATTCGAATTAGTTTTTTTAAAGGAAGATATATATAGATTAGGATAGAGATTGGAAAACTTACACAAAATAATCTAATTTGACATATAAACCCGATTATTATTGACGAACATATAGTTTTTTAGATTAAATCGAGATATATATAGATCAATAATAAATTGAGATAAATTATTTAGATTTAAAAATTGAAATTAATTTATCAAAAAAAATTGAAATTAGATAAGATTAATTACATTTAAAACTTAAAATTTTGAAATTAACCCAAATGTTGAATAATAATTATTTGTTGAAGATTTAATTTAAAACTTGATATTTGATTTAAATTCAAAAATTAGTCTTTAAATAAGTTTATATTCAAGTAAATCTTTAACCAATAGTTTTTCTTCAACATTTGGGTTAATTTCAAAATTTTAAAATTTAAATGTAATTAATCTTATCTAATATATTATGTCAAAATATCAATAATTTTAAATCCAAATAATTTCCATTAATTTCATTTCGGTTTAGACATTGAAAGACTGAATTTTGACCTTAATATTATGAATTTAAATCAAGTTTATAATTTTTAATTTGAAGAATGATTTTTGAATTTCAATTTTAAATTTAAATCAAATATCAAATTTGAAATCTTCAATCAAATATTAAAGCATATCATTAATATCATCTAATTATCTAATTTCAAGCTATCAATAGTTCGCAGTTAGTTGACTTCAATTTAGTTAACTTTCACTGTTATTTATTATTTTTATTTTTTATAGATGTGTTAAGTTTATATAAATAAAATAATAAATAAAAAAATTGTAATTTTGACATTTGGCATATGACACATTACAATATTTTCTGTATAAGAAAGATGACACATGACAACATGATCATGTAACCTTAAAAAAAAAAAATGACCACGTAGAGAGGATAGAAATGTATTGTTTATAGATAGGTAGATTTAGATAAATAGATATAATTTTATTTATTATTTATTTTAAAGAGAAATAAAATAATTTTTTTTATATTTATTCATTTGAGACGTTCCACAATCAGTTTTTGACCTTATCTCCTGTTTTTTAAGGGTATGTTTGGATTGATGGAAGATGATGGAATTGAGAGGAATGGAAAGGAATGGTATGATGTTTCATTGTTTGGATTTGACAAAAAAGGATGGAATGGAATGGAAAGTAATGGAACCCATTCCATCCTATTCCATTATTTGCCTTCACTTTTCTTCCCTCCCAATTTGGGTGGAATGAAATGGGACAAAAAATCAAAATACCCTGCCACTCCTTTATCATAAACCGTTGGCTGCTGCTCCTGCTACCACTCTCTCATCCATCTCTGCTCCGCCATTTATTGCTAGCTGCAGCTTGCTCATGCAATCAGAATTTTACTTATCTTTCTTCTTTTTAAATTAAATTCTTTATTTTCATGAATTAGGCAAACTTCTGTACATCTTTTATGTCACTCTCCTTTTTAAGTTGCTCATGTTATGTGCGATTCATTGTTTTGGTTGTTATTATTATTATTATTATTATTATTATTATTATTATTATGAATGATATAGTTTTATCTATATTTCAAGGTGGAGATAGAAAAGGGTAACTTTTTGTTTTTTGGAATTTCAAAGTGTTTTTTTATCATTATTACAATGTTAATAAATAATTGTCTAACTTTTATCAAAGGTATAATAAATAAAATATCAGTATTTTCAAAATAAGGATAATAAAGGAATAAAAAAAGTATAACTCATTCCATTCCATTCACTATCCAAATAAATATCCAAATGATGGAATGGACTGTTTATTCCATTCTATTATGTTCCGCTCCATTCCATTACGTTCCGCTCCATTCCATTCCATTCCATTCCACTCCCTTCCACCAATCCAAACATAGGTTTCAGTTGCTTAAAACACGGATTAGTTTTGATACTCCAACATTGGACTTTTTGACCAAACTGGGTTCCTTTTATAAACTATTTACCAGTTTAGGGTTATTCTGAAACTATTTACCAATGGGGGGTCGTTTTAGACACGTGGCATATTTTATTTTTTTTCAATCTGACGGGTCAAAGGCGCCACTCCAGATGGCGCCTTTGAAGGCGCCACTGCAGTTGGCGCCTAACACTTAACAAAAAAAAAAAAGACAAAAGGGGAGGCGCCACTGCAAATGGCGCCTTCCCCTGCAGTGGCACCTCCCCCTGCAGTGTAGCCCCCCAACCAAAAATTGGACGCCTGCAATTTTAAAGGAACAACGCTACAATTTTAAAGGAACAACGCTACAAAAAAAATTATACTATAAGTATAGGGAGTAACGATGACATTAATGATAAAGTATCTATTTAAAACAACAAAAGGCAATAAAAAAATCCCGTAATAATGAGTAGCAAATAATATCACAGGAGGCATAAAAAAATAATAGCAATAACAATTTACACCAATAAATATTTATCAATTATTACAGTAGTAAAAAAAATTTACCTTATAAGAATTAAAAGAAAGTCACCTGCAATTTTAAAGGAACAACGCGACAAAAAAATTTATACTATAAATATAGGGAGTAACGATGATGATGATGGATGGGTGAAGATGTGACCTGGTGGTATCAGCTTCATCTGAGACATAGTTCTTTAAAGAGGATTTGAGGATTTAATTACTGACAAAATGTCACAGACGTTAAGTCGTTTCTGTTAGGCACCGATGTGGCAAACGAATTTTTCTAGAATGGATCCCAGATGGACCGACACATGTATCGTTAATAGCAGGTAGGATAGTTAATAACTTAAATATTGTTTTAAATATAGTAAAAAAGTAAAACTTTTATTATTATTTTTTTAAAAATAAAGTTAAAAAATAATTTTTTTAAATAAAGTATAAACAGATGTTGGTATTAAGTAATGTTAAATATTTTGTCTGAATTATTTAATTATAATTATTAAATTAGAAATTAATAAATTAATAAAATAATTAATTAAGTAATAGATAAAGAGTATAAGGGTATATATATTTAAAGTTAATTATTAAATTTGAAAGAATAATTAATTAAATATAATTCTGTAATTAATATTATAAACAAATTTTTAAATTTTATGTCGTTTATATTTTTTAAATTTTGAATGATAAAATAATAATCGAAAAATATAAGATAAAAATTAAAAAAATAATAATTATTTTTTATCATAAACTAATAAACTAAATTTATTTTGGTTTTAATTATAAATAATATATTATTTATAAATTATTAAAATAATGTGTACAGTAATAATTTATTTTTATATAGGTCTGTGTTATAAGTATTAAGTAATTTAAATAATAATTTAATATTATAAATTTTAATATAATAAATTATTAAAATAGATTATAAAAAATAAATTATTGGTATCATAGTTTTTTCATTGAAATTAAAATTATTAAAATACTAATCAATATATGAATTATAAAATTAAAATCATTATTTTATTATTTAAAATTTAATAAATTAAAAAACTGATATTTTATATCGTGATGTCAAATGGGTTTATTATTTATGTGATTCATATAAATAGTAAAGTCATGATTACGGACACGCTTTCCCGCTAGGTGTAAGGAATTATTAGTTATTGTGGTAAACCCAACATAACACATGATCCATGGAAAATAAATAATATTTGGCAATATGAAATTTAATGTGGCAAAGGAAACATAAATAATATTATTAACATAAAATTAGTGGATTTGTCACATTAGTCACACATATTGCCACAATATCTAATCATAAGTCTATTTTGTTGTTTTAAATAGATATTTTATCATTAATGTCATCGTTACTCCCTATATTTATAGTATAATTTTTTTTGTCGCGTTGTTTCTTTAAAATTGCAGGTGACTTTCTTTTAATTCTTATAAGGTAATTTTTTTTACTACTGTAATAATTGATGAATATTTATTGGTGTAAATTGTTATTGTTATTATTTTTTTATGTCTCCTGTGATATTATTTGGTACTCATTATTACGGGATTTTTTTTATTGCCTCTTGTTGTTTTAAATAGATACTTTATCATTAATGTCATTGTTACTCCTTATACTTATAGTATAATTTTTTTTGTAGCGTTGTTCCTTTAAAATTGTAGCGTTGTTCCTTTAAAATTGCAGGCGTCCAATTTTTGGTAGGGAGGGCCCCAGGGCACGTGATCTGCAGGGAAGGTGCCACTGCAGGGGAAGGCGCCATTTGCAGTGGCGCCTCCGCTTTTGTCTTTTATTTTTTTAAGTGTCAGGCACCAACTGCAGTGGCGCCTTCAAAGGTGCCTTCTGCAGTGACGTCTTTGACTGTCAGATTGAAAAAATAAATAAAATATGTCACGTGTCCAAAACAACCCCTTAATAAATAGTTTTTAAAAGCAACCAGTATAATCAAAAAGCAGCGACATTGGGGCAACCGCGTTTCCGTATAAGCAAAGAAAACAGCGTAAAACCATTTTAATGTACCAACCCAGCTTTCTCTATATCACCAGAAGGCAGAAACCTGCTTTTGTTTTCAATTCTCGTTCCACGGCGCCATTGTGGTTGCAAGCGGAGATGGAGAAATCTGCGGGTGCGACAAGTGAAAAGGTTAGGAACCACATACCTGATGATCTTGCACTCTCGATTCTGTCAAAGCTGCCGCTAAAATCTTTGAAGCGATTTGGATGTGTATGCAAATCATGGGCCCTCTTATTTGAAGACCCTCATTTCATGAACATCTTCCGCAACAATTTCATATCTAATCATCATTCTTACTACGATGATACATCTCTTCTCCTGCAGCCTACAGCGCGAGTTTTTTATTCGCTTTCTGGTGAGAGGTTTGAGAATTTGGTCAAATTAGACTGGCCAAATCCATCTCAACAGGAGGACCCTTTTTTTCTTTATCTTGGATTCTGGTAGTATTACTGGAACTCTTTGCCTTTACAAGCGGGATGAAGAAGCTGTATTGTGGAACCCAGCTACTGAGGAATTCAAGGTCATTCCTCCCAGCCTTGAGTCTCTTCCACCTCCTTGGGGCCCTCTCGTTTATCTGCATGGATTTGGTTATGACCATGTTAGAGATGACTATAAGTTGATTAGGTATGTATGTTTTGTTGAAGAAACTGGCCCTGAGTTTGATGATTTAGACGTGCCATTGGAATATATATCCTACGACCCCTTATGGGAGATATATAGCCTAAGAAGTAACTCTTGGAGGAAACTTGATGTCAATGTGCCTACCAGTAATGTGACTCGTTGTTTCGGTGGTGTTGCAGGTGAACGACTGTACATAGATGGAATCTGTCATTGGCGGGGTCTAAGTTTAACACATGATCATGGAGCAGACTTGGTGTCATTTGACTTGAGCAAGGAGGTGTTCTTTACAACACATTTACCCTCAGAAGATGGAGATGATAGTTTGGATATTGGTCTTGTGTCAAGATACTTGGTGGTTTTAAATGGGTCCATTGCTTTGATCTTATGGCATTTTGGTATGACTACTTTTCACATATCAATCTTGGGTGAACTCGGTGTGAAGGAATCATGGACTAAACTCTTCATTGTTGGGCCCTTGCCTTGCCTTGCGTATCCTATCGGAGCAGGGAAGAAGGGCGATATATTCTTTAGAAAAAAAGATGGTGAACTAGCCTGGTTTGATTTAAGTACCCACATGATTATGGAGCTTGGTGTTAAGGGAGACTATGTTAGTCATATAGTAATTTATAAAGAAAGCCTTCTTCCGATTGGAGGATAAAACTTTAACTGTTTTCCTTGTTTTCACCCAAGAGGTTTATTTATTAGGAATATTGCTTTATCAATTTTAATTTGAATTATGTGGTTATTAGGAATAAATCATTAATTGTTTTTCTTGTTTTCACCCAAGAGGTTTATGATTGTGGTTGTTAGGAATATTGCTTATAAATAATTATTAGGATTTTAATTTGTATACAAAGTGGCTTGATAATATGAATATTGCTTTATCAATGTTATTTTGAAGGTTTACTCATTCTATTTGCAGACTAATCTAGTTTCTATTTCAATTGTAAGAATGATCTTTTGCCTTTACTGAGTGGCCTCTAGTTTTATGTAGAAATAACACATTTGGGGAACTTGATAAATTAATGAGCAACATATATTTGTTTGAACTTCATTATTCCTTAGAATGCATGTTGCAGTCTTATATATATTCTTGTATGACCTCATGATGCAGTAATTGATTTGTTAATAATGACTCCTATGAATAATGACTCGGCGCCAATGACTTGGCTAGTTCTAGAAGGAATCTGATTGGAATTTGTTAGTTTGTTATTTGATGCATTTGCTATTCTGTTACTGCTATGGTATATTCTTGTATGACCACATGATGCAGTAATGAGAATTTAGTCCATTTCCTTTCTTATACCTTTGCTTTAGGTGGTCTTATGTCCTCTAACTCAGAGACTTGCATTCATATCAGAAACACACTCTTGCAGTTTATGATTTGGTCATGCTTAATCTTACTCTTTTTGCAACTTCTAAAAGTTGCTTTGGCTACAATGCTTGGCATTTGGAGTTTAATTCTACAAGGAAAGATGAGGGATGAAATTTCTCTCACAGACTGAGACACAAGAATCATGAATTCTTTTCCTGATGTTGTGGTACTGTTAAATTCATGTAGCATTACCCGAAAACATAAACCAGGGGTTTTAGTTGAATCAATTGATAACATTAAACTTGTGTGATGATCTGAAACAGAAAGGATCCACTCTGTAGCTCCATCTAGGACGAGGGAGCAAAATAGGTGGTTTATGAGGGATATGTGTGCTGTCTGATATATTAGTATTACCACTTCTCTTTGCTCTATACTTGCCGTTGTTACTGAATTGAAACTGAAAAGAGTAGATAACTTGCTATAATTGTGAGTATACTGTAAAGAAATCTTGTATGATAATGATTTGATGTCCTCTGTGAATGTGTCCCAACTATTTGATGAAAGGTTGGGAAAAGGATAAGATAGTTATCACTTATCAATGCCTTAACTTATATTGGTAGCATAAAATCATTTATTTTTATGATAAATCAATTGATTTGAAAGAGGGAAAAAAAAATAATCATTTTTGATGCAAAGCAGAGTGACACCTACTGAAGTTGAATTGATGATACTTTTTAGTATTTTTCAGTGTTTGGTGTTTTTAAATTGATCTACCACTTCCAAAGTTATTCCCATCTAACCCAAGCAATGGTGGATGTAGCTATTAGCTAACAATCACACAGTGAATGCTGAAGATGCTGTTTGATTGTAACTTGCTATGTAGAGCCTTCATGATATATGTATTGAGAATGTGGGAGAAGTGATATGATCAAATTTTGGAAGAGATCCTATACAAGGTAGTAAATGAGTTGTGGATATTATAATTTTACAGATTAGTGAACCTGCATTGTTGGGTATCATCATAGTAAGTCTAATTTTACAGAATCTTTAGCTTCTAAGCCATTCACTTTAACTTTCTTACAGTACTCATTCTCAAAAGTCTCTATATCTATTTTCTGCATGTTCTATATTTTCCAATTTTTACCTTTCTAATTTCTGTGTGAACATGTATGGAAGAGCTGCAATAAATTATATAAATTTGCTTGATGTGTATAATTAACTTTCCACATTGCATGCCAACAGCAGAGATACACTCTCCAAAGGGCACGGTGGGAGGATTGCCACCGTCCCATCAAGCCATTTTCCCTTCATATTTAGCCTATGATTTTAAACCATCATTGGTCTGAAGATGAATTGATGGAATGAACACACATATTGGCCAAATTATGATCTTAATACTGTGTCGGTGCTTACATATGTTCTGTTAGATTCTCTTACAAAAGCATATAACAATTAACTTGCTAATGCTTAAATTATGGAACCCTCATGAAGTTCATTTTATACTTTAATAAATTAACTTATCAATTAAAGATAAGCTATGCATTTATCTGATTCAAGTTTGTTTCAATAATACATTTTACCTAAAGTACGTGTGTGCCTGCATTCCCTTCACTGAGCTTTGTTTGCGTCTATGTTATGTATATTTTTTGTATTCTTGATTGTGATGATCATTGATGGCCTGATTTCAAATGTCTGATTAGAATTAGATTCTATGAATATAGTGGTGTCTTAAGGTTTGTTTCTCTGATGACATAGCATCAAAGCCATAATTAAACTTGGAATGAACCCATGTTGTTTTGTTTTGTCTAGCTTGGAGAAACAAATCAAGCGTAATGAAGAATTGAAAGGAGCTGATGTCGTGATTTAAATATATGCTTGCAATGAGCCCCTGTTCTTTTCGCGATTTAGTTCTTACTGGTTTCTAGAACTGTAGAGGTTGGAGATTAGTTCTTTTATGTATTTGCTGGTTGACACTCTTTTCCAATACACTTTCTATTATTATGTGAATGTTTTGTTCATCCCACCTTTATTTTCTGTTAATTGTTTGTTGTTGATATCATCTTTAAAAACTGTTCATGCAATCCATTTGTTCCTTTTGTTTGTGTCTTGCTAATGAATCTATGCTAGTGGTTAAACGTCTAACAACCTATCGTGGTCAAACACGGGTCATTTTAAATTTTTGAAGTCTTATTAGTGAGCTAACGTGATTAAAGTGCAAATACTTGTCTCTTATTGAACTTGGATTTATCCTTGGATTTAATAGTGTTTTTTTTATCGAATATTTATCATTTTTTAATTTCTCTTTTCTTTTTATTTGTTTTGGTGCAGATCTCCATCAAACTATCCTATTGTGTAGGGTGGAGAAGATCAAAATGGTTCTGCATTTTTTTCATTAATTCTTTACAAGATTCATGTCTTCTACTATTTCTTCTATAAAGACATTGGCCTTTGGTGCCAAATAAGTTGGTGTAACACCCAAAAAGGATAGGAAGTTAATAAAAGTGGCTGATAGTACTACCCACAATGAAGACAAACAAGAGGATGACCAATTTTGGTCTAAGTTCCTAAATTTATGCTGCAAGAGTGAAGAGTCATTAGTGTATAAGGAAAGATTCGTGAAAAGTAGAGGAGATGTTCTAATTATATTGAGCAAAAAGAATAAGAGCAATTTGGTACTTTCAGCGAGATCGAAAGTAGATTGGGTTTGGGGTTTTGGGCCTTTGAGGAAAGCTGGTTCCGCTACGGTGCAAAAGAGGATCACTTTGCGGAAGGTTCAGAAGGAGAACAAGTTCGAGAGATGCAAGTTCAGTTTTGTAATTTTCTACCTCTTTCTTTTGTTTAATTTTTGTTGCAATTTTCTATCTCTCAGGTCTTTTTTTTTTTTCCTGTGCGGTAACATAGATGAAGCGTTGCTAAAATTGGGTTTTACTCAGTTGAGGAAGACATTGAATATTTCAGCTTCTCAAGTGGAACTGATTTTGTTGTCAACACTTGGCAAGCTAGTCTTATAAGAATATTTGGATTATGATTATGGACTATGGAGCTTTCATGTCATGAGAAGAACCATTCCAGAGCTTCTGATCATGTCTGAGCCATATTAGATGCTGCCTGCATAACCCATCAGTTAATTATTTGGGCATCAATTAGATTTGTGTTGATGAGTATGAACCTGATAATGAAAAAGTTATGAGGTGAGGGTGCATAGTGATGATGTGAAGGGAACTACTTCACTTTGCTTTCCTAGAAGACTGAATTCTTTAACTCTTTGAAGGTTCTTTTTGTGAAGGTTATACTGAAAATGAAGAGCAGGCATTTTGCTGGGAATTGTTGCTTTCCTGCTTACCAAGTTTTTTATCTTTTACTTTTTTCTCTTATCTTTCTTCTCATTTTTTAGGTTTGTTCTTCCATATTGTGCTCCTTGCCCCCTTTTATCCATGTCTGTCTATGAAAGGTACCTGATTCCTTGTGATAAGTACCAACTTTTTGTTTATTGTCTTTTGTAGAAAAGAGTTTTCTTAACTATGAAGTGAACTGATAGGGAAATTTATTTGTAAACCAAAAGACAAAAGCTTAACTAGAATGTATTACTATGATATAGGCACAAGGAGGATTGTTGGGTTTGGAGGGGGGATGATCTACACTACACTGTCAAAGCAGCATATACAGTTCTCACAACATTGGTGGATGGTGATGACATGCAGCAATACAAATTCCTATGGGAGAGAGGCATACCGCTGAAGGTGGGAAGCTTTCTCTTGGAGAGTCTTGCTTGATAGAGTGCCTACCTTGGAAAACTTGGAGAAAAGGGGAGTGATACCTGATCAACAGGCCACCATGTGCTGTTTTTTCAAAAATTCTGTCGAAACATGCTCTCATCTATTTATATCCTGTAAGTTCTACTTCATTTGGATTCATGTTCTCAGTTGGTTTGACATAGTCACAGCACTGGCAGGTAACCCAAATGAGCTACTTTTGCAATTTAATGGACTATTCATTGGAAGGGGATCACAGAGAATGTGGAGGATGTTGTGGTTTGTAACAATTTGGTCAATATGGTTACATAGAAATGAAATTCTGTTAAACAGTGGGAATATAGATTTTGAAAAGGTAACTGACTTGGTTAGAGTAAGAATGTAGACCTGGTGCAAGGCCTTGGTGAAGAAGGCATTTTTTCCTATATAGACTGGTGTTTAAATCCTGCACTTTGTATCAAATCTTTAAGGAATTCACACTGAAATTCTGGGTTGCAGCAAAGGCAGTAGCAAGCCTAGTCTTATTTCAAAGTCCTGTCCTGTTTTTATGCCGCTGTTGCAACTATATGTGTTGGTGGTGGCGATTTCACACTCCAAAAGCTATTGCCCTAACACTTTTTTGCTGCTGTGTTAATACATAAGTGGGAACCTATTTATTGGACTGTTTCGGGTATGCAAAGGTGACCATGTAGATGGATGCTGCAATTTTCAGGTTTCTGGATATCTAAAGTCTGGTTTACTCTTGTGAATTGCTCACATATTTGGTCTGGTGGGGCTTTGTTTTAGGATAATGTAATACAAATGCTGGGTTTTATTTGGATCTAGTATTTTAGTTACATTGGATCCTTTTGTTTGTCCTACTATTCTTTGTATATGGGTTGGGGCACCCCTTTTACCCAAAATCAATATACTCTATTTGCTTATTAAAAAAAAAAAAACTACGATATAGGCACAATGTTTTGATAGCCATATTCCTCAGTTTTCATGGCCACCACTTAACTGCTGTCACTAACCTTTATTTTGGCAAAGTGATGTTGTCTTAGTCTTCTGATAAAGTGGTGCTCTCATGGCCACCACTGAACAGCTGTCACTACCCTCTATTGTTTACCATTCTTAGGTCTCAGTGCATGTACAATTTGTTTCTACAATTTTTGGTTTCATAGAAAGAGCTATTGAAGCAAAGGAAAAATCATGATGAAACAACTAAACAAGTAAAAATTTCTACTTTCATGAAATTTTAGTCACAGTTACGCTTGAAAGTTGGTAAGATAACATAATGTGCATATTAATAATGTTGGCTGCATTCATGGCAGTACCTTCTGGTAGATAGGTCTTTCAACATATTGATTCAAATACATGATAATGCTGAGTTAACACAATTCTTTGATGATGAACCAAAACTGGTCTCTCTCTTTTTTTTCCTCCCCTTAATTGAGGATATAAGATTTGCTTTTAGCTTATAGGGACCATTTAGTAAGGAATAAATTCACCTTACTGGCCTTTCAAAGCATTATGTAGCAACTCAATTTTTTGGCATTTATTCCTCTAGACCATTAATTTTTGTCCTGTATGGAACCTAGACTGATTTGATAATTTTTAAGGATAATAATTTGAAGCATAAAAAATGTGAGAAGATAAAACAAACATCTTACATGTATAACTTTGGTGTTGAACCTGTAAACAAGTACTTGGTCTAGAACAACCATCTTACATGTATAACTTTGGTGTTGAACCTGAAAACAAGTACTTGGTCTGGAACTTCATAGGGAAAAACATTAAGAGGACTAGCTGCTCTTGAACCATGTGTTGGTAATGGTTTAGTTGCTGAATCATCTGAAAGACCTGCAGATTTGACAACAACCTTCATAGGAATTTCTTCTCTGATTGTCATGTACCTGGCCAGAAGGCTCCTTTGGATCTTACTCTGCTTACCAACCAGTATACGAGTAGTCTGTTCCTCTTCTATGAATTGATGTGTAAAGGGTGGACTAATATCTTTGCATCAAGCTTGGTAGGAATAGGATGAACTGGAGCGAATTAAAAAGCTTTACCACTGAGATTCATTGTTTCTATGTTGAGAGGGAGAGATATTTCTAGGTTTTCTTAATGCCTCTATACATTAAGAAAGATCATTGCCTGATGAAGTCTTTGCAATTGCTAAATGTTGTTATACCAAGTCAATGGGATCCTGTCAATAAACATAGATGCACTGGCAGCTAAAACTTGGTAAAACTATGACACTTAGGTTGAGCTGAAATAGAAAAGAAAATGGTTGGCATTTGATAAGATAAGGATAATATTTATGATACCCATGCATTTATCATGCATGCTGTAGAGTATAGCAAGTACTTTTTCTTGAATTGTGTGTTTTTTGCTAGCTCTCCATATTTTCAATATTTAAATAAGGCAGGTCATACATGACTTACATATATCCTCTTTTTTCTATCTTAGTCTAGCAATGCTTTCTAAGTTTTATTTCCTCGTCACCCAAGGTGGCTTCCCCTAAACTGCATTCTGTCTATTATCCCGAAAACAATATTTCTGTTCAACAGTTTTCTCTCCTCATTTGTAGTTTTAGTTTATTTTGAAATCTCAACTTTCTTTATTGGAAGTCTTAAGCCTTTTTTTATAGACTGCTTATTGGGGTAATACTTTCCAGCTTTGAGTACCTTAACCTCGACATGCAATAGATAGAAAGTAAGACATCAAATATGATAAAGATAAAGTATATGAACTGAATGTATGTTCTGTATATTTCCATTCCAATATGACAATATATATACACTTGACAATGAGATAGGATATTTGATTCTAGAGAACAATCATTATCTATACAAAATCCTAGAAGAGATATACAAAGAATAAGACTCCACCGTCCACACCGTCCACATATATTAATTATATTTAACACTCCCCCTCAAGCTGGAGCATATATGTCTGATGCAACCAGCTTGTCACATATATATGCTATTCTAGGACCCCGTAAAGACTTAGTCATTATATCTGCAAGCTGATCTCTAGTACCCACAAAGGAAGTCTTAATGATGCCCGTGAGGATCTTTTCCCGTATGAAGTGACAATCAACTTCGAAGAAAGATATAAAGCTGATTGGTTATCACAAGCAAGTTCCATAGGACCTATCTCACAAAACTTCAATTCTTGGAGCAAATATTTTAGCCATAGAAGTTCGCAAGTAGTATCGGCCATAGCACGATACTCTGCTTCTGTGCTTGATCTTGCAACAACAGTCTGCTTCTTACTTTTCCATGAAATCAGGTTACCTCCAATAAGCACACAGTAGCCTGAAGTGGACCTCCTATCAGCAGCATCGCCTGCCCAATCTGCATCTGTATACCCGATGATATTAGTACGACCCCTGTCCATATAAACAATCCCTTTTCCAGGTGATCCCTTGATATATCTTAGGATCCGGACAATTGCATTCCAATGACTATCACAGGGTGAGTTGAGAAACTGGCTTACGACACTGACTGGAAAAGCAAGGTCTGATCGAGTCATGGTGAGATAATTTAACTTCCCAACTAATCTTCTATATCTGCCTGGGTCAGGATAGGGCTCCCCCTCATTAGGTTTACATTTGGGTCCATAGGAGTATCAACAGGTTTACAATCTAACATCCCTGTTTCTTCTAGAATGTCAAGGGCATATTTCCTCTGAGAAATAGCAACACCTGGTCTTGATTGGGCTACTTCAATCCCAAGAAAGTACTGTAATCCTCCAAGATAAAGTATATGAACTGAATGTATGTTCTGTATATTTCCATTCCAATATGACAATATATATACACTTGACAATGAGATAGGATATCTGATTCCTAGAGAACAATAATTATCTATACAAAATCCTAGGAGAGATATACAAAGAATAGGACTCCACCATCCACACTGTCCACATATATTAATTATATTTAACAGATAAAAACTCCCTTCTCCTGCTAAAAAGATCACATCAATGTTCATTAGTTTAAATGTGCTCATCTATGTTCCAGTTTAACTATACAAATCTATGCTTTGCTGAGAACTTTGTCAGAAATGCTAGTGTTACTGTATTAGTCTATGATTTTACTGTTCACTTGGTTAAATTTGACTAAGTTAAATAGCTGATAAAAACCTTCTCTATTATTCCTTTCCTTTCTTTTGTCTTCCTTTGGGAATTAGATTAATCATGTCACAACCAAAGAGTCTTTGCTGAGTAACTTGGCCATGAACTTCTCCTATTGCCACGGTCTAATCACTTATGGGTTTCTTTTTGAGTATTAAAAAAATATCATTATTATATAAGCAGAATTCCATTCCTGCAGCCTGTTGGTTTTATTTCCTGCAGAAAAGTAATTTATTTATTTTTGCTGTTTTAAAGATGTTAAGACTCTCATCGTCGAGATACTTCAAGCTGCTAGGCCTCAAGTTAACTGATTACTACACAGATCCAAGTTGAATAGGTGCTCAATCAAAATTCATCTAATACAATACATGTGCTTTGGTTTCCAAGATTTGTCATTTTTCTTCATTCAGAGATAAGTTGAATATTTGTATAGGCATGCGTTGCAGCTGAATATACTACATATATTTTCGATAAGCATATACTACATATTATTACCACTATTTTATGCCTGCTACTGTCATAAGCTTGGCTAAATTTTTGTTGTTTGCTGCTTTTAGACCAACTTGGAAATTATGCCTTGAGTTGCCTGGTTTGATAGTGAAAAGACAAAGGAACCAACTCAGTCTTGGATTCTGATAAAGCTTGCAAAATGTCAAAAAAGCAGACACTTAAAAAAATGGGATTGTAAAAGTTCTTATCTATTCTAATCCCTTTCTTTTTTAAATGCTGCAGCACAAACCAGTTTTCTACTCCGGGAGAGGATAAAATGCGTACTTTTAAAAATTATACAAGTAAATGCTGCATATGCTTTGAATATTTTTTAGCTACCTAGCTACTCTCCCTGGTTCTTATAAATATTTCATTAATTTTGTAATGTAATTGTGATTTGGGTCACTGGATTTTCGTTTAGAGCATAAGAATGGTTCCATGATTATGTTTATACTGTATTTGAGATGAGGCATCTTAGTTGAAAGGAAAAATATTGTTTATTATTTTCTTAGTATTATTTTTAGGAAAAGATATGCCATGGTCGACTCTATTGTCGTCGTCGTTATTTCTGATTTGAAGGGTCAATATAAGAAAAGATACGTGTTTTTGAATATTATCTACTGTTATAGAAGATGTCATCTAGCAACGTACTGTGCATCAATTGATAGTTTTAAAAAACATGATGGTTACTGTAAAAGATTGTTTCTTCTATTGAGAATCTGAGTAGCCAGCAAACCTTCAAGTCCCCTGCAATGAAAGGTAGTTGGTGTGAGTCATCTTTCTAATGGACAAGTTTCTTCTGGGTTTTTTTATTCTTAACGAACATGTTGCTTCAATTAGGAAATTGCTCTCTGTATATGTGCCTGGAGTTTGGGAAGATTTCCATAAAACAATTTGCTGATGGTGAAACCTATGTCCGGTTACAAGGGAGTGTTAGAGGATGCAATGTACACCTTATACAGCCAACCTCTCCTGCAAATGAGAATCTCATGGAGCTTTTGATAATGATTGGTGATTGTCAGAAGGCATCAGCCAAAAATATCACTATTGTGATTCCCTATTTTTGATATGCCGGAGCAAAATAGAAAGGCAATTATTTTGCATGCAACTGAATCAAAATAATTGTAATCTATTTATACCAAATGTTTGTTACAGGGTGTCTGACCAACCGCCATGGCTCCTTAAAAGCCGACCTCTAATCTCAATCATCAATCATATTCATGGCTTCCAAGGTGGTAGAACACAACAAGGTGAGTTTTTCCTTCAAACTCCAGCTCTTTGGTTCTCACAATAATGCTTTGATGAATGCTTGAACCCAGCTATGACCTTTTTTTTAAAAATAAAATAAAATTATACAGCTTTGTGATTTGTATTCCTTTCCCTTTTTTTCTTTTTCTAGAAGATGAAGAAAATGCAATAAAACCACACCTCAATATAAATTTCCTAATTAGGCGTGCTTATCTGCCTGTAAATTTCTTATTCTGATGAAGATACATGTCTTCTAGTTATCACTCTGTCTTTTTGTGTGTGTTTTCTTCGTTGCAAATGTTGGTCCTCATTTAATTAGTGAATAGATTAGTTTGATTAGATCTTTCTTTTACAGGTCATGCTGAATGTGTTAGATTTGTGAAGAGATTCAATTTGCCATTGCTGGCACTACAGTAAATATTATCTTTGGTGGCAATTGTTTAATGGCAATAAATTAATTGCCAGTATTTCATAAATTAATTTTAAAATTTTGTGGCTAAACAATATTAGCCACTATTTGCCTGAAAAATCCTTCATTTCCCAAAAATCACTCCACCTCACTCCCAAAATCACCGTTTCAAAAAATCTCCACCTAACTCCACCTCACTCCCAAAATCACCGTTTCTACTCATCGGAAACTACTTCACCTTACTCCCAAAATCACCGTCTTTACTCTTCCTTTCCTCAACCATCGATTTTCACCAAATTAGGCCGTGGTTCTTCAAATTTCACTTCAGGTTGATCGTTGTTCTTCGTGTTTGCGCTCTATCTCTCTCTCTACTTTCGTTCACATTTTCTCTCTCTTTGCGATGTGTTTGCAGACCCGTTGAAGGATTGATCAACTTCAGGAACATATAAATCTCACAATCACAATATTGGTTAGTGATTTTCATAGATCTACATTTATTGGCCTCATTTTTGTTTTGAGCTACTCTTGAAGTTACTGTAATTAGGTTTGCAGATCTTGTCAGATCTTGTTTTTGTTTTTGTGGATTTTGTCCTGTAAAGTGTAACTGTGTAATTGTGTTGATTTTCGAAACATTTTGTTTCTCTTATTTTGCATGTTGTGAAATTGATTTTTCTGGAAGGAAGTTGCATGATGTTGCATAAAGAATGAGAAAGAAGGGTTGAATACCCTAGAGCTGTCGTAAGACAAAAAGAAGAGAAAGATGATTTGCCTCTATCATATTTTATGATTTCACAAATTCTCATTTCCTTCTTAGATTATTAAATTAATATTTACTTCCATATTTTATGATTTGCCAATTTAATTTTGATTTACTTTTCTGACTTTTAAGTTTTGATATATTATTTAACTCTTGCTTTATATACTATCTATCAACTATTATTTACTGTTAATTATTGTATCTTTAGTTCATGAATTTTTGCTACTCTCATTTTACAAATAATTAAATTTTAAAAGAATTTTTTTTGTGAAATCCTTGGTTTAAGTTTGGTAACGAATTTTTAGAGTAAATGTTGTGAGTTCCTTTTGTCTATTGAGTTTAGTACTTATCTGTCCAATGCTTTTTTTAGAACACTCACAGAGAAGACATCATCTTTAAAAGTCAAGCGTTTGAGATCCTTAGATAGGGTAGTAAAGTAGTGTTTATGTACAGAACCTGACCAGTTATGATGATGTGATGTGTTAAATTGATTGTATATTAATCAAATAGTTCAATGTTCCCTGTGAGTCTCTTTCTGTCTTTGACACACCCCAGAGACAGTCTCATTCACATGGGATTTAATTTGAGAAGTCTTTTGGTTGTAGGGTATTGCTTTAACTTCCTGCTCTGAGATCAGACTTCTTGTTTGAATGGAATTATGCCTCAAGTTGGTGTGGAACTTTGGTTGACTTGTACAGTTTTCATGTGTGTAGATTTTTTGTTACTCTTTTTTGGTCTCATCTTGATACTTGTAAAGACTATTCTCTTGACACATCTTGTGCTTTACCTTTTTTTTAATAAGATCCTCCTGATGCAGTTATGGTAGAGCTGCTTGCAATAGTACTCATTTTTGTTTTCAATTTTTTTTACTATTATTTGTAATGTTAATTGAGACGTGAAACAGTTTTTTATTATATTTTCCATCAAAAGGAATACCATGTATTGAACCGAACTAAAGGTTTTATGTTAATTCGAATAGGTAAGGTTTATTAGACGGTCATGGACAATCCTAGCGGCAGAAGATGCATGTAATATGATAGAGTTAGGAAAGAATATTTGGATGGAGTAGAGAAGTTTTCAGACCATGCCTTTTGTCAAAATCATGGAGAAACAATTCCATGTCCTTGTAAACAATGTGTGCTATACTATTCTGTAAATCGGGCAATGGCGTCTAATCACCTTGTGGTTAATGGTATTATACCATCGTATGATACTTGGTTTTGTCATAGGGAGTCGATAAATGTGCCAAATTGTACTGAAGAAACCAATTGCAGAGAGGAATCTTTTAGGGGTGATGATATGGTAGGAATGATATTTGATGCTTTCGGAGGCTTTACCCAATTGATGGATGATAACAATGGTGAAAATGGTGATATGGAGCCACTTGGAAGAAAACACTACTTTTATCAAGAGATCAACCTCATACAGAGGTGGAGAGATTTGAAAAGTTAATGAAAGATGCAGATGAAGAACTATACCCTGGATGCAAGAAATTCAGTAAACTTTCATTTTTACTACATCTTTACCGTATAAAACGGTTGTTCAATTGGACAAATGAGTCTTTTAATGCTTTGCTTGGACTATTGAAGGATGCATTGCCTGAAGGAGAGAAGTTATCTTTGATTATTTGTATGAGTTTGAATATGCCATGAATTGTAATGTTGATTATACTCAGGATATGATTCAAGAAAAACTGAATAATGGTGAGACATCTAATCAACAATCTCATGGCAGTGTTGCTTGGGAAGGAGATGTGTATTCCCAAGTGTTGGGAACTGATAAAAGTGGCTATGTCCGTGGTTTAGGACTCGGTCCAACACCTTCTCTATCGTTGGGTAATAAATCTTCTCTAGGAAATATTGTTGCAGATATGTCTAATGAGACAGTCCAAAGGTTAGAGAGAGATGAATGAGTTAAACAAAAAACATGTTGAAGAAATTAATTTGACGAAACAAAATCAAGCTAGGTTACTTTCAGAAGTATCTTTCTTTAGACAAGTTGTGGAAAAACTTATTCCTCAAGGGTCATTTGTGCCTCAAAACTTTAATGAAAGCAGACAGGTAAGGTTTTCAAGCTTTTAAACTTTTTTCTTAGAATTTGATGCTATTAGGCATGTTTATTATTTTAAAAGTTTTAATTTTTACTAGGTATCTGATGCTAGTAGTGGTCATGGATGAAACAACACGTCTCACAGATGCCATTTCTATTCTCTAGTGCTGGTATAGTTGTTTGACCATTCTTCTTCCCATTGATTCATTGGGCAAGTTATTATGTACATGAATATTTGTTGTTATTTTCTAATTTACATTGATGAACAATAATTGAATGACATTTTTTCTTATTTTATCATTCCAGATCACATGCTATTGTGGTTTCCAGAAAGTGGCTACAGAAGATTTCATCATGATTAAGAGTTCAAGAAATGTATATGAAATGACTATTATTAGACTTAAAATGACACTAGTTACTAGATATGAATGGTGTACATTTTATCTTTTATTGATGACACTTCTGAAGTTAGTTAGTACTTGATGGTTGTTATTTTGTGTTGTGAATTTAATGAAATATGTCTTGATTTTATGAAATGAATTTTGGGATTAGTCTTATAATACTTGCACGGAGTAGCATTAGTCCTCATGAAAAATAGACTATGTTTTGTGCTCCGGGGTGATACTGTTCTACATGATTTTGGAGGATCAAATTGGGGTTTTTGGTAGATGTTTGGGGAACAAGGTGTGGGTCTGTGGTCTTGGGAAGTCAATTATTTTGATATGGTCATGTCATGTTCTCTACTTCAGTTCAACGATCAGCGTGATGGTATGGAGACTTGGGTGCATATGTAGTCAATTTCATGTAGTTAATTTGAATACAGTGAAAACTATATCATTATGGGACATCGGATTTGCAAGGTGATGGTTGTTGTGTGAATGATTGTTGTTGTCCACCACACCTCTGATGAAATAAAATGATTTTGCCTTTTCTTTTTCTTGGTCTGTGTTCTGCTAAAGGTTAAAAGGAAGAAAAAATGTTATGCTTCTTGATCCTAGTGATATGAAGATGGTCCCTGATCTTTATAGTACATACCTTAGAATTACTCCAATATTAACCTGCGCCTGTGTTATAGGATGATTTAGTAACAGAAAGATACCATTGAAATAAACAAAGATTTATTGTAAGAATTAAAGGAAAAATGGATCAAAAATTGAGTGAAATTGTTGTCAACTTTCTTCTCTCGTTGAAATTTCCAGACAATAGTAAATGCCGGAAAAGGCAATTGAAACTTTTAGCGGCAATAAAATAAAAAGCTAGCAAGTGAATTTAGATGTCAATTTAAAAATTATATTTAATGGCAATTAAAATTTCCGGTAATAATTGTTACTATAACTTTTGACTTTTAACGACAATTAAATGGGTTTTTACCAGCACTTTCTATAATTGCTGGGAAAGCTTTTAGATACGGTGGCTCAAGTAATAATTGTCGGTAAAATTTTTAGCGTATATTATTATTGCCTCTAAAGGCCATAATAATTGCTACTAAAAGTACATTTAGTCGTAGTGAAAGAGTAAATTCATAACGGGAATATAGAAGAAATAACTCAAAGATTTAAATAAATTATATTAGGAAATCATTCATTGTCTTGGAATTATTAATTTGTTTTGAAAATTTATATAAACCTATAAGTATTCTAATTTATTTATATATATATATATATATATATATATATATATATATATTAATTAGCTCAGACATGAATTTTAACATATATATCTATAAAATTCATGTCAAAGAAAAAAACATATATAATATATTTATAAAGTAGTCTTGTGTTATGGACAGCACTAGGGGCCCAAATGTTTTAGATGATGAAGCTGAAGACAGGTCCATGCAAGTGCCTCAGACTCGGGCCAAAAGGAACCACATCAAGCCCAAATGGATGAAGGACTACCAAGTGCCATGACCCAAGAAGCCCAGCAACAAGAAGACCTTTCCAAGAATTAATTAGATAGAATAGATTCCTTTTCAGTACTGAAAGATTGTATGGAACTTTCTGTTATTTACTTTTAACGTTCCACTCCGCATTTGTAGGAAGTATGGGCTGGCTCCCATGAGGCTAGTTATTTAGTAATGGTTGTAACCAGAGGACGTTATCCAATGAATGTTAGTATAGCTGCTAGAGTAGCCTAGAATCCTTAGTCAATAGCTTTCCTTTCTTAGCTATAACATCTTATTTTCCCTAAACGTCGTATAATTATTTATCTCAAAGAATTATAAATATAAAAAATTATTTTATTTGATTTAAAACGTAACACTGGAAATAGGTGTCTATTTTATTGGTATGAGCTAAAGTTATGATAACAATTTTTATTGATAATAATTTAAGAATCTTTATTTATCATAATTCATGTACAACAATTAATTTTTAGTTGCTTTAAGTAATTACATTGGAAATGATTAATAATATTCAATACCATTGTAAATAGGATAAGAAATATTGGATAATTTATATTTTTTATTTTGATTAAAAAATAAATTTATATAAATATATATTACCTAAAGGTGGAAAGTTTCACCAATTGTCAAAAGAATTTAAATTTTTGTAACACCCCCTTTTGGACATTACATTGTGAACATGTGTAGAAATAACATTAAAAGGAATTTGCTGGTTTCTTTCGGAAAATAAGACTTATAATTTTGTATAAGTACGAAAATGAGGGTAAAATTTTTTCTTCGACGGAACACTTTGAAAGTTTGCCACACATGTTACAACGGTAACATTATATAATACTCATCTACATATAGAAATCTATTATATTCAAAAATAAATCTTTCACAGCATACAAGTTTTTCCTGAAAGTATTTCATGATTCCCAATTGAACACTAAACCACATAAAAGATAAAACTACATTTACCGACTTTCTGACAACACACACACCCCAAGAAAATCCTAAGCTGGTCACTCTAGACAACATCCACCGGAAAGACCTTCATAGTCCTTACCACAATCACCGACCTCTTCAAGGATCGGAACTAAGCTCCTCGAGTGAAAGAGAAATCTTCTGCATCATCTGCTCTCATGTACCAAGGTACACCAGCAACACAAGAAAAAGAGATAAATCGCAAGGGTGCGATACCAATATATGAGTTTTGATAAGATAACCACATACACGACACACAAAACATCATATACATGGTATTCACAATATATGGGAATTATCCAAACAATATAACAATTTTGTCAAAGGGATTCATACCCTATGATCATCGCAATTTATAAAATTACATGACACTTCCACATCCATCACCCAAATCTAATATTCATTTTTCTTACTTTTCTCTTTCATTCATTCTTTCTTTGTTGAGGCTTACAGCTCACGACTATTCTTACTTAAACATTGAGTTCATTCATTCTCAACACCGGACACGAAATAAAAACGTGCCAACCTGGACTTTAACCCACAAATAACAAAAACAAAGATTCAACTGTGCGATCCGGGACTCTCACCCACGACAGACACAACAGATATTCAAGTGTATGACTTGGGACTCTAACCCACGATACAACAGATATTCAACCGTGACTTGGGACTCTAACCCACGACACACCGAACGGAGATTTAAATATGTTAACTGGGACTCTAACCCACAACACATTGAATATGGATTCAACTGTGCCAACTGGGACTCTAACCCATGACACATAAACAACAGATTTTCAATGTGCCAATTGGGGCTCTAACCCATGAGACATGGAACACGGATTTCAAATGTGTCAACTGGGACTTTAACCCACGACACATACAGGACACATAGTCTACTTACTAACTTCTAGGAACACTAGCCCGACGTTTTCGGTTATCTAGGTCCCCACAACTTCCACTTTCAAACACATTTTTCTTTCTGTGAAAAACAACTCATCAAAACCAATTTACGAAACTTATCCATGATTTTCTAAAATGTTTTCCCCTGACTTAAAACTCCTTTGCATATAAACCTTTTCCGCTAAGAATCATTTATAAAACGTTAACTCACAGAGAAATTCATTTTTCTCCAATCCCTTCATTCTTGAAAATCATTCTCATAAAAACATGAACTTCTAGAAAGTCTTTTCTCAATAAATTTGTAACAAAATAAAAACCGTTTTTCCAAAACTTATGCCGTAAAAATCCTTTCATAACTCAAAATGACCTTTCACATTGTAAATAATTATCCCGACATCGATTTTGCACTGTTTTAATAACTTAATCACTTTAAATAACGTTTTATAATATTATTGAATTGTTTTGAAAAAACTAACGCCTGTGAAATTTTTTCACAGTTCCGCCTTTACTGTCACTCAGTGACAAATCTTTCACCAAAAATATTATTAAAATAATATTTTTCCACTTTTCCTCAAATTTCCACAAATTAATCTTTTTGATTAATTATTTAGGCTTATCAAGCTTTTATCCTCAAATTAATTTAAACACTGACAGTGTCAGGTTTCTCAATCCATCACTCAACAACAGATAACTCTAAAATAGCATGTGACTATCTTAAACTCCTCAGGCAAACTCCCCTTACCTCTTGTAGTTTCTAAATTCTTTCTCGGTGTACTTTTCGATCCAATTCCGGCTTTCCTCCGTGAAACTCAGAACAAACCAACAAGGTTTATCCTTCACAACAAACATTACACAATTAATAAAAATCAAACAATCAAAATACTCTAGATCCTAAGACTATGATTCGGCCTCCATAGGTTTTCTATGCTAGAGATGTTAAAATTTTACAATCTTTTGGATCAATGATCCTTAGGCATTAGAAAGACAAGATCAATGATTATAAAACAAGAACTTGAACAAAAACTCATCTAACTCAATGAGTTAGGATTTCGGCCTTCGTGAAACGAAAAGGTTAGGATTTGATTTTTGTTTTCTCAATTACTTGGATTCAATACCTATCATGGTTTAAGAGATGAAATCATGAATCATAACTCAAAAGTTGAAGCAAAAACCCATTTACACCAAAACCATGAGTTTCGACCTTCAAAGAGAAAATAGGAAGGAAATTTATTTTGGATTCATGCTTCTAGATGATGAATATAGACATCGAGATGAGTTCATAGCAATTGGTTTCAAACCAAATAGATTTTTCTACAATTTTCTATAATTTTTTTGAAGATTGCATCATGAAATTGGATGATGATGATCCATGGCATAAACTTATAAAACAAATGAAGGAGAAGACAAAATGATCATGATAGATGAGGGTATACCTCTTGTTGATTGAAGAAATGAAGAGAGTGATCAAAACAAGCTTAGTTAAAAATGGAAGTTTTTTGAGGATGTGGTGGTTTTATGAGTGTATCTCACGATATACTCATCTACAAACTACTAACTTTGGCTTGTTGGAAAGGTAAGAAGGAGAGGAACGAATTTGATGTTGAAGGTTTGGTTTGATTCAGATGATAACATGGGCGTAAAGAGCCTTCTTTCCACTGTTTTAGTGTGATAATGTGGATTTTGTGCTGTTTTGGTAATTTGGGTATATCTTCAAAAATACGTGTCCATTTTTTATGATCTTTATCTCGTTGGAAATAAGAGAGGAAGTGGAACAACTTTCATGTAGAAAGTTGTTCGAGTTTCAAAACATAAAAGGGTCATAATTATGGTACAGTGTCAGCGAGTATGAACATCAGTGTGTGTTCTTAGAGTTCTTAAGAGAAATTATGAACTTTGAAGGTGAAGATGATACAAAGTGAGGTAAAATTTTCCCAAGTCATGCCAAATGAAGTAAATGGCAGCACGCATAAGGCTGAAATGAGGGGTGGTTTAGTCCAAAATTTGCTACTTAGGGACAAAAGAGTAAAATCACTTAAGGACAAGCTTGTAATTCCTTTAAAGACTAAGGGCATTTTGGACATTTCACACGCAAAGTAATCATGAGAAATGAGTGGTAATGGCTGAAGAGATGTGGTTGAATTATGACCACAAGAAGCTTATGGCACACTTGAGAATTGATAGAAAACTAGGGACATTTTGGTCTTTTCGCGCACAAAATATCTATATATTTAGGAATCGTCATAAATGCGTCATAAATGTTCGATGACTCACCTCTGTGACTCGCTACCTTAGGTTGCGAGATGACTCATCATCCTCATCCACCCGGTTTATCTCTGCATCTCCGTTCCTGACTCTGTCGGTTAACCGATTAGGGTTTTTGAGAGAAATGAGTTTTGGTTCATGAAGATGATATAAGTGAGTTGAAAAATTGCCTAAGTGTAGGGTTAAAGGGGTAGAGCCGTGTAGGGGAGGGTAAAATGGTCCCAAAATTTCAATGGCAAGCCTTGTAATTTCCATAGGAAACTAAGGGTAAAATGGTCATTTCACCATAAAAATATCTAATGGCATTTATGGGCCATTATGGCCATTATGAGTCGGATAGGATCGTCATAAATACTCGTCACATCAGTCACATCAGCTCCGTATCTAGCTCCATTGTTTACCCAACTCAGGTTTTCCTCAAGATATTTTGAAGTTTCCGCCCGCAGCAAATATAATATTTTATTTTTACCGAAAATTTTCAAAACTTCCAATATCGTAGCAAATACGATCAAAAATGCTAGTAGTCTCGTTCACGAATTAAAACGCAGACTGGGTTCCGTTTGAATTTTCAACCCAAAATTTTATCGTAACCTTATGATATCAAGTATATCATGGAAATGACTTTGGTTTATTGAAAATCATTTTCTAAGTCTCGGATATAAATATAAACAAATAAATTTATTATCGACATTAGAAAGCAGTGCAAAATCGGGGTGTTACATTACTACCCCACTAAAAATAATTTCGTCCTCGAAATTTCGTGACTCAAAACTAAACAGGGTTTCTTAATCCCAAGGTTTTACTCTCACAAGAAAGTATATAGAAAAACTTTGCCACTCTGAAAGGAGTACAAGAATATCCATTATGTAAAAAGAACCTTTAATAGGTTCGTGCATGTAAAAATGCATGATCAGTACATGCTTACAAACATGAATCTAATAAAGTTCCTTCTTTCACAAGAATTTCACTACACAACGATTTAAAAGAACAACAGTCCGACAAAAATTCGGACTGGGTCACTTCCACCAAAAGTAAAAGTGAATAGACTAAGTCTCATCGAGAAACTTTTTTTGTTATCAAGAAAGTGTCTATCCTAAACAACAATAGGACAGTTCCCACATATAAAATTCGACAAAAATTGGTTCAGCACGAGTTTTGAAAGGATCACATCATATGATAAGGAATAAACAGATAAACTCAAATATTTCACACAATCCATCGAAAAATATTGAATCGCACCTGAATTTAAAAGTTTAGTTAAAGGATTACCAGCGATGTCAAAACTACCTTATATGAGATCGCCATAATTTGAAGCTTCGGCACCACTCATGGTATAAACTCTTCCTTTTGCCATCGGTCTATCAGTTTTTGAATTGTTGGCAGTAAACTCAGACTTTGTTGCAGGACATTCTCTGACCATGTGCCCAATCTTCCCACATTTTAAACATAGTGTACCCTTCACTTACAATCTTCAGTAACATGATTTGACTGTCCACACTTGCGGCATCGTTGAATTGTGCCTTGACTCTGATTATTTCATGGAGATCGGAAATAGGGCTTCCTCTGAGCTTGTAATTCCTCTTTTTTATTCTGATTTTGATTCTTAAATCGAGATTGTCCTTCGGTATTACTCCGACTGTCCTTCCCTTTCTTCATCTGTTCCACTTTCCGACACTTTTCGACCAAAGCTTGGAAATTGTGAATTTCCAGTGGCAACATAGACTCCTTGATTTCAAACCTTAAGCCTCCCTCAAACTTCTCACATTTCCAACCCTCATCCGGTTGAGCTTGGAAGAAATGGAAATACTTGGCGAGTGATTCAAACTTCGTCCCATATTCCCCAACAGACAGCTCCTTCTGTTTCAGACGCAGAAACTCTTGTCCTTTCTCGACTCTGACACTCTGAGGAAAATACTTGTCCAAAAACATGTTTTGAAACATATTCTAAGTAATTTCCTGATTTTCCGCTTCTAGCAGTTGTTTAGTGGCCTTCCACCAGTATTCAGCATCTCCAAAAAGCAGAAAAGTACCCTAAGGAACTTTCACTCCTTCAGGGCTATCAATCAGCTCAAAAATCTTTTCCAGTTCTTGGATCCACAAATTAGCCTTCTCAGGATCAGCATCCCCATGAAACTACGGCGGATTCTGGCGTCGAAAAGTAGTCAAATTTTGGCCCTCAGCAGCTTGCTCAGCTCGAATTTGTTCTTGTTGGTTCTGGGTAGCCATAGTAGTTGTCTGTAGTAAGATAGCAGTTGCAAGATTCTCCAAAGCTTGTGCTGCTTGATCTATTCCACCAGCACCATCATAGTTTTCTCCTATATTACCACGATCGCCAACACGACCGCCTCTACGGCCTCTGCCACGGCCACGTCCATGTCCACGTCCACCTTCTAGTTCCATAACTGACCTAAAAGACATAAACAGTTAAATGGCAACCAGAAACTGAAACATATACTTACGTGTTTGAAACACATTACTTCTAAGAAGTAATTCAATCAATGTACCATCTACTATCCATGGTTTCTCACAACGTCTCAACCAAATCAAAACCCATCAAAACACACCTACTTGTGTGTCAACACACATTGTTTCCACAAGGAAACAATTCAAACAAGATCCAACCTGAGATCACACAACAAAAACATAACAGACCTATTCCCTAAGGTTCCTGAAAGATTCGACGAGCTCTGATACCACTTGTAACTCCCCCCTTGGGCATTACCTTGTGAACAAGTGCAGAAATAACATTAAAAGGAATTTACTGGTTTTTGTCGGAAAATAAGGCTTATAATTTTGTATAAGTCCGAAAATGGGGGTAAAATTTTTTCTTCGACGGAACACTTTGAAACTTTGCCACACATATTACAACGGTAACATTATATAAAACTCATCAACATATAGAAATAAATTATATTCAAAATTAAATCTTTCACAGCGTACAGGTTTTTCCTGAAAGTATTTCATGATTCCCAACTGAACACTAAACCACATAAAAGGTCTCAAGACTATATTTACCGACTTTCTGACAGCACACACACCCCAAGATAATCCTAAGCTGGTCACTCTAGACAACATCCACTGGAAAGACCTTCATACTCCTTACCAATATCACCAACCTCTTCAAGGATCGGAACTAAGCTCCTCGAGTGAAAGAGAAATCTTCTGCATCAACCGCTCTCATGTACCAAGGTACAACAGCAACACCAAAAAAACATATATATCGCAAGGGTGAGATACCAATATATGAGTTTTGATAAGATAACCACATGCGCGACACACAAAACAACATATACATGGTATTCACAATAAATGGGAATTATTCAAACAATATAAAAAATTTGTCAAAGGGATTCATACCCGGCAGTCATCGCAATTTATGAAATTACATGACACTTCCACATCCATCACCCAACTTTAATATTCATTTTTCTTACTTTTCTCTTTCATTCATTCTTTCTTTGTTGAGGCTTACAGCTCACGACTATTCTTACTTAAACATTGAGTTCATTCATTCTCAACACCGGACACGAAATAAAAACCTGCCAACTGGGACTTTAACCCACGACACACAAAAACAAAGATTCAACTGTGTGATCTGGGACTCTAACCCACGACAGACACAACAGATATTCAATTGTATGACTTGGGACTCTAACCCACGACACACAAAAACAGATATTTAACTGTGTGACTTGGGACTCTAACCCACGACACACAACAGATATTCAATTGTGTGACTAGAGACTGCAACCCTCGGCACAACAGATATTCAACTGTGTGACTTGGGACTCTAACCCACGACACACCGAACGTAGATTCAAATATGTTAACTGTGACTCTAACATGCAACACATTGAATATAGATTCAACTGTGCCAACTGGGACTCTAACCCATGACACATAAACAACAGATTTTCAATGTGCCAATTGGGGCTCTAACCCATGGCACTTAGGAAACGGATTTCAAGGGTCAACTAGGACTTGAACCCACAACACATACAGGACACATAGTCTACTTACTTACTTCTAAGAACACTAGCCCGACGTTTTCGGTTATCTAGATCCTCACAACTTCCACTTTCAAACGCAATTTTCTTTATGTGAAAAACAACTCATCAAAACCAAGTTCCGAAACTTATCCATGATTTTCTAAAATGTTTTCCCCTGACTTAAAACTCATTTGCAGATAAACCTTTTTCGCTGAGAATCGTTTGTAAAACGTTAACTCAAAGAGAAATTCATTTTTCTCCAGTCCCTTCATTCTTGAAAATCATTCTCATAAAAACATCAACTTCTTGAAAGTCCTTTCTCAATAAATTTGTAACAAAATAAAAACCGTTTTTACAAAACTTATGATGTAAAAATCCTTTCATAACTCATAATAACCTTTCTTTTGTAAATAATTATCCCGACATCAATTTTACACTGTTTTAATCACTTTAAATTACGTTTTATAACATTCTTGAATTTGTTTTGAAAAAACTAACGCCTGTGAAATCTTTTTAAACACTGATAGTGTCCAATTTTTCATTCCATCAAATTAATCTTTTGATTAATTATTTAAGCTTATCAAGCTTTTATCCTCAAATTAATTTAAACACTATAGTGTCAGGTTTCTCAATCCATCACTCAACATTAGATAATTTCAACACTATAGCATGGCATAAATGACAATTATGGCATGCATCACAATTATAATATAACAATTCACTTATAACCACATAAATCAACATAGCACCAACAAAGCATATAACAATTAAACAATAAAAAAATTTAAAATCATAGGAAATCACCACAGATAAATTACAGACAACTCTAAAATATCATGTGACTATCTTAAACTCCTCTGGCAAACTCCCCTTACCTCTTGTAGTTTCTAAATTCTTTCTCGGCGTACTTTCCGATCCGATTCCGACTTTCCTCCGTGAAACTCAGAACAAACCAACAAGGTTTATCCTTCACAACAAACATTACACAATTAATAAAAATCAAACAATCAAAACACTCTAGATCCTAAGACTATGATTCGGCCTCCATAGGTTTTCTAGGCTAGAGATGTTAAAATTTTACAATCTTTTGGATCAATGATCCTTAGGCATTAGAAAGACAAGATCAATGATTATAAAACAAGAACTTGAACAAAAACTTATCTAACTCAATGAGTTAGGGTTTCGACCCTCATGAAAAGAAAAAGGTTAGGATTTGATTTTTGTTTTCTTAATTACTTGGATCCAATACCTATCATGGTTTAAGAGATGAAATCATGAATCATAACTCAAAAGTTGAAGAAAAAACCCATTTACACCAAAACCATGAGTTTCGGTCTTCAATGAGAAAATATGAAGGAAATTTATTTTGGATTCATGCTTCTAGATGATGAATATAGACATCAAGATGAGTTCATAGCAATTGGTTTCAAATCAAATAGATTTTTCTACATATTTCTATAAATTTTTTGAAGATTGCATCATGAAATTGGATGATGATGATTCATGGCATAAACTTATAAAACAAATGAAGGAGAAGACAAAATGATCATGATAGATGAGGGTTTACCTCTTGTTGACTGAAGAAATGAAGAGAGTGATCAAAACAAGCTTAGTTAAAAATGGAAGCTTTTGGGACAGCTTTGAGGATGTGGTGGTTTTATTAGTGTATCTCAAGATATACTTATCTAAAAATTACAAACTTTGTCTTGTTGGAAAGGTAAGAAGGATAGGAACAACTTCGATGTTGAAGGTTTGGTTTGATTCAGATCATAACATGGGCGTAAAGAGCCTTATTTTTACTGTTTTATTGTGATGCTGTGGATTTTGAGCTGTTTTGGTAATTTGGGCATATCTCTCAAAATACGTATCCGTTTTTGATGATCTTTATCTCGTTGGAAATAAGAGAGGAAGAGGAACAAATCTCATGTATAAAGGCTTTCGAGTTTCAAAACATAAAAGGGTCAGAATTGTGGTACAGTTTCGGCGAGTATGAACAACAATGTGTGTTCTTAGAGTTCTTAAGAGAAATTATGAACTTTGAAGGTGAAGATGATACAAAGTGAGGTAAAATTTGCCTAAGTCATGCCAAATGAAGGAAATGGCAGCGCACATAAGGTTGAAATGAGGGGTGGTTTGGTCCAAAATTTGCTACTTAGGGACAAAAGAGTAAAATCACTTAAGGACAAGCTTGTAATTCCTTCAACGACTAAAGGCATTTTGGACATTTCACACCCAAAGTAATCATGACAAATGATTGGTCATGGTTGAAGGAGATGTGGTTGAATTGTGACCACAAGAAGCTTATGGCACACTTGAGAATTGATAGAAAACTAGGGACATTTTGGTCTTTTCGCGCACAAAATATCTAGATATTTAGGAATCGTCATAAATGCGTCATAAATGTTCGATAACTCACCTCTATGACTCGCTATCTTAGGTGGCGAGCTGACTCATCATCCTCATCCACTCGGTTTATCTCTGCATCTCCATTCCTGACTCCGTCGGTTACCCGATTAGGGTTTTTGAGAGAAATGAGTTTTGGTTCATGAAGATGATATAAGTGAGTTGAAAAATTGCCTAAGTGTAGGGTTAAAGGGGTAGAGCCATGTAGGGGAGGGCAAAATGGTCCCAAAATTTCAACGGCAAGCCTTGTAATTTCCACAGGAAACCAAGGGTAAAATGGTCATTTCATCATAAAAATATCTAATGGCATTTATGGGCCATTATGACTCGGATAGGATCATCATAAATGCTCGTCACATCAGTCACATCAGCTCCATATCTAGCTCCATTGTTTACCCGACTCAGGTTTTCCTCAAGATATTTTGAAGTTTTCGCCCGCAGCAAATATAATATTTTATTTTTACGCGAAAATTTTCAAAAATTCCAATATCATAGAAAATACGATAAAAACACTAATAGTCTCGTTCACGAATTAAAATTAGGTTTTCTGAGCAGTAAACTTTTACTGTTAGTGAAAACGCAGACTGGGTTCCGTCTGAATTTTCAACCCAAAATTTTATCGTAACCTTATGATATCAAGTATATCATGGAAATGACTTTGGTTTATCCAAAATCATTTTCTAAGTCTCGGATAAAAATATAAACAAATATATTTATTATCATTATTAGAAACCAGTAAAAAATCGGGGTGTTGCAAATTTATAGTAATTTTGAAGGTGACATGTGCAAAGGTTTCCACCCATGATTTTTTATAGCACTCTACTTTGATCTTGTGTATCTTTTAATGGTGAAATGTCACTAATAAATTTAGTATTAGTCATGAGTAAAAGATAGAAAAACAAACTATAGATGAATAAACTTTCTCAGCAGATGCTTTATTTAATTTAATATTTTTATTTGATTGTTTACATTTTTATAGTTCCTCTATTAAGTTGGATAAAGGGTAAACTCACATCGAGAATATAAGAGAAATAACTCAAAAATTTGAGTAAATTACATTGGGAAATCATTCATCATCTTGAATTATTTATTTGCTTTGAAAATATATATAAATCTATAAATATTCTAATTACATAGATTTATTATTAGCTCAAACATGAATTTTAACATATGTCTATAAAGTTCAAGTTAAGGAAAAAAAACATATATGATATATCTATAAAGTAGTCTTATTTTCCCCAAACGTCTTATTTATACCAAAAAATTATAAATATAAAAATTATGTTATTTTCTTTAAAATGTAACATTGGAAATAGGTGCCATATTTTATTGGTGTGAGCTAAAGTTATGATAACAACTTTTATTGAAATAAGTTAGGAATATTTGTTTATCATAATTCATGCACAACAATTATTTTTAGTTGCTTTAATTAAATTAATTACATTGGAAATTATTGATAATCTTCAATACCAATGTAAGTATAGGAGAATAAATATTTGATAATTTATAATTTTTATTTTGATTAAAAAATAAATATATATAAATATATATTTCCTAAAGTGGAAAGTTTTGCCGGTTGTCAAAAGAATTTAAATTTTATAGTGATTCTGGTGTGTGTCAAAAGTTTCCACCTATAATTTTTCCTTCATAATATTTATTATTTATTATTTATTATTTATATAGATATAGATGGGAAGAGGAAAAGCCAAGAGTCTAAATAAAGAGAGAAAAGAAAGTTTTCAAATTGTCAAATGTACAATCTTAATAAATGCAAGCTTTGTAGATGAAGCAAAAATAATAATAAAATAACAATAATCAAATAAAAAAATAAAAAGTAAAGCTTTCCAAAAAATTGGCATGCTGCCATCTCAATATACAGTAAAATAGGCTATCCAACTTTTATATTAGTATAGATTCAAGCAATTTTTTTTTATTTTTGAGGCAACAAGAAATTCAAGGAATTAGGCCTCCAGTAAAGAAAAATCTTGATAAAAAATATATCTTACAAGAAGGAACAATAACCATCCAGAGTGGTTACTTAGTCCAATTTAAGGCAATATATTTTACATGTATAACGATCACTTCTAAGGTCAGTTTTTTTATACAAGGTATAAAATTTTTAAGGAGGATTTCCTCATTTTTGGAGTGTCCGTGTTTTTTTTTCTTTTTTGTCAAAAGAAGAAGAAGCCCGTATCATGTATAACAACTCCAAAATAAGATCATTTATACAACCTCTTGTTCATTATTACATTCCTTAAGAATTTCCTTTACTTCTTTTCATGTACACCAATGTTCATAACTCATCTATGTATTATACCTACCTTTAGTTACAATGGATCTGTTTGCTAAAAAATAGTGAATAGCGGATAAACTAGCGGATAGTAGATAGCGCATAAGCTAGCGGATAGAGGATAAGCTAGCAAATTGGATTTGAAGTGTTTGGTAGAAATAGCGGTTGAACTAGCTGGTTAATGTAAAATGACATAAAAGGATATGTTTCTATGTTGTTTTTATATAAATTATATATATATATATATTATTTATTTTAAATTTATTATCAATTTTAAAACTTTGATTTATTTTAAATTATTTATCATTTCAAAATTTTAAAAGCTATTTTTTTATTTTAATATTTATTTAGTTTTGATTATTTTTAATAAATAATATGGAATAATAAAAATAATATTGATACGCCCTGTTGCACAACAAAAAAAAATTATTGATATGATTTTTTATTAAAAAATCAATAGATAAAAATATATTTTCTATTGTTTATCTTAAATATAAATATAATATTATAAGAGAAAACTGATTAGGGATTATAAAAATTAGAATGATTTCTATTAATATTTTATTTTGTTAGTGAAGGATAAATAATGAATTTAATTAAGATAATAAGGATAAAAATGGAAGAAAAATGATACATTATACGCTATAAGCTCAAACACTACTTCAAGTAGCGTTCAAAAAAACGTTATACGCTAGTAAAAAAAAGCTATATGCTATTTTTAAAAACGCTCACCAAACGGGGCTAATTTTCCATCTGCTAAACGCTAAATGCTAGCATTTTTGGTAAACCAAACATTGTCAATATCTACTAGAACTGATGCTCGTGCGATGCATTGGATATTACAATGTTTTGAGGTAATAGTTTTGTTATTTTTTATTTTGTTTGTAAATATATTTATATAATAAAATGAATAAGCAGTTAGATATTATATAATGCCTGTAACGATTTTGTAGAAAAAGAATTGTTGAAGAAAGAAGTGTGAGAGGAATTTAGAATTAGTAGTTGTAGCTGAATGATTGAAACAACTACCGTGACATGAATTTAGAAAATCATACTGTTAAAAAGGAAAACCTTATGGACAGTTCTCATTTGACACGTAACATAGGTTTGCGACGTTCCTGTAAGAGTGAAAGCAAACTGACAAGATAGTATGATTTACACATTAAAAATTATAAATATAAAAATTTGAGGGTAACTAACCTAAATTAAATTCTGATAGACTTCTTTATACACCACATTTGTAGTACTGTTTGTATTTTACCCTTATGCGTGTCAATCTCCATGACCTTGACGATCACAGAACAAACCGATTTAATAGGATCAAATAACATCAACAATGATTAAATCAAATATTAAATTATTTTAATGATTAAATCATTTAAACCATGTTTATGTTTAAAATAGGATTTTTTGGAATTGTATAATATATTTTATTTATTTATTTAATCATCAATCGTTGTCTAAATAATTTAATTTAATAAAAATAATTCAGCTTATATCTAGAGCCCACTTAGAGCATTCAATGTTTTTACCTAATCATTCCTAAATCAATTTACTAAATTACCCCTATATCAATCCTAGAAAAATCCTAAACCTTCTTCCTTTATTTATATATATATATATATATATATATATATATATATATATATATATATATATATAAATAAAGATAAAGATACCTATAGAATATTGGAATCTTGGGATGCGGTGGCTCAATAATCACAGTGACACTCTTTTTTATTATTAACCAGCACCTTTTTCCTGTAATTATGTTAAGGCTAAATTATGTTTTTTTCCCTTATTTTTATTTTAGGTTTTAATTTAGTTATTTTTTATTATTATTTTTTTTAAAATAATCTCTTATTTTTTAAAGTTATACTAATGTGATCCCTTTTTTATTTTTTATTCTGAAATGACCTTTCATTTGGTAAAAGTTAAACCAACGTGATACCTTTTTTGTTTCTAAAATGATTCGTCTTTTATTTTTTTTATTCCAAAATGGTCCCCTATTTTATAAAATTTATAACAATTTGGTCCTCTTCATACCACATTTTAAATAGAAAGGATCACATTGAAACCTAAAATAAAGATAATGGACCAAAACGGATCAAACAATTAAAAGAATGACCAAATTGAAACCTAAAATAAAGATAAGAGACCAAAATATAATTTAGTCTTATGTAAAAGTGAGAATTTATAACCAAAATGTGCATATTAAGACTATTTAAGCATATATTATTCCCATGGAAAAGTAGCATGAGCATTTCGGTATTTAATTTAATTTTTTTATAATTATTGGGATAAAAAAACCTCCAAATTTTGAAATTGAAACCCTAAGGACCGTCTTGACTTTTGCCCCTAAAGAAGTAGTAAATTCCATTTTGGACCCTCCAATTCATAGGGTTTTGAAATTTTGTTGCTCCTTCGTGCTTTTCTATATGAATTTCTTTGTTTGTCCCACATAGTGTGCCGCTCCCATGAAAACTCCTCAGGCTCAGTCGCCATCAGCGTCGCCACCTCAAGTCTTCCCCGACGAGCTCATCGTGGAAATTCTGACATGGCTACCAGTGAAGTTCAGGTGCGTGTGTAAGTAGTGGAAATCTCTAATCTCAGATCCTAATTTCGTGAAATTGCACCTTCATAGATTTTCTAGAAACCCCCAACCTTTTATTAGTGTGGGTAAATTATCCAGAGAATGTGAAAGATATCAGTCTGGGTGTCGTTCCCTACTCTGTGCGTTCTTTGCTGGAGAACCCATCACCCACGTTTAAGGAAGCTGATTGCTTTCTATTAAACGACATTTGTGGCTTCCAAGTTATTGGTTCCTGCAATGGCTTAGTTTGTTATTATCAATATATGAATCGAAAATACTGTTTTTATTTATGGAACCCAGCTACAAATTTAACATCCAAAAAATTCGCTTGTTTACGGATCCGTTTAATTTGCAATAAATCATGGGACATCACAGCACAAATTGAGTTGTTCTATGTTTGATTAAAAAATGAAGGAGGGATAGAAAAAAAAAATGACAAAGGACAGAACAAATTACCACTAGTGCAGAAAAGGGATTCCACATCGGTTATTTTTGGCTTTACACATCGGTTTTAAAACTGATGTTGAAACGACTGATGTGGTTTATTGGCACTTTACACATCGGTTTTATAACCGATGTTTATAATATTTTATACAGCGGTTAACTCTTAACCGATGTGGAAAATTAATTTGTCAATTGGTATCCTATTGTGAAATTTCACTTTACACATCGGTTTTATATAAAACCGATGTGTAAAGTGAAATTTCACATCGGTTTTGTTTAAAACCGATGTGGAAATTTCACTTTCCACATCGGTTTTAATGAAAACCGATGTGTAAAGTGAAATTTCCACATCGGTTTTAATAAAACCGATGTGTAAAGTCTCATTTTTTTCCTATTATTTACATTTCTATCATTCCTCCCCCCTGTTTCAGTAATGCAGATCAATATATATCAGAATAACATACTGTAAATATTCTCAACACAACTAACATATATTGAATTTATTACGAACAATACATATATATATATATACGTTCAATTACATTCAGAGACAACAAAAATAATTAGAAACCAAAAAGCTACATGATATATTATAGATTTCATATCAAAATACATATAATCAGTCAAAAGTAATAGCTAGTACATGATAAGTTTTTAAACTAACTACATATATACAAACTATGGTTGGTACACTTCAAGAAAGAAAGTTGCCCAACGCCTCTTTATGTTGTTGATGTCGGAATCAGATAATGGAGTTGGATTGTTGAATATCTGCAAGTTTAATTGGACAGAAGATTATATCTTTTAAGTAATAAACTAACATAAAACATATAACGAATCTATACTATTACTTCTAATTGTGTCAATTAACATTTACCTCGTGCCATCTTTCAGTGATCCTGGAGGAGATAATTTCCAACATCCACTGCATCACATAGTAGCCACATTCCCATGACCCACGTTGTATACGTGACTACGTACAAATGAAACCCAATTAGAATATGAGGAATTAAATAAAATAGAAATCAATTATTGTACCCACTGCATTTGATGCATTTGAACTAATAAATATCTTACGCTGGGAATAATCCATCTGATAGCCCGAGTACGCCTTTCACCACGCAACATGTGGGTTGCATTAATAGACCTATCATGACAAAAACATTAATTAAAGTATATCTAATAGATTTCAGATAATTAAAACAACTGCATTACTGATTATAAAGTATTTTAATGCTTACGTTTCGATGATCGTCTTCAGTTGATTCACCGGCTTATTTCCCAATGAGCAGAAGAAGACCACGACGTTCATTCTTGGGTACAAGAGCAACAGTTGCCAAAGCAGGCTGTATTTGCGGAACAGTTAGTGACTAAGTCATATATAGTTATACTTAAATAACCGGTACTTACTTATTGAGATAAGGCGCAAGGTAGAATTGATGATCGTCTCGGGCAAGTATATCACGTATGGTAGTGATCGGGTCTTCTGATGCTAGGAGAATATCACCCTGAATGAACATGGGGTCAATGAACCCATAAAGGGCGAGGTTACCCTGATCGACTAACATACGATGCAGATACCTAATATATTGGAAAAACATGTTAATTATCATAGTATTTAAAAATTAATTATGTACTTAACTTATAAATAAAATGTACTTACGTGCACCATAACGATATGTGTGCAGAACTAGCCATTTCTTTATTGAGTACCATCTCCATAAGTTCCTTCTTTGGGATATACAGTTCATCACCAGGGCTGGCATCATGTTCCAACCTTACCAAGACTGCGTCATTCTCCATGGTGACAACCTGTATACCCAGAACTTTAAAAACATCACCATAGCCAGGTGCCCCTTTGTCGATCCCCTAAACAACATAGATATATATTAGTAATCACGGATAATTAAGTTATTTAATTCGTTATTAACTAAATGGTCAAATGAATACCTTGGCAGGAGCAGACATCTCTGGTCTTCCTAGATCCGACCTTTTAGGCACAATATCATTTCCAACATCCTATAACGAATAAAAATAAAGCACTATCTTTAAACAATAATAAATTATTTCAACTATGAATATAGAAAAACACAACTAACCGAATACCTCAGATGCAACAAGAAAGCTGACCAGTCTTCTTGGCCAGAGGATGAAGTTCAGGGGGCCTCGACCCACTGTTTGAACCTCCTCGGTGGGCACGGGGACTCGAGCATCGACATCTCGAATAATCTCAACAACGACCCTCAGTGATCATCCGGTAATAACCGATGGTGTATGGTATTACCTAAGTTATTATGTGCCCTACCCAATGCCACTAGCGCGGCGATGATGATGATCATCAACATACAGCTCACACCTATCAGGGTCGTCATCATCATCATCATCATCATCATCACCATCATCATCATTTTCAGGATGATGAGGAGGATCACATGAGCCCTTAGTGCTCACATGGACAGAGGGTTGGATAGAGGGTTGGACACCGGCTGTCATCTGCTGGGACATAGAAGTCAATATTGCCATCTGCTGGGCAAACTGCTCGGCCATCTCCTGTCGAAGCTCAGCTGCAATCTCCTGTTTTAGTCGTGCTCTATCTGATTCAACATCCCTGTGGCATTGGTGTGAAGATGAACCATGGTATTGGCGAATGCCGACTCCCCATCCAACACCAATGACACGGCCCGGGTGGTCTGGTTTACCGATGGCAGCAGATAAGATATCATCGCGTCCTCTAGGAACAAAGGTTCCTTGGGTTAGCTGATCATCCAAGGCATCCTATCACATAAAATATCAGGTCACATTACAATTCGGTAACAATCTTAAAATGACAATTACAACAAACTATACTTATAATCTTCTCAACTACTTGGCGGGCCTCCTCGGATGTATATTGTCCCGTTTTTCTTTGTCGGCCCCTCTTCCATGAACGATGGCGTGGGGGTGGGGGTGGATCAACAACCTCTGGACGATTTTCAGCATTAGGATCCACCTGAGATGCTGCTTCCTGACGTGCTTTCTTTTCCTCTTCAACCATTTTCTGAACAAGCTTTTTATATCCCCCACGAGACATGACATAGGGGTAGACATTCTTGCTTTGGTTTTTCTGCCCCTTTTTCCTCTTCTCCTGTTATAAATAAAAGACAATTAAATTACATAAGTAAATGAAATTAATGCAATTACATAAATTTAGAGACAAATCAAATAAGTTAACCTGAAAAGTTTGGGATCATGTCGGCTCTGAACAAAGCGATCCCACGTCGCCTTGTCAAGAAACGGATACACCTCAAGTGGGTTCTTTTTATTTTTTGGATTGAATACATAGTATCTGCCCAGGTCGGCCTTAAAAGCCCTCCAACGCTCTCCAGCATACTTTAGCAAACGCTTCTTCATAACGTACGTATCCGGTATGTCAAAGGTCAACTACATTAAGACCAAAAGAATCAATGAATTACTGTATGATATTATTAAGATAAAAATAAAGTAGATACAGACAAACACAGGACGTAGAAGTATAAATACCAGAATACTCTCCCATATCTGATCCTTCACGTCCGCCGGTACATCTCTCCACCTATCAATGAGTATACTGGGTCTGTTCCTAGCAAGGGTCGCCACAAAACTGTTAAACTGATCTGCCATTGGCCCAATAGGATTGAGGTTATTATCAAAGTCTACTCTTATCCTTTGATTTGACCCACGGTTGGCAGTCAAATTCCTCATTCGTGTGGCACGTCTACCCTTTCTACCAGTAGATGGGGTCTCTAACCCGCTGCATGAAGGAGGGATATCCTCACGATCAGCCATGTATACCTGTTTAAACACAAAAAAAAAAAAACTTGTTAGTATGTCAGGATAAATATCAAACATAACTTATAAATATCGATCAACGTACATAAACATAACTTATAAATATCAACGTAAACATATAATATGCCAAACTTGATGGTAATATCAAACTAAACTTACTTTGTGGTCAATTAGTAAAGTTCTCCCATAACCCTTCTTGGTGATCATTACGAGTAGCATGTACATCATCCACTTCATTTTCCTCATTGAAATTAGGCACTCGTGTTGAGAAAGAAGGAGTATCAGAAATATCAAGAGTTGAATCGTGATTTCCCTCACTACCATTATACATGTTTTTTCCCTGGAGAACCACTGACCACCTTTTGTTAGAAGGATCACGGATATAAAACACTTGTTTTGCTTGGGATGCCATGATGAAAGGTTCCTCTTTATTACCTACCTTATTAAGGTCCACCAATTTGAATCCTAACTCATCGGTTTGCACACCATTGTTACTGTTGACCCACTGACATTTAAAAACAGGTACTCTAAACTTTGTGTAATCAACCTCCCATATCTCTTCAATGATTCCAAAGTATGAAACTGATGCCATAACAGGGTTTTTATCTTTCGAACTAGAGAAATGCATGGACTCAGCGACGACCATAACCCCATTGTTTTGCATAGTACTTTTGTCATCCTGGGACTTTGTATAGAAGGAAAACTTATTGATATCGTACCCACTCCAGCATATGACATCAAAGTTAGGCCCTTGTGCTAGCCATTTTAATGTAGCAGAAGCAATATCATCTTTTGCAATTTTTTCTTTAAGCCAGTTCAAGAAAGTCTTGTTATGCTTGTTCAAACACCATTTTTCATTCATTCTAGGGTAAGTTTCATTGATGATGCTTTTATGCTCACATAAGTATGGTTCAACCTCATCAGTGTTATTCAATATATACAAATGTGCTTGAAGCACTTCCTCCCGATCCATGCTCTTAACAGTGATACCTCGTGTACCCTTACCATCATATCTTCCTTCGTGACGAGACTTCGGAAGCCCTACAGGTTCCGCTTCTGACATGTAGTCTGTACAAAACTCAATAGCTTCTTCTGCAACATACCTTTCAACAATAGATGCTTCGGGACGGTGTGGATTTTTCATATATCCTTTCAGGATCTTCATGTATCGCTCAACCGGGTACATCCACCTTAAATAAACGGGACCGCACAATCTAATCTCCCTCACTAGATGAACAGTCAAATGAACCATGATGTCAAAAAATGAAGGTGGAAAATACATCTCCAATTGGCACAAGACAATGGCTGCCTCATTTTCCAACTCATCCAAAATTTTAGTGTCAATGACCTTGCTACATATAGCATTGAAGAATAAGCATAACCTAGTAATGGCAAGTCTGACCTTTTTAGGCAATATGTCACGAATGACCACCGGTAGTAGTTGTTGCATCAAGACATGACAATCATGAGACTTTAAGCCAACTAATTTGAGATCTTTCATTGAGACAAGTCTTCTGATATTTGAAGAGTAACCCTGTGGCACTTTGACTCCCCGTAGACATTCACAGAAACTTCTTTTCTCTTTTTTTTGATAAAGTATGACATGCTGGGGGCAAATAAGTCTTCTTATCCCCCACTTTAAGTGGAGCTAACTGCTCTCGTATACCCATCGCAACTAGATCCAGACGAGCATTCACACCATCCTTTGTCTTGCCTTGAATGTTGAGAAGCGTTCCGATTAAACTGTCACACACATTTTTCTCTGCATGCATCACATCAATACAATGTCTTACATCAAGCTTGCACCAGTATGGAAGATCAAAGAAGATCGACCTCTTCGTCCATATTTTCTTCTCGGTAGCCTTCTTCTGGGTCTTCCCATAGATAACATTAGCGTTGTTCACCCTTTCATAAACTTGCTCTCTAGTCAAGGCCACCGGAGCAATTTCATTCTCCGGAAGTCCATTGAAAGCTTTTCTCAATCTACGATAAGGATGATTACGTCGGAGAAATCTCCGATGCCCAAGGTAAACCGTCTTCCTTCCATGTTGCAGTTGATGGTAACATGTGCCTTCTTCACATATTGGACATGCTTTATGCCCCTTAACACTATACCCACACAGGTTCCCGTATGCTGGAAAGTCATTGATGGTGCAAAATAACATGGCACGCAATCTGAATGTCTCACGGCAATACCCGTCAATCACATCAACGCCTTCATCCCACAACATTCTCAAGTCTTCAATCAAGGGACTCAGATAAACATCAATATCATTTCCTGGCTGTTTAGGACCCGAAATCATCATACTTAACATAATGTATTTGCGCTTCAATCACAACCAAGGAGACAGGTTGTAAATTACAAGGAGAACAGGTCATGAACTATGAATACTACTTAAGTTTCCATATGGATTCATTCCATCGGTAGAAAGTCCAAGCCTGAGGTTTCTGGGCTCATTGCCGAAATCCGGAAACAAACTATCAATTCTCTTCCATTGCAAAGAATCGGCCGGATGGCGAAGCTGTCCATCACACTTCCTCTCATCTACATGCCATCTAATGTTCTTTGCGTCATTTACATTAGCAAACAATCGCTTGAACCACGGAATCACGGGAAGATACCATAACACCTTCGCAGGAGGACCTTTGGTGACCACATCACAACTAGAATCACCATCCTTCACTTTGTAGCGTGATACCCCACACCTGGGGCACTCGTGCATCTCTTCAAACTCTTTCCTGTACAATATGCAATCATTGGGGCAAGCATGTATTTTCTTATACTCCATACCCATCGGACACAATATCTTCTTCGCCTCATAGTTTTGAGATGGCAATGTGTTGCCTTCTGGAAGCATTTCTTTCAACAACTCAAGCAATTCAGTAAAGCTTTTATCGCTCCACCCATTTCTCGCCTTCACATTGAACAATCTTAACACCGTTGACAACCGTGTGAAATTAGTGCACCCCGGATACAAAGCCACTTGCACATCACTGCACAAAGTATCATACACATGTGCGCGCCGAAAAGACTCTTGCCCAACACCACGGATCATGTCCTCTAGTCCATCGTCCATTTCCACGTCATCAACTTCCTCTCTATCCGACACCCTCGGCCTGTCTAACGATTCACCATGACATATCCATGTTGTATAACTCTTGCAAATCCCCTCACAAATAAGATGATCACGTATCTCCTCAGCTTCTAGTCATCTCTCATTCAAACAGTTAACACAAGGACAATAAAACCTTCCGTTACCACTATCAGGAGCATTTGTTTTTTCAAACTGTAGAAAATCTTCCACTCCATTCTCATACTCATCACTTGTCCGTCTAGCATTCATCCAACCGCGATCCATGACTAAACCAATACCTTCGTACTTAGTCCAACATATTCATCAACCACTTCTTATGACAAGGTATGGCCCTATCCCATTCGAGAAGAAACTTTTTCAACATTCGGTTAACAGTTAGTCCTTAACTCTCATGCTCATACTCGACAAAATTTCGGCAGCATTTCCCTGCGGTCTCCAACGTACACTACTTGAACGCGATGACATCCACCACGATAAAGTATGCACCCGGAGAACGAAAGGAAATTTATCAATCCGAACTTTCATCAAGTATATAACATTAGAATCAATGAATAACTATTTTAACTGAATTAAGAAAAAGTTTTTTCCCAAACTGTCCAACTTTGGACAATTCAAGATCAAACACAATGAGCGGTACATTAAGCACATACACGTACGCTCATTAGTATTGCATCTCAAACGGGAAACTAAGGCTTTACTAATTATTGTGGGCATATTCTCGAATCAAATAAATTTTCAAGAAAATACATTAAAACTCCAATGAAAGCTTTTCAGCCAAAACGTACCTTCTGAGAGACACGCCTAGTTGTTATTGTGCAAAGACAGCAGAGAAGTGAACAAAGCAGAGGCAAAGAGCACTATGCAACGGAGTCAAGGACACTCCTCAAATCAAACCCGCAGTCCGGAAAATAACACCTGTCAATTTCTTGTTCTGCAAATAGAGTAAGAAAGTTGGTCAGTCAAATGATTGGTAGAAATGCTAAATGTTAGAAATGCTTAAAAATGAGTCATATAGGATATTTATGAAGAACTCCGTCAGTAATTCAGTATATAGGTCAATGGCCAAAAATATCTAACTACTAGAAATTTTATTTAGACGAGCATTAGACATTTTTTACACTTGACAAGAAGATGCATGCTGACAAGAAGTTACTCTATTTGAAGACAGGCTTGGCAACATCTGTGTGTGTGTGTGTGTAGCATGTAAAAATTTAGACAATTTGGAGAAGTTTTAATCATAAGTAATAAAATTTGGTTCACCATAAATTAAGAGCAATACATGCATTCCTCATTGTTTATGTCCTTCACACCCAAATTATACTATTTTAACACATTATAAACCACATAAGCAGGGTAATGGACCCATTAAAAGAAACCAGACAGTAATTGTAAAGGAGGAGGGAAAAAGCTTCAAAAGTAACATGTCAATGTCGTGTTTAAAATCCTCATATGCATCTTTCTATTCATCACCAAGTCTTTACAGTTTGCACAATGCTGATTTTGCTTTTTCCATTCAATATGGATTCAACAATTAAAACAGTTGGCAAATTTTGAGAATCAATATATGCATACTAAAGCAATATCACATTTGATTTCAATCCAGCATATGTTTGCTAGTTAAGCGTAATAAACCATTTCATAGAAAAGGATATCGCACCAATGAGACATCCATGCCATTTATCTCATCACCATGGTAAATCCAATCTTTGTAACCATATACAAGTCCTTTGCTTATTAAATGATCAAACACTACATCTCTTTTTTCCCAACTATCATTGCAACATACATCACAAGGGCACAAAATCTGTTCTCCTTCAACCTTTCCTTTAGTGAATGCAATATCCAAAAAGTATCTAACACCGTTGATATAATCATCACCATATCGAGGCAAGTCAATTCAATCCTTGTTTATCATGTTTGGTTTACTGAACAACAATGAAACATTATAAAGAGGGAATAAATTTAAGAAATTAAAAAGCTATGAGAATTGGCATAAAATAAACTAAAGCTTAGAGAAAGTTGGATTGCTATAGTCATAATCATGTCAGAGTATAGTATATAGAGCTAGACTTAGTAGTTAGTTAGACTATAACTTCTTCGATAATGAACCAAGCTATATCTAAGAGGTGGAAAAGAAGCAAAGAGCAGGTGAAAAAACTGTAATGATGTACTCAAATAAGTTACAAACACATAAGTTTGAGCAATTTTCACCCATACATTTTGTAAGCTCAACAGCCAAGACTAAAAAACTAACAGCCCCAAGCATAGACTAGGTATAAAACTGTATAAACCTCCCCCAAAAAGAACATTATCCCCTACCACCGTAAAACAGAACAATGTACATGCAAAATCAGAAGAAAAAAAACAGCAAACCAAACAAACCAGTCCCAAATAGTGCAGCAATAGAAATCATCCCCCCCCACACAGCAAGTATACCAGATACACCAACCAGCAAGGTAACCAAAACAGTAGCAAAACTTCAGTGAATCCAAGACAATCATGACCAACAGAAAGTAACCAAAACGCAGAACAGGGAACATCAAGTATTTTCTACCTTTTGATGCACTCCAATGGACTCACACACCAGTCCGATAATTGATTCAGAGGAGATGAATTTCGAGGAGGAGATGAGGGAGGAGATGAACTTCGAGCTGGGATTGCGTGAAGGAAGAAGCCGCGCGTTAGCAGAGGAGATGAACTTCGAGGAGGAGATGAACTTCGAGCTGGGATTGCGTGAAGGAAGAAGCCGCGCGTTAGCAGAGGGAGGGAGTGTTTTGTGTTTTAGGGTTCATAAACTGAAGAATGGGAGAGGGCGCGGAACACAAGGAGGGAAATAGAAAAATTAGGAATATTACGCATCGGTTATTAGAAAAACCGATGTGTTAACCATATTATACACATCGGTTATGGTAAAACCGATGTGTAAAAATTAAACTTTTAACTTCTGATTTTTTTTTAATTTTATACATCGGTTACTAAAACCGATGTGTAAAAGTAAAATTTTAATTTCTAATTTTTTTTATAATTTTATACATCGGTTAATTAGAAACCGATGTGGTTAATCACTATTTTACACATCGGTTCATATAGAACCGATGTTGAATGTTAAAAATTCTGACTTTAAATTTTTTTTATTTTAATTTTAAACATCGGTTAGAAATAACCGATGTGGAAAGGTTTTACACATTGGTTATTCTCTAAACCGATGTGTAATACTTTGATTTTAATTTCAAAAATGCCACCGCCTCGTTTTACACATCGGTTTTTAAGAAACTGATGTGTAAACTCCGATGTAGAATCCCTTTTCTGCACTACTGTCAATATTTGTTACTTAGGTAACAAGGACAATTTTTTTCCTAAGTACAAAACAAATCAAAAGATAAAAATATCCTTCTTATTCCTTCTCTCTTCCCATTTCCCTCCATATCAGGCGCACGTCCCCACTCCCCACTACTCCCACATAACTGCAACCATATTTGAGTTTCCTTCGTACACTCTCCTCTCCTTCTTCTAGCCTTGCCAGATTTCCTGGCACCTCCATTTGGGTCTATACAAAAATAAGCTTGGTGGGGCTGCGTTATCTTCCCGCTATAACTCAAATGGGTTTGGTCTGTAATTTGGATTTTCTTTGTGTGGGAAGGGGGAGTAACAGAAGTTACAGAACCACATCCAACCCCTCTCCTTTACTTTTTGGCTTTTTCTATCTTATTATAATAATTATTATAATAATAATGGTTTCAATTTCTGTAATGTAAACTTGTTTATCATAATGCAAATAAGACATTATATAGTTCAAATGGTATTTTAGTAAATTTTACGTTGTTTTGTCCAGTGCGTAAGCATATCAAGCAACATACTGTCCAAAATCACTTGTGTTGTGCATCAACTAACAAATACCATACAGCACAAAAAGTTGCACTGTACTCGACAACTTGTTTTATAGTGTTCTGTGCTGTTCCCCCTGTTTTGCGAATCAAACGGACCCTTCATGTCTATTTCAGTGTGAGCCTTTATTATAGGTTTGAATTTGGTTACGATAATTTAAGTGGAACATACAAGGTGTTAGCATTCTGGTTTGATGATCAAACTGAAGAGGAGGCAGTGAAAATGCAGGTGGAAAATTTGCAGCTTTGGTGATAATCATTGGAGAAACATTGATAGTTTCCCTGTTGTCCCCTTTGATAGTCAGAGTGCTCGAAGGCTGAACGACAGAGTATACTTTAATGGGAGTTTTAATTGGTTGGCATTGCCCAACAACTATAAATGGGATCATACTAGTACTATTGCTCAATTGGTTATTGTTTCGCTTGATCTGGGGATGGAGACATACACACAATTGTCACTGCCTCATGTTGATGAATCCCATCCTGTTCAGCCAACTATTGGGGTTTTGTTGGACTGTATGTGTTTTTCTCATGATTGCAAGCAAACCCATCTTGTGATATGGCAAATGAAGGAATTTGGAGTTGAAAAGTCTTGTACTCAAATCATGAAAGTTAGTTATCAAGATCTTTAAATTGATTACTTTGGTTTAGTTTATCCTTTGATGCCATTGTGCATGTACGAGAATGGTGATGTCTTGATAATGAGAACCGTTTCTGAGTCGCAAGCAATTATGTATCATCAAAGAGAGATAATAGAGTAGTACGAACTGATTTTGACGATGACATGTGTTGGAAAAGTACCATGAATTATGTTGAAAGCTTGATTTCACCTTATTGCAATTAAGTTCTTCCGTGGCAGGTAGATTATCTGAATTTATTTTAAACCATGTATGTTGTTTTAAACTCTTGCCATTTGAAGTAGGAGATATATGTAGATTGTGTTAATATATTTGGTGGTGCCATAGTTTCACTTTTTTTTGTTGGAATATTATATATAGGCTATTATTGCTAATGGTTGGATTGAAATGTATGGATTCGATGAAGTTTATTTGATTTTATATTTATTGTAGGCTAAAAGATGATTTTCCAAAATTGTAATGGATTCTCTCCTGAATATTCTATTATTGGATTGGTCTTCAAATGTTTTTAAACAAAATGAAGAGAGAAAAAAACTAGAATTAATTATTTTATTTCTTCAAAAAAGACATTAGTTTTATTTACTGCAAAACTTCATTACATATATGAGATATGGAATATTAGAAATGAATGATTTGTTTTATTCTATTTAATACTAATCTCATGATTGCATTTGACCAGCTGAAGATCTTAGAAAGGCTTATTTGTTGAGTGTTGGCTGTTTTACACATAATAAAAGCTTCTAGCTTACAATTAGTTAGTGATGAGAACAACAGAGGTGACAAATTTCAAACTTTTGAGTCTTACCTAGAATTTTGATGTTGAAACAAGTGGATAAGATCTCCCTCTCTCTTTATTTACAAATTTGTTTTCTATAAATTGAATTAGGGACATGTAGCGTTTTCCTAATAACTGATAAGCATACAAATTGTGGGTGTGTTTTCTATTTCTAAACCTGATAATGTCATTGCTATAGAATCTCGTCTACATCCATCGTATCAGCCATGGCACAGCACTGCAGGCTTGTATTCATAGCATCGGGGTTGAAGCTAATTTTTGCATTGTTTACCCAGGGATTGGCTGCACTTATGAGCATGTTGCATTCTTTTTCCTTTGCACTTTGTTGTTTTTGCTGTTCTTTGATTGTTTTCTTAATCTAGGTAGTGTTCGTTCTATCAAGAAAATTTTTTCTACAACTTATCTTTCAAGTCTAACAGGTTTTTTTTTTTTGAATTATAGATCTTCAACCCTAGTTTCAAGGACATTATGCATCGTTGATGGTATGTGAGGGATGGTAGCGAGGAAGAAAGGATGAGAACTTATTGTAGCTTAGGTTTCTTCTTCAGTTCTAGGCGTTGGTTCTGTAGAAGACTTTAATGTCCCTATTAACAGCATTCCTTTAGGTTGTTTTGGGAATCATAGTAGCAACTTACGGCTTAACAACTATGATGTTTTGCAGCTCTACTCCTATTTGTGTAATGTGTAAAAGACATCATCTTTAGTAACTTAGGTTCACTTTTTGGCGCACTGTTTGGGCATATCAGAAATTGTTATAGTTGCACTTTATCTTGCTACACAATAGCAATATTTTATAAAGTATGTTGGAATGAATTTCTTTTTTCTTTTTCTTTTTCTGTTGAAATTAAAAAAAAACTGGTTCAACTATATTTACAAATTACCCATTGAGTTTTAAAAAAGATTATAATACCTTCTGATATCTGCAAATTGTGCTGATAAATTAACAATATTGTTAACCATTCATTTACTTTGTTAATGGATGCCACATGGGTACGATCGCTCTTAAAAGACCCAGCCTCCTTCGACCAAACACATGGTTTTCATTTTGAAGAATCTCTCACTAGAATATGGGTGCGATATTCATTCCTAATTCTTACTAATAGTAGATCTAACATGTTGATTAGAGTTTGGCCAAATCATTGCAGTTGTTTATGGTGGTGTTTAGTTCATTCCGTTGGATTTTAGGAATTTTGTAGTATTTGAATAAAGATTATCTTGACTAATATTGATCATCTCTGTTATTTGGTTTCTTCTGGCTTGTTTCTTTTGACATTTTGATAATGTAACTTGTCCTTTTGATACCCTGACAAGGCATCTTTTACCATTTCTAATCTAAGAGTGGTGCAAGTCATGTTGATTCAGTGCTCTTTTTTGTTGTTGTATTTTGTGTCCTGGTCCTTTAATTTTTCTGATTGGTAGAATGGAGCTTAAGATCGAATGAAGTCTCCTTCGCCTGCAATAGGTCATTGGAGAAGTAAACCTTGTTTTCTTTTGCCCCAACCTATTTGTTGCTTTGATCACTGTGTGCGTTTAAGTTAAGAGTTGTCATCTCTCTGTGCATTAATAAGATGTATATTGTTTGTTCATTAGAGCTTAAGAATGGCATGACCTTGAAGTTAATGAAAGAGACAAGAAGTTCATTAGAGCTTTGCTGAGGAAAGTGGATGAGTTGATGATGAAGCACAAATTTTTATTTTGGTCATTAGTCATGTCTTTGGCCATCAGTGTAGTGTTGTTAGGTGTTGTGGTTTTCAAAAATTAGAGAATGAGTTATTGGCAGTTCCTAACGTGTAGGTGCTAGTTTTGTATGTAGCATTTTGTCGAGGTTTTGTAACATGAACCTTTTGAATGAAATGAATGAGTAATTGTAATGTGTAGAGCTCTATTTAATTATCCCTGAGTTCTTCACTTTAGGTGTATATAGAACAAGACTGGCTTTTAATGGTGTGAGACCAACGAGCTCATTTTATTAACAAAATATACAATATGCCAAAATGACAGGATGTCACATGCCAGTTAAAAAACTAAAACTATATAATTATATCACCTTTAAATGTCAAATACCTTTATTGAACATATACCATGGACAACAAGGTTCAGGATTGCATATTAATGTATCTGTTACCAACCACGGGATCGCAGGAAAAGTAGTTATTGGAAGCATGAAAGCTTGCAAGTGAGAAGAATTTCTCATGAATAATCATATTGAAAAAGATGATGAATAGTGCACCTTTTCCTAATTTACTCAAAAGGCAATTTAATTATATCACCTTTAAATGTTTAGGATTTGTTTTTGAAGGGTGATAAACGTAGTATTACTATTGATGTATAGTTTCTTGCATATACTTCTCCTTTGATGTATTGGCTGTAAACTTGATAAAAAGAATCATGATGGGCCTGCTTTGGTTAGGTAGCTATTTTCTTAAGTTGGTATATTGGCAAGTTCAGTTAACTAATGCTTCTCATCGGGGCATCAATTGTTTATAAATGGCAGGATAAATGATCAGAACTTTTATAAAAACATGTTCAGACTTCAGATGCAAGAATCAAATCCTCCTTTTACCCTTTATAAGACAGTCCCTTTGTTATTTTTGGTGGGGAAATGTCTATACGAAAATCAATTTTGAAGTCCCTAAGGAGCTGATATATATACAACTTAATTCTTTACAATCTATTTATCTATTTATAATATATAAAAGCTTTTTTTTATTGATAAATATAATATATAAAAGCTGACGTGCGGGCTATGGAGCCGCCACATCAGCTATCTCTAACTCTATAAATTTGCCATGTCAGCAAATTTACAACATTCCTGGCTCCTCACAATATTTCTCACCCTCTTTAATTTGTTCTTTAATAACGTATAATTATGTCTATAACATGATATTGATAACTAATAGGTTACATATTCAATAATAACCCACATGCTATAAGTTTCCATAATGGCCATTAAGTCCTAATTGCTAGACCTCCAAATGATGAAACAATGGTGTGGAAGTGTTCTCATGATGATATAACAATAACTTTTCAGTGGAAAGTCAAATAAATAGTAAATTTTACATTATGAGTGTTTCCATCGGTGGCAAATCCAGAAATTTTGGATAGTTAGGATAAAAAGTAGTCTATCAATATTTTTAATTAAAAAATCTAATCTAATAAATATACATGAGAGAAAAACTCATGTTCACGAGATATCACAAAAGTAATTTTTCACTATCATAAAATAATATATTGGTGATTATTTAACATGTGGGGTAACATTAAATTTTTATGAGGGCAAAATAAAATTTATTGGATATAGAATAAAGACCATTTTGGTCCCTCAAATTTTCGAGTACCTCTTAGTTCTCGAAAAAAAAAGATACAATTTGGTCCCCCAAATTTTATCATGGGAGACATTATGGTCCTCACATGCATATATTAGTTTAAATATTTTGAGGGATCAAAATAGATCTTTACTCTTGGATATATTAGTTTAAATATTTTTGCCTTGTTGGGGCAGTTGCCCACATACCCATCAATGTAGGTTAGTCCACATTTTTCATGGTACAATCTCCACACAACTACGTGAAAATGATGTTTATCAAAGAAATATATAGGGAATGAGAAATCTATATACATGTTTAAGATCAAGCAAATATAAAACATGTTGAGAACATCAAGAAAAACAATTTTTTTAAAATTGTAAACTAGAAGGTGTATTTATTATTTAATCACCAAGGAGTCTCCACCCGTGCAACACACTGGTCTTTATCTAGTTGTTCTTTGATGGGAGTGCCTCATCTTGAAATTATTGAGAAATCATACAAGGTAACCTTCATAGTGCTTGCTTTACCTTTGAGTGTTACCATTGCTGTGATCATGGCAGCGAATGGAAGCAGTAGTTTCATGTCTAACTTGCCAATTCTTGATGGCAAGAATTGGGATTATTGGTCTGTAAGGATGGAAGCCATTCTTGGCTATCAAGAACTCTTGGAGATAGTCAAAAGAGGAGTCTCGGAGAGGGATGATGATGCAGCTAAGAAGAAGGATTATAAAGCACAATGTCTATTCCATCAATGCATGGATCTTGCAAGCTTCCAGAAAATTTCCAATGCAAAGACAGCCAAGAAGGGACACACTTCAGAAGCTCTATGCGGGTGCTAGGAAGACCAAGAAGGTCAAGTTGCAGTCACTGAGAAGACAGTTTGAGCAGCTGCTAATGACTGAACAAGAGTCTGTTTCAGATTATTTTGACAGGCTCTTGGTCATAGTGAATTCAATGAGAACCTGTGGGGAGATTATCACAGATCAGCAAATCGTTGAGAAGGTGTTAAGGTCACTCTCTGTGAAATTTGACCATATAGTGGTTGCAATTGAAGAAGCCAAAGATGTGGAGGACATGAAACTCGAGGAACTGCAGAACTCCTTGGAGGCTCATGAGCTGAAATTGAATGAAAGAAGTGTTGGCAGGGCAGCAGTAGAGCAAGCACTGCAAGCTCAAGTCTCCAAGAAATGGGGAGCAGATAGAGGGAAATGGAAGAAAGGCAAAAGAAATGGTGGCAGACCAAGTAAAGAAGGATGGTCTTCAAGCCAAGATCATTCCAAGAATGGTGGTAAAGCTGATCTCCCTAACAGGAATGGGAGAGGAGGTTCTAGCAGAGGTAGAGGTGGCAAGAAAGTCCAAGATAGAAGGAAAGTCCAATGTTTCAATTGTAAGAAGTGGGGACACTTTGCATCAGAATGTTGGCATGGCAAAGGAAAAGGGAAGCAGTTCAAAGATAGTGAAGAAGAGGCCAATGTTGCTCAGGATGAGGATTCAGATGAAGATCAGGTTCTGTTGGTGGCAACCAATGATGTGAATCCTCACAGTGAAGCTTGGTACCTTGATACAGGGTGCTCGAACCACATGACTGGCCACAGGGAATGGTTGAGGGACTTTGATTCCAGCAGAAAGGCAAAGATCAGGCTTGCAGATAGTAGAACACTTGCAGCAGAAGGTGTTGGTAACATTGTGATTAAAAGAAAAGATGGCAAGACAGCACTCATTGAAAGTGTGTTGTTTGTGCCTGGGATGAAATGCAACCTAATGAGTGTTGGGCAGCTAGTTGAGAAAGGATTCTCAGTCACAATGCAGCATGATTCATTGGAATTATATGATCCAAATTAGAGATTGATACTAAGGTCTCCCCTCTCCAAAAACAAAATCTTCCAAGCCAACATCAACACAGCTGAGATGCAGTGTTTTCAGGCAACTATGACAAACCAAGAAAGCTGGCTATGGCACTTGAGGTTTGGTCACTTAAACTTTAGAAGTCTAAAACAATTAGTTGCAGATGAGATGGTGACAGGACTTCCAAAAATAGTTATACCTGAAAAAGATGTGAGGTTTGCTTTGCTGGAAAACAGTGCAGAAATACTTTTGCTACATATCTACCTATGAGAGCAACTGATGTGTTGAATGTGATTCACTCAGATGTTTGTGGTCCTCTTGAGGTACCCTCATTAGGTGGAAATAAGTATTTTGTGACCTTTGTTGATGAATTCAGTAGAATGCAATGGCTCTACTTGATAAAGAACAAAAGTGAGGTGTTTAAGGTCTTCCAGAAATTCAAAGCTCTCACTGAAAGGCAAAGTGGCAAGGTGATTAAGGTGCTAAGGACAGATGGTGGAGGTGAGTACACATCAAAAGAGTTTGAGGACCTCCTTGAACAATGTGGTATCCAACATGAGGTGACAGCCCCCTATACTCCTCAGTATAATGGCTTGGCTGAGAGGAGGAACAGAATTGTGTTGAACATGGCCAGAAGCATGATGAAACAGAAAAAGCTACCACATTCTTTTTGGGGTGAAGCAGTCACCACAACAGCCTATTTGTTGAACATATGTCCTACTAAGATACTCAAGCAGAAGGTTCCTGAAGAATGCTGGTTTGGCAGGAAACCTATGGTAAGTCACTTAAAAATATTTGGCTCTTTATGTTTCAAGCATGTGCTTGATGCTAGAAGGAAAAAGTTGCAAGATAAAAGTAAGCCAATGATCTCAGTAGGATATCACATTACTGGTGCATATAGATTGTATGATCCACTGAAACAGAAAATTGAAGTTAGTAGAGATGTGTATGTTGATGAAACTGAGTCATGGGATTGGGATGAGCAAAAAGGTAGTTTCAATCCTGTGATTCCAGTATTAATTGAGGAAGAGTCTATAGTGAATGAGCAGGAATTGATCACTGAAGCATCTCATGAATCAAGGCCACAGAGACAAAGGCAAAGGCCAGGCAGATTTGATGATTTTGATATGTTACCTGACAGTGCAGTAACATCTGAAGGTGAATTAGTTCACTTTGCTCTTCTGGCAGATGCAGAGCCAGTGAGCTATGAGGAAGCCATAACTGAACAGAACTTGAAAGCAGCAATGATTGATGAACTTAATGCCATTGAGAGAAATCATACGTGGGAATTGGTTGACAAGGCAATAGATAAACGGCCAATTAATGTGAAATGGATTTTCAAACTGAAATTGAATCCTGATGGCTCTATTGCTAAGCACAAGGCAAGATTGGTTGCTAGAGGTTTTTTGCAGAAGCATGGAGTTGACTACTCAGAAGTCTTTGCACCAGTGGCAAGGTTAGAAACTATAAGGCTAGTAGTGGCCTTGGCAAGCAACAATGGATGGTCTCTATGCCATAGGGATGTGAAATCAACATTCCTAAATGGACCACTTGAATAAACAGTGTATGTAACTCAGCCACCAAGTTTTGAGATTAAAGGGAAAGAAGACATGGTTTACAAGCTGAACAAGGCCCTCTATGGCCTTAAACAAGCCCCCCAGGCCTGGAATAAAAGAATAGATGCATTCCTACTGCAGCATGAGTTTTCTAAATGCTCAGTTGAGTATGGTGTGTATGTGAAAGTAAAGAAAAAGGCAAGCCTGCTGATCATTTGTCTATATGTTGATGACCTACTTGTGACTGGAAATGACTCCACAGAAATTGAGTGTTTTAAGGCACTAATGATGGCTGAATTTGAGATGACAGACTTGGGAAAGTTGTCATATTTCCTTGGAATGGAGTTTGCCACTACTCCAAAAGGAATTGTGCTGCACCAACAGAAATATGTTGCCGAGGTACTTGAGAGATTCAAAATGACAGATTGTAACTCTGCAACAACACCTGCAGAGGCAAATCTAAAGCTGGAAGCAACTGAAACAGAAGAAGGAGTAGATGTCACTGTGTTTAAGCAATTAGTTGGCTCTTTGAGGTATCTCTGTAATAGCATACCCGACTTGTGCTTCTCAGTTGGTCTCATCAGCAGGTTCATGAACCAACCAAAGAAGTCTCATATGCTAGCTGCCAAGAGAATTGTGAGATATGTGAAAGGAACTGTGAGATCTGGTGTGCTATTTCCTGGCAAGTCAGCTCATCAAATGGTTGATTTGTTAGGATATTCAGATTCATATTGGTGTGGAGATAGGGTGGATAGAAGGAGTACAACAGGATACTTATTCAAATTTCTTGGTGCACCAATCTCTTGGTGCTCTAAGAAACAGCCAGTTGTGGCATTGTCATCATGCGAGGCTGAATACATAGCTGGCTCCTATGCAGCTTGCCAAGCTAGATGGTTAGACTCATTGTTGAGAGAAATGAAGATTGATGTGCAGAAGCCTATTCAGTTACTGATAGACAATAAATCAGCTATAAACTTAGCCAAGAATCCTATATCTCATGGTAGGAGCAAACACATTGAGACAAGATTCCACTTCCTAAGAGAACAAGTCAACAAGGGAATGCTTGAGGTTGCACACTGCCCTACAGAAATTCAAGTTGCTGACATATTGACTAAGGCAATTAGACTTGATAGATTTGTAAAACTCATAAGTGAGTTGGGAGTTGTATCATACGAATGTTTGGATTAAAGGGGAGTGTTGTAGTTAATCCAAAACATAGTTTGTTAGTCAGTTAGAGTGTTAGTAACAGTTAGTTAGTTTGTAACTGATTCAGTTTTTGTAGTTACAATGTGATGTACAAGCACTATATAAAAGAGTGCATGTGTGTAAATGATTACTTAGATGAAACAATACAATCTCTCTACATTCAGAATACATATTCATCTCCTTCTCTCTAACCTGTGAGTGTGTGACTAAAGTTCTCATCCCCAACATTCTCAACATCAAACTGCTGTTACATGACAACACATAAGGTTATTCAGGAATTTGGTACGTGCTAATGCATGGATTCAGGGCTTGGCTTAGTAACTAAGTGTTAAAGCCATATGATCTTTAATATGCAATCCTAAACCGAGACACGAAGATGCAGCCCTTAATATGCAAATTGAGCCACGAAAATGACAAATATGGGATCTATAATATGCAATCCTGAAAAGCCAGTATATATGATCTTTAATATCCAATCATAAGTATTTGACATGTTTGTACGTATATATCTCTTTTTTTAATAAGCAAAAATATATTGAAAGCCAGCAGCAAGATTCTCAAACAAATATACAAATGAAACAAAGAAAGGAAACCTATGTAAAAATTGATACCACCGCTAGGAAGAAAGCAGAATCAAGTATACAAAGGTTGACCAAGAAAAGCAATTAACAATGTGCAGAATTAGCACCAACTAATACACCAAGACAAGAAGATCACATGCTTGTTGGTGCCTACTTTCGATCATTATTTCTGTCAGCTACAGAAAATGTCAAACTCCACCTTGTAAATGAAAATACTACAATTATATGCACGTGCCCACTCTATCAAACTATCCATATTGACAAGTGGCTTACTGGTTTTGCACATTTGTAATAAAAAATTGATCTCTTATATTTTCATATAATCTTTCGCAATCCTTTTATGACCCTTACACAATACTATATCATCCCAAATGAGACTGTCATCTGTCCGGATTATTAATTTAAACTGATAACACTGATATCAATCAACACACTTAACACTGATAATGTGATAGTAGAAATGTGTTCACTAATAAGCTAAAAAAAACTAATATTAGATCATTCAAATGCTAATATTAGGCTTGATATTATCAAGATGTCTGTTGTTTGGTAAGCCTTTGAGTTTAATCATTATACGATTGCTAATTATAATTGTGGGCTATTTTATGAAATAATTGTCCAATTAGCAATTCATATATTTATTTGTATATGGGAAAAAAAGACAGATGTAGATAATTCACCACTCATTCTGTTATTTTTTTATCTTTTTTTTTTGTTTCCCAGGATATTTTCCGCGCGCAACTGCGGAGATTAATCCCTTGAACCGGATAGGACCACAAGGACGAAAAATCTCTCCCTCAAGAATTTTAATACTGTTGCATTCCCAGAATTATTCTTATTAGTTCTCTTTACTACGTTCTTAACGTTTTAATTTATTAAAATGTTAATTTAACATTTTTGTATATATATATATATATATATATATATATATATATATATAAAATTGAAAAATACATGTAAGTGTAACTAATTTACAAATCATAAATAAAACTATTCATACTTTATCAATATCCCATGCGGAACTTACCTGGTAGATGTACAGCAAAACAATTGACGAATTTCAAAACAAAAAAAAAAAGAATATTTTTATATGACTTTAATTATTATACATTGTCAATATAAAATTCTTTACACTCTCAACCAATCAAAAATCACGATATGATTGACTTTTAAGGTAATTAGGATAAGAGTCAAAAAATTTCAATAATTTGTCAATTTATGAATAATTGACAGCGTAAAAAATCTTTACATTACCGGTACATATTAATTAAATCCTTTTATATATAATTAAAAACATATATATTTACGTAAAAAAGAAACTTATATATTTTGGATCATGCAGATTTTAATATTAGTATATTACCACTTGTGACTTGTTGTTATGATACTTGATTTGACAATCTAAATTCTGATTTCTGAAATTGAAACCTCGAGGGCAATCTAATGGCTTCTTTGCTTTGTTTTTATTTCCTATTTTTATTTTCTATTTTTAGAAATAATTATAAAATCGACACCTTATTTTTGTTATGTTTTCTGTTTTCAGAAATTTGTACAGAAAACATTGAATAGAAAAATATTGTTTTCAGTGTTTCCTGTACTAATTTCTGAAAACAGAAAACAGAATAAAAACAAGATGACGGTTTTATAATTATTTCTAAAACAGGAAAAGAAAATAGGAAACTGGAAACAAAACAAACGGGCCATAAACTTTTGCCCCAAATAAATAGTAAATTCCATTTTGGACACTAATTCATAGGGTTTTGAAATTTTGTTGTTCGCTCCTTTGCTTTTTTATTTGAACCTACGAATTTCTTTGTTCGTCCCACATACTGTGCCTCTCTCATGAAAACTCCTCAAGGTCGGTTGCCATCAGCGTCGCGTCGGCGCAACTCGATGCCACCTCCACTCTTCCCCGACGATCTCATTGGGGAAATTCTGTCGTGGCTACTTGTGAAGTCTCTCGTGAAGTTCAGGTGCATGTGTAAGTCGTGGAAATCTGTAACACCCCCCTTGGGCATTACTACTTAACACGTGTGAAAATAAAATTAAAAGGATAATTTTCTGGTACTTTCGGAAAATAATTTATATAAGTACATAAGGGTCTGAAATTGAGTATAAAAATTTTGTCACGTATCCACACCTTAGCCTTAATCGACTCACAAACTTACTGTCATGGCCTGTCAAGCCTATTTCATTTAAAGGATACTTGAATAAAAGCTAGAAAATTTTGACAGATCGAGTCTCCTCTGTAATTCGGACATCCTAGAAAAAGAACACCTGCTAAAATAATTACATTTTCACTTCTAGAATTTCAATTACACCAAGTACCTCCAAGCAGTAATATGCTTAAGATAGTTATATCAATTAGCTATACATGACCAAAAGGAAAAGTTTAAGTTTTCTTTCAAAAGAACGCTCTCCGAGCCACAAACATTTCATTTTAGAATAAAGGCTCTATGAGCCATACTCATACATACTATCAAAATTAATCTAAGTCTCAAACCCTAAGCTGGTCGTTCTAAAAGTTATTCCTGAGAAAACTCACGTGATCATTCCACAATCAAGTACTCCATCGAGTAACTAGATCTAAGTCTCTGAATGACTTAGAAAGACTCCTCTGCACCATCTGTTTTAAAGTACTCAGGATACAATAACGAACCAGAAGAAACCTGATATGTGTGTAAGGGTGAGACGCCAATATATGGATTTAACACAATAACTAAATGCACGACACCACAGAACACATATACTTTTATCACACAAGCATTTATAAGCTAATAATTTATCAATGGGTTCCACACCCCAAACATCAACGTTGGAAAACTATGCATGAACACTTCAAAACATCATCTAAACATTCATACCTAATCTCCGGAGACCCGCAACGTCATTTAAAATGAGCTGATCAAGCTCGATTGCCAAAAGAGGCACGTCGATTTTTGCCAACAGAGGAATGTCGATTTTACCATAGCCCACTGTCCGGAACAGTGAGAACGTCGATTTATGGATTTTTCCATTGCACGTCGATTGCCCAAGGCGTAATGAATTTCATTATACGTCGATTGCCTAAAGGCGCAATGAATACGTCGATTACATGAATATCATAAAATACCCTGATTTCATTATACGTCGATTGCCTTGGGCACAATGAATTTCATTATACGTCGATTGCCCAAAGGCACAATGAACACGTCGATTTCAGGAATATCATAAAGATATCATGATTAACAAATACGTCGATACATGAATATCACCAAGATATCATGATTAACCTCGTAGGCACGTCTGCCGAATATACATGCAAAACATTTTATTCTCGTCATTTTTCTTTGTGGTCGATATTTACTTTGCCGAAGCTCAAAATGGCTTACGACTCACATAGTTTTAAAACATCTTTAAAACTTTCATCACAACACAGGACCTCGCTGTCCGAGTGCTCAATCACGACACCTCTCGACCGGTGCACCAGTCCTAGGTTCGTGGTACTAGAAAACATCTTCAATGTTTTCAACACAGTATACCTCATGTATACAATATAGGCCTTCAAAGTCCAAATGACTGAGTCCATCACAACACAGAAGATTAGTACCCCGACGTCTCGGTTACTAAGTCCAACTGTACTTTCAACACGGTTAAATCAACTTTTGATTTTTCAGAAATTCTTTTCCAAGGTAGAAATTCATTATAAAATCCTTAAATAATAAAAACTTAGTTTTTCACAAACCAATGAGTCACTTGAGGTTTAATTTTCTCAAAATATGCACTGCCGTTTCAAAAATATTTGCCATCTATACTTTTCCAAATTTGCCATCAATTATCACTTTTAAAGCTTTTTAAGCCAAAACTTAGCTTTTTCCACTGAAACAATTTTCACGATGTCGCTCTCATTGTGACTCAATTTACTTTTACACTAATAAATCATCAAAATAATAATGTTTCTCAAAACTCATTATTTTTCCAAAATAATATTTTCCACCACTATTATATTCCAACATTTCCCATAAAACATTGAATATAATTTACACAGTTAAAGCTTTTATCTGATTAATCAGTTGTGCACTGACCACAGTCAGGCTTCTCAAACAACACTCACAAGCAACATTCAACAGCAATTATCAGAATTATACCACCAGACAGATCATGCATCATAACAATATAATATACACTACAAATAATCAAATAACTTAAAGCAGATCAGACACCGATACTCAGATAAACAACACGACATAAACCACATAAACAGATAACCACAACCACATAAATTATACAGACTACACTACAAGCAAATGGTTATTGAGAAAAATCCATCAGGCAAGCCCCCCTTACCTTTGAAGACAAGTAAAGAATCCTCGTCTTAATGCTCACGTTAGCTCCATCTACTCCATCAAGCAAGCATAGCCGTGTCCAAACGTCTAGAGAGTAAATCCAACAACGCGCAACAACCAGAAATCAAGAAATCAATTACACATGATCAAACACACATTCTAACTTGATCTAAACACTTAATCTAATTACCAAACAAGGTTATTTTCAAAGAAAATCATGTTTAAAGCTCACGCTTCCCAATACCCTTTAAGGAAACTTTGTTTTGATTAAAAGATCATGATAAAGAACTTGGAAATCATCCATTAAGAGTCCTAATTACACTAAATCATAATTAATTTCACAAAAACATACCCAAATTCAATTAAAATCAAATTGGGGGTTTAGGGCTCCTTGTTACAATTTAGGGAAAACTCATTTTAATTAAAGAATAATGAAATTGGTTTAGGGAAACACAAATTCACAGTCCCAATTTCATAAAACAACCTTAAATTTCAAGATTAAAATCTGAAATCAAAGGGTTAGGGTTAGGGTTTCAAAAATCCATTTGGGGGTTTTGAATCTGAGACACAAGAGAGGGTTTTGACTCACCCAAGCTTGAAGATAACTTGAAGGTGGTGCTGTGGTGATCCTCGCGGCGGCGGACGCGATTCCGACGAGGTGGCAGTGGCGGTGGAACACTCCCCTACAACAACAATGACCCATAAAGTGAAGCTAAGCTTCATAGAAAGGAAGAAGAAAGCTTAAAACAACTCACATAGTGAAAACCACCATGGAGGCTGTGGCGGACAGCACCTACCGCAGTGGAGAGAGGCGGTTTCGCCACCAAAGAGCGCAACAGTGGCGAGGACCTCGTGCAGGGACGCGATCTTCGTCCTTCCATCTCGAGCGGCGGCCGGCGGCGATCCTGGTGGGGTGGGCGGCGCTGTTATGGTAAAAGGAAGGAGGAAGATGAAGTTGAGGTGGGAGGAAGAAGAAAAGAGAAAGAAGAAAGAAAGAAAGAAAGAAGAAGAAGCAGAGAAGAAAAGAGAGAATGAGGGAGAGAGCGTCGAGAAAGAGAGAGAGAAAAGTGAGAAAGTGAGTTTTTAAACCAGTTACTTAGTGATAGGTACAAAATGAGTGATAAATATTAGGCCTAAAATAAACATGTTTTCACTTTTTGGAATCTAAAAATAAAGATTGATAAAGATATGATTTCGAAATTCAAATTAGAGTAAAGATTAATAGTTGAACTAATCAACTAAGAAAATACTCAGTCCAGAATTTAATCTCCGATTAAGGTCAAACCAAAATATTTTTAACGCTAAAATTAAATAGAACAAATATATGAAAATGCTTTTCTCTTAATCATATTATTTAAAATATTTTTCTGTACTGGTATAATAGTGACAATAACATAAATTATTGTCTAGTAAGCGTGCATTCACTGAAATAAGTCAGTGCTAACGCACCCAATAAAATAATTTGAAGAGAGTAATTTAATTACTCAAACTAAACCACATAACAAAATAAACTTAAACATCCAAATAAAATAATTAATCATAGGTGTAAAAACTAGGGTGTTACAAAATCCCTAATCTCAGATCCTAATTTCGTGAAATTGCACCTTCGTAGATCTTCTAGAAAGGCCAACCTCTTATTACTGAGGAACCCTAGCCTTGATATGAGTCTCGTTCTCTGTTCTGTGCGTTATTTAATGGGGAAACCATCACCGACCATTGATGAAGGTGATTTATGTCCATTAAACTACAATTACATTGACCGTGAATTTGTTGGTTCCTGCAATGGCTTGGTCTGTTTGCTTCGTTACAGATTTGAACAGTACTGTTTTTATTTATGGAACCCAGCTACAAAGTTAAGATACATATATTTGAGAGGTTTACATGATGCCAATGTCAATTTTTATCCTAGGTGGCATTTGGTTATGATAATTTAAATGGCACTTACAAGGTGGTGGCATTTGTAGCACCCTGCTTTTTCGTAAGTGTTTTTATAAAGCTTGTTTGGTTGTTTAAGCTTGTTTTGTTAAGTTAGAATAGTTGGCTAAGGGCTTAGTGGGGGGTTTTTGGCTTAAAAGTCCCTTTCTGGTATATGAGCACGTTAGTGCCCATTAGCCAGCAGTCCGTGCTTGCAGTCAGACGCATTTAGCAAGTTTTAAGTTGAGCACGCTCGTGCTCAACAGTGAGCGCGTCCGTGCTTAATGTACGGACCGCGTCTCATTGACTCTAAGTCTAGCACGACCATGCTCAAGGGGGTGCACGGTCTTGCTCAGTTGCAGCCTTTATATAGATGGCATAGAGACTGAGGGTTTGCGTAAAAACCCTATTTCTGGTAACAGCAGCCACCCTATTGCAGCCAGAACAGTTTCTCATCCCTTTTCCACTAACTCAATCAGTTTCTTGAGTGTTGGAGACCCTCGGGAGACCTTTGCTATCTGTGTTAAGTTTATAAGTAATGGTTTATCCCATTTCAGTTTCCTTTTCATGTTTATGAGTTGGAAACTAACATGGTTGATTTTATTTGACCAAGACTTGGAAGCGTTAGCTGAGCCGCTTTGGGAACCGTGACCAGTTTGACCGTAAGAGCAACCTTCAATCCAGGTATGGGGAGAATGGTAGTGTATTCATTAGGCATTGGGGGTAGTGTAAGGTAAAGGGGTTCCCATAACCCCGTTGTTGTTTTGTATGAATATATGTATGAGTTAATATGCCTTATTGGTTGTTTGATAACATGTTCTTGGCTGTTGGCATTATGCTTCATATGTTATGTTCATGATTGTTTGCCTATGAATATGTTGCTATGTTGATGATATGATTGGATGATGGATTGGTGATTGGTTTAGATGATTAATGTTGTTGTTGTTGTTGTCGTTGAATTTCATGATTAAGATATTAATTGGCTAATTAGGATCTAAAACGACGTGATGATTAATGGATTTAATCCCCAAATTAATTGGTTAAAACCTAAGTTGGAACTCTGCTCAGAACAGTATTGTCGTGCATTAAGCACGGCCGTGCAGAATAGGGAGCACCCCCGTGCTCCCAGTTTGAATTCTAGAAAATGACCGCGCATTCAGTACGGCCGTGCAGCAGAGGAGCACGACCGTGCAGCTGAGCATGGTCGTGCCTAAAAGGAAGCACGACCGTGCTCCACTTAAGTGGTAGCACGCCCGTGCTGGGGTTAAGCATGCTCGTGCTCACCCCACTGGACAAAATCTAGGATTAAACGCTTAAAAGGGTTTAAACAACAATCTTTCCCAATAACATGATGATGATTCAACTAAACAATGAATGAGATTAGATAACTATGTTAATGATTAATGAATATAATTAAGATGGTTAAGCCGGTATCCGTTGGGTTACTGCACGTTGTTAGCCTCGATGCTTATTGGTTGAGTGTTGTTGATGCTAAGTCTTGGGTGCTTATTGGCCTAAGCATGATGATGTTAAGTCTTGGGTACTTATTGGCCCAAGCATGTTGATGTTGATGTTGAAGTCTTGGGAGCTGTTTGGCCCGAGCAAAGGAGGAGGTTGTTGTTGTTTGATGTTGTACCCTGCATAGAGCATTAAAGTTTATGGTTGAGGGGGAGGTTCGATATAGGGGAGACCGCCCGAGAGTACGGTGATCTGGCCATCCACGGTAGGTCACTCGAAGGTTTGGTGACCACGGACCCCCGTGATGAGGCATCCACGGTTTGATGCGTTGGCAATCCATAGGGTTCACCCGATGGTTTGGTGAACTGCCGGTGTTGGTGCTTTTATGTCCAATACGGATATGTAACTTCGAAGTCGTTCATCCTGAGTTAGTTTGGATCCACATGCATAATGGAGTAGCGGAGTAGTGTTGCATTGCACCGTGGCATACTTGGTTGATATGATGTTGTTGTATGTTGATATATATATGTTGATGTATGCCTATGATGTTGCCATGCTGGTTTGTTTACCTTGCTTCCTATCTCCATGCCATATATGTTTACATGATTCTTACTCCCCGTTATTTGTTTGTTTGTTTGGCATGTTGGTTTCATGCAAAGGATGACGAGCAGCCCGGAGAGGAGTGACTCTTAGGAGCCACCACTCATAGTTAGGGCCTTTTCTTTCAGTTAGTTAGTTTCGGTTATTTTTCCGTGATGTACAGAACGGCTATACCAACTCTGTTGTGACATCGGGTTGGGACGTTCGTTATTATTTTATTTGTTTATTTGTTTTAAACTTTGTTTATTTCCACGTTTTGTGAACTCGTTCATGTAGGACTTTTCTACCCATGGGCAAACGTTTTATTTAATTCAGTGAATGCGTGTTTGGGTTTTATATCTTATCTCTTTCAATGTTTTATAACATGTGCGGTAGCAGGGTGTCACATTTAGTGGTATCAGAGCAGGTCTGTCCTATCAGGCCGTGGTATGAGTCTGTTGTGAGTCTGTTGTGTGCTCTTGTTTGAATTGTCTATACTTGTTATAGACAATAATGCTTTAAGTTAGATTGTCTGTAGCTTTTACCCGCTTAAGTTTCTATATCTAAGAGTTGTTTTGGACGTGTACAAGAACTCATGGCAGGTAGAGGACGCAACATTCAGGTAATCGCGGATGTGTTGGCACTTCTTGCCAATGCTATCGGTCAGGTCAACCATAACAACAACAATGGTTTGCCAGCTGAGTTTCTTGCACTGGATAAGTTCTAGAGGAACAACCCTCCGTCGTTCAAAGGAGCGTATGATCCAGAAGGAGCGTTGCTATGGTTGAGGGAGACTGAGAAGATCTTCCGAGCTATGGGCTGTAATGATCAGCAGAAGCTCATCTTTGCTACCTTCATACTGAGGAGGATGAGCATTGGTGAGACAACTACAGGTAGAAGATGCAGGCTGAAGGCACAGGGGTTACATGCGTCATGTTTGGGCAGAGTTTTCTTGAGAAGTAATTTCTGGCGGATATCAAGGACAAGAAAGAGATGGAGTTCTTGGCCTTAAGGCAGGGATCGTTGTCAGTTGGTGAGTATGAAACCAAGTTTGAGGAGCTGGCGATGTACTACACTCCCTATCAGTATGAGACAGATGACCGCTCCAAGTGCATCAAGTTTGAAGTTGGGATCCAACCTGAGATCAAGCAGGCAATCAGCTACCAGGAGATCATAGTCTTCCCAATTCTAGTTTACAAGTGCAAGATTTATGAGGATGCTAGTCAGTTCAAGGTTGCCAGTTCCAGAGGATCGGATAGTCAGAGCGGCAAGAGGACTGATCAGAGAGACAAGGGTAAACAACGCTATGCTCCAACCGTCAAGGACTTCAAGCAGAGTGGCAAGAAGCCACAATTTCAACAGGATAGGTTTAGGGGCGGGTTCTCTAATGCCTCTAGACCCATGAGGTATGGCAAGTGCGACACACCAGATCACTTTTCGTCTCAGTGCAAGGAATCAGCTGTGATTTGCTTCAGGTGTGGCAAGTCAGGTCACATCAGCCGTGAATGTGAGGAAGCCAAGGCAGAGCCTCCCAGCACTAACAAGAATCAAAAGTCTCAGGCCAGCAGGCTGAAGACCACTAGGAGAGTCTTTACTCTTAGTGGAGCTGGAGCCTCCGAGTCTGATGACTTGATTCAAGGTACATGTTTTATTGATGGAACGTAATTGACTGTATTGAATGATTCGGGTGCTATTCACTCATTTATATCGCATGATAAGGTCAAGAGTCTTAAATTGCCTGTTACCTTTCTTGAGTTTGATTTGATTGTGTCTACACCCACAAATAACCCCGTTTCCACTTCTTATGCATGCAAGAACTGTCATATGCGATAAATGATAAAACCTTTGTTGTTGATCTTGTATGCTTACCTCTGAAAGACCTTGATATTATTCTTGGCATGGACTGGTTATCTTCCAACCACGTCCTTCTGAACTGTTTTGACAAAACCTTGGTTTTTGGAACTCTAACGGAGTCTAAGAGTTAGGACCTTCTCTCTGCCAGCCAAGTTCAAGCTTCGATGAAAGACGAAGCCTAAGTGTACATGACGATAGCTTCCCTGGAAGTAGAGAGCAGTCCTCCTGATGTCTCCAGCTTGCCTGTTGTGCGGGAATTTCCTGAAGTGTTCCCGGGGGATATTTATAACTTATCCCCTGAGAGAGATGTTGAGTTTACCATATACTTAGTGCCTGGCACCGGACCAATTTCCGTAGCACCCTATAGAATGTCTCCTCTAGAGCTTGCTAAGTTGAAGGAACAGTTGGAGGACCTGATGAAGAAGCATTTCATTAGGCCGAGCGTGTCTCCATGGGGAAAGGATGGTAGTATGAGGTGGTGTGTCGACTATCGACAGCTCAACAAGGTGACCATAAAGAATCGGTATCCCCTCCCTAGGATTAATGATCTTATAGACCAGTTGATGGGTGCTTGTGTCTTTTCTAAGATAGATTTGAGGTCAGGGTACCATCAAATTCGGGTTAAGTCTGAGGACATCCCGAAGACAGCTTTCAGGACGCGTTATGGTCACTATGAGTACTTGGTTATGCCCTTTGGTATGACCGATGCTCCTGCGGTCTTCATGGACTACATGAACAAGACCTTCCACCCTTACTTGGATAAGTTTGTGGTGGTGTTCATAGATGACATCTTAGTGTATTCCAAGAGCAAGGAGGAACATGAGGAACACCTGAGGGTTGTCTTGCAAACCCTTAAGGAAAAGCAGTTGTACGCTAAGTTGTCTAAGTGTGAGTTCTGGTTAGAGGAAGCGAGTTTCTTAGGACATGTCATCTCTAAGGGTGACATAGCAGTGGACCCAGCTAAGGTAGAGACGGTGCTCCAGTGGGAAGCGCCAAAATTTGTAACCGAGATTAGGAGTTTCTTGGGGTTAGCCGGGTATTATAGGCGGTTCATAGAAGGTTTCTCTAAGACAGTTTTACCCCTAACCCGTCTCACCAAGAAGGGACAATTGTTTGTGTGGGACTCCAAGTGTGAAGAGAGTTTCCAAACCTTTGAGGATAGGTTGACATTGATAAGCCTCTGGCTTATCTAGTTTTATGACTAGATGAACTAGGGTTTATGTGCAAATTATTCGAGTTCACTCTCGTTTTCGCCCAAATTTGCCTTGTTTTGTTCCTAAGTTGGACTTTGACTCGTTTTGCGTCTTTTGTGTAGTTTTTAGCTTCTTTTGGATAGAATTACGCTTGTGGTTGCTTGTGTTGTTTTCAGGTCAATAAGTGAAGCTCTGAGAATTAAGGAAAGTCAAGAAATAGTGGAGATTGCCATTCTGGAGATTCTCGCCCCGCGAGAGTTTGAAGACCCGGGAAGACAGAGACCATCACGGCCTAGCCGTGATGTGTATCACGGGCCGTGAAAAGAAGGTTCGCGTCGCGAGACATCCTTCGCGACGCGAGTGTTTGAACTCCAGAAAAGCACCAGAACCAGAAGCCGTCACGGCCTAGCCGTGATGTGTATCACGGCCGTGACCGAAAATCCACACAAGTCAGAGACCATCACGACCTAGCCGTGATGTGTATCACGGCCGTGACCCAAAATCCACACAAGTCAGAGAACATCACGGCTTAGCCGTGATTCACATAACGGGCCGTGACAAGAAGGCTCGCGTCGCGAGACATCCTTCGCGTCGCGAGGGTTTGAATATCACAGAAGCGCCAGAAACAGAAACCGTCACGGCCTGGCCGTGATGGCCATCACGGCCGTGACGCGTTGCCTCCTTATAAATAGAGCAGATCAGAACAGAAAAAGAGGACTTTTTGGATCAGAACTGATTGTAGATCTTTTGTAATCCTTATTCTGGGGCTGCGTCTCCTCTTCTCTTCTCTTAATTCTTAGTCTTAGGATGATTTCCGATTGTACGTGTGTCGTTGTTACGGACATGAGGAACTAATCCCTTTGTCTAAGGGATCGATGAAGCCACCTATGGCGGCATAGTATTCATGTGATGTAACTCTCTCTCTCTTAATTCAATTATTTTTTTCCAATTCTGATTTCATTGTGTTGGTTATATGCTTGCGTGATCAACTAGTTAAACGTGTATGAGGCCGAGAGGCGATTCGCGTTTTAGAACTTGAATTGGGAACATCGATCGAGTGTTGCACGAGAGTGAATAGGAGATCGATGCAACTCTTAGGGAACAAGAATTAATAGAATTTGAGATTAGGGTTAAGAGACCTAGTAAGTAATTAACTCAAATCATCGAATATGTCCTATTGAGCACGACAGTGGATATAGGAGAATTTAGGGGTCCCGTTGACATTAAAATTGAACCTAGGGAGGAGATCATTATCACTTGGGTACTTTGCATGATTGGGTAGGTGGATTCGAAACCTTAGATGCTTTTAATTCCAGATTTCATCACCATATCTTTAATTGATTCGATTTGTTAATTTGAATTGTGATCCTAGTTTCTCTCCAACCACTTTCTCTACTTAACCAACTTATCGGATTTCTCGCGAAATTAGTCGAATTGGTAGCCCAATCCTTGTGTTCGACCTCGGTAGACTCTTACCGTGTTTTATTACTTGCGACGACCCGGTACACTTGCCGGTGTCACAACAGACATCTGCACCAGTGTTAGTTTTTCTAGATCCTAGTGAACCCTTCGTAGTTTACTGCGATGCTTTTAAGAAAGGGTTAGGTGGTGTGTTGATGCTGAATGGTAAGGTAGTTGCTTATGCTTCTAGGCAGTTGAAAACCCACGAGAAGAACTACCCTACCCATGACCTAGAGCTAGGAGCTGTGGTATTTGCCTTAAAGATCTGGAGGCATTACCTGTTTGGAGCGAGGTTTGAGGTCTTTAGTGATCATAAGAATTTGAAGTATGACTTTGATCAAAAGGAGTTGAATATGAGGCAGCGTAGGTGGTTGGAGTTCTTAAAGGACTATGACTTCGCGTTGACCTATCACCCAGGAAAGGCCAATGTGGTGGCCGATGCCTTGAGTAGGAAAACCTTGCATATCCCCGCTTTGATGGTTAGGGAGATGGATCTGCTTGAGGAGTTTAGAGACCTTAGTCTAGCTTGTAAGTTTACCCCTAAGATTATTAGGCTTGGAACCTTGAAGCTTACCAACAGCTTGATAGATCAAATTAGAGAGGGTCAGAAGTTAGATAAGTTTCTCTTAGACCAGTGAGAGTTGCTCGCTCAGGGTAGAGACCTTAGTTTTAAGGATGGAAGTGATGGTGTCTTGAGGTTTAAGGATAGAGTGTGCATACCGGATGTTCCTGAGCTTAGGAAGTTGATCCTTTAGGAAGGACATAGTAGTGGGTTGACTATTCACCCAGGTGCCACCAAGATGTATCTGGACCTTAAGAGGATGTTTTGGTGGCCTGGGATAAAAAAGGATGTGACTGAGTTTGTGTATGCGTGCTTAGTTTATCAGAAGGCCAAGATAGAACACCAAAAGCCTTCAGGTAAGTTGCAACCCTTGAGTGTCACAGAATGGAAATGGGATAGCATCTCCATGGATTTTGTGTCTGGACTCCCTAGGACTCCAGCAGGTTTTGATGCTATATGGGTTGTTGTGGATAGACTGACCAAGTCTGCCTATTTCTTCCCGATGAATATGGATTATCCATTGGAGAAGTTGGCTAAGCTATACATCAAAGAGATAGTTAGGCTTCATGGTGTACCCTCTAGCATAGTATCAGATAGAGACCCGAGGTTTACCTCTAGGTTCTGGGAGAGCTTGCAGCATGCTTTAGGGACAAAGCTTAGGCTTAGTTCAGCTTACCACCCACAGACTGATGGGCAGTCTGAGAGGACCATCCAGTCCTTAGAGGAATTGTTGAGGCTTGTGTGCTAGAGCAGTCTAGTAGTTGGGATGGCACCTTATGAGGCTCTTTATGGGAGGAGATGTAGGACACCCTTGTGTTGGAATGAACCTAGTGATAGTGTGGTGCTATGACTAGAGATAGTCCAGGAAACAACAAAAAATATCAGAATGGTTTAGGAAAAGATGAGAGTTGCACAGAGTAGGCAAAAAAGCTACCATGATAAAAGGAGGAAGGCACTCGAATTATATGAAGGCGATCATGTATTCTTGAGAGTTACCCCGACGACTGGGGTTGGTAGAGTGATGAAGGCGAGGATACTTACTTCGAGGTTCATTGGTCCTTACCAGATCCTCAAAAGAGTCGGCGAAGTTGCCTACCAGATAGCTTTACCACCGTTCTTGTCAAACCTCCACAATGTTTTTAATGAGTCTCAACTCAAAGTATATCCATGACCCTTGTCACGTGATAGTAACCGACGTGATACAGTTGAAAGAGAACTTGACGTTTGAGGTGTCACCCCTTCGAGTCGAGGATAGGAGGGTGAAGCAGCTAAGAGGCAAGGAGATCCCTTCGGTCAAAGTAGTTTGGAGTGGGGCTGCTGAGGAAAGTGCTACTTGGGAGCTAGAAATCAAGATGATGGGAGCGTACCCGCACCTTTTCGCTTGAGGTACGTATAAATTTCGAGGACGAAATTTTTATAAGGAGGGTGGAATTGTAACACCCTGCTTTTTCGTAAGTATTTTTCTAAAGCTAGTTTGGTTGTTTAAGCTTGTTTTTTTAAGTTAGAATAGTTGGCTAAGGGCTTAGTGGGATTTTCGGCTTAAAAGTCCCTTTCTGGTACATTAGCACGCCCGTTCTCATTAGCTAGCACGCCCGTCCTTGAAGTCAGACGCGTTTAGCAAGTTTTAAGTTGAGCACGCCCGTGCTCAACAGTGAGCGTGCCCGTGCTCAACAGTGAGCGTGCCCGTGCTCAATGTACGGACCGCGTCTCGTTGATGCTAAGTCCAGTACGGCCGTGCTCAAGGGGGTGCACGGCCGTGCTCAGGTGCAGCCTTTATATAGATGGTACAAAGACCGAGGGTTTGCGTCAAAACAATTTCTCATCCCTTTTCAACTAACTCAATCAGTTTCTTGAGTGTTGAAGACCCTTGGGAGACCTTTGCTATCTGTGTCAAGTTTATAGGTAATGGTTTATCCCATTTCAGTTTCCTTTTCATGTTTATGAGTTGGAAACTAACATGGTTGATTTTATTTGACCAAGGCTTGGAAGCGTTAGCTGAGCCGCTTTGGGAACCGTGACCAGTTTGATCGTTAGAGCAACCTTCAATCCAGGTATGGGGAGAATGGTAGTGTATTCATTAGGCATTGGGGGTAGTGTAAGGTAAAGGGGTTCCCATAACCTTGTATGAATATATGTATAAGTTAATATGCCTTATTGGTTGTTTGATAACATGTTCTTGGCTGTTGGCATTATGCTTCATATGTTATGTTCATGATTGGTTGCCTATGAATATGTTGCTATGTTGATGATATGATTGGATGATGGATTGGTGATTGGTTGAGATGATGAATGTTGTTGTTGTTGTTATTGAGTTTCAGGATTAAGATATTAATTGACTAATTAGGCTCTAAAACAACGTGATGATTAATGGATTTAATCCCCAAATTAATTGGTTAAAACCTAAGTTGGAACTCTGTCCAGAACAGTAATGTTGTGCATTAAGCACGGCCGTGCCTAAAACGAAGCACGACCGTGCTCCACTTAAGTGGCAGCACGCCCGTGCTGGGGTTAAGCACGACCATGCTCACCCCATTAGATAGAACCTAAGATTAAAGGCTTAAAGTGGTTTTTACCCTAATCTTTCCCAATAACATGACGATGATGCAACTAAACAATGAATGAGATTAGATACCTCGGTTAATGATTAATGAATATAATTAAGATGGTTAAACTAGTATCCGTTGGGTTACCGCACATTGTTAGCCTCGATGATTATTGGTTGAGGTGTTGTTGATGCTAAGTCTTGGGTGCTTATTGGCCCAAGCATGATGATGTTAAGTCTTGGGTGCTTATTGGCCCAAGCATGTTGATGTTAAGTCTTGGGTGCTTATTGGCCCAAGCATGTTGATGTTGATGTTGAAGTCTTGGGAGCTGTTTGGCCCGAGCAAATGAGGTGGTTGTTGTTGTTTGTTGTTGTGCCATGCATGGAGCATTGGAGTTGATGGTTGAGGGGGAGGTTCGACATAGGGGAGATCACCCGAGAGTACGATGATCTGGCCATCCACGCTAGGTCACCCGATGGTTTGGTGACCGTCGCCCCCCGTGATGAGGCATCAACGGTTTGATGCATTGGCTATCCATGGGGTTCACCCGATGGTTTGGTGAACTGCCGGTGTTGGTGCTTTTATGTCCAATACGGATATGTAACTCCAACGTCGTTCATCCTGAGTTAGTTTGGATCCACATGCATAATGGAGTAGTGGAGTAGTGTTGCATTGCACCACATAGCATACTTGGTTGATATGATGTTGTTGTATGTTCATATATATATGTTGATGTATGCATATGACGTTGACATGCTTGTTTGTTTATCTTGCTTCCTATCTCCATGCCATATATGTTTACATGATTCTTACTCCCCATTATTTTTGTTTGTTTGTTTGGCATGTTGGTTTCATGCAAAGGATGACAAGCAACACGGAGAGGAGTGACTCTGAGGAGCCACCACTCATAGTTAGGGCCTTTTCTTTCAGTGGGTTAGTTTCAGTTGTTTTACCGTGATGTACGGAACGGTTATACCAGCTCTGTTATGACATCGGGTTGGGACGTTCGTTATTGTTTTATTTATTTATTTGTTTTGAACTTGGTTTATTTCCGCATTTTGTGAACTCGTTTATGTGAGACCTTTCTACCCATGGACAAACGTTTTATTTAATGCAGTGAATGCATGTTTGGTTTTTATATCTTATCTCCTTTAATGCTTTATAACATGAGGGGTAGCAGGGTGTCACAGCATTTGTTTTTATGTTCCAGCTAAGGAGCAGGCAGAGAAAATCCAGGTGAAAATTTGCACCTTTGGTGATAATCGTTGGAGAAACATTGATAGTTTCCCTGTTGTTCCCTTTTATCCTGATATTCCAAGGTGGAACAATGTATTATACTTTAATGGCACTCTTAATTGGTTAGCATTGCGGAACAACAGCTATATGTGGGATGATACTCGTATTATTGCAAAATTGGTAATTGTTTCGCTTGATCTGGGGACCGAGACCTACACATAATTGTTGCTGCCTCATCTTGACGAAGCCTGTAACACCTTGTTTTTCACTGTTTTAAATAACAGAAATATGTTTATATGATTATTTAAGTTTTAGAAAATTATTTTAAATAAACGGAGTTTATCACTCAACTCTACTTGAATGTAGAAAACTACGATTAAAATTTAGGTTAAAAAGTCAGGTGAAACCCGGCCTACGAATTTCACTGACGGTATATTTATACTGATCAGAAGACCTAATTTTAATTCATGAACGAAAAACTTAAGGTTTTTATTTTATTTCCTACGATTGTGTATTTTTAGAGTTATTTCATAAAAGGTGAAATAATATACGTTTTACGGACGCTACACTCAATCGGGCGAACGACGGAGCTGATTACGGGAGTTTCGGGACTCGATAAGTGGATAAACCCTATATTCTCTTAGGGATAAGTCATCCATGTGAGAGGTTTAATGTGGATTAGGGTTATGTTAGTAATTATGGATAATTGCATTTTGACCCCTAAACTTTCTATTAATTATATTTTGGTCCCTAAACTATTTTTTCATGATACACTAAGTGAAATGGGCCAAATTCTTGTCATCCAAACCCGTTAAGGGCTGCGGCCTAGAGCCCAAATGTCACGACCAAAGATTAATTTTCATGATGCCATTTTAATTACCTAAGTTTCCTTTGTCATGATTTTATGCCATAAGCTATTTTCATGTTACAAAATCAATAGGACTTGGGATTTAAAGCCCAAAATTGCACAAGGCCCATGCTTGCCATGGCTGCCCATAAGCTTGAATAGTCAAGCTCATTCAAGGTCATTCCATCACATTCTTGAACTTTCTCTCATCTTCTCCAAACTTCTTCCTTGTTCTTACTTTCTCCTTGCACAAGAAAGCTCCATTTGTGAAGCAAGTTGGTGATTACTTGCCCATTTTCAAATTCCAAGAGGTGATTCATGTTCCTCATCATCTTTAACCTATTGTTTCTTCAAATCATTTCATGATTCGAAGCTTAATTTTTCATGTTCATCTTAGTTCTTCTTAACTTTAATAAATCATAGAAAATCATAGAAAAATCCTAAAAATGTGAAACCAATTTCTGTGTTCCTATTATTATCTCTTCTATCATAATCCAAGAGGATATTGAAAACCAAAATTTCCTCCCCCTTTATCTTGTTAGGGCCGAACCTATAGGGATGTTGGGAGGAAAGTTTTTGTTCATGTTTTTCATCAATGATCATGTATATTATCTTGTTAGTATATATGCTTATTGAATCCAAGTTGTTTTGTCAAACTAAAATCCCTAACCTCATGCACTCACCATGGCCAAAAATAGGCATTTGAGGGATTGAAAGTTTTTGTTCTAATCTTTGTTGTTAATCGTGTGTTTTAAAGACTTAAGTGCTTAGGATCATTAATCCAATAACTTAAGCAAATTTAGAAATTTTTGCCACTAAACCAAATGGAGGTCGTGACCTATCATAGATGATTAGGTGATTTATTTGCTTGATTTTGATTGGTTGACTTGTGATTTATTGAAGGATAGTGGTTTGTGATTGTGTACGTGACATCCGGACTTCTGATGAAATTCATTTAATTCACATAAAACTCTTCAAGAGGTAAGAGGGGATTACCTGAGGGATATATTCGATGGCTATATGCTATCATGTGCTTGTCTGTAATTATTTGTCTGTTAATATTTATTTAAGTTGTTTAAGTTATGGTATTTGTATCTGTGTTTGTTTAACTGTGCTTAATTGTTTATCTGCAATTATATTATGCTGTTGTGATGCATGATCTGTTTGGGAATATCTCTATGATATTATACTTGGTTGTTGTTTGAGAAGCCTGACAGTGGTCAGTGCCCAATTAAATTAATTGGATAAAAGCTTTAAGAAGCTTCTAAAATTATATTCAATGTTTTAACGGTAAAATATTGGTATATAATATTAATGGAAATTTTTATTTGGGAAAAATAACGAATTTTGGAAAATATAATTATTTTAATGATTTATTATTGTAAGAGTGAATTATGAGTCACAATGAGAGCGAAACCGTAAAATTATTTTTGTACTGCTAATTATTACGTAAGAAATTTCGTAATATTATAAAAAGTTATTTTATGAAATTAATTGTTGAAATTAAGTTAATTATGGTTTTATAAAATTATTTAAGTGGAAAAAGCAAAGTTTTGGCTTAAAAGGCTTTAAAAGTGATAATTGACAGCAAATTTGGAAAAGTGTCGACGGTAAGTATTTTGAAACGGCAGTACGTATTTTAAGTAAGTTTAAAACCTCAAGTGACTCACCTTTGTGAAAACTGAGTTTTGTAATTTAAAGATTTTATTGAAGAATTTCCCATTTGAAAAGATTTTCCGATTAATTCAACTGTGTTGAAAGTGGTGTTGAACATAGTAATCGAGACGTCGGGGTACTAAGGTTCTTTGTTGTTATGGACTTGGGGTCCTTTGGACTTTGAGGTCCTGTAGACTTGGTGTCTACTGTATATGTGGTGTATACTGTGTTTAAACATTTAAGATGTTTTCTATTACCACGAACCTACTGGTGCATCGGTCGAGAGGTGTCGTGATTGAGCACTCAGACTGTGAGGTCCTGTGTTTAATGAAAGTTTTAAAGATGTTAAAACTATGTGAGTTGTAAGTCATTTTGAGCTTCGACAAAGAAAGATTGAACATAAAGAAAAGTGTTATGAGCAAAGTGTTTTGCATGCATTTGGCAGACGTGCCCACGGTTCTATGTGTGATTACCTTGTGGCGTCAGGTATTTCATGCTACGATTTTCTTCATTGTGCCCAGGTTGGACAATGAAACTCCATTTATGGTTTTATCACTGACGCCTTGGGTGTGGACAGTGTGCAATGGGTTATGGCTGTGTGCCTTTATGCCATGGGATGGCAATTGAGCCTGATCAACTCACCATGTGTTGGGATATCTCATGAGATTAGGTACGAATTTAGATGACGAATATGAAGTGTTCATGCATAGTTTTTCACATTATGGCGTTTGGGGTGTTAAACCCATTGATAAACTATTTGCTTATGAATGCTTGTGTTGATATGTGTGTATGTGTTTTATGTGGTGTCTAGCATTTAGTTGTCGAGTAAAATCCATATATTGGTTTCTCACTCTTGCATGTTTTATATGTGGTTTCTCTACTTGTGCATATATCTTTACGTCTGAGATTATATGTACCCGGATATGCCTCTGGCACATTCGAGGCTTCAGTCGATCATGTTTGATCGCGCTCATTTTGGTGGTGCATGGGAGATAAACCCTGTGGCACTCAACGCCACCTATCATGGCCCTAGTAGAGAGGTTGTTGGCACAGTAGAGGCAGGACTGCAGTGAAGGGCGCATGTTGTGGAGAGTGTTGAGGTATCTCTACCTTCGGTATGGCTATACTTACAGTACTTGGCTGAGCACGGGTTACTTGATTTACCACCTCAGCTGATTCCTTTTCAGATAGCAGGACCAGCAATACTTCTTGTTGAGGTAGTTTTGGATGAGGTCGAGGAGCACCCAGATGAGTACTTTGAGGACGGTCTTGAGTTCCACCTTCCTGCTATTGATGATGATGATTCTTCGGACGAGGGAGCGGGAGTGGAGGTATCTTCATCAGATACATCTACTGTAGGTGGGGTTGATCATCATGATCTCCCCAATGGTTTTCATTAGCTTGACCAGCTATAGGTATAGTTCTGGGGTAGCGAGTCTTGTCAATTTTGATATGGCTACTAAAAGCCATGAGTTTTTGGTATGGTTCTGGACTGCTCGTTACTGATATGTATATGTCTTTATTTTCTTTGCTTAGTTGATGGAGAATAGCCTATACTTATGAGGGCTCTTTTGTGATCTCCTATTAGATATAGTGTGTATTTAAATAATGATGCATATATATAGATATATATATACGTTTGTTTACGTTCACGATGGTTCGATGTTTAAAAAAAAAATCAGCACTATTTTCGTAATGAGACGTTTACTTTAAAGTATATTTTTCGAAAGTAACCAGCGATTAATAATTTAATTTTTCGCTTTTGGGTAACTATGTGATGACCCTAGAAGGGTTGTCGCAAAGCCCCTCGGGTTGAGCCGCCAACTATTGGGGTTTTGATGGATTTTGTGTTTTTCTCATGATTGTAAGCAAACCCATTTTGTGGTATGGCAAATTAAGGAGTTTGAAGTTGAAAAGTCTTAGACTTAATTCGTGAAATTTAGTTATCAGGATCTTCAAATCGATTGCGTAAAGTATCCTTTGTTGCCACTGTGCATGTCTGAGAATGGTGATGTCCTAATAATGCCATCCAACCTTCGTAAACCACAAGCAACTATTTATCATCGGAGGGATAATAGAGTAGAACGAACTGAACTTCCCAGTGGCATACGTTGCAATAGTACCATGGATTATGTTGAAACAATATGGCATATAAGAATGCTTAAATTTATAAAGGGTTTAGTATTCTTATATATATATTGCTAAGCTATAAATATATTTTATTATTATAGAAGTTGTAATCCTTTTTTTTCGGTGAATGAAAAAAATAGAAATTGCTTTAAATTTTAGATACTTAATCCCATTAAAATTTTATTAGTTTTGACCATACAAGTTTTAAATGATAAATTGCTTTAATTATTGAAGTTTTAAGTTGTACTTTTTATTTGATTTGCAGTCTTAAATTACTTTAAATTGTTGAAATTTTAATTTTAAATTGCACGTTTCATTTGAATTGCAGTCTTAAATTAATTTAAATTATTGGATACCATATAGATTTTCATTAAAGATAAATTTATATGAGTTTCCTTTTATAATTTGGGGTTCAAATCTGCGGCTGCGACAAGTGAAAAGGTTTGGAACCACATACCCGATGATCTTGAATTCTTGATTTTGTCAAAGCTGCCCCTAAAACCCTTGAAGCGATTTGGATGTGTATGCAAATTAAGGGCCCTATTATTTGAAGACACTCGTTTCATGAGTATCATCCGCAACAATTTCATATCAAATCATCATTCTTACTGCGATGATATAATCTCTCCTCTTGCAGCCTTCATCGCGAGTTTTTCATTCGCTTTCTGGTGAGAGGTTTGAGAATTTGGTCAAATTAGATTGGCCAAATCCATTTCAACAGGAGGACCCTTTTTTTAATATTTTGGATTCTGGTAGTATTACTGGAACTCTTTGCCTTTACAGGCGGGATGAAGAAGCTGTATTGTGGAACCCAGCTATCGAGGAATTGAAGGTCATTCCTTCCAGCCCTTTGAGTATGTACCACCTTCTCATCACCCTTGGGTTGTTCTTCATGGATTTGGTTACGACCATGTTAGAGATAACTATAAGTTGATTAGGCATGTATTTTTTTTTGAAGTAACTGACCATGATCTTGATGATGAAGATGTGCCATTGGGAGATATATCCTACGACCCCTTATGGGAGATATATAGCGTAAGAAGTAACTCTTGGAGGAAACTTGATGTCAATGTGCCTACCGGTAGTGTGACTCGTTGTGGTGGTAGTGTTGCAGGTGAACGACTGTACATGGATGGAATCTGTCATTGGTAGGGTGCAAGTTTAACACAATATGATGAAGCAGACTTGGTGTCATTTGACTTGGGCAATGAGGTGTTCTTTACAACACCTTTACCCTTAGACATACCCTCAGACAGAGATGATAGTTTTGATTTTGATCATGTGTTAAGAAGACACTTGGTGGTGTTAAATGGGTCCATTGCTTTGATCTTATGGTATTTTGGTATGACTACTTTTCACATATCAATTTTGGGTGAACTCGGTGTGAAGGAATCATGGACTAAACTCTTCATTGTAGGGCCCTTGCCTTGCATTCAGCATCCTATCGGAGCAGGGAAGAAAGGCGATATATTCTTTAGAAAAAAAGATGGTGAACTAGTCAGGTTTGATTTAAGTACCCAGATGATTGTGGAGCTTGGTGTTAAAGGAGAGTATGTTTAACACCCCGACTTTTCGCTATTTTATAATATCAGAAATTTATATAATTATGTTTATATTTTAATCCGAGACTTAGAAAATTTATTTAATTAAACCGAAACCTTATTTACACTCTACTTTACCGTAGAGAGTTGCGATAAAAATTTAGGTTGAACAGTCGGGTAAAACCCGGCCCACGAATTCCATTGACAGTATAATTATACTGCTCAAAAGACCTAATTTTAATTCGTGAACGAAAAACTTAAGATTTTTATTTTATTTCCTACGATAGTGTATTTTTAGAACTATTTCATAAAAAGTGAAATAATATAAGTTTTACGGACGTTATACTCAATCGGGGGAACGACGGAGCTGATTACGGGAGTTTCGGGACTCGATAAGTGGATAAATCCTATATTCTCTTAGGACTAAGTCATCCATGAGAGAGGTTTAATGTGGCTTAAGGTTATGTTAGCAATTTTGGATAATTGTATTTTGACCCCTAAACTTTCTATTAATTACATTTTAGTCCCTAAACTAGTTTTCATGATATACTAAGTGAAATGGACCAAATTCTTGCCATCCAAACCCATTAAGGGCTGCGGCCAAGAGCCCAAATTTCATGACCAAAGATTAATTTTCATGATGCCATTTTAATTACCTAAGTTTCGTATGTCATGATTTTATGCCTTAAGCTATTTTCATGTTACAAAGTCAATTGGACTTGGGCTTTCTTGGCCCAAAAATGGCGCAAGGACCATGGGTTGCTCATAAACTTGATGAGCCAAGCTCATTCAAGTTCATTCTCATACTTTCTCACACTTTCTCACATATTCTCACACTTTCTCAAAAGCTCTCAAGTGTTCTAGCTTGTTCTTGTTTTCTCTCACAGCAAAGAAGCTTGGTTTGTGAAGGAACTTGAAGATTCCTTGCTTATCTTTCATTTCCAATAGGTGATTCTTCATCCTCATCATCTCTAAGCTAGTGTTTCTTCAAACTATTTCATGATTCAAAGCTTTATTTTTCATGTTCATCTTAGTTGTTCTTAACTTTGATAAATCATAGAAAATCATAGAAAAATCCTAAAAATGTGAAACCAATTTCTATGTTCCTATTATCAACTCTACTATCATAATCCAAGAGTATGTTGAAAACCAAAATTTCCTCCCCTATTTTCTCATCAAAACCGAACCTATAGGGATGTTGGGAGGAAAGTTTTTTTCATGTTTTTCATCAATGATCATGTGTATTATCTTGTTAGTATATATGCTTGTTGTATCCAAGTTGTTTTGTCAAACTAAAATCCCTACCCTCATGCACTCACCATGACTGAAAATAGGCATTTGAGGGATTAGAAGTTTTTGTTCTAATCTTTATTGTTAATCATGTGTTTTAAAGACTTAAGTGCTTAGGATCATTAATCCAATAACTAAAGAAAATTTAGAAATTTTAGCCACTAAACCTAATGGAGGCCGTGACCTATCATAGAGGATTAGGTGATTTATTTGCTTGATTTTGATTGTTGATTGTGGTTTGTTAAAGGATAAAGAATCGTGTCGTATACGTGTGTCGACGATTTCCGGATTCGCCACAAAGTTTTTAATCGGAAGTTAAGTTCTTTGAGAGGTAAGAGGGGATTGCCTGTGGGATTTTTCCGATGGCTACGTGCTATCTGTTGTTGGTCTGTATATTTATCTGTGGTTGTGGAGTTTTTGCTAAACTGGTTATAAGTTGTTATTTATATCTGTGTTTATTTATCTGCAGTTAAGTGTTTACTTGCAGTTAAATATTATAATGTTGTGATGCTTGATCTGCCTAGGAATATTATGATATTGTTGTCATTGATTGTTGTTTGAGAGCCTGACGGTGGTCAGTGTCCAATCAATTAACCAGATAAAAGCTTTAAGAAGCTTTAAAAAAAATATATTCAATATTTAATGGGGAAATATTGAAATATAATATTGAAAGAAAATTTTATTTGAAAAAAATAAGACATGTTGAGAAATATTATTATTTTATTGATTTATTAGTATAAAAACAATGTATGAGTCCTAGAGAGGACGAAACCGTGAAATTATTTTTGTACTAATAATTTTTACGTAAGAAATTTCATAATCTTATAAAAAGTTATTTTATGAAATTAATTTTAGAAAATAACTTAATTATGATTTTAGAAAATTATTTAAGTGGAAAAAATCAAAATTTGGACTAAATCATTTCTAAAAAGGCTAAACGACGACTAATTCCGAAAATAATTAGGGATAACATTCTTAAAAACAGTAGTAATCATTCACACTTGGGTCTTTCTAAAATATTAGAGTTTCTCGGTAAAATATTTCAGAGGAAAATGAGTTTCAAGTGATTTTGATGATTTTGGGAAAAACGAATTTCCAACGTAAACGTATTTTCTGTAAAATAGTTTTATACGAGTTATTTCCGACAACTTGGATAAGTTTCGGAAGTTTTGTTTTGATTTTGTGTTTCATCGAACGAAAACGATGTTAACGTTGAAATTTAAACCTAGTATCCGAGACGTCGTGATACTGGCGTTCTTCATTATAAGCACGAAGATCTTTGATCCGTGTTACGTTGTTGTGGACTTTGTGTCCTATCCACGTTGTCTATTCACGTTTAATGAACGTTGTTAAAAGTTGAATGTTATTTTCTACCACCACGAACCTAAGACTGATTGTAAGGTCTAAGGTGTCGTGACTGAGCACTCGGACTTCGTGTCCCGTGTTAACGTTGAAAAATCTAACACGTTGAAAATTATGAATAGTCGTAAGCCATCTTAAGCTTAGAGAAAAGAAGAATGAACACAAAGAAAAATGACGAGGACAAAATGTTTTATATGCATTCATTGGCAGACGTGCCCACGTTGTTATGTATGGTGCCTTGATAATTAAGGTATTCCATGCCACGTTGTATGTCTGAATACCTTGTAGGGTAAGATATTTCAGGCTACGTTGTTTCATTGGTGCCCTGGTGGACAATGAAAACCCATATACGTTGATCACCGTGCCTTGTGTTGGACAGTGTGCTATGGTAAACACGTTGTGCCTTATTTGGCAATCGAGCTTGATCAGCTCATTTACACGATGTTGGAATCTCCGGAGATTAAGTGCAAAGTTAGACGTGGAAAGTTGAAGTGTTCATGCATAGTTTTCAAATAATGACATTTGGGGTGTGAAACCCATTGGTAAACTATTTACTTTGATACGAATGCTTATGTTGACATAACATGTATATGTGTTTTTCTGTTGTGTCGCGCATGTAGTTGTCGAGTTATATCCATATATTGGTTTCTCACTCTTGCATGTTTTATTTTGGTTTCTCAAATTGTACATATATTTATATCTGAGTCCAGATGAACCACTCATGGGAATTGACGACTACAGGAAGAGGTTTCCTTAGTTCGGAGCAGGCTGATGCTCGTTTCTACTGTGATAGCTACTGTTAGTTCCGGCCAACTTAGGTTTTGAATTATATTACATTTTGGAAGAACCTATATACTTAGTAAGGTCTTGTTGTGTAAACTATTATGATGCAGTATAGTTACTTGAGGATATATGTATACATATCTATCCATATACGGACATGTTTGCGTTGTTGTTGTGGTTGTCAAAAAGAAAAAGAAAATGGAAAAAATTTATCACCATTTTGAGAAATGATTACAACCTAAGAGAATTTTATTTTCCGAAAGCAACCAGTGAATTAATATAAAGTTTTATTTTTCTCAACGAGTTAACCATGTAATGACCCAGGGGGGGTGTTACATTAGAGGTATCAGAGCTGGTCGAGTCTTTCGGGAATGGTGGGGGATAGGTCTATTGTGTTGATGTTGTGTGTTCGCTGATTAGGACTTATTTGAATTACTTCATAGAAGTAATGTATGTTAACACATAATTATGCATTTATTTTCTGGTCGTGGTCTAACTGATTTTGTCTGGAAAGGTCAGTTATGGAACCAGCACCAGAAGGTGGACGTGGACGAGACGTGGACGCGGTCGTGGAAGAGGCCGTAGAGGCGGTCGTGTTGGCGGTCGTGGTAACATGAATGAGAATTATGAAGAAGGAGTGGATTATGCAGCACAGGCAATGGATTATGTGGCAGCTGCTATTGCAAATCAGACTCCTACAATGGCTGCCCAGAACCAACAGGAGCAAGCTCGAGCTGAACAGGCAGCTGAAGGTAAAAATCTAACTGCTTTTAGGTGTTAGGAGCCAATACAATTCCATGGTGACGTGGATCCTGTCAAAGCCGATTTATGGATTCAGTAGCTAGAGAAGATCTTTGAACTAATACACAGTCCAGCAGGAGTGAAAGTATCTTATGCTACATTTCTGTTGGTTGGTGATGCTGAGTATTGGTGGAAAGGCACCCAACAACTGCTGGAAGCGAAGAATCAGGAGATTACTTGGGAAGTATTCCAAAACACATTCTTGAATGAGTATTTTCCTCAAAACACGCGAGCTGAGACGGAGAAAGAATTTGTGACTTCAACAGAGAGATTTAACTATCGGAGAATACACGGCAAGGTTTGAATCGCTTGCCAAGTATTTTCTCTTTTTCCAGAATAATCTAGACGAGGATTGTAAGTGTGAGTGTTTCGAGGAGGGAATGCGTTTCGAGATTAAAGAATCAGTGCTACCATTAGAAATTCAGAATTTCCAAGCCTTAGTCGAGAAGTGTAGAAAAATAGAGGTTATGAGGAAAGAAAGAGAGAACATAGGAACTGTAGGAGGACCGACTAGGTCAAAGGGTCAATTCCAGAACCAAAAAGGAAAACATGTGCAGAATGAACCTTATTTCTGACCACCAGGAAATAACCAGAATCAGCAACATCATCGTCCCAATAATTGAGTCGGGAAGTGGAGGTCAACAGAACCAAAACCGAGGTCAAATTAGGAGGTGTTACAAATGTGGAGACCCAAAGCAGATGGCTGATAAATGCCCAGTGAGGGGAATGAAGTGATTTAATTGTGATCAAGTTGGACATCTGTTGAGGGATTGCAATTCTCCAAGGCATGGACCTGCTGTCAATAACACCAGCACCAATAAACCGACGACTATGGGTAGAGTTTATCATGTGAAGGGAGCTGAGACTTCAAACTACGACGGTAATCTTTAACTATACTTTTATCCAGACTCAACACATTCTTTCATTTCGATAGATTGTGTGAAATATCTATGTTAGCCTATGTCTAGCTTCATGTCACGAAATTTCGAGGACGAAATTTTTTTAAGAGGGGTAGTCTGTAACACCCCGACTTTTCGCTATTTTCTAATATCAGAAATTTATATAATTATGTTTATATTTTTATCTAAGATTTATAAAATTTATTTAATTAAACCGAAACCTTATTTACACTATACTTTACCGTAGAGAGTTACGATAAAAATCTAGGTTGAAAAGTCGGGTAAAACCCGGCCCGCGAATTCTATTGACAGTATAATTATACTGCTCAAAAGACCTAATTTTAATTCGTGAATGAAAACTTAATATTTTTATTTTATTTCCTATGATAGTGTATTTTTAGAACTATTTCATAAAAAGTGAAATAATATAAGTTTTACGGACGTTATATTCAATCGGGCGAACGACGGAGCTGATTACGGGAGTTTCGGGACTCGATAAGTGGATAAACCCTATATTCTCTTAGGACTAAGTCATACATGAGAGAGGTTTAATGTGGCTTAAGGTTATGTTAGCAATTTTGGATAATTGTATTTTGACCCCTAAACTTTCTATTAATTACATTTTGGTCCATAAACTAGTTTTCATGATATACTAAGTGAAATGGACCAAATTCTTGCCATCCAAACCCATTAAGGGTTGCGGCCAAGAGCCCAAAATTCATGACCAAAGATTAATTTTCATGATGCCATTTTAATTACCTAAGTTTCCTATGTCATGATTTTATGCCTTAAGCTATTTTCATGTTACAAAGTCAATTGGACTTGGGCTTTCTTGGCCCAAAAATGGCGCAAGGCCCATGGCTTGCTCATAAACTTGATGACCCAAGCTCATTCAAGATTATTCTCATACTTTCTCACACTTTCTCACATATTCTCACACTTTCTCAAAATCTCTCAAGTGTTCTAGCTTGTTCTTGTTTTCTCTCACAACAAAGAAGCTTGGTTTGTGAAGGAACTTGAAGAGTCATTGCTTATCTTTCATTTCCAATAGGTTATTCTTCATCCTCATCATCTCTAAGCTAGTGTTTCTTCAAATTATTTCATGATTCAAAGCTTTATTTTTCATGTTCATCTTAGTTATTCTTAACTTTGATAAATCATAGAAAATCATAAAAAAATCCTAAAAATGTGAAACCAATTTCTATATTCCTATTATCAACTCTACTATCATAATCCAAGAGTATGTTGAAAACCAAAATTTTCTCCCCTATTTTCTCATCAAAACCGAACCTATAGGGATGTTGGGAGGAAAGTTTCACTACAAAAAAAAAGGTTATTTAGCGACCGAAAATAGTAACTGAATTTGTTGGTTGTTGTTTGCGACCAAAATAGCGACCGATTGTAGGATCAACATGAAACACTGGTTAGTTGATACTTCGACCGAAATAGTGACTGAAATAGAGCGTAGCAGAGTTATCGGTCGCTATTTCGGTCGCTAAATAAAGGAAAGTAAAAGCCAAAACTTGCTGACTTTTTAGCGACCAAACTGGCGACCGAGTAAAATGCAACGGTTAATTTTTTTTATATTTGCCATCGATATTAATTCGGTCGCTAAACGGCGTGTAAAAAAATTAAAATAGAGCGTGTTAGCAACCGATTTAAAATCGGTCTCTAAATTTATGAATTCAAATTTCAAATTAACCCAGTTAGAGACCGATTTTGCGACCGAATTCGGTCACTAAAAATAAAATCCCTAAATCATGATTTCCTTCCTCTATTCCCCCATTTCTCTCTTTTCTTCTCTTCTCTCTCACGTGCAGCTCCACCCCCTTCCCTGTTCCGGCCGCGCATCGCCACCTCTCAATGTCTCGTCCTCCTCCGTCCACCACTTGGTAAGGTTCTCCTATTATCCTTCTCATTTTGTGTTTCTCCTTTTCTGTCTCTCACTCTCTCTTCCTCCTCGCAACAGCACCGTGCCACCACCGTCACCACCGCCACCACGACCACCACTGTAGTACCGTGACTTCCTTCTTTGGTAAGGTCTCCTCTCCTCTCTCTCTGTGTATCTCTCTCTCTCTCTTGATCGGTTCTCTTTGTCTCAATTTCTCTCAATGTCTCTCTCAGGTGTTGTCTCTTCCTCCTCTGGCCACCACCACCATCTCAAGGGGTTCTGTTCGCGCAACCACCACCCCTATAGTCTCCTCTGATCAGTTCTGTCTCAGGTTAGGGTTTAGGGAAGTTCTGTCAGTATGGGTATTTATGCTGTCAAATTAATCATTGATGTTGTTCTAGTGAAATCCAGAGTAGAGAAATTCTGACAGTAGGGGTATATTGATTTAAATAACTTATTGGATAGATAATATAAGTTAGCTTCCTCTTGATTCACTATCTCTAAGACTGTAATGATTGGAAGTAGGACTACTATAAGTTTCATGGCCATCCCTGCATAAAATAAGCAAATATTAAGCCAAGAATGTAATTAGTAAATTACAGGCACATTGTATTAGACATAAGGAAGACTGTGTTAATATGAGTTTGAATACCAAGTCAATGACAAATTGATAAGAAATTAGATATTAGAATAGATTATTATAAATATAAGTATTGACTTAGATGCTTGTGAGCTATAACTACAATAACAAGCATTCAAGGAACAAGCAGACACCCACCAACGACCAAATATTTGTCAGTTTGTTGAAATGTTAGTATTTGACATGTTAGTTTTGGTAGGTTATCAAGTCACTATTTTTTGTATTAAATAGTTATAATCTGAAGCCTGATTATCAAACGTTCTGGACTTGAATGGTAAACTCTACATTGAACTTGTTTGATATATATTGTATTGTATAAACAAACCAACTTGCTAGGAAGTACGGCTGTTTCACCAAGCCTTATGCTCCACACCTAAGTGGTATATACTTCACGACTTAAATATTATAAGTGGTGCATTAAGTCATTGATGATAGATTATTTTTTACATGGTTATCTAATTCATTTATGTTCTATTCATGTCATGAATACAGAAATAGATTCATTTGCATGAAGTTTGCTAAAGGTTCATTTAATCAACTATTTTGCATTGCTTTCTGTACAACTCTCTCTCTGTTCAAATCTGTTATTCATGTGTATATCCTTAAGAAATTCAAAGAGTTCAAGACCCAATATAGCAATGATTAAAAAAACACAGAAAGAGAGGACAAAAGTAAAAGGCCTAATGGCTTTCAACAAACTCTTAAATGTTAGTTTCTTAAATGTTAGTATTTGACAGGATTAATTTTATTTATGCATTATAGGTCATTGCTCTATTTCTTGTGAGTTGAAACCGAGTCCCTTCGTCCCCTCTCCATCTCCACAGGTAATCAATTGGTCGTAATGGCAATTTGTTGAACTTTTATATTACTAACTTGAATACAATTAAGTTGGCTCTAAGGATATTAATTTGCTTTCATATTGTCTTATTATATTTATCAGTTCCTGATCTTCTTGTCTATGGCTCCTCCCCTTATCCTTACTTGTTTTTGCATTTTGTCGCATAGGTAAGTTATCTCATTATTCTCTTTTAAGGTTCTGCTTTTTCTAAAAGGTTCTGATTGTGTGGTGCTTGTAATGTGTTAGGTGAATTATATATATTGTTGTTTGTTAGTGGAGAGCTGATCTCAATAGGAAGGTATCCTGCCTGAAAGGCAAGATGCTGATTGTGTGCTGATAATTTGATATTTATGCATGTATTTGCAATTATGTGTTGTTTGTTAGTGGAGATCAGAGCTCAATAGGATGTGATCCTGTCAAAAAGGCGGGATGCTTGTTTTGTGTTGCTAATTTAGAATTTATGCATGTGTTTGACAATTATAGGAAGGTATCCTGCCTGAAAGACAAGATGCTGATTGTGTGCTAATAATTTAATATTTATGCATGTATTTGCAATTATGTGTTGTTTGTTAGTGGAGAGCAGAGCTCAATAGGATGTGATCCTGTCAAAAAGGCAGGATGCTTGTTGTGTGTTGCTAATTTAGAAGTTATGCATGTGTTTGACAATTATGTGTTACTTGTTAGTGGAGAGCGGAGCTCAATACGATGTTTGATACTATATTTTATCTAAGTTTGTATTGAATTATGCTTCAATATATATTTATTGAAGTATGATGAAATCCTTATAAGTCAATGGTTTTATTTTCTTCTAGAGTTAATTATTAAGTTACGAAAGCCTTAGTTTCCTATTTGAGATTCAATATTAATGAGCATGAGTACCTTCTCAGGGTACGCATGCTCATTGTATTGAATCTTGAATTGTCGAAGTGGGACAGTTTGGGAAAAAACCTTTTTCACACTCGTACAATAGTCATTTCAATGTTCAAATGCCTTATATACTTGTTGAAATCTCGGTCTGATGCATTTCCTTTTGTTCTCCTGGTGCATACTTGATCGCGGTGATTCTCACCGGGCTCAAGTCGTGTACTTGGAGACCGATGGGAAATGCTGCCGAAATTTTGTTAACTATAAGGTATTTGAATAAGGGAATAACTATTATTAGCCAAGTGTGGTAAAGGTTTCTTCTCGAATGGGATAGGTTCATACCTTGTCATAAGAACGAGATTGATGGAGTTATTGGAATGCACCGTAATATATAAGTGTTATTGTCGCGTTGGTCAGGCTATTTAATTGCCAGCAATGGATATTCCGGAGAATTGGAAATGGATGTATCGTAGGATGGATCGGAATAAACGTCTTAGGGAAGAATATAGAGGTTGAGTGGGTGAGTTTATAGAGTTTGTTGTTAGCCAGGAGAGATTTATACGGCTGGGCGGTGATCATTTGAGGTGTCCTTGCAAAAGATGCAAGTGTCAATCTTTCAAAAGCGTGGATGGAGTTGTAGCCGATCTTTATGAGAAGGGCTTCATGCCTGATTACTATTGATGGAGTAACCATGGTAAGGCGTTGCCTGATTTAAACCCGATTGTGTTTGAAGGTTTGTACTATTGAAGTGGTGACCGGAGGGAAGAATTGAATCCATACGAGCAGATGATAATGGATCATGCTGGACCATCGGTTGGTGTTGTACTAGAAGAAGATGGGGGAGAAGATGGTGGAATGGGTTCCCAATACATAGAGGAGAATCTGGATCCCAAAGCTCAAAGATTCTATGATATGCTGAGTGTTGTACGATCTCGCAGTATAATTATTGATAATGTAATCAACCAGCCTGAAAAAGATGCTCCGTACCAAGATGATGAGTTTTCAAGACCCCACGTACCGTTGCAAATTACGTCGGACATTATTGTTAATTCTCTGGCGGACATTTCCGGAAATGGGGAAAAAGTTGAAAGAGAGTTAATGGATCAATCCGAGTTGGACGCATCCAGCGAAGGCACATTCCGATCAAGTGAGACTGATGAGAGTGAGGGTGAATTTAGTGACGGAGATTCTACTTAGGTAATTTAATTTATTTATGTCATAATTCATTGTGTAAATGTCATTCTACTTAGGTAATTTATTTTTGTATTATTTACACTGTTGTGTAATCATCTTTTCATCTTTTACACAGATGGCAGATTCCTCTAGAGGCAGGGGTCGTCGTGGAGGTCGTGGCAGAGGTCGTTCTACGAGAGTCCCTCCGCCGGTCGACCCACAGCCTTCAGATCGAGACCACCCTACCATCACATCTGTGGACGGGACACCTCAGGATGATGGAGTTTCACCCCCTGCCCAGCCTCATGTGGGCGGGACATAGGCTGCACCGTCATCATCCACACCTATGACAGGACCATCATCATCATCGGGACAGGAGAGCCGTGGTCCATCCGACTGGAGGATTCTTCTTATCCCCAGGGGGGATAACGAGTAAGCTAATTTAATTTTTTAATATATATAAAATATCGTTAATTTCTATTTACTTGTTTTATTTATTTATTTATAACATTTATTAATGCTCTAATTTTCTTTGTAGCTTTACGCCCGAAAGGGCCCTTCTGATTCGATATCGAAGATCCTGCGACACAAGTTTGATGGTCCATGGCCTACATGGAAGGCCATCCCAGGGGGCCATAGGGATCAGTTGTTTAAAGAGTTTAAGGTAACAATTTATTAAGTTATTTAAATTAAATTTACATTATATATATATATATATATATATATATATATATATATATATATATATATATATATATATATATAGACACACACACACACACACACACGAATTTCCTAACAACTGTAAGTTGCAGAAAGAGTATAGGTGGGACGTAGCTTTAGAAGGTCTCGTCAGGGACATATTTGAGCATAAAGGCTCACTGGTCATGAAGAATCTGACGAACAAGCTGAGGAAGGGTAATGATAAGGAGAAGTGGGTGGATCCTGAGATCAGGAGGCAGCTGGACCAGTACTGGGCTACTAAGAAGTTCCAAGAGATCCAGGCCACAACTCGGCGTAATCGAGCTTCTGATGGTGGTGCATGTGCTTGGACCGGCAGGTCTAAATCAGCCGCCGCCCACTACGACGAGCTGGTAATACATTAAACTTTTGACTTAGTATACTATTTAATGAGTTTTCATTTTTAAATATTCTTATGAATTTAAGATTATAATTTTCTGTGCAAAAAGCACAGAAACATCGGGGCCCCACTGCTATGGAGTTGGTGGAGAGGACGAAGAAGTTGAAGTTGGGGACATGGGTCAACGACAAGGCCCGTAACTATGTTGTAAGCAAACAAACAATTTAGTGTTTACTTGTAATTTATTATAAATGATTTGTAAATATTGATTATAATTTTAACTAAATCTCTTCAACTATACTTTGTAGGTGGGCTTCAACGAGAAGAAGGACGATGCCATATCACGTGCCTCACAGTCACAAGATGAGGCCTTGATTGGTGATGGGCCCGACTCTCCTATCTCCGTCAACGATAATGCCATTTATTTGGAGGTCGTTGGGGGCAGGAACAAGAAGGGGCACGTGTATGGCCTCGGAAACCTGGGAGGCGAGTTTATCGCTTCATCATCCGGCACGCCTGCTCCTTCCTACGCCGATACCGTCCCTCAGGAGCAGTTCAACCAAATGCAGGACACCATCACGCAGCTGAACGCGGAGCTTCGGGAGAAGAGCGAGAGAGAGCAGCAGATGGCGAACCAGATTGCACGGTTGACTTAGGCACACCAGCAGCTGTTGCAAACGAGCATCGAGCAGGGCCAGACACTGCAATTGGTGTTCGAGCAGATGAGGATCCAGACTCCAGTTTCTCAGGGTGATGCTCTGACGGTTGTACTGCCTGCTGCTGCTCCTCAAATTTCACCGCCAGCTACTAATGCTGCTACTGCAGAGGACGATCAGATAGCAGACGTCGGTGGTACGGATGCTGAGGATGATTGGGTTCCTCCACCTCCCCATCATCATGACTGATTTTTTTTTTCATTTTTTTGACTTTAAACGATTCTTGTACGATACTTTGGATTATATATATATATATATATATATATATATATATATATATATATTCATTATTTCTTATGACTGTATATTTCGTTAGTAATTTGGTATGTTTTATTAATAATTTTGCTAAACTTTAAAGAAAAACAAAAAAAAGTTATTATTTTAAAAATTAAATTTTTAAAAAAAATTAATAAAATCCAGTTTAGCGACCGAATTAGAAACTAATAATTCGGTCGCTAAACTTTAGTTAACATTAAAAGATTGTGGTCTAGCGACCGAAAATCGATCGCTAATATAGGTTAACAGTAACCAACATTAGCGACCGAACTAGCAACCGATTATCGGTCGCTAAAAATGGGTTACCCAAACAGTGCGACCAACCCTGTAGCGACCATTTTTTTTATTATTTAGTGATCGAAATTACAGTCGCCATTTAGCGACCGAATTAATATTTCGGTCTCTAAAATCTTAGCGACCAAGTTATCAGCCACCACCATTAATCGGTCGCTAATTCGGTCGCTAAATTAAATAGCGACCAAATTAGAAAGTTTAGCGACCGAATATGTCGGTCACTAAACAATTGATTTTTTGTAGTGTTTTTGTTCATGTTTTTCATCAATGATCATGTATATTATCTTGTTAGTATATATTCTTGTTGAATCCAAGTTGTTTTGTCAAACTAAAATCCCTAACCTCATGCACTCACCATGGCCGAAAATAGGCATTTGAGGGATTGGAAGTTTTTGTTCTAATCTTTGTTGTTAATCATGTGTTTTACAGACTTAAGTGCTTAGGATCATTAATCCAATAATTTAAGCAAATTTAGAAATTTTAGCCACTAAACCTAATGGAGGCCGTGACCTATCATAGAGGATTAGGTGATTTATTTGCTTGATTTTGATTGGTTTATTGTGGTTTGTTGAAGGATAAAGAATCGTGTCGTGTACGTGTGTCGACGATTTCCGGATTCGCGGCAAAGTTTTTAATCGGAAGTTAAGTTCTTCGAGAGGTAAGAGGGGATTGCCTGAGGGATTTTTCCGATGGCTACGTGCTATCTGTTGTTGGTTTGTATATTTATCTGTGGTTGTGGTGTTTTTGCTAAACTGGTTATAAGTTGTGTTATTTATATCTGTGTTTATTTATCTACAATTAAGTATTTACTTGCAGTTAAATATTATCATGTTGTGATGCATGATTTGCCTGGAAATATTATGATATTGTTGTCATTGATTGTTGTTTGAGAAGCCTGACGGTGGTCAGTGTCCAATCAATTAACCAGATAAAAGCTTTAAGAAGCTTTAAAAAAATTATATTCAATATTAAATGGAGAAATATTGGAATATAATATTGATGGAAAATTTTATTTGAAAAAAATAAGACATGTTGAGAAATATTTTTATTTTATTGATTTATTAGTGTAAAAGCAATTTATGAGTCCTAGTGAGGACGAAACCGTCAAATTATTTTTGTACAGTTAATTTTTACTTAAGAAATTTCTTAATATTATAAAAAGTTATTTTATGAAATTAATTTTCGAAAATAACTTAATTTTCGAAAATAATTACGAATAACATTCTTAAAAACAACAGTAATGATTCACACATGGGTCTTTCTAAAAGATTAGAGTTTCTCGGTAAAATATTTCAGAAGAAAATCAGTTTAAGTGATTTTGATGATTTTGGGAAAAACTAATTTCCAACGTAAACGTATTTTCCGTAAAATAGTTTTATACCGCGGGTTATTTCCGACAACTTGGATAAGTTTCGAAAGTTTTTTTTTGATTTTGTGTTTCACCGAACGAAAACGATGTTAACGTTGAAATTTAAACCTAGTATCCGAGACATTGTGATGCTGGCGTTCTTAATTATAAGCACGAAGATCTTTGATCCGTGTTACATTGGTGTGGACTTTGTGTCCTATCCATGTTGTCTATTCACGTTGTAATGAACGTTGTTAAAAGTTGAATGTTGTTTTCAACCACCACGAACCTAAGACTGATTGTAAGGTCTAAGGTGTTGTGACTGAGCACTCGGACTTCGTGTCCCGTGTTAACGTTGAAAAATCTAACACATTGAAAATTACGAATAGTCGTAAGCCATCTTGAGCTTAGACAAAAGAAGAATGAACACAAAGAAAAATGACGAGGACAAAATGTTTTATATGCATTCATTGGCAGACGTGCCCACGTTGTTATGTATGGTGCCTTGATAATTAAGGTATTCCATGCCACGTTGTATGTTGAATACCTTGCAGGGTAAGATATTTCGGGCTACGGTGTTTCATTTCCGCAATGAGTTAACCATGTAATGACCCAAGGGGGGTGTTACAGTATGTTAGTCATATAGTAATTTATAAAGAAAGCCTTCTTCCGATTGGAGGAATAAGTCATTAATTGTTTTTCTTGTTTCTACCCTAGAGGTTTATTTATTAGGAATATTGCTTTATAAATTTTATTTTGATTTATGTGGTTATTAGGAATAAATCATTAATTGTTTTCTTGTTTTCACCCAAGAGGTTCATGATTGTGGTTGTTACGAATATTTTATTAGGATTTTAATTTTTATACAAAGTGGCTTGATAATATGAATATTTCTTTATTAATGTTATTTTGAAGATTTACTCTTTCTATTTGCAAACTAATCTAGTTTCTATTTCAATTGTAAGAATGATCTTTTGCCTTGACTGAGTGGCCTCTAGTTTTATGTAGAAATAACATATTTAGGGAACTTGATAAACTAATATCCAACATATATTTGTTTGAACTTCATTATTCGTTAGAATGCATGCTGCATGCATGTTGTAGTCTTATATATATATATATATATATATATATATATATATATATATTCTTGTAAGAACTCATGATGCAGTAATGAGAATTTAGTCCACTTCCTTTCTTATACCTTTGCTCTAGGAGGTCTTCTGTCCTCTAATTCAGAGACTTGCATTCATATCATAAACACACTCTTGCAGATTATGATTTGGTCATGCTTAATCATAATCTTTTTGCAACTTCTAAAAGTTGCTTTGGCTACAATGCTGTCAGATATATTAGTATTACCGCTTCTCTTTGCTCTATACTTGCCGTTGTTGCTGAGTTAAACTGAAAAGAGTAGATAACTTGCTATACTTTCGAGTACTGTAATGAAATTTTGTATCATAATGATTTATTGTTTAATTTTGTGCCTTATTTTTTTCTTTTATGCTCCAAATCAATTAAATGAGCGTGTTCAAGCTTGATGGCCCAGTAATCGAGCTTATGAATTGCATAACTTTTGAATTTCGTTTTTGAATTTTGTGTCATCTGTGTTGAGCAGGTTATTTTCCGCTCATTATTGGAACAAAATACCTCTATCAAGTCAAGTAAGGCCATTTGTTCCCACTTCTGTCTCTCTATTTTGTACCTTTTCAAGAATGAAAAGCATTCTTTTCTTAGGATTCTCCTCCCTGTTCCTTTCGCTTGGTCTTTCAGGTTGGTGTTATTTTTAATTTAAAATATAAAATATTATCAGTTTTGTTTAATAAACCAGCTACGGTAAGGGAATCAAAACACATATTTCATCCAAACTTTTTCTTCTAGTCTTGTATCTGAAACACACTCTTACAGTTTATGATTTGGTCATGCTTAATCTTACTCTATTTGCAATTTGTAAAAGTTGCTTTGGCTACCGTACTTGGCATTTGGAATTTAATTCTACAAGGAAGGAAGAGGGATAAATTTTCTATCGCAGACTATGACACAAGGATCATGAACTCTTTTCCTAATGTTGTGGTGCTATTAAATCCCTGTAGCATTACCCAAAAACATAAACCAGGGGTTTGAGTCGAATCAGTTGATAAAATTAAACTTGTGTGATCATCTGAAATAGAGACGATCCACTTTATAGCTCCATCTAGGATGATGGTGCAAAATAGGTGGTTTATGAGAGATATGTGTGTCGTAGGATATATTTGTATAATAATCAACCACTTCTCTTTGCTCTATACTTTCAGTTATTGCTGAGTTGAAACTGAAAAGATTTAATGTCCTCTGTGAATGTGTGCCGTGTGCCAACTATTTGATGAAAGGTTGGGAAAATGTACAAGATAGTTATCACTTATCAATGCTCTCATTTGTAGAATCTATGGCGAAAATTAAACTTTATGATAATATTATGTTTTATATTGTTCTTTGTTGTATTGAAGAAGTTCAGGCTAGGTAAGCAATCAGGAAAGATTCCGAGGAGGGATGCGAAGATGGTTGACCTGAAACATGGTCTGGTTGACCTGAAACATGATCTTTGGGGTCTATGTCTAGGAGGGAGAATTCCCGGGGTTTAGGTTAATGGCGGACAGTCCCAGACATTATTTCATTTTAGTTGCAGCTATAGTTCAAGCGTTACATGAGCACCCTGGCCGTGGTTTAGAGGCGTGCACCGGATTGTGCAGCTATAGTGTCATTGATTTGCATGGGCATCCTCCATCCGCGGACGAGGATGTGCGCCGGGGCCTCTGTGACATGTCGATTGATGTGGATATCCATATATGGCCGATACTTGATGAGATGATTCATACCGCATTTGCATTGCATCATAATGGAGGGTAGAGGAAATATCTTAGACGTAGATTGAGGATGGTTTGTGTTATATATATATATATATATATCCTTGGAGACAGATGTTTTCTGTGTTGTTATTTAATTAAATGTTGCTAAACCCTTTCCACGTTTGATGTTATATGGCTTCTTATCCCCTTTTCTTTTGTTGTGTCCTTATACCTATATGTTTTGTATCTCAGATCCAGGCAGAGTAGATGGCACACTGGGATCATCCATGAATGACTCAGGACCCGGGGTTCCCCCTCTCGGGGACCTTTGAGGTGGAGTGTGTTGATTCGAACGGGTGGCTTGTGGACCCAGTCACTCATTCTGTTGTATATACGGGTCCTATGTCCCTCACCTCCGGGCTTGGATAAGGAGCACCGATAGGTTTCATCGGCATGTTTCGTTTTGGCACCACCCTTCCTTTCCCGATTGGACAGCCCGATGGATATATACCGCTGATGCCGTCGATGCCAGGCATGGCCCTAGTCCCCTTCATGGTACCCTTCGAGGTATTGGTACCGGGGCTTGCACCGGCACCCGCAGCAGCACTAGCACCAGCTCCAGAGCCCGAGTTGGCACCCATCTAGAGGTGCGGGCTACGGTTTGAGAGTCTTATAGGGTATCTTCTAGATGGATACATCCCCGTGACAATAGATTATACAGGCAGATGTTTCAGAGACACTCGAACAGGAGCTCTTCCAGCGGGAGCGGAGGAGTGTCCGGACCTGTCAGACCACGGGATGCGGACGAGGGTGGTAGTGTATGATGGCTCGGGCCAGTGCCATCAGTATAGGTGTGAGTGAGGTTTTATTGTATTTTGAGAGGGGACGGGGTGTGGAGAGAATCGGTGAGACATCTTCCTTTTGGTCTTTTGATGTATTTTCATGTTACCACCAGTTTGCATATATCGGGATCCTACTGATAGGAATCCCTTGACAGTTCTGTATCAGGTCTTGCTATGTATATGTTATGCATGTATGTATATATATGGTTATGTTTATGTATGTATGTTTATACATGTGGTCTTATATTCTAAGTTTTTAATTTTCTGTTGTTTTTAATACATTCGCTTAACGATAATAACGAAATTAGGTCTTAATATTTTGGGTTTTCTTTAATGGGACGTCGGGGGGTCTCAAGGACTACTTTGAGGGTGGTGAGTTTAACAACTGGAGAGAATATCTCATTGAAATCAATGCCTTCTTTCTGAGCATATCCTTTGACCACCAATCTTGCATGATATCGTTCCACTTGATCATTGCCATCTTGTTTGATCTTATAGACCCATTTATTATCGATGGCTTTCCGACTCTTTGGAAGTTCAACAAGTTTCAATGTCTTGTTTCTATGTAAGGCCTCCATCTCTTCCCGCATTGTTGTCATACATAAAGAAGCTTCTGAACCATCCAGAGCCTTTTGAATTGATGCTTATCCTTCTTCAGTTAGAAGACAGTATGCATCATGGCTTGCCATAACATAGTCCGAGTGCATGATGGTGTTCTCGTCTGACGCGTTGATCGTCGAACTTCTGTATCATTGGCCTCATCTGGTACTCGTTACTCATGCACTAGTTCTGTCTCAGAAGAATCATTTTCTCTAGATTTCTCATCTATCTAGACTGTAGTAGTCTCTTTTGTAGTGTTATCATTTTTCTGCTCATTTTGCAGTTCATTTTCTGCAAAGACGACATCCCTGCTAACAACAACCTTGCGGGAATGGGGTCCCACAAGCGATATGTAACATCTTTGACTGCTTTATGGATTGAAGACTATCCCCACAAACCAACACGAGTCTTTTCAACGTATTTTGTCCCCACTCGCACGCTTCCTGGAAAAACTTCTCTGGAGGTCACCCATCCCATAATTGCTCCAAGTCAAGCACGCTTAACCGTGGAGTTATTAAGTGATGGGGTCCCGAAAAGAAGATGCATCTTATTGGTATAGGTAGTACCAATAAATTCATATAAGTCATCCCAACTGCATAGCCCCATACCTACGCAGCCTCAGGATCCCTCTCATTCCGGTGTGTAATCGGTTTATTCAAGTGTCCCTCCGCCTAGAAGCCTGCCAGGAGCAACTCCTTGATCATGCCTCTTGTACCGGCGACACTCCCCGCCCTCGTCGGCCCCGGGTGTCACATGCCCACCAGCTTCCGCTTGGTTCGTCCCCGAACCACACCGTACTGGGAGAGGTGCCACTCTGATAGCATTTGTAACGCCTAGTTTTTAATTAAGACTAATAAAATTCATTAAGGTAAAATTCTCAAATAAAAATTCGAAATGTCTCCTTTGGTAAATGGAGGCTTGGATGAAGTCGGAAGAACCTAATAAAACAGTTTATAACGTCAAAACTTTATCCAACCAAACTTGGTCTCTGGTCTTACATCAACTGTCATGAGCGGAAAGATAAATAAAAAGATTTCAATCATGATAAAGACTTAGGAAAATAAATAGATACAGTAATCCCAAATTGATTTTTCATGCATACACAGTTTTCATTAATATCCAAAAATGTTCACAAAGTGGATACATATATTTAAGGATACGTTCATAAAATAAATATATAATTTTAGAAATGGCTGATACTCAAATGCATGTCTAAGACTTAGACCTGCTTTGCTCCAGGAGACTATGGTTGTCAAAATGTTCTATCGATATAGCATTTAGGTAATATGCATAAACAACTCGGTGCACAAGTCAACAATAGGAGTATGCTTAAAGCCATCTCCTCCGCATTTTCAAATGAGAGTACTTAACATCTGAATAATATTTAGTTTAGTGGAGTGTCAATATAGTCCTGCTGTCCAGGTCTCCACCGGCGTGATGTAGCATACACCGAACCATTGGCAGGATCCACGCCTGACTATCCACGAGGTCTCCGTGGCCCCACATAGTCCCCTTGAAGTTGACACAGTGAAACACAAGAATGGGGGTTGAATTGTGTTTCTTAACAGTTTTTCGACAAACCTTTTAGCAAGCAAAACAAGATAAGTACACACAAACAATAAAACCTTTTTAAAGAGTTAACAAACTTAGATCCATATCCCCACAGTTAGAATAAACAAATACTGTAAAAAGGTAGGGAAAGAAGATTCACACAAGAGATTTATCCTGGTTCACTCTCTTCCAACCAAGAGCTACGTCCAGTCCCTTCTACCTGAAGGTTTTCTCCACTATTCTCCAAATAGATTACAAGTATTCAACACCTCTTCAGGCTACAAGTATTCTTTCTCTACCAAGCCTTTTCAGGCTCTAACTCTAACAAAGAGATTTACATATTTGATCTAAGAACTCACTAAGTGTGAGAGTATGAAAATTGAAGATCAGTTAAGATTACAAGTAAACTTGTTCAATTGATTTCAGCAGAGTTTTGACACTTTTGATATCAGAGCTTGTCATCGTGTTCACTGAGGTTCATCCAGTATTTATAGATGAAGAGCTTTGCTTTCTTGAACTTCTTCAATGGTCTTCAAATTGTATCTGTTTAGACATAACATTAAATGCTAGGATCCATTGAAACTGATAACTTGATATGCTTCATGGAGAAGTGCTCTTGTTTATCAGAACAATGCTCAAAGTAGAGCTGTCACTTCCCTGTTGTACCGGAGGTTACTTTCTGACTTTCCTTCTTTGTACTTGGTTTAAACTTTACAGCAGTATAGTTGACAGAGTACAAAGGTTTATGTTCTCGATGGTACTATGTTTCTAATCTCAAGAAACAAAGAGCTAACAAATGAAGCAGCAAGGGAAAGAGATATATATTCATTTGAATTAAATATACAATCATTTGAATAAGGGTTTAGTTAGGGTTAGTTAGGGTTTCACAGGCTACGAGTTCCAGAGGTTAGGGAAATGGCTCCTAAACAGCCTACGGGTCTGTTTGTTGAATTGAATAAGGGTCACATTGTCACCAAAAGGAAATTGCCTCCAAAACCCTCAAATTGCAAGGGGAAAACAAGCAAGAAGGTGCACTTTGTCAGGAGCCTCATACGTGAGGTTGCTGGTTTCGTTCCCTATGAGAAGCGTATAACTGAGTTGCTCAAGGTTGGAAAAGATAAGAGAGCACTGAAAGTTGCAAAGAGAAAGATTGGAACCCACAAAGCGTGCAAAGAAGCGTGAGGAGATGTCCAATGTTCTCAGGAAGATGAGGGCTGGTGGAGCTGGTGATAAAAATAAATAAATCTTATTCACTTTGTACAAATCAATGTTTGGATGGATATGTTGTCCTAGGTTTGTTGAATTCAAGTTTTTTACTTTTAGAAATATGTTCCATTTAACTAGACATGATAACTCTTAGAAATAAGAGTTATTATTATCTTTTTTTAACTAAATCATTGGTATTTTTTTGAGTAATTTGGTAAAATAAAGTAGGATTCTGATAAGAATTTGAGTAATTGAATTGAAATTGTTTAATTGCTGAAAAGAATGAAAATTTTTGGAATTATATAATTGAAAAGATGTTTGAAGTGTTGAGCAGGAAAATCTGATATTCAGGTGAGAGGAGCTACCCTGGAATGCTATGGAATGTTGCAGCTTCTAAAGACAGGATCACTACAAGACAAAACAATTGTCAGCTCAGCACACCTTCACTACAAGACAAAGACCTTGCAGCGCATCCCACCATGACGAAAGAGAAATGTTACCCTCAACTGAGTGTACTTGGGAATTGGGCCAAAGAATATTTTAATGTTTGAATTTATGTAAAGCCCAAAAAGTGAGGTATGAGAGAGAGTGTAAAAACCCTAGCTGGAGAGCACTAGTACAAATAGTGAAAAGTAGCCTCGTTTTAGGTATCAGCTGGTACAAGGTACATCAGCCTCCATTTTTCCTCCTTGTCCTCTCTTAACGTGTTTTACGTTTTAATGCCTTCATTTCCCATTTTATTAACTTGTTTTGTCATTATGCTCATTATGAGCTAATTTCCTTTAGCTAAGATACTATGATTTTGTAATTAATACTTAAGGGTGATTTATGCAAATGAGTTACTCATTTATTATTATTTCCTATTTTCGTTTATTTTTTATTTTTTTTATATCAATTTAAAATATTTTTTATTTCTAATTAGGGAAAGGATTTAGAAGCTTATAGAGAAAGCCATTTTATGATATCGTGACACATGTCCATGCTTTTCTTCTAATGGGGATTAGTTTATATATTGTATAGATAATTTTGTTATTTATTTCAAAGACAAATATTAAAATAATATTTTTATATTTATTCATTTGACCTGATCTCCTGTTTTCGAAGTTTCACATATGTTGCTTTAAAAACTGTTTGGTTTTGATACTCCTTTGAAGCGTAACCATTTTGATGTACCAACCTTGCTTTCTCTATATCAAAAAGCAGAAATCTGATTTCTTTTTCAATTCTCCTTCCACGGCTCCATTGTGGTTCCTAACTGTTATTATTTGTTGATTCGACACTTGTGATCCCATTGCCCGCTCTCCCGATCTCACACTTGCACCGACGCACGCTCGACTCAACTCTGCTTGATTCCTGGTTACAATTGCAAGCGGTGATGGAGAAATCTGCGGGTGCGACAAGTGAAAAGGTTAGGAACCACATACCCCATGATCTTGCATTCTTGATTCTGTCAAAGCTGCCCCTAAAACCCTTGAAGCGATTTGGACGTGTATGCAAATCATGGGCCCTCTTATTCGAAGACACTCGTTTCATGAGTATCTTCCGCAACAATTTCATATCAAATCATCATTCTTACTACGATGATACATCGCTTCTCCTGCAGCCTTCATCGCGAGTTTTTCATTCGCTTTCTGGTGAGAGGTTTGAGAATTTGGTCAAATTAGACTGGCCAAATCCATTTCAACAGGAGGTCCCTTTTTTTAATATTTTGGATTCTGGTAGTATTACTGGAACTCTTTGCCTTTACAGGCGAGATGATGAAGCTGTATTGTGGAACCCAGCTACCGAGGAATTGAAGGTCATTCCTCCCAGCCCTGTTGAGTATGTACAACCTTCTCATCACCCTTGGGTTGTTCTTCATGGATTTGGTTACGACCATGTTAGAGATGACTATAAGTTGATTAGGCATGTATGTTTTTTTGAAGTAACTGACCATGATCTTGATGATGAAGATGTGCCATTGGAAGATATATCCTACGACCCCTTATGGGAGATATATAGCATAAGAAGTAACTCTTGGAGGAAACTTGATGTCAATGTGCCTACCGGTAGTGTGACTCGTTGTGGTGGTAGTGTTGCAGGTGGACGACTGTACATGGATGGAATCTGTCATTGGTGGGGTGCAAGTTTAACACAATATGATGAAGCAGACTTGGTGTCATTTGACTTGGGCAATGAGGTGTTCTTTACAACACCTTTACCCTTAGACATACCCTCAGACAGAGATGATAGTTTTGATTTTGGTCATGTGTTAAGAAGACACTTGGTGGTGTTAAATGGGTCCATTGCTTTGATCTTATGGTATTTTGGTATGACTACTTTTCACATATCAATTTTGGGTGAACTCGGTGTGAAGGAATCATGGACTAAACTCTTCATTGTAGGGCCCTTGCCTTGCATTCAGCATCCTATCGGAGCGGGGAAGAAAGGCGATATATTCTTTAGAAAAAAAGATGGTGAACTAGTCAGGTTTGATTTAAGTACCCAGATGATTGTGGAGCTTGGTGTTAAAGGAGAGTATGTTAGTCATATAGTAATTTATAAAGAAAGCTTTCTTCCGATTGGAGGAATAAATCATTAATTTTTTTCTTGTTTCTACCCTAGAGGTTTATTTATTAGGAATATTGCTTTATCAATTTTATTTTGAATTATGTGGTTATTAGTAATAAATCATTATTTGTTTTTCTTGTTTTCACCCAAGAGGTTTATGATTCTGGTTGTTAGGAATATTTTATTAGGATTTTAATTTTTATACAAAGTGGCTTGATAATATGAATATTTCTTTATTAATGTTAATTTGAGGGTTTACTTTGCAAACTAATCTAGTTTCTGTTTCAATTGTAAGAATGATCTTTTGCCTTGACTGAGTGGCCTCTAGTTTTATGTAGAAATAACATATTTGGGGAACTTGATAAACTAATAAGCAACATATATTTGTTTGAACTTCATTATTCGTTAGAATGCATGCTGCATGCATGTTGCAGTCTTATATATATATATATATTCTTGTAAGACCTCATGATGCAGTAATTGATTTGTTAATAATGACTCCTATGAATAATGACTCAGTGCAAATGACTCAGCTAGTTCTAGAAGGAATCTGATTGGCATTTGTTAGTTTGTTATTTGATGCATTTGCTATTCTGTTACTGCTATGGTGTATTCTTTAGAATGCATGCATGTTGCAGCCTTATATATATATATATATTCTTGTTGACCTCATAATGCAGTAATGAGAATTTGGTCCATTTCCTTTCTTATACCTTTGCTCTAGGAGGTCTGCTGTCCTCTAATTCAGAGACTTGCATTCATATCAGAAACACACTTGCAATTTATGATTTGGCATGCTTAATATTACTCTTTTTGCAACTTCTAAAAGTTGCTTTGGCTACAATGCTTGGCATTTGGAGTTTAATTCTACAAGGAAAGATGAGAGATAAAATTTCTATCGCAGAATGAGACACAAGGTTCATGAATTCTTTTCCTGATGTTGTGGTGCTGTTAAATTCTTGTAGCATTACCCGAAAACATAAACCAGGGGTTTGAGTTGAATCAATTGATAAAATTAAACTTGTGTGATCATCTGAAACAGAAAGGATCCACTCTGAAGCTCCATCTAGGATGAGGGAGCAAAATAGGTGGTTTATGAGGGATATGTGTGCTGTCAGATATATTAGTATTACCACTTATCTTTGCTCTGTACTTGCCGTTGTTGCTGAGTTGAAACTGAAAAGAGTGGATAACTTGCTATACTTTTGAGTACTGTAATGAAATTTTGTATCATAATGATTTAATGTTTAATTTTGTGCTTTATTTTTTTCTTTTATGCTCCAAATCAATTAAATGAGCGTGTTCAAGCTTGATGGCCCGGTAATCGAGCTTATGAATTGCATAATTTAGAATTTCGTTTTTGAATTTTGTCATCTATGTTGAGCTCGTTATTTTCCGCTCATCATTGGAACAAAGTACCTCTATCAAATTAAGTAAGGCCATTTGTTCCCACTTCTGTCTTTCTATTTTGTACCTTTTCGAGAATGAAAAGCATTCTTTTCTTAGGATCCTCCTCCCTGTTCCTTTCTCTTGGTCTTTCAGGTTGGTGTTATTTTTTAATTTAAAATATAAAATACTATCTGTTTTGTTAAATAAACCAGCTACGGTAAGGGAATCAAAACACATATTTCATCCAAACTTTTTCTTCTAGTCTTGTATCTGAAACACACTCTTATACAGTTTATGATTTGGTCATGCTTAATCTTACTCTATTTGCAACTTGTAAAAGTTGCTTTGGCTACCGTACTTGGAATTTGGAATTTAATTCTACAAGGAAGGAAGAGGGATAAATTTTCTATCGCAGACTGTGACACGAGGATCATGAACGCTTTTCCTAATGTTGTGGTGCTGTTAAATCCCTGTAGCATTACCCAAAAACATAAACCAGGGGTTTGAGTCGAATCAGTTGATAAAATTAAACTTGTGTGATTATCTGAAATAGAGAGGATCCACTTTATAGCTCCATCTAGGATGACGGTGCAAAATAGGTGGTTTATGTGAGAGATGTGTGTCGTAGGATATATTTGTATAATAATCAACCACTTCTCTTTGCTCTATACTTTCCGTTATTGCTGAGTTGAAACTGAAAGGATTTAATGTCCTCTGTGAATGTGTGCCGTGTGCCAACTATTTGATTTGATGAAAGGTTGGGAAATGTACAAGATAGTTATCACTTATCAATGCTCTCATTTGTAGAATCTATGGCGAAAATTTAACTTCATGATAATATTATGTTTTATATTGTTCTTTGTTGCATTGAAGAAGCTCAGGCTAGGTAAGCAATCAGGAAAGATTCCGAGGAGGGATGTGAAGATGGTAGGTTTGTCTCTTTGTACTTTTGAATTCTAACTATCTGAATTTTTAATACAAGAATTTCCAATTATGCATTCTTTTTCCTTTTCAATAAATCAGTTGCCTGTTTTATCTCTATTCCCTTGCTAGAGAAAGGTCGAGTCTGGAACCTCTATCTGTATGAAAGAAGGCCAAAATCCTGCAGCAGCAAGCAAAGTGTTTGTTTTTTTAGCCATTGCTTAGTTGTTTATCATATAATCTTTTTGGTTATAGATGGCAAGCAACTAGCCGTAGCCTTGCCCACAACTAAAGTAGAAAAGATGGCAAGACAAGATCCCATGCCCCAGCAGCTGCATTAAGTATTAACATATTTTTTTAATTGAAGCACCTTCCCCAGGGTTGTTGGCATTCAATGTCTATATAGACCTATTACTCAGGAACGTGCAGGAGGCCCATATTTGCCAAGTCACTCATAAGAAAGGGCTTAAATCGACAAAGAAAATATCACAGATATTAATATTTGGTATTTCTATTTGAGAACATCTTATTAGTTAAGCCATAGCTACATCACAATTTTGGCTCACAACCACAAGAAGCCACAAACCACTTTTGAGATCCTTCCGGCAAGCTGGCTGACTGTTAGGCTATGTGACTTGATTCCTGGTTATATTAATAACTCATCTAATGTTTATATTATCCAATCATGTAGTATAAGAGGATTGTGCTTATCAAAAGAAGAAATATAATAGGATTGTGCTTCTGTGCGTAATTTTTCTTTGCACTTATTATTTTTCATATATGCTAAGGTGCTGAATTATTAGAGTAACTGAATACCTAATTCAGTTAGGCCTAACTTCTAGGGCAGTGGTACAGTGTGCAACACTGTACCATCTTACCATGTACTCTATCATGAACGAAGCTACTCTTCCAAGAATATATCATAACCTCTTTAGCATTGCTATAGGATTTTGTTTCCAGTTAATGACTCTGACATGGGTGAAACCAGAAGTCTAGAAGACTAGAAAATCAAAGGTGAGAATTTAAGTAGTGCTTTAAGCATTGTTGTTGATTGATAGGTATACTTTGTTTAAAGTTGACATTTTTTTTTCCCTAAATGGTGACATGCTTATGTTTGGGTGACCAACTTAGGAGTTTACTCTAAAATTAGTTACATACTTCAGATGACTGTTTCATGGTGAGCCTGATTTATTTTCAGCAGTTATTGGTGGGACTGGTGACTTCATTCAGGTGTTGTCATCACTAACGTGTAATTTTTTTTGTCAACTAGATGACCATGGAGAATTATGATGCTATCAAATAGAATGAGTGACAATTGAACAAGCATGAAAAAGATAATTAGAACTGCTTCTTTTCTTTATGATGTAATTGTTATTTGTTATTTTGATTCCTTATGTTTTTATGAATAACATGCTTTCTTGCTCTGATAATTAGTTGGGTGTTTTCTTATCTATCAGATCCATTTCGACGTATGCTATAAATGCTATCTTCTATGATTTCTCTTTAGGAATGGTTAGTTGAAATTCCTTACCCTTTTGTGCTCCATTCTATCTTTCTTTCCTTTTAGAAGCAATTAGATTCTAATATGAATTTACTACCTTAAAAAGTCATTTTATTATTTTTAGTTTTTTCCTCTAGGGGAGTGGGTATGGATTCCGAATATCTTTAGGTTTAGGGAAGGGGAGCTTTCTATTTATTTATTTAAATTATCTTTTTTTTGCCTTTTTGAAGTGTCTATGCAGCTATACTTACCATCAGTGTTATCGATGGCGGATGGCGGCCGGCCAAAAATCCACCATACATTATAACGGATGGCGATGCGGCCATTTGGTGGATGCCATGGCGGACAAAAAAAAATTATATATATATATATATATATATATATATATATATATATATAACAAAAATTACAGAACTAAATATAAAATCCAAAACACTAACAACATATGTCAAGAACCATAAACTAAATTGATAGAAAATATCATATAAGTCTCATAATACCTATTTAGTTTATTATATTAGTCTGAAAGTTTTTTAACTTATTTATATGTTATTTTAAAAGATAGTTTTTAAGGTCCAACAAAATACCCTAATACCCTATGGCCCAATATTAGTTCAGTAAGTAAAAAAAAAAGGTCCAACAAAATAGAAAACAAAGGCCACATGGCCCAATCTCCTGAAACCCTAATACCCTAATATCCGATTAGTATTACATATTACCCCCTTCAGCTATCAAAGTGCTTAAGTGCCACTGCGCCGACTTCAGCTCTCTGTTATTCAAAAACGAACACGACTTTCAAAGGGATGAAGCCCCCATAGATCGTAAAATCGTACGATCCTGCGATCTGGATCGCGATTTTAACTACACTGAGTACACCCAACAGAAAGTACCTACCATTTTCGAAAAAGACTGAAAAAAGGAGACAAGAAGAGAATGGTCGCCGGTCATCGGTCAAAGGGTGTTGCCGGAGGTAGGTGGTTGCCGGACGGTGGTCGCCCGACAGTGGGTGTCGCCGGAGAGTGGGTGGTCGGAGAAGAAAGTGTGGAATGGGAGGAAGAGAAGGGGCTCTGCTCTGTTTCTGTTTGGAAGATGAAATGAAGGGAGGGAAGCCTGCTACAACGATATTAGGGTTTTCACCCATTTTGGGCCGGGTCGGATCACACAGCCCAACTTATCCAGAAGGATGGGACAGGTTTTTCCTCAAAAAACCCTAAAAAACCTGCAATTTCCGTCATGGTAGCCGTTTCCGCCATACCCGCCAGCCGCCATGCGGCCGCCATGAACCGTCATGGAAAATCCGCCATGCCACCGCCTCCGTATGGCGGTTCCTTCAAATCCCGCCACCGCTTTCCGCCATGGCCGCTATTCAACAACACTGCTTACCATGCAGACCAACTATTGACATAGCAGAGACACATTCTCAACTTGGCATGGGAAGATCATTTGCTCTTATGATGACTTCTTATTTAGGATTTCCATGCTCTTAGTCATTTATGACGATTAGGTATCAGTTTACTTGCTATAATAAATATCAAATCATACTTGAGAAGGAAAGGTCTATTAAGAATATATATATATATATATATATATATATAACAATCATAGAATATAATACTGGGAAGAAGAATGATGCAAATAAAAGCAATAGGGAAACTAATTGCATGGTGAATATGAAGGTGACACTTCAAATTGATATGCTGCCCACAAATTCATGATTGCTTTCCTCCCTCTGCAGTTTTTGACCAAGTTTATTATACGACATCCTGTAAGAGTCGGAGGAAGGCTTTTTATTGACAACAAGATGATGTCTTTGATGTTGACTTGGGTCTTATGTGGCAATATGTAATGATGAAACCCACATTCCTTTGCTACATAATTTTTGTCATCCATTATTCTTACTCCTGTCCTCTCATGCATCAAGCAATGTATGTAAGAAATCTGAGTCCAAACTTCAAGAAGGATGGGAAGACAGAGAAGTTGAGAAAACTAATAATAGTGAAAACTGAAAATTACTTCCAAGTTTTGCAATTTTTCTCCCATCATTTACTTACAACATGAAAAACGATGTTACTTTTGCAGCTCCAAACTTGAAGGTAGACCACTATGTTGCATTCTCTTAGACAAAGTATGTCGCTCAAATACAGTTACTTTTGTATTTTCTTACTAAGAAGAAGTGGTAGCTGATCTTTTATATGGTCATGTCTATTAGATTTTGTTGTCATCTAGATGCTAATAGCAATAGGCATTTGGTTTTTTATGAAGGCAAATGACCAGTTACACAGATGGTTTGAACACAATGATGCACTCGAGCGTGCTATTAATGGAGAGTATGTCTATGTACCAATATGAATGAATATCAGCATCCTTAGCATATTGCTTACCATATATGTTGATCACATAGCTGTTGTGTGCATCCTTCTTGCTTGAATTATAGGTGGTTTTTCTTACCATATGGAGATGAAGCATGTCTTTTGAATCCTATATGTATAAGTACGATTCCACCTTCTTACAATGGAGTGACATAATCACACAACGGCTGTGAAATTGTACCTATTATGCCATAGAATTTGGATTAAGGAGGAAAGTGTTGGGAAGACATTTATATTTTTTATATATTCAATTTATTGAAAATATCTTACTGTACCTAACAGATTTTAGATGTGTCTTTTAAAACAAAGGCAAAGTTCTTACTTCTTGATCACCAATAGTGTGCACTGTTCCATTCCCAATTATCATGGAAAATATTTTCATTTCACTTTCAAACCATTTTGTAATATGTTAATCAAGATATAAGCAGCACGCAGCAAGAAGATTATCCTCGGAGTTCTGTAACACCCCGATTTTAACTGTTTTTCAATATCGGTAAATATTCATATATGTATATATTTGTTTATATTTTATTTGAGATTTAGAAAATGACTGTGTATCTCTATGACTTTTGGGTACTTGTGTATGGTTTAATCTATATATATATACATGTATGAGTTGATGACGTACGACGACAATTATTTATCGAACTATTTGCAAAAAGAAAAAAAAATACCCGTATTTTTCACTAAGAAATAATTATTTTCCGCTTTACTCGGTCTTATAAAATAGAAATGTCACGGATAATGTAGCACCCGAGAAGGGTGTTACAATTTTGGTATCATAGTTGGCCGAGTCTGTTAGGGTTTGTGGTTAAGGACTGTCTTTGTTTGTGCTGTGTGTTCTCTGTGTGCTTGGATATTATTCCTGAAGAGAATGAATTTGTTTTGTAGTGAGTTATTGTAATCTGCATGACTAATTGATTTTGGTCTTGCAAGATTATAATGGCTCGTTGTGGAGGAAACACCGTTATAAATGCAGCTATGCGAGCGATGACACAGATGACTGCCGCATTTGTGCGACGTGAAGAAAGGGGATCTGAAAGCAGAGGACTGGATGAATTCCTATGCAGAAATCCGTCGGAATTTAAGGACGAGTTTAATCCGGAGAAAGTTGAGCTTTGGATTCAATCTATAGAAAAGATTTTTGCTGCTATGAGATGTGCTGATAATGATAAGGTGATTTATGCTGCCTACATGCTGGTGGGTGCTGCTGAGAGTTGGTGGAAAGGAGCTATTCAAGTGCTTGAACATTAATAGAGTATAGTACAAGTATATGTAGTTAGTACAAATGTATGTATTAGTACTGCATAACTGAATATGCCAAGTCTGTTGGAATATGTGGCTTCGACTCAAGAGGGGAGGGGTGAGTTGAGTCTACAAATTTCTTTTTAATTTTTTAACAAAAATTTCTTTAACAAAATTTATCACGCAATCAATTATATAAAATAAATAAATTAAAAGAGAGGTAAAGAGAATACTTGCGCGAGGATTTTATCCTGGTTCAGCCACCAACCACCAGTGACCTACGTCCAGTCCCCACTCCACCTGTGGGATTTTCTTCCATTAACAAACAAGCTTATAACTGGTGCTTGCAACCTTTGTACACAACAGAGCCCTTCTCACTAGGGATAGCCCACCCTTGTGTAGAAGCCTCAATCACACCAAAGAGGGATACCACACCCTCACACAAAGTTTCAGCAAAGGAATAACAATATGATACACTCTTCTAGTGCAGATGATTACAACTTGAAGCACTATGAGTATGATGATAATAACACAACTTGTCTCACAAGAATTGTCTTATCAAAAGAGTAATTTTTTTTATGTATTCTCTTCTCTAATGAATTTTCAACAAAAACCACTTTTATAGCCTTTTGAAAATATGACCGTTGCACCTCAAATAAGGAAATGACTTATGTCATTGAAAGCTAGCCGTTGCACCATTATATTTAATGTACAAATCAATTGGGTGGTTTAAAAAAACAATTTTCACATGTTAAAATCGGTTCATGCCTTGAGATATACATACAGATTCCAATTCAAATTTCACACACTGAAGCTTTCTTTATTCAAGATCAATATCATTTAGTTTCAAAAAGAAAGCTTTACATTGCACCCAAGTTTCACATATATATGTAAAGAACAATGTACTATTATTTTGGTCATTATTGAACAAATTACCGTTGCCAATCAATTGGCAATATTTAGTCAATCAATTTATTTCATTCCAAACTCAATTAATCACGTTTTTTAATTGAGAAGAAAAGCTTAGTCAATTGAAAATAAAATCTCAATCATAATTAAATTGAATCAAAGGCTCAAACGGTTGAAGCTTTAGTGCAAATCAGTTTTTATAAGATTGACAAAATTTTTCCATTTGTTATATATTTTATGTTGACCAAACTCTGCACACGGTTTGAAAAAGTGAAAAATTGATCATTTCAGTTGAGATTGCATCATTTTGAAATTGCACTATTTGATATGCTGCAACGTATTGAATAAATTGATTGCACCTTGAAAATTAATAATTGCATGGGATTGAAAACTGATTTTATATTTGAAAAACTCAATCTAATTTTTTTTTTTTTGTTAAATCAGATTTCTATTTATTTTTTAATTTAAAATCAATTTGAAAAATACTTTGCTAATCAAAAGTTTAATTAAAAACCTTTTATCCAAAAGTGTAGTATTTTAGTTAAATTGATTAAATGAGCCAAAGTGAGCCATCATACCCTTACAAGATAACTAAGACCTAGTATATATACTCAATCTTGCTTGAGGTCTTGATACTTGATTTTCTGGTACACCATAACAATTTCAATTTGTGCATGCGGTACCTGCATACTATAAGAAAAATTCTCTTGCCTTTTTGTTAGTATTTGTCATTCATCAAAATATATAAATGTGTGATTATATAAATGTGTAGTTAGTACAAATGTATGTATTAGTACTGCATAACTGAATATGCCAAGTCAGCATATTCAGTTATGGTTATCCAATTGTAACTGTAACTGACAAAGGCTATATATAGGCCTATTGTAATAGTTAGAGATCCAAGAAATGAAAATTACAATTATCTGAAAATTCTCTCATGAGTTCTTCGATACTCTCTCATTATGGTATCTAGAGCTAAATTCTGGACCTAGGCTCTCTTGTCTATTCTTTGTCTCGTTTCTCTGCTCTTCATCTTCTTCGATTCTTCAATGGCTGGATTGAATCCCTTCAACACCATCAATGGAGCTCCGATGACTTCTCCAGCGCTAGCGAGCTTCAATCCGTCCTTATTAATCAAACTCGACGATCAAAAATACTTGCTATGGAAACAGCAAGTGGAAGCTGTCATCATCGCACACAAGTTGCATTAGTACGTTGTAAATCCTGTGATTCCCCCTCAATTCAGGTCGGAAGCGAATCAAACCCTAGGAATTGAATCGAAAGCCTATCAGCAATGGGTTGTTCAAGACCAACTGCTCTTCACTTGGCTCCTCAGTTCTTTCTCTCCCTCGATCTTGCACCGATTCATTGGATGTAATCAATCTTAGCAGGTCTAGGAAAAGATCTATAAACAATTCCATGCTGATCTTCGAACAAAGGTTCATCGGTTCAGATCGGAGCTCAAGAACACGAAGAAGGGAACTCGTTCAATTTATGAGTATCTCCTTCGAATCCGTGCCCTAATTGAGTCTCTGCAAGCTCTTGGAGATCCAGTCACCGATCAGGACCATATTGACACTGTGCTTGAACGTCTTCCAGAAGAATACAACAATTTTGTCACGATGATCTATGCTAGAGCCGATCAAACCTCAATTGATGACATCGAAGCTCTCTTGCTGATGCAAGATGCCCAATTCGAGAAGTTCCGGCAAGAATTACCCTCGCCATCGGTTATTGTCAATGTGGCTCAAGCATCGACCCTCCCTGACTCGTCCTCCTCTCCCAATTTTCAGCAGAATCGCGATGATTTCATCAGTGGAAATCGCGGTAGAGGAGGACGTGGCCGCGGCCGTGGCGGTGGTGGCCGTGGGCGTGGGCATGGTGGTCCTAAACCCACATGTCAGCTATGTGACAAGTACGACCACGATGCCTACAGTTGTTGGTATAGGTTTGATCAAACCTTTGTGCCACCACAGAGACCTCCACCCCAATCTAATTTTCATCAGGGTCAGATGCAGAACCCTAACCAATTTCAAAACCCCAATCAATTCCAGAATTCAGGGTCTTCTTAGCATGGATACGGGCATCAATCTCAAGGGTTTGGACAGAACTATAATGGTCCCTTTGCACGCCAGCAATCTCAGCCCAGTGCCAATGTAGTGATGCATCAACCTCAGTTTGTTCCTAACACTCAAGAGGTGCTACAGTGACCATTTGATAATCAATCATGGTTCCCTGATTCAGGAGCCTCTCATCACCTAACAGCAAACTCCAATAATCTTAGCCATAGCAGTCCCTTTGGAGGCCAGGACCAAGTTCTTATGGGAAACGGCCAAGGTATCTCTATTAACTCAATAGGTTCATCTAAATTCTCGTCTCCCTCCCATCCCCATATCATTTTCTCATTGAATAATCTATTGCTTGTCCCTAACATAACAAAGAATCTAGTCTCTGTCTCCAAATTTGCATGAGACAATAATGTCTATTTTGAGTTTCACCCTTTTTCTTGTTATGTGAAATCTCAGGGTTCTAATCAAGTCCTTCTAGAAGGCTTGCTTGGAGGTGATGGGCTATATAGCTTTGACAACATCAACATCCTCAAGGAGCCTTCCTCCTCTTGTTTTCAACATACTCTTTGTAATCCAACTCCTACTGAGCCTTTAGCTAAGTCTTCTTCTTCTACTTTACCTACTATAACAACTACTTTTGCCACATGGCACTATAGATTAGGACATGCGCATACTAATGCTGTTAAATCTGTCCTACAAATCTGTAATATACCCTTATTGAATAAAACTGATTTTGAATTTTGTAATGCTTGTTGTATGGGAAAATCCCATCATTTACATGCTCCACCCTCTATTTCCATTTATCCCACTCCCTTTGAATTAATACACAGTGACCTTTGGGGTCCATCCCCTTACCAATCCCATGGTGGTTACACCTACTACATTACCTTTGTGGATGCACACACTCGCTTTACCTAGATATATTTTCTAAAACAAAAATCAGATGCATTGAATGCCTTTAAATAGTTCTCAGCCCTTATTTCCACTCAGTTTTCACCCCAAATCAAGGCTGTCCAATCTGATTGGGTAGGGGAATTCAGACCATTCTCCAAATACCTAGCAGATCTAGGTATTTTTCATAGGCTTACTTGCCCACACACATCTCACCAAAATGGGACAGTGGAGCGCAAGCATAGGCAAATTGTTGAAATGGGACTTACCCTACTTTCTCATGCCTCCATGCCTCTTAAATTTTGGGACCATAGCTTCACTCAAGATTTTTTACCTAATTAATAGACTGCCCACAATAGCACTTATGTCCCATTCCTCTCCCTTTCATGCTTTGTTTGGTACTATTCCAGACTACTCCACTCTTCAGATTTTTGGTTGTGCTTGCTTTCCATTCTTGAGGCCATACAATCAGCACAAGATGCAATTCAGGTCCTTAGAATGCATTTATCTTGGCTTGTCCCCTCAACACAAGGGACACAAATACTTAGATTCTAATGGTCGCATTTTTATTTCAAAGGATGTCTTATTCAATGAGTGTATATTCCCTTACCCAAAAATTGTTTCTCTCCGCTCCTAGTGTACCAGAGTCATCCACAACTTTCCCAGCCTCTATACCTGTCCCTATCTACCCACCCCTCAATGCCACTCCCTTAAACCAACATGCTCACTCTTCTCATCCCCCTTCCGGTTCAGGTTTCCCTTCATCTGAACCTAATTCTTCTGCCTCACACCAACTGAGTCCTCAATCAAGTCCGCATGATCACATATCTCCAACTTCACCTGAACCTACCTCCTCTGCATCACACCAACTCAGTCCTATGCCAAGTCAGTATGATAACACATCTCCAACCTCACCTGCTATCTCTTCTCCCCGACCATTCAACTCTCAGTCTAGTTAACCCTCATCCCCATTACCTCCCCCCTCCTATGAACACCCACTCTATGCTTACTAGGTCCAAGACTGGACTTCTACCACCAAGATTGTTCTTGAGTCACGTTGAGCCTCGATCTGCCAAAGAGGCCCTTTCTCATCCTCAGTGGCTTACTGCCATGAAAAAAGAACACACCGCTCTTCTAAAGAACCAAACTTGGTCCCTGGTCCCTCTTCCCTCAAATAGGGCTGCTATTGGTTATAAGTGGGTCTTCCGGGTTAAGGAAAACCTTGATGGCACTATTAACAAATTCAAGGCTCGGCTGGTTGCCAAGGGCTTCCACCAGCACCATGGATTTGATTTCCATGAAACATTCTCACCTGTAGTGAAACCAGTGACAATTCGGGTCATTCTCACCTTGGCACTCACTTTCAAGTGTACTATCAAACAGATTGATGTGAATAAGGCATTTCTAAATGACATTCTGAGTGAAGAAGTGTATATGGTTCAATCTCCAGGGTTTGAACACAGTGATAAGACACTTGTTTGTAAGGTACACAAGGCTCTATATGGCCTCAAACAGGCCCCTTGGGCATGGTATGAACGATTAGCTACTGCACTCCTTCAATTTGGGTTTCAAACTAGCAAATGTGACCCTTCTCTCTTTATCTACTCCTAGGGGTCCTCTTCCCTGTGTGTCCTAGTCTATGTTGATGATATCATCATAACTGGCTCATCCTTTACAATGGTACAGGATCTTATTCATTAACTCAACATTCAGTTTGCACTCAAAGAGCTAGGGGATCTTGATTACTTTCTTGGAGTTGAAGTGAAATACATGCCCACAGGGGAACTCTTACTAACCCAAACTAAATACATCAGGGACCTCCTAGGCAAAGCCAACATGGCTGAAGTAAAGGGTATCTCCTCACCAATGATGAGCAATTGCAAACTCACACATTTTGGAACTGATTCCCTCTCGGATCCACACCTTTATAGATCTATTGTTGGACCACTACAGTATGCTACTCTCACTCGGTCTGACATTGCCTACAGTGTCAACAAAGTATGCCAATTCATGCACAGCCACTTGAGACCCACTGGAATGCAGTCAAAAGGATCCTTAGATACCTAAAGGGTTCTATTCACTATGGCCTACTGCTCAAGCCAGCCACTCCACCTAGTCCTTTCACTATTCATGCCTATTGTGATACTGATTGGGCAAGTGACCCGAAGGACAGGAGGTCTACCTCAGGCTCCTGCATTTTCTTTGGCCCAAATTAAGTTTCTTGGTGTTCCAAAAAGCAGCCTCTAGTGGCAAGGTCCAGCACTGAAGCTGAGTACAGGAGTATGGCAAATACAACAGCTAAAACCCTTTGGATCCAATCTCTACTTACTGAACTTGGAATCCCCTTCACAGCACCTCAACTATTCTGTGACAATCTCAGTGCAGTTTGACTAGCTCACAACCCAGTTCTTCATGCCAGAACCAAACACATGGAACTTGACATCCACTTTGTTCGAGAGAAGGTTCTGTCTGAGGCTCTACAGGTCACTCATGTTCCTAGTACAGAACAAATTGCAGACTCACTCACTAAACCCCTCTCCTCTTCTAAATTCATTGAGCTTAGAACCAAACTCAATGTGGTGTGCTTGCAGCAACCACCTTGAGTTTGAGGGGAGGTTAATAGAGTATAGTACAAGTATATCTAGTTAGTACACATGTATGTATTAGTACTGCATAACTGAATATGCCAAGTCAGCATATTCAGTTATGGTTATCCAACTGTAACTGACAAAAGATATATATAGACCTGTTGTAATAGTTAGAGATCCAAGAAATGAAAATTACAATTCTCTGAAAATTCTCTCATGAGTTCTTCGTTACTTTCTCGTTAAACATGATCAACAAGAGATTAACTGGGAAACTTTTCGAAGGAAGTTTATGGAGAAGTATTTCCCAATGAGTGCAAGAGACGATAAGGAAATGGAATTTCTGCAGCTGAAGCGGGGCAATCTGACCGTAGCTGAATACGGTGCCAGATTTGAGAATTTATCAAAGTTTTCGGCTTATCTGAATGACAATCCACATGAAGAGTGGAAGTGTCGTAGGTTTGAAAAAGGTTTAAGGTATGAGCTGAAGGAAGTAGTAGTTCCATCGGAAATATCTGTATTTCCAAAGCTGATGGACAAGTGTAGACAGATTGAAGATTTGAAGGCGAGTTGTGACACCAGACAATCGGATTTTGGACCGTCGAGGTTCTAGAGGGGAAACTACAATAATAACAACCGATCTCAGAGGAAGCAATACAACAGGTCGCAAGGTCAGCAGCAGCATTGGCAACAACGATCTTTTGCTGGAAGCAGCGGAGGTGGTGGATCATCTAGGAATCTGCCACAAAAGTGCAAGAAGTGTGGCAAGGGTCACGCTACAAAAGATTGCAAGATTACTGGTATCATCTGCTTTAAGTGTGGAAAGTCGGTGCATGTCGCTAGGTTTTGTGAACAGATCAAGAAGGAACCTTCCGTGAGCAATATGCGAGCTACAAGACCTAGAGCTGGAGAAAGAGTTTATATGATGAGCGGTGCTGAGGCCTCTCGTAATGAAGATCTGATTCAGGGACAGTGTGTCATAGGAGATAAATCTTTAAATGTACTGTATGATTCGGGTGCAACACATTCGTTCATTGCATATGATTGTGCTAAATTGCTAGGATTACCTGTGTCCTCTTTACCTTTTGATTTGATTATATCTACTCCTACTGCTGAACCTGTTTTGACTACTACAGCTTGTTTAAATTGTGCTATCTTAATAAAACATAGAAAATTTTTGGTTGATTTAATCTGTTTGCCTCTTCCGCAAATAGATGTGATACTAGGAATGGATTGGTTATGTTCTAACCATATCCTGTTAGATTGTGCAAATAAAGCCTTAATTTTTCCTAAGGGCGAGGATTCTGGATTTTTGTATGCTAACCAAGTAAAATCTTCTTTGAGAAAGGGAGCTCAAGGATACATGTTACTGTTTTCCATGGACGTTAAGAGTGAGATTGACTTACAGTCTATACCTGTTGTCAATGAGTTTCTCGAAGTTTTCCTTGAAGATGTACCTGGACTACCGCCTGTTCGAGACATCGAGTTCGTGATTGATCTGGTACCCGACACTGGACCGATATCCATGGCACCATATCGTATGTCGCCATCAGAGTTAGAGGACTTGAAGGAGCAACTAGTGGAACTGGTGAGGAAAGAGTTCATTAGACCTAGTGTGTCACCCTGGGGAGCTCTAGTTTTGCTTGTGAAAAAGAAGGACAGGACTTCTCGTTTATGCGTAGATTTCTGTCAGTTAAACAAAGTGATGATTAAGAACAAGTATCCACTTCCGAGGATAGATGATTTGATGGATCAGCTACATGGAGCCACAGTTTTCTCAAAGATTGATCTACGATCGGGTTATCATCAGGTTAGTGTTAAGGAGGAGGACATCCCGAAGACAGCTTTTCGAACACGCTATGGGCATTATGAATACCTTGTGATGTCGTTCGAAGTGATGAATGCACTTGCTATATTCATGTACTACATGAACATGATTTTTCGTCCTTATTTAGATCAGTTTGTTGTTGTCTTTATAGACGACATTCTAATCTATTCTCCAAATCCAGAGAAGCATGCTGAACATCACAGTGTGGTTCTCCAGATCTTAAAGGAGAAACAGTTATACGCAAAACCCGAAAAGTGTGAGTTTTGGTTAGATGAAGTCCAGTTTTTAGGACACGTTATCTCGAATGAAGGTATTGCAGTGGATCCGTCGAAAGTTGAAGCTGTTTTAAAATGGGAAAGACCAAACACGGTAAACAAAATCCGTAGTTTTGTGGGTTTAGCTGGATACTATAGGAGATTCATTGAGGGATTCTCCAAGATTGTAGGACCTCTTACCCAACTAACACGGAAAGATCAAGCGTTTACATGGATCGAAGCATGCGAGGAAAGTTTCCAAGAGTTAAAGAGAAGGTTGACTACTTCACTTGCATTAGTGTTGCCTGATCCTAAGGAGCCTTTCAAGGTATACTGTGATGCTTCGCATCAGGGGTTGGGTTGTGTGCTAATGCAGAATATAAAAGTAGTGGCTTATGCTTCAAGACAATTGAAGATTCATGAGAGGAACTTCCCTACGCATGACTTGGAGCTAGCGGCTGTAGTTTTCGCGCTGAAAATCTGGAGGCACTATTTCTATGGAGCAACATTTAATGTTTTCAGTGATCACAAAAGTTTGAAATACTTGTTTGACCAGAAGGAACTCAACATGAGGCAGAGACGCTTGTTGGAATTTCTAAAGGATTACAATTTCCAACTACAATATCATCGTGGAAAAGCAAATGTGGTAGCGGATGCCTTGAGAAGGAAATCAATGCATGCGTCTACAATGATGGTCAAAGAACAAGAGCTGTTAGAACAATTCCGAGATATGCATTTGACGGTGGAGATGTCAGCAGGAATACTTTGCTTAGATATGATTACTATTTCCAATGAATTGATGGAACAAATACGATATAAACAAGGAAGTGATCAGTACCTACAAGAAGAAAAGAATTTGATGCGACAAGGAGCAATATCGGAATTTAAAGAGGGGACGGATGGAATCTTAAGATTTGGTGAAAGAATTTGTGTACCGGACGATTCCGAGCTCTGGAAGTTAATTCTGGAGGAAGCTCACAAGAGTAAATTGAGTTTACATCCTGGAGCAACAAAGATGTATCAAGACCTAAACGATTGTATTGGTGGTATAGGATGAAAGGAGATGTAATGGAATATGTCGCTTCATGTTTAGTCTGTCAAAAGGCTAAGACTGAACATCAACGACCAGCAGGAATATTACAATCTTCGAGCATCCCATAATGGAAATGGGATGGTATCGCGATGGATTTTGTGTCAAGTTTGAGTAAGACCCGAAAGGAACATAACACAATATGGGTAATAGTTGATCGACTAACCAAGTCGGCTCACTTTTTGCCCATCAACATAAAGTATCCAATGGAGAGATTGACTGAATTATACATCGGGGAGATTGTTAGATTACATGGTGTGCCCTCGAGTATTATTTTGGATCGTGATCCGAGATTTACTTCAAGGTTCTGGCAAAGTCTGCAAGATTCACTAGGAACAAAACTCAGATCATCCACAGATGGATGGACAATCGTAGAGGACAATCCAGTCACTGGAAGACTTGCTGAGGGCTTGCGTGTTGGAGCACACCAGGGGTTGGGATGAATTTCTACCATTAATAGAATTCACCTACAACAATAGTTTCCACTCGAGCATAGGAATGGCACCTTATGAAGCTTTATATGGTCGACAATGTAGAACATCTCTGTGTTGGTACCAAGATGGTAAAAGTTTAGTGTTGGGACTAGACATCGTGCAACAGACAACAGAAAAGGTGAAAATGATTCAGGAGAAAATGCGGACAACTCAGAGTCAACAAAAAAGTTCTGCAGACAAGAGACGACGACCTCTTGAGTTTGAGGAAGGCGATCATGTATTTTTGAGAGTCACGCATATGACTGGGGTTGGCAGGGTTATTAAATCTAGGAAACTCACTCCAAAATTCATTGGACCCTACCAAATTCTTCGTCGAGTAGGTCCAGTAGCTTACCAAATTGTTTTACCACCTTTTCTTTCAAATCTTCATAGTGTTTTTCATGTGTCGCAATTGTGAAAGTATATTCCTGATCCTAATCATGTCATAGCACCGGATACAGTACAATTGAAAGATAACTTAACCTATGAGGCATTACCTGTAAGGATCGAGGATCAAAGAGTGAAACAACTTAGAGGAAAGGAGATTTCATTAGTTAAGGTTATCTGGAATGCAGCATCGGGAGATGCTACTTGGGAATTGGAAGACAAGATGAAGGAACAATATCCGTATTTATTTTAAGATAACTTTAATTTCGAGGACAAAATTCTTTTTAGAGGGGTAGTGTTGTAACACCCCAATTTTCACTGTTATTCAATATCGGTAAATATTCATATATGTATATATTTGTTTATATTTTATTTGAGACTTAGAAAATGACTATGTATGTCTATGACTTTTGGGCACTTGCGTATGGTTTAATATATATATATATATATCCATGTTGATGACGTACGACGACAATTATTTATCGAACTATTTGCGAAAAGAAAAAAAAATAATACCCGTATTTTTCGCTAAGAAATAATTATTTTTTGCTTTACTCGATCTTATAAAATAGAAATGTCACCGATAACGTAGCACCCGAGAAAGTGTTACAAGTTCAATTATGATATCTTTACCCCAGGCAACAAAATTTATCATTACCCGATTTAAACATGGTTCCAAATATAATGGTCTTGAACATCATGCAACAAACTTTCTATTTTGAAGGTTTCTCAAATGCATGCTCGGATTCACTATGTGATGGTGCCTTCTTCTTGACTAATTTACGGAGTCAACATGCCACCTGGACCATTGTGTAAGTAGAAGAAATGTATGAGTACTAGCTTTTATTAAGTTTTACGTTTTTGAAAATTTATATTTAATTTCATTTTTATTTTATTTCCAGCAATGAAGGAAGGCGGTATTGGGTATTTGGGTACCTCCAAATTATCCCGCTGCTGTCCACCCATCTAAAGTGGTTGAGGTTTTAATAAGGTGATATGATAGATGATCCCTTTAGATGTCCTAGAAAAGTAATACGATTATTCATATTGGACGTTAGCTTTTATAGATTATGATAGGTGCAGGCTAAAGAGGAAAGAATAACAACCTTTCACTCCAAACTGATCTTAACTAATCCACTAACTTCAGCTCCTTCAACGTTTTTTGCTGCTTTATTATTATTATTGTTTTTTCCTTTTCTGTTACTTCTTGTTCTAATCTCTAAATACAATGATGAAGGTTTATACTCAACGAAAGATAAATAATGATGGATCACACGTTATTGTGAGTAAAGCGGGATGCAAGGTTTTTTTTTCCTTCCGAGCACACCACAAGTTTCTTCCTTGCTTCGTAAACAGGTACTTCTCAAAAAATAAATTTATTTATATGGCACGGTATTTGATCACTGTCAGATTTAAAAGCTTACCATGGTATATTAATCATTGGTGTTTTTTAATAATTACATCTTTGTTAAGTCTCTAAAAAATGTCTGATGTGTATTTCCCTAAGTTTTGATCAAAATTTACTAAACATTGGTTAATGATTTAATTAACCTTCATATTGGTTGCTAACCTATCTATCGAGTGTGCAGATTTAATTAACCATCGCAAATGTTTGAAACGCACGTTCAAAACGCAAGAGAAAGAAACTTGCGTCCATTAAAGTATCAGAATAGCGCGTCCATTAAAGTATCAGAATAGCGTGTCCATCAAAGTATCAGAATAGCCGTCCATTAAGGTATCAGAATGGCTCGTCCAATGACGTGGCAATTGGAGCTCGTCCATTAAAGTCAGAATGTATCCGTCAATTGGAGCTCGTCCATTAAGGTCAGAATAGCTCGTCCAATGACGTGGCATATGGAGCTCGTCCATTAAGGTAAGAATGTATCCGTCCAATGACGTGGCATAATACTCTCGTCCACCAGAATAACTGAGACTCTCGTCCACCAGAGTAACAAAGGCTCTCGTTCACTAAAGTAACAAAGGCTCTCGTCCACTAAAGGTGACAGAAGCTCTCGTCCACTAGAGTAACAGAAGTGCTCGTCCACCAAAGGTGACAGAAGCACTCGTCCACTAGTCTTTGAACTTGCTGAGTCCTTAATATGGAGCTCGTCTACTAGCCCGAATGAAAACTCAAATGACTAGATAGACGTGATTATTTTCAAGATGGAAGCACTTATCTTATGAACGTGAATTCTATAAAGATTATCAAAATCTCAGTTCAAGAACCAGAAAGAGACTTGAAGCCTTCTCTCCTACTCAGTTTCACGATTATCAAGAAAGGTCAGAAGTTACTCTCTCAAGCAACCTTGGATAATCAGAACCAAAGACCAGTTAAAGAATGCTTCCAACGTGCTTTATTCCCTAGTACCTCTGGTCCTTACACGAAAAGAGAAGTGTACTCAGTAAAGTACAAAAAGCTCTCTACACAACTCTGATATGGCTGTAGCACGATGAATAAAGCCATGATCCTTCATGTTAGAATACAACCAACGACTCTATTGCATTAATGACTACCCAGAACGACTCTATTGCATTAATGGCTGCCCAAAACGACTCTATTGCATTTAATGAAGTTCTGCTTGAAGCCAACATCTGAGGGGATGTCTCTAACGGATCCTAAATGCTTGAAGACCATAAATACAAAAGTCATTGAAGATGAAGATGAATAGAATACACATTGCATTAAAATGCCATTACTCTGCATTAATTTCTTCATTCTTTTATTCTGTATTCTTCAATCATTTTGAAGTTATTACGCAGAATTTCCTAAGCCTTACATTTAAACCACTCTCTGAGTGTTAGTGAAAGATCTGCCTGTGAGAAATTGTATTTATTACAAACCCAATCTCTCAAACAAACCAGAGTGAGCCTGAAGAGGCTAGGTGTGAAAATAATACTTGTCTTGAGCCTGAAGAGGCCAGGTGTGCAAATAATACTTGAGTCTGTAACCTTATCAGTTATAGTGGATAAATCTTGGTGCTGCCAAGGACTGGACGTAGCTCTTTGTTTTGAAGAGTGAACCAGGATAAATAACCGTGTCAATCTCTCTTCCCTTAAACTCTTTAATTGCCTCAGTTTTCTTACGTCTATCAAGTGGTGTGCTTGCAAAAGTCACCCGTCCATCCTGTATTCTTCCACTCGTTCAAATCTAGCCTTTTTTATTTGCGAAAAGATTTCAACTTTGCTTAAATTATGATAAACACAATTCACCCCCCCCCCCCCCTTCTTGTGTTTATAGTTGTCTATTTCAATCTTTTGGTAATGTGTATCAATGGCTTCTCTTTTTGATTTTTATGTTCATTGTTTCATATTCTTCGGGTCAAGAGTTTGAGAGAAAACTGAATGAGCAGGAATAGAGCTTAGAGTTGTCCTTCTATGTTCATTGGTGAACTTTGTAGGGACCAAAAACTTATTTAAACCAATTTATTTCCATTGAATATTAATGGACCAAAGTTGTTGAACTGGAAGGTTTTAGGTAGCGAAGGAGGAAAAAAGATAAATAAACTAACAAGTATAAAGACTGATATTGATTTGACGTGGTGATGAGATGTGATTGATTACAAAATACAACCCCAGTAGTCATATTTATACTAAAAGTAGAATCATAATCTTAATCAAATAGAGAATCAAATCATAAAATATAAACAAGAAATAAATCCTAAGAGATCATCTTGAATTTTCTAAGATATGAAAATATATTATCAAATATTTCTCTGATTTTCTAACACTCCCCCTTAAGCTAAAGCTTACTAAGCTTTAAGCTTATTACACGAAAACAATGCATATTCCCCCTCAAATTAAAATTTAAATAAAAAAAAACTGAGCTCCACGAAAATAATGGTTGGAAGGCAACTCAAGAATGTTGGAGAGGACAGAGAGAGTTGTTGGAAAGATAACTTAGCAAGATAGTTGGAATGATCATCAGCCTGACGAAAATTTCTTGGCAAGCAATCTAGCAGCAAGGTCCGAACTTCTCAAAACCGTATTTGGAAGCTTCAACAACAATATCGGTTACCCAAATTATTTCAAATTGAAATTAAGTTAGACAACTACTTCCGAGAGTGAGGCGAGACCAGTGCATCTGGGACAAGGGGCCAAGGCTAGTGCATTTGGGAGAAAGGCGGGCCAGTACATCTAGGAAAGGAGCCAGGCGAGAGCATCTAGGACAATGAGTTGGGCTAGTGTGAGTCATAGCCAACAGAAGTCAATTATCGACAGAAATAGAAGTCACGACTAATATGATTCATATATGGGAAAAGTGTCACCACCGGAATGATCGTCGGTGGCAAGAGAAGCCACTGGTATGATCCATGAGTGGATAAGAATTGCATGACAAACACTAAAGAAGTAAAACATAACCAAAGAGAGCCAAACACATCGAGGTGGTTGCTGAAAATTGGTCCTTAGAGGGAGGTGAGAACAAATCCAGATAGAGGAGGGGCCGGCGAGACAGGCCCTGAAAACGGTGGACAGAACACTTCCTAGACGTGTCATCACGCTCCAGAGAAAGGTCCGGTCATGCGGCTGCGTGCAGATTGAAAAAGACGCGCGTCGAGGCGCATCCGGAGGCGGACGACGGTGCTGTTTGGAATGTCGGACAAATCGGAAGACAACGAGTCTGGTGGTGGGTTTGGAGGCCGGATATGACGGTGGACGGCGGTGTACAACTACTGACGGGACAGAAACAAGGGTCGGAAAGACGAAGGAAGCACCGAAAAAGAAGAAAACAACGGAGGAGAGAAAAATGATAGGAATTTTTTATTTTTGCATGGCAAAGAAGGTGATAAGAGTTCCTTCATACTTAGCGGAACTCCGCAGCGGAATAGTGATGAGAAGGGTCACGTAGGATGGTACCTTTGTCTAGCTCTGATATCATGTTGAATTGGAAGGTTTAGATAGCGAAGGAGGAAAAAAGAGAAATAAACTAACAAGTATAAAGACTGATATTGATTTGATGTGGTGATGAGATGTGATTGATTACAAAAGACAATCCCAGTAGTCATATTTATACTTAAAGTAGAATCCTAATCTTAATCAAACAGAGAATCAAATCATAATATATCGATAAGAAATAAATCCTAATAAATCATCTAGAATATTCTAAGATATGCTAAGATATGAAAAGATATTATCAGATATTTCTCTGATTTTCTAACAATAGTCATATTTAAAAGCTTACCATGGTGTTGTGTTGCTGATTTCACTTGTTTTGTGTTAGGAATTATATTTTGATTTTGGTCGCTTATAGGATTTTAATTAGGAATACTTTATTTACACTCTAGATTGAACTACTTAATTATAATTTATCCATCCTCTGCATATTATTTCCTGGATCGGTCTCACTTGTGAATCATGATGCCAGAATCTGATGCATATATATGTTCTTTGGTTTAGGTATCCTTTTTTAAGCAACTTCTATGTGACCTATTATGTGTTGGCGTTGCTTGCAACTAAATTTCTATATGCAATTTCTTTATTGTATGAAATTTTGAATTATTCGATCTAGATCTCATGTCTGTACTAAATCAAAGAAACTAATTGGTTCATAAATGTTGATTGTCTTTGTATTGTGCATTTTCAGGAATTTTTCTTTTTGTGGTTAATAATGTTCACTCGAGCTTCTTTTATCTCAATAAAACTGCTATTAGCATGGTATAAAGGACATCAACCAGTTCTTTTATAGTATAAAGGACAACTTGAAAGGAGAACTAAATCAAAATATCATTTACTAGGGCTGGACAAAAAAGACGACCCGACCGGAACCCGATAAACCCGTCAGAAGAAAAGACCGATAAACCCGTCAGAAGAAAAGAGGAAACGGGTGGATTGGTTTGGGCTAGAGGGTCAACGGGTTCCTTTTTCGGTTGTACATGGTTTCCTTCGGGCGGGTTCGGATTACTAAATTTTTTTCCGTCCCCGCCCGAAACCGACCGCCCCTTTAATACTACTTGCGTTTCAGTCTTTCATAGTGCATGGGGAAGTTAAATGTATTGGGAAAATAAAGACTAAAAAGTTTGAAAGCTGCCAAGCATTCAAAATTGAATACTATGTGCTACTTTCTCAGTTCTCGTTCCTAGTTTCTCTCTCTTAATTAATTAATCACTTTCTACATTTCTCACTCTTTCTCTTTGTCGTTCTCTGTAACATTACCCAAACCCTTATGCAATTTCTCTTTCTCTCATAGTCTCTTTCTTCATTCTCTCTAACAGACGCCAACCATGGCATGACTGCCGCTTCGTCGCCTCCCGCACGGCGTCCGTCTGGTCCGCCTCCCTCTTGGCATCCATAACCAGATCTGCCCAACCTCCCGGACGGTGGTCGTTTTAGTCTACCTCATTTTTCCTCTCAGAAGTTTTGCGAAGAAGAAGGGTAGAAGAAGATCTCCTCGTTTTGGGCAACAACACTTTAATGTCTTCCTCCTCTGTCTTTGCTTCATCGAAGAAGAAGATATCATTTTTGACTTTGTGTTGCAGATCTGGTTTGTGTGTTCCACATCTTGTTTTTTGTGTGTATTAAGTTTTAAAGTTTCAATCTTTTTTGTGATTATTGTTTCTTATTTTTGGTTTCTTGTTGGTTTACTCCTCCTCCTCCTTCTTGAATCTTTTGTTGGTTTAGGTCCAAAACTGTACAAAACCATCGACCCGCTCAAACCGAAGCTTCAATCAGACGGGAATGAGTCACGTATTTTGATGTACAAAACTGACAATAACCGAATTTGGTCACCCGAAACCGACCATAACCGATCGATGTCCAGCCTTATCATTTACTTATAATGTTTTTTCAATTGGTCATCAGCCCAGTTAAGCTCTTCTTATAATTTCAATCTTTTTACCAGTTCAGTGATAAAGTATAGTATTTATTGATTAGGATGGTAGGTGCAGGTTTAGAACCACTTCCTATTTATATCTTAATTTGCATAATATAATTGTGGTATCATTAATTTTAAAATTTTTGTATTTTGGTTTCAATCAATATAAAATATAATAAAAAAATAACGTAAGAATATTTCAAAATAAAAATTACAATTACATTTAGAAATTGAATTAAATTTTGTAACAATTTAAGGTTTAAACTAATAGTTATCTTCTCTCTCTTGATTTTTGGTAGGGATTTATCAAATTTATCATTTAAGTGGTGGGGAGAAGGTCAAATATAGAGTGAGGAGGGAATGAGGGTCAGGGAAAATTCTGACTTCAAAGGAATTGAGGGTTTTGTAATTAGGGCTATTATTTGAGCATTAAAAACTGTAAAATATATGTAATAATGTAATAATAAGTAATAAACTTAAATAATTAGTAAAATCAGAATTATTCTAATAATAATTTTGTATAGGTTTTTACAAAATTGGTATCCATAATTATGCAAGCTTTTATAATTGTAAATGACAACTTTTTTCCCAATAAAAAGTATTTAATCTAATTTGTATTATATAATAATAGTTTATGGTTCCATGATTAATATTGTTAAAATTTTATTCCCCCACTTAATTACATATGACTAATTTTGGATGATGTTAATTAAAGATATTATTTAATGCTTTTGAACATGTCACGACCCACTCTTAGATCATGACTGGCGCACAGGCTAACACTAACTTATTTGCCCTTTAGCCTGGCAAGCCTTTAGACAGATTCACACTAGAATCATAAACACCTTACTAAACAAATTACTACAAAAAAATCCGACAGAGTCTCCTCTATAATTTCAATATATCAAATAGTAAACACCTGTCAACTTCATATATACATAACAACAAAGTTCATCAACCAGAGTTTTCATCATTCAGATACAAAGTTTTCACATGGCCTCAAAAGAATAACAGCCCGAAAAAAGAAACAAGGAGTTCCTATCCCTATGGTTGCATCATACTGAAGTCAACAACATATTCCACTACTTAAAATGAGGGCCTACCAAAATGCAATAGAACTCCTGGGAAAAACTGCAACCTCGGGACAAGCTACTCTGCTTCCTATGAATCTGAGAAAAAGAGACAGGAAATGGGGTGAGTCATAAAGACTCAGTGAGAGCATAATTAACTAAGTGGACAGGAAGGAGAAGCAAGCATTGCACGAATGTTTTCATTCAAATACGATTCTAAGATAGCAAGAAAAAGGGAAAAGTAAAACACGTAGGACAAGATCACTTTGTATAAAAATTTATAATATAATTCCATAATAGGTATACATGAAGAACATAAATCAATTTAAGACTGGAATCAATCTCAATCAACATGTCACATATCATGGATATCTTAAGCGGGATAACTTATTGTACTATGTGCCCATAGACCACATTATCTCTTCATTGTGACGAACGAGAATCATTTAAATGTACTATGAGCACTTAGCTCAGAGGTCGTATTATGTCTTCGTTACAGCGAACGGTATCTATAAAGACCATGAGCACTCAACTCATAGGTTGCATTCTCTCTTCGTTGCAGCAAACAGTATTTCATCATAGAGCTCATAAATGACAAACAACACATAAACTTCAACTAAATCATTTTAGATCCATGAAATAAAAATTAATTAGAATGAATAACAACTTATAACAATATTATTCATTTCCAAAAATTCTCATAAAATTAAAATCAAGTTGTTCCTCAAAAATAGAAGTAAAATTGCAACTCCTCTTTGTAGAGAAAAATATGTTTTAAAGTTAATTTACTTATCCCATATAGAAAACAACTGTATGAAAAATGGCCACTAAGTAGATTAGCTACTCACAACTACGAAGGACCAACTCAATCTCTTGAGATGCCTTCAGCCTCGAGGAGCCACCGGCGTATTTTCCAACAAATTTGACCATCAACAAAAAAAAAACTTTAACCCTTAGCAAACCTATTCAAGGTCATACTAACAATAACTAAAAGAATTGGACAAAAGCCCTAAATTTATTGAACTTAGGGTTTTAAAGGAACCCATGGAAAAAGAGATTATGCAACCCTAAACAATTTCTTTGATAATGTTGTAGATATGTCACAAATTGGTGGTCAATACATATTGCATTTGATGAATCTAACCCCAAATTGGTGGGAAAGGATATTTTCTTTGATAATGTTGTAGATATGTCACAAAAGTCCAATGAGGAAGTCAACAAAGAAAATATGGATGAAAGAAATGAAGATGAAACTCCTCCAAAGAAAGAAGAATTTGAGCATGTAGAGCTACCCCACGAGTGGAGAACATTGAAAGATCATTCTATCAACCATGTGATAGGAGACATATCAAAAGGGGTAACTACTAGGTCGAATCTTAGAAATATATGCAATTATTCAGCATTTGTCTCTCAAGTCGAACCCAAAGGGGTAACTACTATGGCCATGCATGATGAATTAAACTAATTTGAAAGAAATAATGTTTGGGAGCTTGTGCCTAGACCAAGAAATCATCAAGTAATTGGCACTAAGTGGGTTTTCAGAAATAAACTTGATGAAACTGGTAATATAACTAGAAATAAAGCTAGACTTGTAGCAAAGGGCTATAATCAAGAAGAGGGTATTGATTATGATGAGACATATGCCCCGGTAGCTAGATTAGAAGCTATTAGACTACTTCTTGCATTTGCATGTATTATGGATTTTAAACTATACCAAATGGATGTGAAAAGTGCTTTCTTAAATGGTTTCATACAAGAAGAAGTCTATGTAGATCAATGATGAGTGTGATTTCACCTCATATTTCATTGACATTTTGCATGCATTTTTCATATAGTTTAGGCATTTCTAATTTTATTTTGGTTAGTTTTTACCTTGGAACGGGTAAGGCGGTTTTGTGGTGTTGTTGTGCAGGAATTAAGGATTAAAATGCTCAAGATCAACCATGATGGAGCTTGCATGAAGATGGGGCTTGAAAAGTAAATAAAATGAGCCAAACAGAGCCCATCACAGCCTAGCCGTGACAGCCATCACGACCATGATCGAGTAGAGCTGAAAAGAAAGAATGGAAAAGTCAGAACTGGTCACGGCCAGCTCGTGATGTCCATCACGCCCGTGACATGCCAACTGAACCAGACCCTCATGGCAGAACTGATCACGGCCTAGCCGTGATGGTGGTCACGGCCGTGACAGACCAACCAGCGAAGAAACTTCCAAGTCAGAATCCGTCACGGCCTAGCCGTGACAGGCATCACGGCCGTGACGCATGATATATGGATCTTTAGGAACTGATTTGATCTGAAATTGTGATTGCTTGGGATTCAAGTTACCCTAATCTATAAATAGGGTAATTAGGCTCGAAAATAGGGGGACTCTTGGGGAGTTTTTGGGCTGCTCCCTTAGGCAAATTAGGATTTCTCTTCTTCTCCTTCTTCTCTTCTCTTAGGTTTTAATTCATGTTTTTGTTAATCAAGCTTGTCATCACCATGGAAATGCTTGAGTAGTAGCTTTATTTCTAGGGATTGGGGCTATGCCCAAGGTTTGTTTATGGTGAGAAATTGATGTTTGGTTTCTTGTTAATTTCAATTTTGCTTTCGATCTGATTTCTATTGCTTTAATTACTCATAAATTCGGTGGCCATTTATTTGCATGTCGTAGATACTCTAAGGAGGAACCTAGCGGTGGACTTAGGTATCGGATCTATAGAATCAGACTTAGGACTTAAATCACGAGAGTTAGAAGCGGTCCTTCGAGGGTTAACGCATTGTCACAAAGTTTAAAGGGTTCAATTTAAATTCAACTACCACGAGAGTAGGGGTTGGTTTAATTGGGCATGGTTTTTGTAACCCGAGAGGGAGCATTAACTTATTTAGGATAAATTCGCCTTCAAAGCAATTTTGATAATTAACAAGGGTAGTCAATTTGGTAACATGAACAATCTTGTTGGTAACCCAATTCCTAGGAATCCCTTTAGATCTGAAAAACCCCTAATTGATTTACTTTTCTGTTTCAATTGATTGCATTCTTAAATATCTGATTTTCTAGTTAATCCTTATTTCAAAAATCAAATCTTTTCCAAATCTTTTTTTTATATATATAGTCCAGTTTAATTGATTTAATAATTAGTTGTTATTTGAGATCACGATCTCTGAGGGATCGATCTTTTTATTACTTGGCGACGAATCCGGTACACTTGTCGGAATTCACCCTATCAATCAACCCCTGGTTTTGAAAATTTTGAATTTCCCAACCATGTTTTTAAATTGAAAAAGGCTCTTTATGGGCTTAAGCAAGCTCCAAGAGCTTGGTATGAAAGGTTGAGTAAATTTCTTTTAGAAAAAAGTTATAAAAGGGGAATGGTTAATACTACACTTTTCATAAAGGATAAAGGAAATGATATATTGCTTGTTCAAATATATGTGGATGATATTATCTTTGGTTCAACTAATGAGTTTATGTGTAGAGAGTTCTCAAAGTTGATGCAGAGTGAATTTGAGATGTCCTTAATGGGAGAACTAAATTACTTTCTTGGACTTCAAATAAAGCAAACAAGGAATGGCATCTTCATAAATCAAGCTAAATATTGCAAGGAGCTCATCAAGAAGTTTGGAATGGAGAATGCCAAAAAAATTAGCACACCAATGGGTACCGGCTGTTATTTGGACAAAGATGAAGGTGGTAAGTCTATTGACCCTTCAAAATATAGAGGTATTATAGGTTCTTTACTATACTTGACAGCTAGTAGGCCCGATATTATGTTTAGCGTGTGTATGTGTGTTGGATTTCAAAGTAATCCCAAGGAATCACATTTCATTATTGTTAAACGTATATTAAGATATCTAATAGGAACACCTAATACAGGTCTATGGTATCCTAAGGGTTGAATTTCTGGTTTAGTTGGATACTCAGATTCCGACTTTGCAGGATGCAAGTTGGATAGAAAGAGTACTAGCGGTACTTGTCATATCTTTGGGAATTCTTTAATTTCTTGGAATAGTAAAAAGCAAGTTAGTGTAGCTTTGTCCACAGCTGAAGCTGAGTACATAGCTGCAGGAAGTTGTTGTGCACAAATTTTATGGATGAAACAACAACTCCTTGACTATGGCTTAAAACTTAACAAATTCCCATAAGATGTGACAATACTAGTGCAATAAACTTAACCAAAAATCCCATTCAACATTCAAGAACAAAGCATATAGATATTCAACATCATTTTCTAAGAGATCATGTTGAGAAAGGCGATTGTGTTTTTGAGTTTGTTGAAACAACAAATCAATTAGCGGACATCTTTACAAAACCTTTGCCTAAAGAAAGCTTTTTCCGCATAAGAAGTGAATTAGGCATACTTGATATATCATGTATAGATTGAATATGTGTGTAAGTGCTTAAATAGGTATGCATATGCAAAAGTACCAAAATTACTCAAGGCATGACCTATTTTCTTTCAAAACTTGAACTTTGACAACACAATATGTGATTTTGATGATTTGATTGTATTTGATGCTTAGCTTGTTGTGAACATGTGTAAAATGTGTATTCAAACTTATTCCATGCATTAGAATAGGCAATTCAAGCATTAATCAAAATATGCTTCTGCTGCTGCATCTAAACTTTCTATCATGAATTTTCTAGTGTACATATTCTAGTTTATGTTTCATGGTTATATATTGCGTACTAGCTTATTTGCCCTATATGTTCTGATATGTGTATGAACTTCCTTGTTATTGTGTTTATTGCGATGCTATGCTATCTTTGGATATTTTTATGCAATGAACGCATTCCTATCATATTTGATATTTTTGATAATGCCAAAAGGGGGAGAAAGGTTCCCATTTGTATTTTCAGGTTATACTCCCACATTTTATCAAAACAAGGATGCTTATATTCAGGGGGAGCTTGCAAAATGACAATACAGAGTCTTCATGAGTTTGTCATCATCAAAAAGGGGGAGAATGTGAATGAACGCCTTCCCCAAGTATACCTTGGATATTGGAAGTACAAAGTTTTGAAGATGACAAAGGACAACATGTCAACTATATCAAGTTTTGAAGACTTAGATCTACAAAAGTAGTTCTTTAAGGTTTATGTTTTTATTAGTACCTCTGTAAGATCATATAAGATGTTTGAATGAGACGCTAATAAAATGAAATTAAAATCAACATAGGTTAACATAATCAAGTTGAATTCATGCATTTATCATGTTGAAATGTTTTAAATCTTTACTTAATGCATGAATATATAATACTTGATCATTAGATGAGTTTCATGTTGAAAATCGAAGTTTAAATTAATATATTTACAAATAAGATGATTGAAACCTTAGTGTAAATATGTTGTGAATAGATTCATTGATTGGTGTGAATAGATTCAAAGCATTTTACTCTCTGTGAATAGATTCATGAATAGATTCATGTGTTTCAGTCTCTGTGAATAGATTCATGAATGGATTCACGATGTATCAGTCTCTGTGAATAGATTCATGGTGTTTCAGCTTTCTGTGAATCGATTCACAGCTGTCAGATCTGGTTTTTAAACGTAACAAACACCCCTAATAAATAGATCTATTCATCTCTTTCATTCAAGATCGTTAGCCATCATCTAACAAACAAAAAGAAACACGTAATCTCACAAGATCCTTGCGTCTCATTCTCTCAATCTTTCATTGTGATCATTAGAGCTTCAAGTTGTAATTTTTCACTTTCAAGAGTGATTCAAACCTCTTTTACTCTCTTGTTTTTGACGTTCTTGGTTTGGAAGAAGTGGGGTATCTTCTTCAAGGTTGGATTCAGGGTGTGGAATCCCTGGTTGTGTGTAGGTTGCAGAGTGGGGTATCTCTAGTGTAAAATTTCTTGAACGTTGTACTCAAGATCCTGATTAGTCAAGGAACTCTCATACCGGTGGGTGTGAGACTAGATGTAGATCACAAGAAATTGTGATTGAATCACTAAAAATATCGGTTTGCAATTCTCCTTAACCCTTCTCTCTTTAATTTCAATCTTGCATTACATATTAGAGTTTAATTGATAAAGAATTGAATTGCATTTGAAACAATCTTGTTGAATCATCAATTCAATTACGTTCACATCATCTAAAGATTCACTACGCGCTCTTGTTTAGAGGCCACTTGGGCTAACACTCTCTATCCCCTTCTTTCTCTCTCTCCCTCTTTTTTTCTACCATCTCTATCCTCTCTGTCCTTTGACTTTAAGCACTTTCAATTTTAGTTAATACTTTTTTTTTGAAGTTTTCTCGTACAAAAATAGCAATGAAAAAAGAAAACCTACGTGAACTAACTACTGGTGATTGAGAACAAATACTTAGAGAAAAAAATCAACTAAAAAAATCAAAAATAGGTACGAGATCACTTGTGTTCTTTTGCTACTGTCATATCTGCACTAGGAATTTGATCGGAACTGCTATACTCTTAGCTTTGTGCCTATCTGTCATATCTCCTTGTTCAACATTGTGTTAACGTAGATACCTCGTTCTGTTAAATTACATCTAGACAATGCAATCACAGTTCTAAATAGACATTGTGCTCAGTAGAGGTAAAATTAGAATTTAGAAGAATACAGGCATGGTAACACAGTACTGCTTGAGAACAATTAGTTAGTTAAAAAAAATCAAATAAAAAATTGAAAATAGTGAAGAGAAAATAATAGGAAAAAATAGAAAATTAGATGGAGGTTTTTTTTATTTTGTGAAAAATGATTTAAAAAAATAAATTGGTTTTGGAGCGGATAAGTTTTTTTTTTTTTGAAGGGATGGAGTGGATAAAAGTTGATCCATTACTTTTTGGTTATTGATCCGATGGATTTTTTAAAAGAATTGGATGGATCATAAACCATCCACTAAAAAAATAATCAAATCCATCTAATCCATTTATATTATTTTTTTATAAATGGATGGACCGGATGGATAACGGATTAATGGATTATTTTGCCGACCCTAGTTTGACTAGTCTAATACAACAACATGGTTAGCCGAAAGTCAATGCATATCTAGGATGATATCTATTTGCGGCATATGCAAACAAATAAGTTCCACAAGAAATTGTCTATTTTCTAAGACGATCGGGCATTTTAGACATACAAACATTGATGTCAAAGAATCACTCGTAGGTTTCCTGAGAGATGCTCATGTAGTTTTTCTTGCAGACTTTGCTTGCAATTTAGGCTCATGTACTATATTGCAAGCTGAACACTCAGGTATTCTTCATGGTCTCCATCTGGCTAGGCGTAAGCAAATTGTCATGCTCTGTATCGAGTCTGATTGAAACAGTGCCATTATTTTGTTGACTAGTAAGTGTGAAATACCCATCCGTGCGCTCCTATTCTCCATGATATCAAGAAGCTGATCAGTGAGTTACCTAGTGAGAAATAGGCTCCTTCTTATAGGAAGGCAAATAAGTGTGCTGATTCTTTGGCCAATTATGATCTTTTTTTAGATTTGAATGTGCAGTTCTTTAATTGGGTTCACCCATCCTTTCTCTTGATGTTTTTTCAAACTGGACTGGTACCCTCTTTAATAGCGTTGTTTAGTTTTTTGGCTTTAGCCCCGTTTATCCACTAAAAAAAAACAGTCAAGGCTTTCCAATAAAACCATCAAGGCACCATGAACGTGTAACAGATTTGATCAGCAATATCTGGACGGCATCACGATAATACCCAATCATATCAACGGATGCCAGTAGTGGAACAACTGCAGATACGAGAATAATAGGATACAAATTGTGAAAAAAAAAAAAACAAATTACCCCTAACAAGGTAGTTACAGCAATGATGTCAAATAATTCCTCTGGTTCGTTTGTACAAAATTTCAATGGACAACTCAAGTTACAATAGCTATTATAATACATTTTGACCAACCTCGCCACCCTTTAAATCCTCTACACGAGGAACACAAAATTGGGTATGCTACAATCTTTCAGAAGGTAGTTGAAGAGTATGACTCCATAAATTAGATTCCAATGCTGAATATGAAATGTGCCTAGTTTTACAAGACAAGTGCACTCAGAAGTATAGCAACAAAAATCACACAGCTTGTGAAAGATCCACCATTGTAGTATTGTGACAAGCAGCCTGAATTTGTGGAGTTGGTAGATGGGGCCAGTTCCGTTCCATTTATACTGGTGCCATTTTTACCACCACTGTACACCACATATATGAAAAGTAATAAATAAAGAATTCAAAAGAACAGTTCAGCAGACCATGAATAATGGTTATCAAGGTTTTAAATTATGGTCTGCCACCACAATTGTAGCTGCAATATTGTAGTATTCTTTGGCTCCGCAATCACATTCACACCACAATTGCAGCTTCATTAGCTACATTTCCCCGCAATTGTGTGCGATTGCAGTAAACATACAATATCCGCAACCACAATTTAAAACCATGATAGTCATCTTACATGCAGCAATTTGACAGTTTTTTCAGCCCATGAGACGAGAATTCGAGAAGGACATTATTAATATGTAAGGCAAATGAGAACATGACAACTAGCACATATAAATTGGGGGGGGAGTGGGGTGAAATGACATCAAGTTCATATCAACTTAAGCTTGAGATCATACCTTCCTGGAAATATACAGGAACCATGACCTGCAACAACGATAATATAACAAATATCAGCAATATTAAAATGCTAGCAACTTGAACTTGAAAATGTGAGACAACTTTCTTTGATCAGTTGATGCATAACAGATATGGGTCAATAGAAAATGTCTGCTTAAGAGAAAAGCTGTAAAGTTAACAACATAACTAAAATGACCATAAATTATTTCATAGTTTTAGCCTTTTAGGAGACTTATTTTGAACCAAGAAAATGTCCACTTACGAGAAAAACTGCATAGTTAATAACAATAACTACAATGGCCATAAATTATTTCAGAATTTTAAGAGACTTATTTTGAACCAAATGATAAGTAAAAACATTGCAATGACTAAGATTCCCATACTACTCACTAAATACCACTATTTCTTGTACTTTTTCGTCAAAAATATATTTTCCCCAGACAATATAACTTTCATAAGAATCCGCCTTGCTCATAAGTCCATCGAGTCTGGCTATTGTGTTACATTTGCAAGGGCCCAAACATGCATTTCCCATTGTATATCTAGTTATGATGTTCTACTAATTTTACCAATAAACCAACTCACATTTTTAAGCCAATTTCACAAGTAGATACTTATGAATGTGTAGAGATGCCTTACTTGGTTCTGTGGTGGTGATAATGGCAACTCCTTTGAAATCACAGGTCCCAGGTGATTTAGCCATCCTCTGATAATATGCATTGAAAGCATATGTGACATGTGCAACTACATTATCTGGTTCATAACATGGTTGACCCTGCAACAAAGGCGAACAATCCACCTTCCCTGGTCCGCAAGCCCAATCAAGTCCTGCCTGCAACATCTTAGTGTCGGCATTATTCTTAGCGACACAAAAAGTCTGGTTTGTTGTATCATTGGCAAAAACAGTACCAGCGCCAGTCAAGTGTAAGGTATACACTGGTGCTCCATTACCATAAAACAGCCCCCAGTTTTGTTCAGAGAGTGGACCTGGTCTTAAGTCTTCATTGTAAAGCTCATAAATATATGTACTAACTGCAATTCCAGGGTGTTTAGGAGTCCCTGTATTGTTAAGGACATGTCTGATCAAGTTACTGTTGTAAGTGTTAGCGTTATCAGGAGTTGCGTCCGGCTCAGATGAGTCACCTTTGGAGGGCCATCCCGACTCGGTTACTAAAATAGGGATATTGGTAAAGTTCAGATATGACATTGCAAAATAAGCAGCATCAACGACTGCATCAAAAACATTGGTATAATGCAGTAGAGTGTTGGCATCAACAGCTTCCTTATTTGGAGGTAGGGGGCGGAAAAGAGCATAATCTAGTGGTATTACACCATTGGATTGCATGTAATCGTAATATGGGTATACGTTAAGCATGAGATATGAACCTGTTGATTGCAAAAACTTAAGCAAGGGAACCATGACAGGATCCCAAGTACGGTTGAAAAATGCTTGGGAAGGTGGAAAAGAGTCTAGGATGACAGAAGAAGAGTGTGGAGTAGAGACTTTGATTTGCTGATCCAGATTAGCTGCGACAAGAGCAGATTGAATCAATTTTAGAGCAGAGACTAGAACAGGAGCTGCATTTGGGAGAGCGGTAAGGACTTCAGATCCAACAGCTATGGCAGTAATGTTGGTAGCAGGGACATGAGCTACGACATTGCGAGCAACCCAGTTGGCGGCAGTGGCATTGGACTGGCCAATGCCAAGTAGCTGGTCATTGGGAACAGAAACAGTGACACGGATTCCTGTGTTGGCAAGTGCAAGAAGCATGGCTCGATCAGCATCGTAGAGTCTGACATGTTGGATACCTTGAGCCTTAAGAAGAGCCACGATCTCTGTTGGACTTGGCATGTCAGTGACATCTGTACCAATGTTGACACCAATAAAGGCATCTGCAGAACAAAAGAACCATCAACAAAGGACTTTCAACAAGTAAATCATCCAAGAGAAAGAGGTCTCATCTTAAGAAAAGTGAGTCAAAAAGACCATATGAGACTGCTTATAAACTATGAATGATATATAAAAATAATGCAAGTGCAGCAACCATCCACAAGAGATAGAAAATGAAGAGCATTGAATTTTTATACATGTAACAGAAAATCTAAATATGGAAAGAACAAAAAACTTTCCCTTCTCTTTAAGGATTTAAAACATCTAGCTTTTCAAGTATGTAACTTGAAGAACTAGAATTACTTACAAAACCAGTTAGTATAAATCCTCAAACTTGATTAATGCAGAACATGGAACTCAGTTAAATTCGCACTAACTTTCAACAAAAGGACACCAAAATGAACCTTCAGAAACAAAATAAAAGCACTATTGGGACATCAAGAAGAACTAAGCTAAAAAATTATTTATTTTTTGCCATGATTTTTTAATATTCAAAATTTAATATCAAAATAAAATAGTTAATTCTATTCAATATTTTTATCAGGTAAAGAAGGGGAAATAGATTTAAAAAATTAAATTAAATTTCATTTAATAGGTCTTTAAACCATGAATAATTATGAAAGGACTTCATTATATATACCATTCTACTTGTGAAAGCGGCCTGCTATAGCATTTACTGGTGGTGTCTGTTAAGTTCCACAAGTGAGACAGATAGAAAAGATCATTAAAGAATTACATCGTTCTACAGTCTTACCCTTATAGTTACATCTTACAGGTATAAGCTGCTATATTACAACCTAAAATGCATGAAAATATAATCTTGAATAAGAGTGACATAACACCCTACTCCTGCAGATAGTCAAATACTTAAAGTTGTGGAACATAGCATAGTTGGAAGAAGGTAAAGAGCATAATCTCGCGTGGTTCTAACAAAATCAAGCATTTGGGTAGCATGGAAAAGATACTATAATTACAAGAGAACATGACAAAGATGGATGGTCATATAGTTCATCTAGCTAATGACATATCCTTGGGTGCAATAGAATCACTAGATGCCTATAATATATAACCTGAATTTAGCCATGAACTTCTGTTCATATTTTATCATGAACCATGACAAAGTTCAAGGTTAGTTTAGCTGTCATCCCATGTATGTTTCTTGCGTTTTATCCTTAAGCTAAGATAAAGGATTTAGCCAAAAGAAGTGTAATATACTCAAATGATGGCAGGTAGGTAGGTTATTCTACATTTCTACTAGACAATTAGGTGAGAGTGTTTAGAATTGAGGAATGTTTTTTTAACACAAATTTGGGGACACCGTATGTTTTTGGATATATTTTCGAGATGTGTGTATACAAATATGATAAAAAGTAAGTGAGAGATAGAAAGAAACACATACTGTGTCTAAAATTTATGTTCAAATAACACAACTCTATAGAATTTTTTCGTATAGAAACAACTTTAAAAAAAAAAACAAAAAAAACCTTTCTTGGGTTTAATCCAACACATTCGACAAACCTGATTAAAATATGAAAAAGTGATTTTGCCAGAAAATAAGCGATTTTTAGATAAACCAGAACTTTCAAACTAAGTTGAAAATAAAATGATTATTTTGAAACCAATCAATTTCTCATTTCACCCTTGCATAAATAACTATCAAACAAATATGATTAAATACTTTTTTCCCATAATTTACTATATAAAAATGATTGTTTTACACAACCCAAATGAAACAAATTATCTTATATTCACCTTTAAGCAAACACATCAAATATATTTTACACAGCTGATCCAAACACACTCCATAAGCAAGATGTTCAATTTGATTTCTAAGTGTGTTTAGATTAACTTATTTTGGGTTTAAAACAATTTATAATGTGAGCTTTTGAAAAATAAGTCAATATTTCAGAAATTTAAGAGATACCAATCATGCTAAGTGTTTAAAATCACAAGATGATTTTAATTTACATTTTGCGCGGGGTCAGAATGAAGTAGTTCAATTATGAAGTGTCATGGAAGCCAGGCCAGTCACAAATCACATGCTATCAACTCGATACCAATAATTTTGATTGACTGACCCAATTTGGATTATATTTTTCATCATAGCCATTTTCAAGTAAGGGTATTTTAGTCCATGTCATTTTCTAAAAAAATGTAGTTAACTGCAAACTGCAAGAAACTGTCTGATGAGTGATGAGCTGGGACGCAATAACATTGTCCAGAAAATCCCACTAAAATATCGGAAGTACAAATTGGAGATTCTGCGCCCGAAAAATTTTCCACAGAAACCCTCTGTTTTTGTAAGGGAAAAATAAAATAAAATACCTTTGCACAAAGGAAAATGATTTATTAAGAAACCATGTATTTTTTGTACCAAGGTTGTACCCTGAATAATGCAATTGAACTCAATCTCATTCCTCATTTGTCCTCAATACAAACATATCAAAATCATATGACTAATGCAATCAAATAATTTTACTAAGACCATTGATCATTTATTTGCCCACTGTGCCCAAAATAATAATTAATTAGTAACCACATTCCACAAGACATTGAAGACCACCAAAGACTGACCATGAAAAAAAAAAAAAATACAATGCCACTTTCAACGAAGTTATGCACACAAAAAAAAGGACTCAAACCCACATTGAGAATCTCGAGCATGACAGAAAAAACACAAATTTCAGTCTTTCACGAGCGAAGAGGGTACTTATAAAAGGACCAAGTCGATATAATGAGGAAAAGAACAAAAAATAGAAACCAAATATATATGTATGTATGTATGTGTGCCTGCCTTTGTTAATCAGCAACATCTGAGTGTTAACTAGTAAGGTCATGGAGCACATAACGAAAACAAAGGGGGGGAAACTTACCTCCATAAACAGAAGCAGAGATTGTAAGAAGGTAACAAAGCAGCAGGAGCACAGCCATTAAGAAAAGCCACACTAACCACCAGCAGCAATACACAAAGAACCCTCTGCTTCTAGTTCCACTGTGATAAATTTCAAAGAAACCCGGAACAGGAAACAATAGAATGGAGCTAGAAAAACTGGTGATTTTCTAGGGAGAGCGAGGGAAATAGAAAAGGATGTTTGTACCTTTTGGAAGAGAAGAGAGAGAAAGTGGTAGGAAGGAAGGAGAAAGTAGGCTAGGAACTGAGTTGTGTTCTCACTTCTGAGGTGGAGGGGGTCTTTTTGTTCTTGTCCTGGTCAAACTGTTACTGACGCATCGTTATTTGTCACAAGAAATTCTTGTATAAATAAAATATGATAAATTGTGTCTGAGTACTTAAATGGTAGTTTAAGTATAGCATTTTTCTTACTGTTAAATATTAAATATAGAAAATGCTAAAATATTGAAATATATATTTTTTTAGAGAATATTAAAATATATATAAACGTCAAATATAGTAAATATTGATATATTAAAATATTTAAAATATATTTACAGATTAAAATATAATAATTATCAAATATTAAAATATTAAAAAATAAAAAAAAATTTAAAATATAGTAATAGTTTAGATTTTATTTGATTTCAAAATTTTTAATCTAATAACGTAAACCAATTATCATCGAATTTGATTTGTATTGTTTTGGTTTGAATCCAAATACTATTCGTCAATCAATCGGTTCACAGATAAAAACAAAACCCTAAAACATATTGATCAAGGAAATATATTGGAATGACTTAATTGTAACTAATACTCATATAAATTTTCAAAATAACTCTTCTAATTGTTGGGAGAACACACACACTCTGCAATTGACAGAATGAAAGGCAGAAGATAGAAAGCAGAAACAGAAACGCGGAGAGAGAGAGTGGTGAATGAGTGTTATTTGATCAATGTGTGTATATTTCATCTCAGTCTTCATTTACACATATGCACTTTTTTTTATAGTGCTTGTACATCACATTGTAACTACAAAAACTAGTTACAAACTAATTAACTAATCACATTAACACTCTAACTGACTAACAAACTATGCTTTGGATTAACCACAACACTCCCCTTTAATCCAAACATTCATATGATACAACTCTCAGCTCACTTCTGAGTTTTACAAATCTATCAGGCCTAATTGCCTTAGTCAATATGTCGACCACTGTGTTTACATGAGAGCAAGATGCTACCTCGAGCTTTCCATTATTCACTTGTTCCCTAAGGAAGTGAAATCTAGTCTCAATATGCTTACTTCTTCTATGAGAGATGGATTTCTAGCTAAATTGATAGCTGACTTGTTATCAATTAACAGTTTGATAGGTTTCTCCACTTTAATCTTTAGTTCACAAAACAATGAATCTAACAAGATAGCTTGGCAAGCAACTTATTAGCCAGCTATGTACTCAGTCTCAAACGAAGACAAGGACACAACAGGTTGTTTCTTAGAGCACCAAGAGATTGGAGCACCAAGGAATTTGAATAAGTATCCAGTTGTACTCCTTCTATCCACCCTATCTCCACACCAATATGAATCCGAATATCCTAACAAATCAACCATTTGATGAGCTACTTGCCAGGAAATAGCACACCAAACCTCATAGCTCCTTTCACATATCTCAGAATTCTCTTGGCAACTAGCATATGAGACTTCTTTGGTTGGTTCATGAACTGCTTGATGTGACCAACCGAGAAGCACAAGTCGGGTATGCTATTACAGAGATACCTCAAGGAGCCAACTAATTTCTTAAACACAGTTGCATCTACTCCTTCTTCTGTTTCAGTTGCTTCCAGCTTTAGATTTGCCTCTGCATGTGTTGTTGCAGATTTACAATCTGTCATTTTGAATCTCTCAAGTACCTCAGCAGCATATTTCTGTTGGTGCAGCACAATTCCTTTTGGAGTAGTCGCAAACTCCATTCCAAGGAAATAGGACAACTTTCCTAGGTCTGTCATCTCAAATTCAGCCATCATTAGTGCCTTGAAACACTCAATTTTTGTGGAGTCATTTCCAGTCACAAGGAGGTCATCAACATATAGACAAATGATCAGCAGGCTTGCCTTTTTCTTTACTTTCACATACACACCATACTCAATCGAGCATTTAGAAAACTCATGTCAAGTAGGAATGAATCTATTCTTTTATTTCAGGCTCGAGGGGCTTGTTTAAGGCCATAGAGGGCCTTGTTCAGCTTGTAAATCATGTCTTCTTTCCCTTTAATCTCAAAACCTGGTGGCTGAGTTACATACACTGTTTTTTCAAGTGGTCCATTTAGGAATGCTGATTTCACATCCATATGGCATAGAGACCATCCATTGTTGCTTGCCAAGGCCACTACTAGCCTTATAGTTTCTACCCTTGCCACTGGTGCAAAGACTTCTGAGTAGTCAACTTCATGCTTCTGCAGAAAACCTCTAGCAACCAATCTTGCCTTGTGCTTAGCAATAGAGCCATCAGGATTCAATTTCAGTTTGAAAATCCATTTCACATCAATTGGCCTTTTATCTATTGGCTTGTCAACCAATTCCCACGTATGATTCCTCTCAATGGCATCAAGTTCATCAATCATTGTTGCTTTCCAGTTCAGTTCAATCATGGCTTCCTCATAGCTCACTGGCTCTGCATCTGCCAGAAGAGCAAAGTGAACTAATTCACCTTCAGATGTTACTGCGCTGTCAGGTAACATATCAAAATCATCAAATCTGCCTGGCCTTTGTCTTTGTCTCTGTGGCCTTGTTACATGAGATGCTTCAGTGATCAATTCCTGCTCATCCACTACAGATTCTTCCTCAATTAATACTGGAATCACGGGATTGAAGCTACCTTTTTGCTCATTCCAATCCCATGACTCAGTTTCATCAACATACACATCTCTACTAACTTCAATTTTCTGTTTCAGTGGATCATAGAGTCTATATGCACCAGTAATGTGATATCCTACTAAGATCATTGGCTTACTTTTATCTTGCAACTTTTTCCTTCTAGCATCAGGCACATGCTTGAAACATAAAGAGCCAAATATTTTTAAGTGACTTACCATAGGTTTCCTGCCAGACCAGCATTCTTCAAGAACCTTCTACTTGAGTCTCTTAGTAGGACACCTGTTCAACAAATAGGCTGCTGTGGTGGCTGCTTCACCCCAAAAAGAATGTGGTAGCTTCTTCTGTTTCATCATGCTTCTGGCCATGTTCAACACAGTTCTGTTCCTCCTCTCAGCCAAGCCATTATGCTGAGGAGTATAGGGGGCTGTCACCTCATGTTGGATACCACACTGTTCAAGGAAGTCCTCAAACTCTTTTGATGTGTACTCACCTCCACCATCTGTCCTTAGCACCTTGATCACCTTGCCACTTTGCCTTTCAGTGAGAGCTTTGAATTTCTGGAAGACCTTAAACACCTCACTTTTGTTCTTTATCAAGTAGAGCCATTGCATTCTGCTGAATTCATCAACAAAGGTCACAAAATACTTATTTACACCTAATGAGGGGACCTCAAGAGGACCACAAACATTTGAGTGAATCACATTCAACACATCAGTTGCTCTCATAGGTAGATATGTAGCAAAAGTATTTCTGGACTGTTTTCCAGCAAAGCAAACCTCACATACTTTTTCAGGTATAACTATTTTTGGAAGTCCTGTCACCATCTCATCTGCAACTAATTGTATTAGACTTCTAAAGTTTAAGTGACCAAACCTCAAGTGCCAAAGCCAGCTTTCTTGGTTTGTCATAGTTGCCTGAAAACACTGCATCTCAACTGTGTTGATGTTGGCTTGGAAGGTTCTGTTTTTGGAGAGGGGAGACCTTAGTACCAATCTCTGATTTGGATCATATAATTCCAATGGATCATGCTGCATTGTGAATGAGAATCCTTTCTCAACTAGCTTCCCAACACTCATCAAAGTTGCATTTCATCCCGAGCACAAACAACACACTTTCAATGAGTGTTGTCTTGCCATCTTTTCTTGTAATCACAATGTTACCAACACCTTCTGCTGCAAGTGTTCTACTATCTGCAAGCCTGATCTTTGCCTTTCTGCTGGAATCAAAGTCCCTCAACCATTTCCTGTGGCCAGTCATGTGGTTCGAGCACCCTGTATCAAGGTACCAAGCTTCACTGTGAGGATTCACATCATTGGTTGCCACCAATGTAACCTCGATCTTCCTCTGAATCCTCATCCTGAGCCACATTGGCATCTTCTTCACTATCTTTGAACTGCTTCCATTTTCCTTTGCCATGCCAACATTCTGATGCAAAGTGTCCCCATTTCTCACAATTGAAACATTGGACTTTCCTTCTATCTTGGACTTTCTTGCCACCTCTACCTTTGCTAGAACCTCCTCTCCCATTCTTGTTAGGAAAATCAGCTTTATCACCATTCTTGGAATGATCTTGGATTGAAGACCATCCTTCTTCACTTGGTCTGCCACCATTTCTTTTGCCTTTCTTCCATTTCCCTCTATCTGCTCCCCATTTCTTGGAGACTTGAGCTTGCAGTGCTTGCTCTACTGCTGCCCTGCCAGCACTTCTTTCATTCAATTTCAGCTCATGAGCCTCCAAGAAGTTCTGCAGTTCCTCGAGTTTCATGTCCTCCACATCTTTGGCTTCTTCAATTGCAACCACTATATGGTCAAATTTCACAGAGAGTGACCTTAACACCTTCTCAACCATCTGTTGATCTGTGATAGTCTCCCCACAGGTTCTCATCGAATTCACTATGACCAAGAGCCTGTCAAAATAATCTGAAACAGACTCTTGTTCAGTCATTAGCAGCTGCTCAAACTGTCTTCTCAAGGACTGCAACTTGACCTTCTTGGTCTTCTTAGCACCCGCATAGAGCTTCTGAAGTGTGTCCCAAGCTTCCTTGATTGTCTTTGCATTGGAAATTTTCTGGAAGTTTGCAAGATCCATGCATTGATGGAATAGACATTGTGCTTTATAATCCTTCTTCTTAGCTGCATCATCATCCCTCTCCGAGACTCCTCTTTTGACTATCTCCAAGAGTTCTTGGTAGCCAAGAATGGCTTCCATCCTTACAGACCAATAATCCCAATTCTTGCCATCAAGAATTGGCAAGTTAGACATGAAACTACTGCTTCCATTCGCTGCCATGATCACAGCAATGGCAACACTCACAGGCCCCTTACCTTTCTGCTCTAGATACCAATTTGTTGGGAGAAACACACACACTCTACAATTGAGAGAATGAAAGGCAGAAGATAGAAAGCAGAAACAGAAACGCAGAGAGAGAGAGAGTGTGGTGAATGAGTGTTATTTGATCAATGTGTGTATATTTCATCTCAGTCTTCATTTACACATATGCACTTTTTTTTATAGTGCTTGTACATCACATTGTAACTACAAAAACTGAATTAGTTACAAACTAACTAACTGTTACTAACACTCTAACTGACTAACAAACTATGCTTTGGATTAACCACAACACTAATTTTAATTAATATTCTGATGGACTATAATTAATTACAGTAATTAATAACAATAATATTGAAAATTATCATTTAATATATGTAAAAATTAATACAAATTTTTTATATTTTAAAAAAAAATACATTTATTTCTTATATTATAAATCGGAATGAGTATTAAAATTTCAACTAATTTAATTAATTAAATTAAATTTTCGAGTTGATCGAATCAATCACAGCCATTGAACATCCCTCCCTGATATTATATCGTGAATGTGCGTGTCAGAAATCCAATAGCCAAGATTGAAACACAAGCGCATAGTTATGACATAAGGCCTATCACAGGTCAGGAAACTCAGGCTTTTTAATAAAACAAATGTTTGATTCAGTGTTTGTATGTAATTAATTAATAATGTGAAGCTGTGCATGATGCTGCCACTGTTGCCGTGTGTGTACTGTTGCCTGTTGGTGCTGTTCATGAGACATGGTGATTGGCAGGCTGTGGGCCTAAGGTTTAAAAAAAGAAACACTTATTATACTAAACTAGTATTTTTTTTTATTTGTCCGATACACGGGTCATCAATTATTATTATTATTGATAGTATTATTATCAATAATAATCTGAATTGTATCTCTATATGTACAAAACTTTTTTTTCCTTTATCTCAAATTAAGTCCACTATATCAAACATTTTCTTGACTTATTTCACACATTGTTTTCAATATTTCCTTCTCACTCATAATGGTGGTACTCATTCATCTCCAAAGCTTTTTATTTATAGACAGAATTGATTAGTAAAAACCTTAAAACAATTTTATCTATAATTTGAGTGTAAAGAATTGAATATTATTTTTATTTTAAAATGATATTACAATACGTAATGTAACACTATGTGTTAAGTGTTCCTCCTCGATTATTACTAATGATCAAATAATCATCTTAAATCATATGGTGCTGACACGTGTTACTTTATTAGAAAATCATCGATTCCCCTTATTAATTAGTATAGATATATATTTATTATTTAAAATAGAAAAAACAATGGCAAGGATGTAGAAAAAAATAGATTAGAAAATATGAATAGCTCTACCTCTATTTATGTCAATTCAGAGATTGTCGTGTTTGACTCCCAAAACATTGTACCTTTATCGGTTTGTAAATATTTTAAAACAAAAAAAAATTTTAAATTTTAGAAGAAAATTTTTTTTCATCACTTGACATGTGGCTTGCACCATTGTGCTACACTAAAATCATCATTTCCCCTTATTAATTAGTATAGATATAGATTTATTATTTAAAATAGAAAAACCAAATGCAATGATATAGAAAAAAATACAAAATATGAATAGTTCTGCCTCTATTTATGTCAATACATATATTAGAAAAATAAAAAATTAACTTAGAAAAAAATAATTCGAAAAAAATTATAAAAAATTAGAAATTATATAAAAAATTGTTTTTAAAAAATAGGAAAATAATAATTAAAAAAAATATTCAAAAAAATTATAAAAATTAAATTAAATAGAAAACAAAATATTTTAAAAAATCAATTATAAAAATAAACATTTTAAAAAAATAAATTAGAAAAAAAAACTAATTCAGGAAAAAAAATTAAAAAAATATATTATAAAGAATAAATGTTTAAAAAATAAATAAATAAATTTAAATAATCAAAAATAATCAACCAGTTGACAACTCCTTCTACTGTTATAAGAACGGTAGAAGAAAAGTTGTTAATTGATAAAGTGATATACATATTGAATACTAAAATATATAAAAATATTAAAATATAGTAATTGGTTCGGTTCAAAAATAACCGAATTAATGACCATTGAGTTTGGTTCAATTCGGAGCCATAAAAAAATAAATTTTAAACAAAATATTATAAAGAATATATGTTTAAAAAAAAAATAAATTTAAATAATTCACCAGTTGACAATCGCTTCTCTTTATTCATGAAACAGTAGAAAAAAGTTGTTAATTGATAAAGTGATATACGTATTGAATATTAAAATATATAAAATATTAAAATATAGTAATTGGTTCGATTCTAAAATAACTGAATTAATAACCATTGGGTTTGGTTCAATTCGGAGCCGTGCACAAAAAAAAACCCAGTTTAATTGGTTGTTTCGAATTTTCAAATTCATCGAATTATTGGTTCGAGTCTTACGATCCTAAACTTTTTCGAAGAACACGGTAGCTTTACTATCTTTCCTGCCTAAAAATATTTAAAAACAAAAAAAAGTTATAAACTTTAAAAAGTCAATAACACTATCCGAACCAATTAAAATTGGTTTGATTCGATTCGAAACGGAAATATTTAAAATATATATACATATATTTATATAGGTATATATAAAATATTAAATTTTAAACTGTTAAATTATATATACATTAAAATATAAGTATATAAAAATTAAAACATAAAAAATATGACAACTCTACTTTTACTATTTGCCAATTTATTATTGGTCGACAGTGTAAAAATACAATACACTCTCAATTTATATAAATAAATTAAAAAAAAAGTATTGGTAAAAAAATATTATTAGGAAAAAATTTTATAAAATTAAAAACGAAAAAAAATTAATAAAATAATAATAATAAATAAATTATAAAAAAATTAAAAGGAAAGAAAAAAAACGTAAATTAGAAAAAAAATTAAACAAAAAATAATTAGAAAAATTTTATGAAAAATTTATTTAAAAAATATCAGGAAAAAATAATTAGGAAAAAATAGATTTAAAAAATTATAAAAATAAAATTAATTATAAAAAAATATAAATTAATTAGAAAAAAAATATTTTTTTAAAAAATTAACAACAAATTAGGAAAAAATATATTTAAAAAATTATAAAAAAATTAAATTAGGAAAAAAAAAGAAAAAAGTATATAAAAATATTTTTTTTTAAATAGGAAAATAATAATTAGAAAAGCAATATTCAAAAAATTAGAAAAATAAAATTAATTAGAAAACAAAAAAAATCAAAAAACAATTCTAAAATAAACATTTAAAAAAATTAATTTAGAAAAAACTAATTCAGGGAAAAAAATAAATTTTTTTAAAAAATATTATAATGAATATATGTTTAAAAAATAAATAATTTTAGATAATCCAAAATAATCCACCGGTTGACAACTCATTCTACTGTTACAAGAACAGTAAAAGAAAAATTGTTAATTGATAAAGTGATATACATATTGAATATTAAAATATATATAAATATTAAAATATAGTAATTGCTTCTATTCCAAAATAACCGAATTAATGACCATTTGGTTTGATTCAATTCGAAGTTATGCATAAAAAAGAATATTTATGCGCAACTCCGAATTATTGGTTCGAGTCTTACGACCCTAAACTTTTTCGAAGAACCGGGTAGCTTTGCTACCTTTCCTGGCTAAAAATATTTAAAAACAAAAATTTATAAACTTTAAAAAGTCAATAACAATATCCGAACCTATTAAAATTGGTTTGGTTTGAATCGGTTCGAATCGAAAAATATTAAAATATATATATTTATATACATATATATATATAAATATAAAAAATATAAATTATATATAAATTAAAATATAAGTATGTAAAAATTAAAACATCAAGAACATGACAACTCTATTTTACTGTTTGCCAATTTATAACTGGTTGACAGTGTAAAAAGCTTTACACTTTCAGTGTATACAAATAAATTCAAAAAAAAAAGTATTAGAAAAAAAATTAAAAAAATTAAGTAAAACTTAAAAAAAAATATAAAAAAAACAAAAATTAAGAAAAAAATTTAAATTTTTTTTAAAAAATGTAAAAATAAAACAAATAAACGTAAAAAAAAAATTTATAAAATGTAAAAATAAAACAATTAAACATAAAAAAATATGTAGGTACAGTAAAATTGTCTATCCAATTTTTAAATTAGTATAGAAGTTGACAACTCCTTCTACTGTTATAGGAACGATAGAAGCAAAGTTGTTAATTGATAAAGTGATATACATATTGAATACTAAAATATATATAAATATTAAAATATAGTAATTGGTTCGGTTCAAAAATAACCTAATTAATGACCATTGAGTTTGGTTCAATTCGGAGCCGTAAAAAAATAAATTTATCAAAAAATATTATAAAGAATATATGTTTAAAAAATAAATAAATTTAAATAATCCAAAATAATCCACCAGTTGATTAACACCTTCTATCACATTAACAATGAGAAGAAAAGTTGTTAATTGATAAAGCGATATACATATTGAATATTAAAATATATATAAATATTAAAATATAGTAATTGGTTCGGTTCCAAAATAACCGAATTAATGAACATTGGGTTTGGATCAATTCGGAGCCGTGCATAAAAAATAAACCAATTTAATTGGTTGGTTCGGATTTTCAAATTCATCGAATTATTGGTTTGAGTCTTACGATCCTAAATTTTTTCGAAGAACAGGGTAGCTTTGCTACCTTTCCTGACTAAAAATATTTAAAAACAAAAAAAATTATAAACTTTGAAATGTCTATAACAATATCCGAACCAAATAAAATTGGTTTGGTTTGATTCGGTTCGAACCGAAAAATATTATATATATATATATATATATATTAAAATATAAGTTTGTAAAAATTAAAACATCAAGAACATGACAACTCGCTTTTACACTCATTAGTATATACAAATAAATTCAAAAACAAAGTATTAGCAAAAAAAATATTAGGAAAAAAATAAAAAAAATTAAAGAAATCGTAAAAAAAATAGAAAAAGTAAAAAGAAAAGTAAGAAAATTTTAAAAAAAGAAACGTAAACAAAAATTAAAGTTTTTTTTTAAAAAAATTAAAACAAATGAATTTTAAAAAACAAAAATCTTAGTCTTTGACATGTGTATGTCTTTGTAAAATTGTCTTTCCAACTTTTATATTAGTATAGATTTTTATTAAGTCTGTTGAATTTACAATATTACTTCAAATTAAATTTATTATTAACATAATAATTATTATGAATTCTCATTTTATATCTAAATTATTATTACAATAGATTTTAATTAATTTTATCTCTCAATTGAACCAAAAAAAAATGTTATATCTTAATAATTGTATTAACTACTATTTATATTATTATGTATTAAATGAATAACACCAAAATGCCAAAAACTAAAAAAAAATTATCTGTTTTTGACAGAATTGATAAATTATCTTAAAGGGTTTTGCTAACCACTTAGCGCACTGGTTATGAAATCAGCAAAAAGCAAGAATTTATTGGAAAACAAAAAATTCAAGTTTTCAATTTTAAAAGTAAGAATTTATTGAAAAACAGAAAAATAATTTTTAAAGTTTTAACTTTATATTTTTTTAATAAAACTTAATATTTTAGGAAGTGCGTGATTCGCATTGAGGTACAAAACAAATGATTGAGTCACACCACAACTCGTTGTCTCGAACATTATTTAGTATGCAATGAATAGCATAAGTAAAATAATATAAAATGTGCTTAAATACCATTTATAATATATAGTAATATATAGTTATATATCAAATTAGTATTATATATAATAACTTGGACCCGTGCCATGCACGGGATATATGTTATTTTTTATAGGATTTCATCAAAAAAAAATATGTAATTGTTGATTTTACATTTTCGCTTAACTTAATAATTATTATTAATACAAATAATGACTCTTAAGTATAAATTGTAAGTACATACTATCTTGTAATTATGCACTTCAACCTGTTATTCTAAAAAGGATGTCTATATTTGAAAAGAAAATTCGATGATAATAAAAAAGATTATGTATATAACCACCATAAAAAATTTTGATTAATTTAATTAGTAACGTACTTCTTCTCTCGACACCAATACTATAGTGATTTTTTCAAAGCAAAATTATGAATTAGCACTAACTATTTTTTCTTCCAATACATTGGTATGCTAATTCTTTGATTTATTTCATCTACTTTCCGTTAAAGTTAACCTTTTTTAGAAAATCTATTTATCTATCATTTTTTTCTCTTTTAAAAATCTATATGATTTGTTTCTTCTCTTTTTCCCGATCAAGCAATTCATTTTTAGAAAATATTTTTATCTATCATTTTTTTCTTTTTCTTGAAAATCTATTTGTTTTATTTCTATCTTTTCCTACGCAAGTTAACCATTTTTAGAAAATATATTTTTTATCAAAATATTTTTTATTATCTATTAAAATTGTATTTGATTTATTTCTCCTCTTTTACTTATGCAAGTTAATCATTTTCTTTAGAAAAATATCTATCTATTTTTTTATTCTCTCTTGAAAATCTATTTGATTTAGTTCATCTTTTTTCCATGTAAGTTAATCATTTTTAGAAAATATATATTCATTTATCATATTATTTTTTATTATCTTTTGAAAATTTATTTGATTTATTTCTCTTAATTTCCTCTTGCGAGTTAACAATTTTTAAAAATATATTGATCTATCATTTGTTTCTACCTTGAAAATCTGTTTGATTTATTTCTCTTCTTCAGCCTGTGCAAGCTAATTATTTTTAGAAATAATGCAATAATAAAATTTGAAAAACTGCATAAAATAATCCAGCATTAAATCAATGCAATGATATATTTTTGTTTTCAAATCCAAAATTAAATTAATGCAATCATATATCAAATACGGCCCATGTTGCGGAATGATATTTTTTTATCAGATAAAGTTTAGATCGGGGAAGACACGCCCCTTGCAAAGCCAGGGAATACCACCAACCTCGTGAAGGATTTATAGTGGAATTTACATATTGCCTACCAACATGGGAGATTTAGGAATCGAAACCCAAGTCACAACTAGTGTGAGCGAAAGGCTTGACCAGATGTGACAACCCCGGTTGGCGATGTTGCTTCTCATACTATAAAAGGATAAATACATTAAAATATTAAAGTATTGAAATACATTAAACTATTAATGCATTATAATTTTTTGTCTTAAAGGATTTTGATTGTATTCACTTTGATTGTCAATTGGTATAATTTCCTTGCAATCAATACTTATTTATATATCAATTTGTGTTGGAATTATATGAATAATTAATGAGCATAGAAGAAAATGTCTTGAAAAACATTTTAAAACTTGAAATTTGAAATAATAATTTAAAAATTTAAAATTTAAAATAAAAGAAGTATATGGGAAGCTATTGTATCAGATATTGACACATGTCGAAATATCCTTAGCTTGAACCTTCTTTTATATATAGTATAGATATAGATATAGATATATAATATATAATATTATGTTATATAATAATAGGCTTATTGAACTTTTTGGACCCTGTAAAATAGGGGTGTTTTGGTTTTAGTCCCTATATTTTTTTTTCGTTTGCATTTCGTCCTCGTAACTTTTCAATTTTTGTCGTTGGTCCTTGCCGTTAGAGATGGCCGTTAACTGCCAACGTGGCTAACGGAGTTGAAAGGTCAACGGGACACGTGGCAATTTTTTTTTTATTGCCAAGTGTTTTTTTAAAAAAATATTCAATTTTTAAAAATATGAAATTAAATATGTTTTTGGTCCCTGCAAAATGAGAGAATTTTGATTTTGGTCCCTATAAATTTTTTTCTTTGTTTTTGGTCCTTCTAAAATCTGAAATAACTATTTTTTATCCCTATTGTCATGTGACATTTATTAAGTACTTATGTGTCCAACAGAAGGTCATATGATCATCCCAAGTGACACACGATAACCCTCTGTGGTATCAAGTTAGCATATGAAATGATTTGTAGTTTGTTTATTATACAATTAGTTTTATCCAACGATTTTCTTAACGAGTGTCTTAATTTTTTTTTGAAAATTAAAACAAAATAATTAATCACTACAAAATAAGCATACATAATTTTTTCTAATCTTTATGATGTTCATTAGTAGGGGTATAAGATCCGAACCAATAATTCGATGAATCCAAAAATTCGAACATAACAAATTAAATTGGTTTGAATTTTTCAATGTTCGGACTTGAACCGAACAGAACCCGTTGGTGATTGGTTCGATTATTACGTTCAAAGATTCTAGAATCGAACAGATCCGATTACTATATTTTAATATTTATATATAAATATTAATATTTAATATTTTTATTTTTCTAATCTGTCCAACATTGGACATGTTAATAATTCAAAAAATAAAAATCTTGTATCGGAAAGAGTAACTTTTAAACTTTCAAAAAATTGAATACACAACTTTCAAGATAATGTTTCTATTTTTTATTTCTTAACACGTGCAGTGTTACATGGGATAGAAATATACATATATATATATTATTTATTTTTATATTGATTTAAATATTTTTTTACATTTTAAAATTTGATAATTTTTGGGTCCGAACCGAATTAACCGAATCAATCCGTTTGTAGGAAAAAATATTTAAAACCGAACCAAATCAAACTGACTATTTTTGATTGGTTTGGATTTTTTCCACATAAAACCAAACCAAACCAACCAGATACACCTTTACCTATTAGTGTTTGCCTTTGTATAAATAGTCATGAACGGGTGCTTCATAATTCCATGAATAGTCTCCAATATCGAAATTTTTTTTTTTAATGATTTTAGGAAAGATAAATATAATTCATTTTAGGATTAAAGGAAAATTTTAAGGGAATCATATGCTAACTTGACACCACATAGGGTTATCATGTGTCACTTGGGATGATCATATGACCTTATGTTGGACACATAAATACTTAATAGATATCACATGATAATAGGGACCAAAAATAATTATTTCAGATTTTAAAAGGACCAAAAACAAAGAAAAAATTTTATAGGGACCAAAATCAAAATTCTCTCATTTTGAAGGGACCAAAAACATATTTAACTTTAGATTTTTAAAATTTGAAATTTAAAAAAAAACGTGGCAATAAAAATTAATATTTTTGCCACGTGTCCCGTTGACCGGTCAACGTCGTTAGCCACGTAGGCAGTTAACGGCCATCTCTAACGACAGGGACCAACGACAAAAATTGAAAAGTTACGAAGACAAAATGCAAACGAAAAAAAAAAGATAGGGACTAAAACCAAAACACCTCTATTTTATAGGGACCAAAAAATTCAATAAGCCATAATAATATTGATAATAATATATAATATAATTTCTATACATCATATAAATTATATAATAATGATATACAATGTTATGTTATATAATAATAATAATATTATGTCATATTATGTTGTGTATGTGTGAGTGATAGAGAGTAGTTAATGGGAAATAAAAGTGGGCATTTTTGTTTTTTTAATAGTTTATTCTTATTTTTTTTACATGAGAAAGTTTATTGCATACTATTTATATTTATAATAGCATCAACAATACAACCAATAATATAACTGAAAAATAAGGACTAGCATGAGAAGTAGCTATCCTAGCAAGTTTATGAGCAACTATATTTTCTTGTCTTCTAGCAAAGCTAACTTTATAGTTGGGAAAAGAAAGAAGGACACTCCTATAATCATGGATAATGTAACATCCCTGTTTTGAGAATCTTGTTTATGTATCTAAGAAGCATGTTTATGTGTCTACTATACATGTCTAAGCATATGGAACCTTGTTCGAAAAGTACGCGATCAATCGACTTTGAATCGGAACAAACGCGAAATTAGGGTTTTTGCATGACACAACACACTTGAGCGTGGTTGTGTCTGCGCTTGAGCGTGGTATGTTGGACACTTGAGCGTGCCAGGCTCAAGCGGTGGTGGCGCCATGTGTCACACGGGGAGGAGATAGAGCACACGCGTTACGATTGCTTCACACGGGAAGCAGTTGACACTGGGAGTCAATGCTTGAACGTGATCCCAAGGCGCTGGAGCGCTCGGACGTTGGGAAAACCACGCTTGAGCGTTAGCAGTGGATTTTTGAAAAAAAAGGAGTTAGAAGGTGAAAATCTGCGACTTTCACCCACTGACCCTGCATAAAACAGAAAGACAAAGATGAAAGAGAGTTAGAGAGAAAATGAAATATTCCGGAGCTCAGTGCGATCAATCTGTCCGTCCTATCGAAATTCCGAATACATCACTGTGATCATGGTGACGACGTTTTCTTAACCCTATCCTTCTTTTCTTGCTAAGGCTAAGGTAAGCCTATGCTCTTTTTATGTCAACATGCCGTCGGTGACGGTATTGAAGTTTTCTCACAATTCATTTATCGGTTTCAAATTCCGTTTTCATATTAGGGTTACCTGTAACACGTGCTTCATGTATATGTGTTCAGAAGAATTTTCGGAGCCCCGGAGGGTGTAGAACCGCGTGTGGCAACAAGCATAGGGGAGGGAGAAGCTTGGTTTTGTGGTCCCGGTTGTAGCTACATTTGTCTCAGGTGGGAGAAAGAAGCTACCTAGCGTCGGAAATGACTAAGTAGTATATTTTAGGATAATGGCGTAGGGCAACCTAAATCCTACTAGGGAGCGAGTAATCGACAATGTCAACATCACATCAGGGACTACATGGTAGTACCGATGATGATATGAAGATTGTAGTTTATCTCCGTTAGGTTAAATTTGTGATATTCGAGGTTGCATGATTTTGCCTATTGAGCTACTTGTTGTGTGCTATTTGGATTAATATACTATATTTGGTTAATTATGTTTATTTAAATATTTTATCATTATTTTATTATTGATAACATGCTTTATGTAATAGTATGCCTTATCTGCTATGACGTGCTTAGTTGACCTTTAGGCGTTGATATATGATGTTTTGGAGAGATGCATGTTAAGGGGCGTTGATATATGATGTTTTGGAGAGATGCATGTTAAAGGTTGAGGCACTAGGTTATGACCTAATACGAGTCGGTGAGACTCATATAGATGCATGGTGTTGTTCACAGCTGTGTGAGTGGAACACACGATGTTAGAGTATCCGATTACGGATACCGGATGTCATGGTTCAGTTCCCTAACGGGAATGGGGGAAACTATCGTGATACTCTTGTAGTTCTTGCCGAGCCATCCAGTATCCTAACTGGAATCACTACAACAGAAATGACTTTAGATAGCGTTTCCGGATGCCTTTTAATAGCGTTTGTAACCGCTATCTATGCCATCGCTATTAAAACTCGTTAGCAAATATAGCATTTAGGAAGTGTTATTAAAAGGTGACTTTAGATAGCGTTTGTACACGGAAACGCTATCTAAAGTCTGCCTTTAGATAGCGTTTAAAGTTAGACTTTAGATACCATTTGTTAATACAAACGCTATCTATTCCCCCTCCCCCCCCCTTTTTTTTTAATTTCACATATTTCTTAACTTTACCTCCATTCTTGCATATTGTTTATAAAAAACAGAAGGTGTAAACAAAGAAATGAAGCACAATCCATATGCATATATTGTTAGCTACTTTGACAATTCATACAGAAGGTGTAGTACATTAGCGCATAAGATTCCATCATCACTGCAGTCAAAATAAACATCACTTCTTAAAAGAGACTCCTCCTTTATAAGAAAGTCACAGGATAACATAGAAAACAGAAAAATGTGATATAGTTTTGTCACCACATGCATAAATAAATAACCTTGGTACGACTGGTGGTCTAACTAGATTTTATAAGTCTGGTCTTCAACAAATAGCTATAAAGGCTTACAGAAATATATTTGCTTAAATAGAAACAACAAACAAACTGGCAGCAATTGAATCTAGTTCTTTGGCCCAATATCCTTCAGAGCATTAATCTGTTCCTCACCCATAGCAGACATGACAGAAACAATAAGGTCCTTTCCCCCAACAAATCCATCCTTTATCTGCAGAGACCAGTCAATTATATATGCCCAATTAGAGTAAATAGACAACCAACAAACAAATAAACAAAATCGAGGAATAACAAACATTTTAGATAGCATCAGAAACTCCCATTAAAGAGAATTGAATGTATCTAAATGCTATCATGTTAGCCTAGCCTAAAAAGAATAAAGTAAATGCTACAAAGTTCTACAAATGCATGCTTCCTCATGTGTATGTGTAAATGTGTGTCAGTGTGTGTGTGTGTAATTTTCAACTACAGAAAATTCATTTGGCACTAACAAGGTTTAATAGAAGAGAACATGGAATCACATACTCAAGAAAAAGAGAGAATTTTACAAATTTTCTATACTTTATATCATATTCAATTCAAAACAATAAGTGATAGAGAAAAAAGAAAAAAGAAAGAGCAGCTGCAGCAATTACCTTTCTTTTCGCTTCTCCAAAAATCGGGCCAAGGATGCTTTTCGTGCCTGAGGCAAGCCAACTGGAAACACAACAATACTTTGTTATTTATCACATTAGCTTATGTACCTTACATAAACTATTAGAAGTTACTAGCTATTAAGAAATATAGAGAACAAACAATATTATATGTACCTGGTTGAACCATTTTTGTAGCTGCAGATACTACAGAACCAACAACATTAGGAGTTTCCAAATGGTTACTAGGGGTAGCTGAAAGTCCCTCTTGGTCTTAGTATTGCGAGTTCATTCTTTGGTAGAAGTTCCACTACCAGGTGGAACCGGCATGAGAGGTCACGGGAGAGGACTTGGCATGAGTGAGGGATAGGATTGGCTTATAATGAAACCATCATCTTTGGAGGGAATAGAGATTTCTGGCTGCAATTTAGGTTCGAAGCCGTCATGTTCTGCATGGGTTTAGAACCATTTCCAGCAAGTAACATGATAGCCTGATGGAAAGTGAATATCAGAAAACTAGAAATATATGTATCTTTAATTAATTAATATAAATATAAAAAAACCAAAAAGGGCTGATTTGAAATTTTAATAGAATTCAGAAAAGTTTAGCTTTCAGACTCTGAATCCAACAGGAAAAAGAACACACAGTAGATTTCAGATTTAAAACCAAGGTACCCCCCCCCCCCCCGCGCGCGCGCGACATATTACCAGCACCCAATCTCTCCGATATAGAAAAACATTGGGATCACTCATTAAAGGGAAAGACAAAGACACAACCTGGAGCTGCCACCACAACACAGACCAGAAAACACGAACATACAGTATAGAATCAACAACTTAGCAACCAAAAGCCATACACCACCTGCCAAACATTTTAAGCAAAACTAACCATGACTGTACTGAAGACAAATGAGTGGAACGGATTTATTTCTATGCCGCATCTCATATTCTCACTGACTCATGGTATTATTATGAGAGTATGTAAATATTTCATGCAGAGGCCAAAAGAAAGAAAAAAATTACAGCAATCACACATTCAGAATACAGAAACAAGACTAATAATGAGTGAATCAATGGAGTTGGTAAGAGAAATGACAACTCACAAATCCATTCTCAGAGATATCAATGAGCTGGTAGTCAGTACGATTCATATGAGGGACTTGACAACAAAAAATTACCGTGAGTCATTGAGAGGAAAGAAATCACAATAAGTCAACACAATTAAGTGCACGTACATCACAGTTGTGGGAAGAGGGCACAATATCCTCAAGCTTCTTGGAAGTGAAAAATATGATATTTTCAATCTCATAACAGCATAAGATTCACCTAGGCCAGCCAAAACATGATTGGTTGGAGAAATCATTGTTCCAACATCAACGAACAACATATAAAACAATGAGTTCTGATTAACTAAACTAAATTAAATGTCAGACAGAGTAACTAAATAAGATGGATCCAGAGGTGATGCTACCAAAATGATTCCTTCATAGACTTCATATCAAAGAGCAAAATACTTTATCCTCGACCATTAGTCTATTAACAACACAAAATGTTGATGTGGATCTCTAGTTAGAAATCTAAAGCATTATTCACATACCAATGAGTATTGCAGCAACTACTGTGATCAATTTGACATAATCAAATAAACTTTTCAACAATATAGCGACACCAATCTTCCTTGACTTCTGATAGTTGAGCAGTGGAGTATGTGGAGCATTTGAAGTCAGGGAAGTACTGCGACATAAAAATTAAATAAATTAAGTTACAATTGCTAAAACATTTGAACAATCACAGTTAAAAGCTAAGTAAACAACATACCGCCATTGGTATTTTAACTTGGTTCTGCAAGATAGTTTCCTTCATGAAACGCATGACATAGTACCCACAATCTGTACTGTTGGGTTGTCTTGGGCACTATAAAAAATAAAATAGTAAATCAATATAGTTTTTTTTATCTAATTGCGCATTAAGTTTTTGCAAATATACCTCTATCTGAATCCATTTAATGTTGGTTGCCTTTAAACGCGGCACCTTAGCTCCGATATTTGCGCGATAAACTTGCAAAGCACTAATCACAAAATCAAATAGACTTCATTAAGAAACATATTTTCAATCATCACAAACACACACATGCTTTTTTTTTATTTTGAACCACAACAGCCACAACCCAGTATATGTCAATTCAACACAGTTATTCTAATGTCAAAAATCAAAAGCACATTAGGACCATGACAACTTGCAACATGTATCTACCATGGAAGCCATTCGACAGAATTATAGAAAATCAGAAATATAAAAGCATGCTTACTTATTGAACAGATTCTTTAATTCTGGGCGATTCCTAGGATCAACACTCAAGGAATCCAGATAGTAAATAATCTCTTCAACAATATTTATCGCGCACAGCACCCAATGATTCCTACAAAAATGTTGAGATAACAAATCCTAAGCACCTCCACTTTTATATAATTCATTATTGTGAATTAAGTCCTATAGGATAAGTGACTCACCCAACATTGCACGACACTAAAAACAAGGGCTGATATTCTCTTTCTGTAGTTGCAAACCGGTCAGCTATATACATTATCTGTGAATCCCTCCCGAAGTAGCCGTATGTATTTGTTTGGTGTGGGGACAAGAACAGAAACCTCCTCGTTCTTTCCTTTGGAAGCAACAATTCTTCATACAAATACCTTCAATTAAAATATAAAAATGGATTACACCAATGACATCAATATTTAAATTGAAAGACTAAAAAAATATTGTACACTTTAAGCCTGATTTAGTACCTGATATATACGGAAATAACGGAGGCAGATACCCATTCATGATTTACAATTTCTCTGATATTTTCAGTATTGATCATATCAATGATATGCTGAACAAAAATATTTTGTTCTATCTCTATGTCCAATTGGTCATCATTTTTCATATTCTTTTGTTCATGTATTTTAAGAAAATTGAAATATTCCAGAGAAATGTTAGTTGAACCAGCTGTAGGAGGGTTGGCCTCAAAGTTGCCTCCTTTATTTTATGGGGTTGTAATTGACTCCTTTGTATATTCAGACACTCTGCCCTTGCCTTTAGATTTTGCAGGTGTCTGGAAATTTTGCATTTCAATATGCCAGTTAGTGATCAACTAACGTAATAAATATACGCCGTATATGAAAAGGTGGAAAAATGCAATTACATACTATATTAATTACAACCACGAGATCAATTGGCCATGCCACATAAGTACCTATTGCATCTCTTACTGTCATTACATCTGCACCATCGATAGGTACCGGCAATGGCGCATCCCCTTCAGTTGCAACATCAACTCCAACTTTCACATGGTTAAGGGGTACTGGTCCAGTGTGTAGTGTAACACCCGGCTCATTGTATACTTTACCCATACCAACCATACGATAGTTTGGGGTTGATAAATATAGCTGACATGAGTTGACGCCCTAATCCAATGATAGATGAATAAGCTGTGAATTAAGGCATCCAATTGAATGTATTTAATTGCGAATGCAATACTAGTAAAAAAAAAAGGCATGCATTACCTCTGGAAGCTTGATGGCAGATGGTAGAGTGCAACTATCTTTGACGCTTGCTGGGGCTGTGAAATTAGCCTGCCTCTCCTCATCCTCCTTTTTTTTCAGCTTATCTTCCAAAATGTTCAATCTTTCTGAGAGTTGAGACACCAATGTCTCCCACCTTTTCGTTTCAGAGTTATGTTTTGCACGACCTTCAGGTGGGAAGTAGTCTTTTTGAGAGACGCCAAAACCCACACCCCTAACACGACCAGGGTTCTCTGGCACACCTAGGGCTTTAGCAAGAATATCCTGGTGACCAAAATCTTGTATCTCTCCCTCTATTGCAGACTGTGACAGTTCCTCCTGACACATAGTTATTGGTGAAATGCAAATGTTAAAATTATTATATATTGTCATAAGAAAATAACAAATGAAAATGTAAACGTTAGTCTACTAACACATTTATTCCACACGTTCTGTGTATTTTTGTTGTCAATTACACCCGCCTTGTTCTCGCAGGCTTTCCTCCACACAATATGGCGTTTAATTTTCTTAACTTCTGGCCCCGCCTCCTGTATCTGTATATTGAGATAATATATATTAACCAAACAGTTTAAAAGTCATATTTACCACACATGCAGTTAAATATAAATATACATACCAATTCATCCTCAATGTCAGCATACCCCTTACGTGATGCTTTGTAAGGGCATGCAGGATCTAACGCTCTGTTGCGATTTTCATTGCTTAATTTTTATTCAGACACATATAAGTAATATTAATACATGGTTAATGTCATATGTACGTATACATATAATTATAAGGACTAACGTGATATTAAACATACCAGGAATCGTGCATCTCCTGTGCGTATTGCTACAAAATCTATCCACTCATCCCTTGATATGTGTGGATATTGTGATGGAGGTTCCTCTATGATACTCCCGTTAGCATCTCTTAGAAATTTTTTGTCAATCTAGTTCTGAATGCCCTATGTAGGTTACCGACTTCGAAGTACAAATTTTTTTCGAGATTCATTAACATTAAAAGACATCTGCAAAACAATATAAACAACGTGTCAAAGTAAGTATGTTTACATAGTTTACAATATAATTCACAAATTTTAACAATTACCTGTACATCAGCCCATATGTTCTCTTTGAAAGCATCCAAAGCTTCATCCTTCCAATTAGAACAAATAATTGGGACCGTTTGCAGAACAACGGCCCCAATGTAACTCTTTAATATTTTTCCATTAGCACGAATTGGTTGGTCCAAATAATTCCATTCAACCTAATAAAAATAATAAAGTAATTAAATCTAGATATCAAACAACATTATGAAATCCTTAGATTAGTAAGTAAATTACCTCAAATTTTTGTCCTTTACTCCTAGCGCGGATGACCGCCTTCATAACAGTTGGCCCACGTCGCGTCACTTTGGCAGCACTAGCATTACTTGAAGATGCCATTTACCCACAAAAATATTAGACACAAGTAAAACATCAATGGACATTAATATAATATTAATTGATGCAAAATATAAAACAACAATTGATAACAAAATCAACACTAGCATTACCGGAAGATGCTAATTATAATATAAAAGGATCAGAAAGTTCATTTAAACACAAACACTACATACATGTTTAAGTCAACCTTTTTATTTTCTTCATTGGATAGAGATTTTTTTGTCCTTTATTAGTACGAAATGGTGGATTGACCAAAAGCCCCTCATCATGATCATCTCTCATATACATACCATCATCCCTAGTTGGATCAATCTCAAGTGATTGTAATGTCCCGACGAAAGGATCATCTTCAATATCAACATCTCCATGGTCTTGATCATCAATCTTAGTAATTATTTTGTTAGTCAAAAGAACAATGGACCTTTTCATATCAGCTGGATCAGTGACATAGAACACTTGTTGAGCTTGAGACGCTAATATAAAAGGCTCATCTTTATACCCCACCCTATTAAGATCCACCTGCATGAACCCTGACTCATCAATCTGAACACCGTTATTATTGTCAACCCACTTACAACCAAACACACCAACCTTAAACTTTGTGTAATCCAACTCCCATATGCGTTCAATGACGCCGAAGTATGACATATTTGCATATATCGGGTTTCTGTCTTTGGCACTTGAGATATGCATCGACTGAGCTACAAGAGTCACACCACTGTTTTGCATTGTACTCCGACCATCTTGTTCTTTTGTATAGAATGTGTACCCGTTAATTTGATAACCGTGGTAAGAGAAGACATGCAAACTTGGACCTTTGGCTAACCATCTCAATCTACTTGAAACTGAAGTAGCATTTTCAGTCAACTCTGCAAAAATGTGATCTCTTAGCCACGTTATAAAACAACGATTGTGTTCTCTAGTTAGCCAATTTTGATTCTTATTTGGATACAAACTCTTAAGCATGTCCTTGTATTTTTCAACATATGGCTCAACCTCATCGGCATTGTGCAGAACATATAAGTGTGCTTGCTCCCATTCTGTCCTTGATATAGTCACTATTTCAGTTCCAGTAATTCCTTGCCCCATCATTCTCCATGTGTGACGAGACTTTGGCAGCCCTATAGAATCAACATTGGATAGGTATTCGGTACAGAATTCAACAGCTTCTTCTACAATATACCGTTCAACAATACAACCTTCTGGTCGTGATCGGTTTTTCACATACCCTTTTAATATCTTCATATAACGCTCAATCGGGTACATCCATCTCATATAAGCTGGCCCACATAGTTGTGTCTCTCTAACAAGGTGAATGGTTAGATGAACCATTATGTCAAAGAATGAAGGTGGAAAGTACATCTCAAGCTCGCATAAAGTCACAACAATTTCTCTTTGTAATGATGGCAACTTCCCAGGGTCAATCACTTTGCTGCAAATTGCCTTGAAGAAGAAACAGAGTTTAGTTAAGGCCCCCCGCACTTTGTTAGGTAAAATAGACCGTATACCAATGGGTATCAACTGCTCCATGAGAACATGACAATCGTGGGACTTTAGACCTTTTAACTTGAGATCTTTCATCGATACAAGGTTCCTAATGTTTGAAGAGTACCCTTCCGGAACCTTAACTCCGTCAAGAAACTTACAAAAAACAATTTTTTCTTTTCTAGATAGAGTGTAAGCAGCCAGAGGAAGATATGTACTTTTACCCTTCTTCGTCGGTCCCAATTCTCTTCTTATTCCCATACTAACCAAGTCCAACCTTGCATTGATGCCATCTTTAGTCTTCCCTGGCACATTGAGTAACGTACCAATGACACTATCACAGATATTTTTTTCAACGTGCATCACATCGAGGAAATGTCTTACATATAATGATTTCCAATATGGCAACTCAAAGAAAATCGACCTTTTCTTCCACCCTCTTGTGACAATATCTCTCGCAAAAGGTTTACCGAATTGGATATTCAAATCCTTTACCTTTTCAAAAAGTTGATCACCCGTCAATGGTGAAGGAGCTCTACCTTCTTCCGAGTTCCCATTGAACGCCTTTCTCCACCACCGGTAATGATGACTTGGATGCAAAAATCTATGATGCCCAAGAAAGACATTCTTCTTACAATGTTCTAACCGCATCCAATCCGTACCCTCTTCACATATAGGGCATGCACACTAACCCTTGATGCTATATCCTGACAGATTACCATAGGATGGAAAATCATTAATTGTGCCAAACAACATAGCTCTCAAATTGAAACTTTCTTCCTTATACCCATCATACACCTCCACACCTGTCTCCCACAGTTGTTTCAAGTCTTCAATCAAAGGAGTCAAATAGACGTCTATATCATTTCCTGGTTGTTTGGGCCCAGAAATTAACATAGATAACATAATAAATTTGCGCTTCATGCATAGCCATGGGGATAGGTTATAAATCACCAAAATCACAGGCCACGTACTGTGAGAGCTACTTTGAACACCATGCTGGTTAAATCCGTCAGTAGCCAATGCAAGTCGTAGGTTTCTTGATTCTTGCCCAAAATCAGGATAATCATGATCAAATTTCTTCCATTGAGGAGAATCTGCCGGGTGCCGCAGCTTGCCATCTTTGATCCTTTCATCCTCATGCCATGTGTTTGTGCTTTGAATCTTCTGAACTACGGTACATGCGCCTAAATCTGGGTATTATGGGAAAATACCACACAACCTTCTCTGGATCTGATTCTTTCTTCTTATATCGTGAGGCATTACATTTAGGACACATCTTTAACGATGCATATTCATTTCGAAATAAAATGCAATCGTTAGGACAAGCATGTATCCTCTTGTAGCTCATGCCAATAGAGCGTAACATTTATTTAGCCTCATATGTCCGACTAGGAAGCACATTATCCTCCGGCAACATGTCTTTCAATAGTAAGTCCGTAAAGCTCTTATCAGTCCATCCGTTGCCCGATTTCAAGTTATACAACTTTAACATCGCCGACAATCTTGTGAATTTAGTACAACCATCATACAATGGTTGCTCTGCATCACTTGCCAACCTCTCAAACATTTGAGGACAATCCCGAAGATCCTCTTCAACAACATTTGCAATGTCTTCAAAACGATCGCCCTCATGAGTATTTGTGTCGGTATCGTATGATGAATATCTCACACAATTCCTCATTTCACTAGACTCAGCTCTAGTCTCACCATGTTTTGTCCAACATGTATAACTTTGATCGATTCCACTACACACTAAATGTTCTTCCAAATCGGCTGCACTAACTCGCCTTGCATAACAACAATCTAAACAAGGACATACGATTGTACTAGGGTTTTTCGCATGCCGAACTGCAAACCTTATGAACTCTTTCACCCCATCCTCATACTCCTTCGGTAAACGATTGATAGACATCCATTTCCGATCCATGCTTTCCCGATCTACAAAAATATTTATTAAACATATTTACTATGAGTTTGGAGTGGTTGATGTCTACATGCAATGTATCTGATTAAAGGAATGAAAGGAATGAAAGCATTTGCGGTTTTCCGCATGGCAAATTGAAGTGTGGACAGGGGCTGTGTATTAGTGGGGAAGCATCAAAAGGGAAAGATGGGAGAGAGGAGGGGTATTCGAGTTGGGTAAAGGAAAGGATCGGTGTAGCGATTTTGAGTCCCTCGAAGAAAAACAAAACTTCAGGCATTCAAGGAAAGGTTATTTATCTTTAAAAGGTTGGTACTCTTAATACTCATATAGGTTTTTCATTGCCGATTATTCTTTATCACACAAGATATTTGATATCATATTGCAAATAACCAAAGTATAGACAAGCATATGGCATAGACTAAAAAGATATAAGAAAGAAGAGAATTATAATAAACATAGTAAGTCTGCAAGAGAACTGAATGGTTCTCAACTTACATAAATTAAACTGCAATGCAAAAACAACTAAAATAAAGAGGAACCGCCTAAACAAGGCACTGTGTTAGGACAGTGAACAATTCCAGTTTTAGGATTGGAAAACACAAAATATGGCTGGATGATAAACACACTGACACTGAGAATCTGAGACAACTTGTTAGAGTATGGTGTACTATGCACGCCACTCACATCAGGTTAGGTAACTTAGATCCTTGCTGACTAAGCAAGATGGTTACAGACCGTTAAGGGTTTGTTAGAAGTGACAGCTGTAAGTAACAACTTCACCAGTGTATCACATTTTTCAACTTACAATATTCGATTCAATATTAGTTCTAGAGAACTCTCTCTCTCTCTTCTATTGTCTCACTTTAGATTTGGATTCTCTCCTTTTTCCTCTCACGTTAGAGACAAACACAAAATCAAATTTCCTTGTGTATAGGATCCACTAAAACTTGCTTTTTGTCTTTCTTGCTCATAATATGAGAGAAAAAGGAGAGAGCAAAAAGAGAGGATCCTAATCCTCTCACTTCTCAGTTCATAATACAACTAAAGAAACCAAACTAGGGAACTGAGATTATTGCTTCTATTTCTGAAGTTCTAGTAGCACCATGTCATTTAGGGTGGACTTGCCAAAATTAATACCTGGTTGAAATCTCACCTTCGAACAATTGAAACACCACACAATTTCTTGCAGAAATCAACACCAGTATAGACAGACCCTGCAATATAAATCTCATTTCAGTTAATTAGTGCTGCCAAACTAAACCTCCATTGATGTACTACTATTGCCTCTTTACCTCACATGTTGCAGTTCACAAAGCACAACTCTTGTTCCCAAAACAAGAGAAGCAATTATGATGAACATAAAAACCGACAGGACACAAAGACAAATGATTACCTGTTGGAGTAACCACTTGCTTTTCAGTGAATGGCAGATGACCTAGACCATGCTCAACAACCTAAAAACAACTAAGGCAGTTATGTTATGATGATGATGATGAGGTGAACAACCAAGACAAGCCAATTATAGAAGCTTTCTTGTGAAATATGATGAGAGGAAGTTGAGGGAAAATTTCTTAGTTGGTCTTGTAATGTTGGATAAATTATTGCAGTGTTATTCATCTTCATGTTGTTGGGATGTAGAAAATGTTGTATGAGTTTGGTGGTTAACATTCGGGGGTTATGCGGTGGGTTTGTTTTTAGTCTAACAATCACTTGTTACATCAATACCTGTTATCTTAAATTTTATTGAACCAGAAATAGATTCAATGAAGCAAACTAGTATATACAACTTTAACACATATATGAATTTGAAACTGAATATTAACCTGTTATGGTGTGTTCTGAATCAAACACTGATATCAAAGCTTGAAAAAAACCCTGATAAAAACAGTGTTTTGAACACTGATATGAACAATCAAAACCTAATAAAAACACAAATAAGAACACATAAATTGAATACTCCACAGCTGATATATTCATGTATTTACACTATTGGAAATTCATCATTGCCTAGGAAACTCACGCCACCCTTGTTATCCCTTCCTTTAGGTCATGTTGATTTCTCTGTTGGAAAAGTTGAACTGAATGGTCCTCCGAAAAGCACCAGCTCCGTTTCTTCACTAGAGACAATCACCGTGATTGCCACCACTGACGCGACAAACAACAGAAATCTGAGGATAACATCAAATAGTAAGTTATCCACGCCGGCCAGAGTAGGTGGTATTTTCAAGTTGCTCATTACCTCTCATTGTTACCAATCTCGGACCAAGAACTCTCAGACCCAAGAACTACATTCATTTTCGTTCGCAATAGGGGAGAGGGACATAGAGAGCATACCTTGGTCGTAGGTGGTGTGGTGATGAGTGGCGGAGCAATGGGGGCGTGAGAGGGAGTCCGAGGCGTGAGAGCAACAGTGAGAGGGAGAAGGCATGAGAGGGGACGAGCTATGCAGAGATGGCAACCCTAGACTTGAACTGATGAGGTCAGTGGTAAGCGGCCCTGGGAATTGAAGGATGAAAAGGATACGCGCGGGTATATCACCTAAGATAGCGTTTCCGTGTGGAACCGCTATCTTTTCCTGCAGTGGCACTTTTAATAGCGGTTCCTTAAGGAAACGCTATCTTAGGTAGCGTTTCCTAAAGGAAACGCTATTAAAAGTCCCCCCATCACTTTTAATAGCATTTCCACATGGAAATGCTATAAAAGGTGCGTTATTAAAAGTCTAATCTGTTGTAGTGAATGGGGATACTTTTATATTGTGCAGCTATTCCCTAACGGGAATGGTGGAATAATGTCATTCTTCGAATGTGGCCCTAATGGGGATGGGAGTGTGCACCGACGTTTATGGACGAGCCGCTTGGACGACTAACTCATATCCCTAATCAGACGACGGATCCGTGACAGGATTATATGGTGGCCACGTCAGCATACATGATCAATTGCATGAGCGTGGATGGTAGAGGATGATAGTATGTCTCGAGGATGATTGTTATTTATATGTGTTTATTCTTTGATGTATGTCTATGTGATATTATTGTATATATGCTATGCATCCTTTTCGGCTTATGATGATAGCTAGTTTCTTATCTCCTTGTATCTTTCTGTGTATGTTTTATTGTTATCTTCGCGAAGCAAACCCAGCTGAGCAGGATGTCACACCTAGATCATCCGTGGATGACGGGGCCTTTGGAGTTCCCACTGATGGGAACGTTTGAGCTAGAGTTCCATGACGACCGATGGTGGCTCGTGGACCCAGTTACCCGTTTTGTTGTATATACGGGTCCAGTATCCAGGAAAGTGAGGTTTGGGGATGGTCCACATTGATTATATGATGCAATCAAGTCCCAACACATTCTAAGCATAGAGGCATTATTAATGGAACTATAGACTTGAGTCCTAAGCCTCCCTCTTGACAAGGAGAACAAACTATATGCCAAGGCACTGTACAGATCTTCCTCACTTGGATGTAACCAGCCCAAATGAAATTTCTTAACTAACCATCAATCATCTTAGTGAGAGAAATAGGCCAAGCATAAATTTGAAAAGAATATATAAGCATACTCTGAATCATAGATTTCACTAATTGCACACTCCCCATAAAAGATAACATATTTCCTTTCCAAGTTGCAAGTTTCATTTTTATCCTGTCTGCAATAGGAAGAAGGTGAACCTTTCTGGGTAGATAAAAGGTAGTCTACCAGCGGCAAATCCCAGGACAAAAGTAATAACAGGAAGCCTATTAACAGGAATAGCACCATAGTAGAACTTAGACTTCTCACTATTGATAATTTGGCTAGAAGCTTCACTATAAGCTTGAAAAAGAAGCATAAGATTATCTAGGTTCATCTGAGTCCCTTTACAGAAGATTAAGATATCATATGCATATAGAACATGACTAGGAATGACTAGGAACTTAATAACCTCTAGGACTAGTCATGGGCATAACAGCATTCCAAGATTGACAAGTCTAGATATGCCTCTACTGAGAACTTGCTCAGCAATGCAGAAAAGAAGAGGAGAAAGGGGATACCCTGACTAACTCCTCTTTCACAAGAGAAAAAAGCCAACTGTCTTTTCATCGAAATAGACAGTTTTACTGAATTTAGAATGACTTTAACCAATTACAAAACAAAGGATCAAAACCAAACTTGTCTAACAGTTAGTCAAACTTAAATAATGAAGTGTTTCATACACTTTGATTTCCTTATTATTTTAATAAATATCAATGCGGCAAAGTTGAACATTGGTAAAGTCAAACATTACTAATTGATATAAATAACATTAAAGTCAAACACTTGAAAATTGAATGCATAAATAATATATTATATAAAATTCGGACGCAAATTGATATTCATGTTTAGGGGTTAAGAAAGACCGGTGCTAGACTTCTTAATTGTGAACATTTGTTCTTTGCCGGCATGGTCTTCATAATTGACTAAGCAAAGTTTGGTCAAAATAATGAATGCTTAATCATAGAGCATCGTAGTAGTTTTGTAGTATCAATTATCATCCTCTCCCCTCTATAACGAAAAACACATACCACACCAAAACACATACCCAATAGTTAAGAAGATATTAAAAACACTTTGGTAATTGTATATATATTTTTGATAGTGGATGATAATATAATATTATATTATTTTGATTTTAATTATTTTATTTATCTATTTCAAATTTTAAATTTTAAATGTATTAAAGCTTTTTCAATGAAAGACATAAATATTTTATTAATTGTTTAATAGAATTTCAATACAGTCTCTGAGATTCCAATGCAATCTTTTCTATCCTATTCCAATATCTCTCATTTCTCTATCTACACCTATTCAAGGTATCTCATTATCTCTCAAACTCATCATTCTCTCTTTCCATTATCAAAGTTCTTTTCAGCCACTTTCTAACCTTCTTCCCAAACCATCCTCCTTCATATTTTGATCAACCTACCATCAGATGCACATACTCGCCGCGATCGAGAGCAACTCGCCGGAAACAACATCAGGATGCCGTTGCCACCATGTGCGGCGAGAACCACAAAACTCCATCATCTTCTGGGGTTCTCCATCTCAAGCTAAAAGAAAAAATAATAAAAATAAAAATGAGTTGTTATTTATATATGTTTGACTGTGGTTTTTAATCTCAAAGCAATAAATGATTTTAAAAATATTAAGAAAGGACCATCTTTTGTTGGTGTTATGAATCTGAATCACATGTCACCATTGACTAATCTATCATTTGGTCTTCACTTTATTCCAGTGGAAAATAGGAGAGAAGAAGACATTGTGGAGCACAACATGTGACCTATTTTTATAAAAAGCAAAATGAAAAACTTCACGGTAATTAAGCATGAAGGAGGTAAGGATTTGTTCAGCGGATTATATATGGTTTCTTCATTATTTACCAATTTTTTATTATTAAGTTAGAGATTGGTTTGTGTTAGCTGAAATTACTCTCTGATTGTAATCAATGCTTAAATGCCAAATCAAATCTGCACCCTAACACAATTTCTCTCAATAGTTCTCTCTTTAGTTGCAAGTAATGTCCATATTTCTTGAACTTATCTTCAAATGCAAGTGAAATTTTTATCTTTATTACTTAAAACAAATGTCCATATTTTTTTTTTTAAAATGACTTAATATGGTATTTAAGCTTATACCATGTTTTCCCTCACTGTTTTGCAGGTTCGTTGGAGATGGGTATGTAATTCTCATCCTTTTGCAGAAGGTGATTATTAATTAAATGTGTACAATTATTATATTATTATTGATAAAACTGCTTTATGTATGGATATTGATAGTAACAATAAAGTTTTTGTCAAATACATTTGTTGTCTTTCGTTTGTAGCTTCAGCAAAAGATTTTTGGGATACTTTTAATTGGGCTCATAGTCTTGCAAGTTAACTTAAGAGATACCATGTGACATGATGAGCAAGATCATGAGCTTAGAGAGTTAATAGGGGCATTGGTATATACCTTTGATTTTGATTTCTTAGAGAGTAATTTTTTTTAATTTTTATGCCAGGATTTACAAACCCCTTTAATATGGTGATCTAGCGGAATTGACATTAGCAAGATAAGTTTTAAAAACACAATTGAAATGTTGTTTCACCTTCCTGTTTGATTCCTTTTCTTTTACAGGAAAATGTTAGAAGGGCTCAAAAGGCTGGCTAAAAGTTGCAATTGTCTATATCAATCTTCGTTGCAAGTGATGACCAATCCTTAAATATAGCAACATATTGTTTTTTTTTTTTTATCATTCTCTTCCAAGTTTAGTTTCCATCAATGATAATATGAGTCGCAAATTACACTCATTGGTTATGGCAAAATGACATTATATAGATATCCATCATTTTGAAATTATGGTAGTTGTAGATTATATAGTTATTATGACAAGCAAAAAAAATTCTTTGGAAGTGTTATTGAATTTAAATCATATATATTTTTTGATGTGCTGAATCTACAAGTTTGGGGCCATGTAGTTATATGAAGTGGTTATTCATTCCTGCTGCCAGGAGGTATTTAATTTATAAGTTGTTGAAATTTGAAAAAGGATAGAATATGAGATCAATATATTTTTCTCTACAAAAGTTTGAATATCAACTTCTGGTAGCAATTATTCATGGAGACTTGAATTAGCTATTATTGAATATTTGCCTAAGCCAACAAACAACAGTCCCACCTTCTATGCATAAGGTTAATTAAACAATTTTCAAGTAGAAATATGCAATAGAATTATTGTTGGGTTGTTTTTTTCTGATTTTGTTTTCAGGAGTTACTATTAAGTTTAATTATTGGAAATCAATATATGACTTTTGAGAATAGGGAGTTTATTTTCAATTTTCAATAAATTGATATATATATATATATAATATTAATATATAATATTTATAATATATTTTATCTATAATGTCTATGTCTATGTCTATAATTTATTTGTAATACTGTATATAAATAGAAATCCCTTTGAAAGAAAAGTCTGTACAAGAGTCACTTAATCCTTCCTCTATGATCTACAAATGGTTAACTTACTTGGGAAAAGAGGAAAAAGTCAAATAGATTTTTAAAAAAAATAAGAAAAATAATAATATGATAGATAAATCTATTGTCTAAAAATGATTAACTTATACGGAGAAAGAAGGATAAATAAATCATCATTAACAACAAGAAAAACAACAGTAGCAACAGCAACAATATCGACAACAACAACAACAACATCAGCAACAACAACAACAATAATATGATAGACAAGTATATTTTCAGAAAATTGTCATGGGGAAAAGAGGAGAAAAAAATAAACGGCTTTTAAATAGAGTAGATAAATAATATGATAGATAAATATAATTTTATTTATAAATGATTAACTTACATGGGGAAAAGTTGACAAACAAATCAAATACATATTCAAAATATACGAATAAATAATTTGATTGATAAATATATTTTCTAAAATTGGTTAACTTACACGAAAAAATATGATAAATAAATCAATAGATTTTCAAGAGATAAAAAATAATAATATTATAGATAAATATATTTTTTTAAATGGTTAACTTGCATTTGGCAAAGAAGAAAAATAAAAAAGATTCTCAAAGAATTAGAAAAATAATAATATGATAGATAAATTTATTTTCTAAAAATATTAACTTAGGGGAGGGGGGAATAAATCAAAATGATTTTCAAGAGAAAAAAAAATAATAAGATAAGTAAAAATACTTATAAAAAGGTTGACTTACAAAAAAGAAGAGAAACAAATCAAATATATTTTCAAAAGAGAAAAAAAATAATTTGATAGATAAATAAATTTTCTAAAATGTGAAAAATAGAGAAATTAATCAAATAGATTTTCAAGAGTGAACAAAAATATTAATAATCATAATAATGACGATGACGATGATATGATAAATAAATATATTTTCTAAAAATGATAATGGGGAAAAGAGGAAAAACAAATTAAGTAAAAAATAAAAATAATATGATAGAAAATAAACAGAAAATATTAAGGTTTTCAAACAGTTTCCTCTGTCATATCTTTCAATTTATTAAACATTAAATGATTAGATATTACATTATTAATCATTTATATGTGTATCATTTATATTCATATTAAACAATTTTTGTCTCGTGCCGGACACACAAATAATACGATAGATACAATGTATACGATAGATAAATGTATTTTTTTCCTAAAAAATCAACTTACACGAGAAAAAGATGATATCAAATATATTTTCAAGAGAGATGAGAAATAATAATATGATAGATACAAATATTTTTTAAAAATGATTAACTTGTATTAAAAAAAGCAGATACATAAATCAAATAAATTTTTAAGAAAATAAAACATCTTTACTAATTATATTAACAAATATGCTTTTATAATTATAGAATTTACCTATTCCGTTTATTAAAAAGAAATTGTTCTCTAGGATACAGTTAACGTATGTGTGATTACTCATGTCAGAGAGACAATCTCTCTGCTCATGTCAGACAATCTTTACCCCGTACCGGCACGGTTCACGAATCCAGTTATATAAAATTCGGACGCAAATTGATATTCATGTTTAGTGGTTAAGAAAGACCGGTGCTATACTTCTTAATTATGAAAACTTCTTCTTTGCCGGCATGGTCTTCATAATTGACGAAGCAAAGCTTGGTCAAAATAATGAATGCTTAAGCATAGAATATGGTAGCAGTTTTGTAGTATCAATTATCATCCTCTCCGCTCTATAACCAAAAACACATACCACACCAAAACTCATCAACCTAATCGTCTATCTAGTTAGACAGTACCGCAGAGTTGCCTAGAAAAGAAAACAAAATGATTGATAAGAATAAGATCATGGTATCAATCATTTTGTTCTTTTTATTTTCCAACATGAAAACAAGCACTTCACTAGACAGTTTAGCTGTGAATCAATCTATCAGAGATGGCCAAACTCTAGTTTCAGCACATGGAACTTTTGAAGTGGGTTTCTTCAGCCCTGGAAATTCAGCAGGTCGATATTTGGGTATGTGGTACAGGAATTTAACCCCTTTAACGGTCGTGTGGGTGGCGAACAGGGAAACACCACTCCAGAACAAATCAGGAGTCTTAAAGCTCAATGAAAAGGGGGTTCTTGTGATTCTCAATGGCACCACAAACAGCACTGTTTGGTGGTCAAACAAATCGAACAGAGCAGTGATGAATGATTCAATAATTGTACAGCTGTTGAACACGGGAAATCTTGTGTTGAAAATTGGACAGGATAGCAAGGAGGAGAATCTCTTGTGGCAGAGTTTTGATCATCCATGTGATACATTTTTGCCAGGAATGAAGCTTGGATGGAACTTAGTAACTGGTCTGGAAAGGTATGTATCATCTTGGAAAAGTGCAGATGATCCAGGAGAGGGAGATTATTCTGTACATGTTGACAAAAGAGGATATCCCCAACTAGTCATTAAGAAGGGATCTGGCATAGAAATTAGAATTGGGTCATGGAATGGCCTTGGTTTTACGGGATATCCAATCCAACAATTGAAACAGAAACAAAGCTTTAATTTTGTCTTCAATACAACAGAAGTGTATCATCAGTATGCGGTGGTTGATAGCTCTGTTGTCTCCATATATTCAGTGAGCCCTTCAGGCAATTTGGAGGCTTTAGCTTGGACAAGTAAAACAAGCGGTAGGGTAGTTATCGACACTGGCGGGAGAGATTCGTGTGATAATTACGCAATGTGTGGCCCGAATTCTGTATGCAACATGGATGGTAACGTTCCCATATGTGAGTGCCTGAAAGGTTATGATCCTAAGTTTCCTGAACAATGGAATATATCATATTGGTCTAGCGGTTGTGTTCTAAGAAATAAGTTTGTTTGTGGAAACAATAACATGAGTGGCTTCTTGAGGTACAGGGAAATGAAATTGCCAGACACGTCTTCATCGTTGTATTATAAGACTATGAACCTTGTGGAATGTCAGCAGTCATGTATGAAAATCTGTTCCTGTACAGCTTATGCCAATTTGGATATCCGAAGTGGAGGAAGTGGTTGTCTACTTTGGTTTGATGATCTCGTTGACATGAGGAATTTCTCTCAATGGGGACAAGATCTTTATATCAGAGTCCCCTCCTCAGAACTAGGTACAAATTGATCCATCCATCTAAATATAGCAACATTTCCTTTTTTATACTCTAGCTAGTCATATCCTTGTCATTTTCAGTCAACTTATTTTACAAATACAAATAGTTGATGACTACTCGTGCTCTGCATCTATCAGATCATGCTGCGGTTAATGGCCACAAAAACAAGAAGTTGATTGGAATCACAGTTGGCGTGATTACTTTTGGATTCATTACAGGTGTCTCCATAATATTACTTAGAAAGCGAGGTAAATTCTGTACTAGTTCAAAGCAAAACATATATGATAATAGCAAGCATTTCTTTGTCTGTATTAAAATTATTGACAATTCTAGTACATGTTATTAATTAAGCTTGAAAGAAAATAAGGATACTTGTTTTGTCATAGTATTCAATTTCTTGATATTGTCATCTTGCGCATTTCAGTGGCAATGAGAGTACATCATCTTGCACCATTTCAACGGCGGCAAGAATATTTTAGATTGAGGAAGGAAGACATAGATCTGCCAATATTTGATTTTTCAATCATTGTTCAAGCCACTAACAATTTTTCTAGCAGGAATAAACTTGGGGAAGGTGGATTTGGACCAGTGTATAAGGTAAGGTAACCATATTCAACGAAGCTGTTTGTTTTCTCCACAACATTTTGTAAGTATTCCAAATGATGGTTTTCAGGGTACACTGATAGATGGGAAAGAGGTAGCCGTAAAACGGCACTCAAAGATGTCTGATCAAGGATTGGAGGAGTTCAAAAATGAAGTTGTGTTGATTGCAAAACTTCAGCACCGTAATCTTGTGAAGCTTCTTGGTTGCTGCATTCACGAAGAGGAAAAATTGTTGATCTATGAATACATGTCCAACAGGAGCTTAAACTACTTCATATTTGGTTTGTGTCTTTAATGTTTAACTTTACACTAAAACGTCTTTATATGATTACCAATATACCCTGTCGATAAAGCAAGTGCTATGCTAAACATATGTGAAATTAACCAGATGAAGCTAGAAGCAAGCTCTTGACCTGGCCTCAGCGTTTGCACATTATTGCTGGCATTGCTCGAGGTCTTCTCTATCTTCACCAAGACTCTACACTCAGAATTATTCACAGAGATTTGAAAACCAGCAATATCCTACTAGACGCCCATATGAATCCAAAAATATCAGACTTCGGCCTGGCTCGGATGTTCGGTGGAGATCAAATTGCAGCCAAAACAAAAAGAATGGTTGGGACATAGTAAGTTGCCCTCTATTTGTGCTTGGTGGATAGTTTGTGAGTTTTTTTTTCCTGACTTATTCCTTTGCAAACAATATTTTCAGTGGTTACATGCCTCCTGAGTATGCCGTGCATGGCCAATACTCTGTAAAATCCGATGTCTTCAGTTTTGGTGTAATAGTACTTGAGATAGTCAGCGGGAATAAGAATAAGGGATTTTCCGATCCAGAACACTCTCTCAATCTTCTTGGATATGTAAGCACAATGACTATCCATTTTACTACCTTGTTGAATTGTGTCATATCAGATTTGATTCAGAGTGATTACTTATAATTTCCATTGCTTTAGGCTTGGAGACTCTGGACTGAAGACAGGCCACTGGAATTACTAGATAAACACTTGAGTGAAACATGTATTTCTTATGAAGTATTGAGATGCATACATGTGGGTTTATTGTGTGTACAACAAAAACCAGGAGACAGACCAGACATGTCCTCTGTCATTCCTATGTTGAATGGTGATAAGTTATTGCCTCAGCCGAAGGCTCCTGGATTTTATACCGGAAGGGGTTTACCTGAAGCATTTTCCTCATCCTCAAATCAGATGTCAGTGACAATTTTTGAGGCAAGATAGAATACAAAGAATCAAACTAATGAATGTGTTTACTTGATTGGGAAAGGAAACACTATAGCTTCCAATATTTAATGTTGATATGAAATTTGAAGAGACAGAACCTGTGAATACCATCATCACGTTTTTCTGCTCATCCATTACTTACTTGATAGTTGATCCTGTATATTTATAAGACCAAAGGCCTGTGTCTCATTTATCAGTGATGTCATCTTCTGTTGCAGGGTGAATTTTCAGCGGCAGTCCTTAATTGGGTAAATAATCTCATGCACGACCGCAAGCTTTGGTTCTTTCTAGGTTATGGGATTTGTCTGTTTGTAATTTCATGAATAATCATGTCTCCAATGATATTATTAAAAACTTGCTTATTGGTGTATTTATTTTTACCCCACAACATAAAATCTAATTTCATAATGACGATAATATAAATAACCAGATGTTGTACTCGTGCGATGCATTATATGTAATTATTTATAATATTATGTATTTTTAAATTTAAAAAATAATAAGTCAAAAGAGCAATAAATAAATATTAGTGTAGTACTCGAAATGAAATATCATCCCATGAAATATTAGTGTAGTACTCGAAATGAAATATTATCCCATGAGAGTTTATGTCATAAGCGCTTAAAGAAAGAAAAAGAAATAAAGGGGCATGAGAGGATTCGAACAGTAAAAAACACGAAGAGGGTGTTTAGTACATAAACTCTTATGATAATTTCATAAGCTTCTCCTAATGATTTATGAAAATAAGTCAAAAACTCCTTATGGGATGTCATAAGTTATTTTTATAAACTCTGTCAAATACACTGCATAAGAGCTTATGTCATCAGATAAGTCAAAATGAGTTTAAATAAGCTCTTCCAAACGTCACCTAAATGTTGTGCGATGCACAAACGTATTATATTTGATTATTTTACATTGTTTTGTATTTTTTAAATGTTAAAAATAACAAATTAAAAGAGTAACGAATAAATATTTGTGTATTATTTGAAATGAAAAATCATCTCATTAATTTTACTTGAGACTTTTAAATGTGTAAATTTTGATATCATTAAAAGTTTTAAAATTTTATATTGAAACTATCATTCAAGCATTTAAATATGGAAAATTAACCTTAATTAGAAAAGAAAGACCAATGTTGTGAGATACAACACCAAAGATGATGCATTGGAGATACACATGGAGGTCGAAAATTGAGATGTGGTCATGGATGGATGAGGATTCGAGAGGAGAGATGAAGTCAATGAAGCTAGCAAATGACAACGTTTATGGTGGAGACATCTATTATGTTAATTGTTTTGTTCAACTCGATTACCTAACTTTTAGTTGTGATCACCGACCTTTTCATTAATTTCCACCTAACATTGTCACAACTTTTATTAAAACTCAATAAAAACATTTTCCCCCTCTCTATTCTCCTTCTTATATTTTGGCAATCATACTATAATAATGATTTTGTAATTATGAATTTATTCATTATATTGACGTTGGGAAATTTAATGCTATTTAATAGTTTAACTCATTTGATTAAATGACATTTGAAAATTTTAATGATAATTTTAAATTACAAACACTTTGTACCAAATTAAAGAAAAAAAATTGGGTTGAGAGAAGTCATTTAATTTTATTATGTAACATGTCTTCTTCCAACCCGTAGGAATTCATGTTCTCAATCTCCAATCCAAACCATTCCTCTATAGGTCCCACCGCAAAAACTTGGAAAGTATACCAATTTAAACCCCCGCCAATAAACTTCTTTTTTTCTTCTATAATTATTGACTACTCTATATTATATGTTTCTTCACTCTCTCTTTTTTTCCCATCACATTGGTCAAATGAATAGACACTTATCACTCCTCCAATTGAACAAGGAACACCAATTTGTTTAGCCATGTCCACGATGATTCACGAAGAGGCAGAAAGAGGAGTATAGGAAAATAGTAAGTCTGGTACTTAACCAAGACATTAAAGATAAAAATTCAAAGAGAATAAATTAATAGGTAAAACTTCAGCATTTATGGCTGGATTAAAATAAATAAATTGGGCCAAAAGAAAATAACAATGTGAACTCTCTTTTTCACCCTTTTTTCAGTGGGAAGATATCAAAACCAATAATTATTTCAAGTGGTTTTATAATTTTATTCCCGTCACCACCTTCCTTTTAATAATAAAGATAAAGATTATAAGAATATAATTCGGCAAACGTTTCACAGTTTTTAACCACAATATAATCTTTTGCAATTTCAGTACATGCATACAATGCTTAAAATTAAGTTCGATTACATTTAAGTTTCTTTCATGGAGAGGAAAATTGAATGAAATGAGCTCTAATAGGTAAAGATAAAGAACTGTGAAGGTTGTCCTGACATGTTACATAAAAATATGCACATTTGTGTTTCTGTCCTTGTGATTTGAAGTCTATATCTTTTGATCAGGTGATCCTAACCTGATGCCTCATTGCCACTTTCCTTATAAGCAATATATTTCAGCTCTTGGTCATATTAAAAAATATACATTGCCTCCAGTTTATTAATGCTGAGTTTGAAAGACTTATATCAATGTCGCTACCGTTGAGTAGTTCAGTGGTGGAAAGTCTTACACAAAGGCTCAAGAGAGTCCTTTTCATCAAAGATATGAAAATTTTCCTCCGTGTGTTCGCTTCTGATTTTTTGGAGAAAATAATTTATTTTCCTGTAGTATCTAGTAGATTTTTTTTAATAATTTTGTCGGTTACAATCAATTATGATTTATTATTTTTTTTAATAATGAGTTAATATTATTATCTATATTCGTAATGGGTTTCAGGTACTAATACTTATTGAATAAATATATTTGGACATAAATATTGAACATCTTGTATAGACACCGTATAACTTATGAGTGTCGTGAGAATTATGAAATACATGTTGATAAAGAAAAAATTAATAAATAAGTGGGGAGAGATATTTTTATACGGTGTTAGATACCATTTTTGTGATTTAAATAAGGGCAAACCTTAACTTGAAATGCTTTTGATGGGAAAGCTATTAGGCACCCGTTTGGTTTGCAGTTGCAACCTGTAGTTTGGAGTCCAAAATTCCGTTTGCACGGTTCAAAATCAAGTTTGAGCACTATTCATGTGTTTGGTTACAAAATTCCGTTGAAAATAATTGATTCCTGGGTGGTAGAATTGATTCTGGTGGAAGCAAGAATTTCTAGCTTTTCCGTTGAGTAAAATTTCTAGCAAGAATCACGTGTGGGACCCACAAATTCTTTATATTTACACATCAAAAGTGATTTTACTTTTATCATTCAAACACAAATCATTCTTTTAAACTCACTTTTGAAACATCATTACCAAACACAAATCAATTCCTTCAAAATCAATTCTATCAAAATCAATTCTTTCAGAATCAATTCTTCAAAAATAATTCTATCAAAATCTAAACCAAACGGATGTTTATATATGGTCTGGTTCATTTTATATTCCATTAACTTGAACCAACAGCATCCCACACAATTGTCAAATAGTGTATGTTGTTTTGGATTCGAGAGAAGTCCCACACAAAATTGAACCTAAACAAGTAACTAACTATCAAATCTTACAACGAGAGAAGTCTTACTCTCGAACTCATCTTGCTTCCACAAGTGAATCAGTGATAACATTCACAGAAATGTTTTCTTCTATGAATTTAGCGAATCTTGAATTTTCAATACCTCTCACATTTAGAAATGCAGGTGGCTTTGGACAAGGAAGGGCCGCAGTGTCATTGCCAATCATTGATACAACATCAGACATGGTTGGCCTGTCTGCTGGACTTTCTTGTACACAGAGAAGTCCTATGTTCACGTATCTTGGCACTAAATGCTTACTGCAGGTATCATCCAATTCTGGATCCATCAGGTCCATTCCCAAATTGCTGGTCCATAGATCCCAAGCCTTCAAATTTCAGCAACAAAAGAAACCAAAATTATTACAAGAATGTTTTTGCATGCTCATATTATTGTACACCGGGTCTAATTAATACATGTTTTCAAAATGGCATAAAAATACACAAATTTTTGAAATCGGTTTCAACTATGCAAATGAAGAGCAGTTGAGTGGAATCTAGACACTTACATATCCAAGAAGATTGAAGGAGTTTGTTTGATAAAAACCAGTATTCTTCTTTCCACTTACAATCTCTAACAAAAGGACCCCAAAGCTAAACACGTCGGATTTAACTGAGAAAAGACCTTCCATAGCATATTCAGGGGAGACATGTAGCCACTGAAAATCATAGATTTTGATTGATCACGTGTTTGAAATGTTGAAGGCGACATTTTTATTACTTATAGCATAAGAAGACAATAATATTCATTTATTGGACTTACTAAGTTCCAACAATTCGATTTGTATTTGCTTGAAGTTCATTCTCACCAAATATTCTCGCCATACCAAAATCTGATATTTTAGGATTCATGTTGGTGTCTAACAATATGTTGCTAGCTTTTAAATCTCGGTGAATGATTCGGAACCTGGAATATTGATGTAGATAAAGGAGTCCCTGGGCAATCTGATCAATTATCCGAACTCGTGTTCCCCAATCTAGAATCCTTCTTTTTGTTTCATCTGTTTTGCATCAAAAAGATTTCACGACTGAGTTGGGTTAAATAAAAGGGATCATATTTAGGAGAGTTCTGAGTGCAAACCAAAAAGAAAACAATCCAAGCTTTTATTAGGCATAAATTCATAAATCAACATCTTTTCGTCTCGGTCAATGCAGCAACCCAGGAGTCTAACAAGATTATTGTGTTGGAGTTTTGCAATCAACAAGGCTTCATTTCTCAACTCCTCCCATCCTTGACCAGATCTTCGGGATAACCTTTTTACTGCAACCTCATCTCCATTCAATAATTTACCCTGAAATTCATTTTTAGCACAAAAGTAAAAATAGGCGGCAGAGAAGGCAAACTTGTAGATAAGTGATGGCAAAAGAATAATGTATAACTGGTTAGTGCTTGTTGATTCCACAAAGCTAGATTAATAACATTCCGAAAGAGTCCAAGTTCGTTATAATTAAACAAACATTGCTATGTAGAAAAACACTAGAACATGCCTTGTAAACAGGTCCAAAGCCACCCTCCCCGAGCTTATTTGCATCTGAAAAGCTATTAGTTGCTGCTGAAACGCTCACAAAACTGAATAATGGCAATTTGACTTCCTTCTTCTTAACTTTTGAACCCTTATCTGCTTCAGTAAACTCCAAGTCTTTAACTTTCATGCTCATGCCTACTTCAAAATGTAGCAAATCTTCCCCTAGAAAGTGAAAAGAATTGGTTGATGCATTGAGTTTCCTGATTGTAATGCTTCACTGTCACACACTCGCATTAGTTAGTTACAACGAGAACTTCATTACTTTCTTACCTTTCCTCCTATGCCTTCTATTCCAGTGAAAGAATAGGCCCAGCAGTATAATAAGCAATATTGGAATTGAGATCAGTAAAACAATTAGTAGATTCCTCTTCCAATTTCCATGTCCGCCAAATGAAATCGCTATATTAGAACCTACAGAGAATAATCAATTAGTACTAAAGTACTTGCATTCACTCCGCTGATTGCATTTATTGCATTGTCTGTCGTATTTTCCTTCAAATAATGTCTAAAAAAGGATACAAAACTAAAGATAGCAAGACGAAAGGAAAGTAAGTTTCTTCAACTTACCCGTGGTAACAATTTCTGAGGCAGCAAGTCTGAGATAAAAACTTGGATGATTATTATTACCATTTCCAATATCAGTTGAGATGTTCCTCAGAGTCAAGACTTGATCATACCACAACATGCAGCTACCATTAAAATCATAAGCATAAGCAATACAAGAACAATTGTTAAGGCTAATGCAAGTGCTTTGACATCTTTCTGCCGTATCCATCTTCAGCTCAACTTCAGTTTTAGGTAATTCCACTGTACTGAACTGTAAGAATCCATCATCATTACCATTACTGCTTATGTTGCTGCAGGACAACAACTTTTTCCTGACACATCCAGCGGACCTGTTCCCCCGGCTCCAAGAATCAGCATCAAACGGTTCAAAACCATCCAGACAGTCACAAGGATCAATAGCTTGCGGAGTACAAATGGAAAAAACTCCACAGGAGTTATCGGTGCCGCACTTGTTTGACTGTAGAGAAACCCAACGCTTAGCTTCCTGTGACCAATTCTGGTAATTAACATCCCCAGACACTTCCAATGCCAACCGATAATTGCCATCAGTCAGAGTGTAAAAATGCGTTATCTCTGTTTGCAACCCACACAATATTGTCATTTCGAACTTTTTAAAACCTTATACCCACGTAGTACATGGTGGAGTTCTCTCTGCTTCCGGTGGTGAAAAAGCACAGTTCGAAGTTCCCACCGTAAGAAACAAGGGTGTCTGAGATTCCCATCGACTGCCCAATTTGTAGGAATTCTCTGTAGGTAGTTGCGTTCACGCATAACAAACTGAAGAGGCAATACAATAATAATATTGGCAAGGAAGAAAGGCTAGAATTCAGTGCCATTTTGTTTGCAAAACTGAATTACACAATCTAACACATTATGTTAATGATTAATTTATTTGAGGAGACTTTGAATAGTAAGTCTCCCATTGCAGTATCGTAATCCAAGAATATTACACGACAATGCTGCCAAGAAGAAGAAGCTAAGTAGCAAGTAAGGATCAACTTGTCCATTACAGGGGTTTGAAAAGTTTATTTTTCTAAAGTCATGATAGACTTCAGTTGATTATTAAAGTAAAGGCCCAAATTAATTCTTAAAAATCTTATAGGACCCATTTTTGATCTCTAAAAAATTTTAATTATTTAATCCCTCAAATTTATATGAAGAATATATTAGTTCATTTTTCCACTTTAAATATTCGTTTACTTATTTATGTGCCCCGTTAGTTATCCTACCTGACTCGTTAGTAATTCTATATAACATGTGACAAATTTCAACCATGAAAAAATGAACAAAAATGGAAAAAACGTGTAAAACTTTATAATTCTGATACTTGAAAATTGTGCATATTTTTTCACTTTTTATTTATTTTTGGCTTAATTTCAATTTTGATCCCTCTACTTTTTCAATCGTGTAATTTTGATTCCAAATTTTTTTTTGAATGCATTTAGTCCTCCAATTTGTCAAATTTGGCAAAAATACTTCTACCATCAAATTATTAACGGCAAGCTCCTATCTAGATGTAGCTGATATGTGTCAACTATATAATAAACTAAATTAACCAAATATTTATACATGATTAATCAGGTGTCCCAAATGGGTGTCCCATTTGAATGTTCACCTATCATTACTCTTACCAACGTTCTGTTTGTTGCAAGAGAATTAGGGACGAGAGAGATATCGAAGAGAGAGTTTGCGAAGAAATTGTACACTTCCCTCGTTTGGTGCACGAGAGAGTGCTAGGATAGAAAATTTGGACATGGGCCCCATGCTTTTTTCCTTCCTCCCAGAACTGAGAAGAAAAGGGACCAAGAAGACCGAAAAATATTTAGTTCCTTCTATACCCTTTTGATTTTATTTACTTTATTTAATTTCTTTTGGTATGATGGACTTACTTTATTTCATTTAGGGGTATTTTTGGCCTTCAAATAATAATATCATTTCTTTCTCTTCCCTTTCTCTCTTTTTTTATCATACCAAACAATATCAAAAATCTACTATTTTTTTTCACTTCTTTCTCTCTTCTCATTGTCTTTTTTTACCTCTTTCTCTCTTCTCAGTTTCTTTTCCCAACCAAACATAGCATAAGTGACTCAACGTCAATATTACACGTTTTATTTATTTTTTTCAGACAACTTTTAAGGCAAATGCTTTTCATGTTTTTAAAAAGTAAATGCCTTTTTCATATTTAATTAAGAAGCTTACAAATATTAAACTATACCTTTTTTATATAAAAATATTAGGGAAAATCACATAAACACCCTCTTAAACTTTAGCCCATTTGCAAATAGGTACCTTCAACTATTTTTTCTTCCTAGTTAGTCCTTAAACTCCTAATATTAGTAAAATCAGTCCTTCAACTTTTTTTTTTTGTCATAATTAGTCCTTAAACTCCTATTATGAATGAAATCAATCCTTATATTAACTTTCAATTAGATTACTAACAATGAATAATTAAACCGTTCATTTCAATTTTGGATATATATATATTTTTTCTATTTTACTTTATAATTATCAATATATATATATATAAATATATATATATTGATAATTATAAAGTCAAATAGAAAATACATAAATATAAAGTTTTAGTATTTTCATGCAAACAAAGACATTAAATGAAAAATAAAAGTTTTTTTATTCTTCATGTTATATAGATATAATGAGGATACACATGTGTTTTTTTTTTATTCTTCTTGTTATATAATAATGAAGATATTTATATGTTTTTTTTAAAAATGATTATGTTTTTAAAATAATTAATTCATGACTGTTATAAATATAAAAGAAAATAGGGAGAAGAGATGGACTCAAAGGCTAGTTCTTCAGGAACTAGCTATGATCTTTGTATTGATATGATTGAAATGGTTCAAGTTTGGGGGTGTGACAACTCTTAGAAATAAGAGTTATTATTATCTTTTTAACTAAATCATTGTTCTTGTTTAGAGTAATTTGGTAAAATAAAGTAGAGTTCTAATAAGAATTTAAGTCATTGAGCTGAAATTGTTTAAATGCTGAAAAGAATGATAAATTTTGGAATTATATAACTGAAAAGATGTTTGAAGTGTTGGGCAGAAAAATCTGATATTCAAGCTGTATGGATGCTGCTCTGGTAATGCTATGGAATGCTACAGCTTCTGAAGATAGAATCACTACAAGACAAAGAACTTGCAGCGCATCCCAAAACCAGGAAAGAGAAATGCAACCCTCAGTTGAGTGTACTTGGGATTTGGGCCAAAGAATATTTTAATGTTTGAATTTATGTAAAGCCCAAAAAGTGAGGTACGAGAGAGTGTGTAAAAACCCTAGTTGGGGAGCACTAGTACAAATAGTAAAAAGTAGCCTACCTCAAGTGTCAGCTGGTACAGGGTACATCAGCCTCCATTTTTCCTCCTTGTCTTCTCTGTAATTTGTTTTACGCATTTATGCTTTCATTTTTCATTTTATTGACTTGTCTTTTCATTTTGCTCATTATGAGCTAATTTCCTTTAGCTAGGATGCTATGATTTTGTAATTGATACTTAAGGGTGATTTATGCAAATGGATGTTACTCATTTTCCTTTTTTCTGCGTGAATGCCTATTTTGGTTTGGATTGATCAACTGAATTAAAATACTAGCTAGCTAAGTTTGGAAAAACTTAGTTAGTGAATTTGTTTAGATGATAAATATAAAGTAATTAATCAAAAAATTAATTGTTGTTAAATGAGCTGGGAATAGCCTTCAAGTCTTTAAGTAGCTGGATATACTTAATTCATGTCTGAGTGAATTTAATTTGAGTTTAGGAATAAGAAACATTTAATGAAACTTAGTCTTTATTGTTGGAAAACAAAATTTATTTCCTGAACTAAATGTTGTAGCATTCTGAAGCATAATTAAGTTACCTTGCAGTTAAAATTACAATGGATTACTTTTCCTAGCTGTTACCATCTCATTTGAAAAACATATTTTATTGATTACTACTTTTCAATTTACAGTTACTACTCGAGATTGATTTACTATCTTTTACATTATTGTTAACAAAAAATCCTTCTTTTATTAAGCTATTTAGAAAAGTTAAAAATAGAATTTGTATTCAACTCATTTAAATCCTCGTGTGAACGATATTTATTCACACTTTATTACTTGTAAGACTGTGTTCACTTGCACACTCTACACATATTCAAAAAAACATGGCAACAAGTGTTTTGCGCCGTTGCCGGGGATTAACAATGGTGTTAAATTTTTAAATTCTTAGTTTAACCTTCTCTATTTAGCTAGTGCTGAAAAGTGTTGTGTGCCTTGCTCAGTAACAGGTACTGAATCTGTATGCACAGCAAGGGTACACCCGAATTCCAACTTGATTTGGAGATTGAGAAAACAACAAAGAGGCTAAGGAAGATAACCAAGGCACAAAGAGCTTAAGTTCAACAATCTGATCTTGGCTTCATGGCTGACATGTTCTTGGATGAGATGAGGAGCAGCCTGGTATGATTGAAATGGCAGCCTGGTATGATTGAAATGGCAAATGATAGGGAGAGGTCCATCAAGAGACACATATATGTGTCAATTAGACATATGTGTGTCAATTAGACACATATATGTGTCTCCTGATGGACCTCTCCCTATCATTTACCATTTCAATCATACCAGGCTGCTCCTCATCATCCAAGAACATGTCAGCCATGAAGCCAAGATCGTATTGTTGAACTTGAGCTCTTTGTGCCTTGGTTATCTTCCTTAGCCTCTTTGCTGTTTTCTCAATCTCCAAATCAAGTTGGAATCCGGGTGTAATGTGATCAAGACATAGATCACTAACATTTTAGGATCTTTCTTTGATTTCAATTGCTAAAAATTCCAGATCAAACACAAACAAGAACAATTGAATAAACTTGATCTTCAAGTGAATAAACAAGTGAAACCAAAAGGAGTAGAAGAGAAGAACAATCTATATATGAACTAGGAAGTAGATTGCATGAAGTAAATTGCAAGAATTTAAAGAACAAAAATAGAAAATGGAATAGGAAGAAGATGAAGGGAAGGCACCACAAATTGAATCATCTTTGAGAAGAAGATTGAATTTGATAAGCCAAGGGAAGATTCACCACTTGAATATGGAAATTCAAGATAAGAATCAATGGTTTAACTCATGAACCAAGAAGAGGAGAACTCTCAACCCTCTCTAGAAATCTTAAGTGTGAGAAAACTCAATTGTATTCAAACTTGTAAAATGATTTACATGAAGCCTATTTATAACCTCATCCTACTTAAGGTGCAAGCTAGTCTAACTTGAAGTGCAAGTTATTCTTCTAAGTCCTAATGAGCTTGGAACACTCTTAAGCCCCATTAAAAGCCTAACTAAATCAAAACTCGTACAGAATTTCCTGCTCAACTTGTAGCCCAATTTTAGTCATGATAGACGCTGAATCAGGTCTTGAGTCAAAAATAAGATTTGTATATAATCTTCTACTCAAGAAACAAACAAAATAGTGAAGCAGGTTTGATTTGAATTTGCTTCAAAGTTGACTTGCCACCATTGACCCATTAAGGTTGTGCTTCATAGGATCATATCATCTCCTCCTTCTTGAAGAAAATTCATCCCGAATTTTAATCCTACATTAAAGAGAAGATGTTTAGGTTTAATCTTTTATAAAGATCCTCAAAAAAATATTAGGGAAGGAAACTCTCTTATTTGGGAAGGCAACTCCCTTATTATCGTTGTAATTCTCAACCCATCCTCTTGGGTCAAAAACTACCCTTTTGAAAACAAGTTTTGTGAACAACCCTTTCAAATATTTTCCACAAGGTGTAATCCCTTCAAGGTTGTTTGGTAATGTTTGTCCATTACTGAGAGAAACATTTGGAAAGATCTTTAATATGTGTCTTAGTTCTCCCAATGAATGGGAACCTTGATGGATATGCATTAGTTGCTTTTGAATTTGCAAAATAGGTTCAATACACATAGGTAAGGTAGAAGTATTAGTAGGCAAGCAAACATCATTAGTTTTAAAATCATTTATTGGTTGCCCTACTAAGAAAGCATCCTTTACCTCACTTTTAACCTTATCAATATGCATACTTTTAGCACTTTCAACATAGCCCATAAATTCCACTTTGGTGGTGCAAAAAGTGTATTTTTCAAGAATAGCAAAATGTTTTTCTTTCATAAGTAATAACAAAACACATTGTAATTGTTTAAGAAGATTTTATTGTGTTTTACTATGTACCAAGATAGCATCATTGGAGATTACCACAAGCCTTTGAATTTCTCTAGTTTCTTTAGAAGTGACTTGAAGTTAATCCAAAAGAAACTCAAAGGTAATAGGTAAAGAAAAAGATGGAAAAGACTTGTTACAAAAATTGTTGAGTAAAGCAAACACAATGGATGAGTTTCCAAAAGTATTTTAATTACTTCTTTTTCTTTTAAAGCTATGCATCCTTTGCCATCTTGTTCTTTAACCTTATGGTTTTCGCAAAAGTTTTGCTCACTTGTGCCAATTGCATTTTCCATATTATTTTGTGGCACATTCTTTTCTTTTGAATTTATTTATTTTTATTCTTTGTCACTCTTGGATTTTATCTCAAACTCCTTTTTTTTCTCTCATTTTCTTTTGATCCTTACTAATTTCATTTGTAGAGAGGGGTAAAAGAGTAATATTTTTGTTGTGGTGCATAGAAGGAAAAGAAAGGGTAGAAGTGGCAGATTTAGAGTTAGGAAATGTGTCCTTTGATCTACTTTTACCAACAACTTCAAGGTGTTTTCATGAGTCACCCTCCTTCTTGAAGGAGTTCTTTCTCTTCACTTGGGCTTCAACCTTCATTACATGGTGTAGGTCTCTAGTGTAGCTTGAAGACACATATCTTTTTCTCAAAATCCTCTTCATTTCTCTCCAATTACTAATTGGTTCCTCATCATACCTTCTTCTCTCTTTACACAATTGATCCCACCAAATTAAAGCATAATCATGAAATCCTAGACTAGCTACCTTTACTTTCTTTTATGCACTATAGTAGTAGTGTAACACCCCGATTTTCGCCGTTTTGTAATATCGGTAATAAATATATAAATATATATATTTTTTTTTCCGAGACTTAGAAAATGATTTTGGATAAACCAATGTCATTTCCTTGTTATACTTATTTTTATAAGGTTACGGGGAAGTTTTTGGTTGAAAACTCAGACGGAAGCCGGTCTGCTGTTTTCTGTGTTTTCACTGACAGTAAAAGTTTACTGCTCAGAAGACCTAATTTTGAGTCGTGAACGAGATGAAAAATATTTTTATCGTATTTACTCCGATATTGGAAGTTTTGAAAATTTTGGTAAAAAAAATTAAAATATTATATTTGTTGCGGGCATATACGTTGAGATGTCTCTAGGCGAGGCACGAGTCAGATGAATCGGGAAGTCAGCAAAGTAGCAGAGATATTGGATTGACCGACTTAACGAGCATTTATGACGAGTTTATCCTATCATAAATGGCCATAATGGCACATTTAGGGCAACATTAAATTTTGTTATGAAATGACCAAAATGCCCTTGTCTTTTTATGACAATTTCTAACAATTGCCATTGGACAAGTTGACCAAAACCTTGCCCCGTCCTCACGGCTTCAATAGTGCCATCTTCTCTAAGTTGGTTGTCTTCTTCATATAAATACAAATCCTCCATTTTCAAGTTCTTTTCTTCTTCAAAGTTCATACTTTTGCCATAAGAACACCATAGAAAAATCAAAAGAACCTCATCCAAAATCTTGTTTTCTTGGATCAACAAGAGGTAATACCTTATTCCCTTGTCATTTAAATCATTTCTCTTCACAACTTTTGAGAGATTCATGACTAAGTTTCATATGATCTTCACTTGTTTAAAGTTCTTGGAGTTAGATTCAAAAATTCATAACTAATTCTAGAAAAATCCTTTTGACATGAAACCAATTGCTATGATCTTATAATCATCTCTATTTTCATCATCTAGAAGCACAAGATCATGATAAATTTCTTTCCTAGATTTTTTGTTATGGCCGAACCTAGGTTAACTTTCAGTTTTTAAGTTTTGTTTCATTTTCATGACTTGATTCATGATTCAATCCTTTTGTATCTTGCTAGTTCTTGTATTCAAGTATATAGAAGATCAAGAAAATCAAACTTTAACTTATTAATCTCATCAAAACCGAAACCCTAGATTTGTGAACTCAAGGGTTTTGTGCTTCAAAAGTTGTTTGTAACACTTGAATCAAACCCTAAGTTTTGTAAATTGATTAAATCCCAAAAGTTGATGAAATTTCAAAATTTCTAGCCTATGGATCTTGAGGAAATCCGAACCCTAGTTCTTAGAACTAGAAGAGTTTAGTTCATGTCTTAGTTGATAATCATGGTTAAAGTGATTAATCATGTTTAATTAACCTATGGATCATTAATCCTTAAGTTAATCAAATTTTCAACTTTCTAACCTAGATAATTGGTTGAAGCCGAAACCCTAACCATAAAGGTTAGAGGATTTTTTTTTTCAAATTTTAGTCTTGTAATAAGTAATCTATGTTAGTTAAGACTCTAGTAATTAGGATCCAAAAGATGACATTAAGAAGATAACCCTAAACCTATTTTCTAAGTCTTGGCCGAACCTAGCCCTAAAGTGTCATAGATGGTTGTGAATTGATTAATTATAGTTATGATTGTTTGAATGAAGGTGGTTGTGTTAACTCGTGGCGGGATAACGAGGATCGCCGTGTACGTGTTTCCGGTACAAACTCAGGTGGGGGAAAGAACCATTCCATCGTCGGAACTGATAAGTAGTATATAATTTATAATAATGGTGTAGGGCGACCTAAACCCTACTAGTGGTCGAGTAATCGACAATACCAAAATCGTATTGGAATCTTTTCAGTAAAACCAATGACGATTTGGGAATTGTAGGTTTATCGCCTTAGGTTGATTATTCATATTTGAGGATGTTTGAATTGTTTACTTTTGACTGTTTGTGATACGTTGGTTGAGGTACTCCATCTGCATGTGACGTATTGTTTCGATGTTTGAATAATTATGATAGTGATGATGTTTGCTGTCTGTCACGGCTGTGATGGTTGTCATGGCCAGGCCGTGACAGGTTGTGTCGTAGGATTCTTGTCTTTGTTGTCTGTCACGACCGTGATGGCTATCACGGCCAGGCCGTGACAGAGTCTGATTTTGTTAATTATTTGGTTGTGATAAATTGCCTTATATGATATTGAGATGTTGGAATATTCTGTTGATTAATGTGTTACGCATGATCTGCTTGGGTTTAATACTATGCTTAGATGATTTTAAGGAAAGATATATATATTGCTCGGAGGTATTTTGTTTGGGTGAGAGTTTTGAATATGAATTAGAAGTGCCTCACTATTATTTTATAGAAGTGATGTGATATAGAGTGTAAGTGGAGGTTATGAGGAAAAGCTTGAGGTACTAGGTTGTTATTGATAAAAGTCAGTGAGAATCATGTGTTGCATTGTTGTTCATAATCGTGTATTTGAGATACACGAGGTCCGAAGTTCTTGTAGACCGTTCCAAATTAGAATTTAAGTTGTGCAACTATAGTGTCATTGCTTTGCATGAGCACCCTTGATAGAGTTGAGTGAGAGAGAATCAGGGTGTGCACGATGGTAGTCTGTGTGCAGCTATGGTGTCATTGCTTTGCATGAGCATTCCTACCATGGATGAGAATGTGCACCGGCGTGGGGAATGTGTCACTTGGACGACTGACTGGCATCCCTAACGAGGGATGTGTGACAGGAGTAGTAGTGGCCACATCAGCATAAAGGTCTAGTTGCATGAGTTGAAGGGTAGAGGATGATGTTATAAAATATGGATGATTGTAAATTGTGAGTGATGCATGTCAGTGACCGTTATTGTATTATATGCTATGAATCTTTTCCACTTATGATGATAGAACTGTTTCTTATCTCCCTATGTCTGTATTTTTGGTGTATGTCTATTTTGTTACGTTAGAAGACCATATGGACGACTATGTTACGGAGGAGATGGATGGAACCCCATACGAGACGGAGATTGTTGAAGAGTTGAACGACGTTCCATATGAAGTTGACGCTGAAGAACAACCTACTGATACTTATAATGTGGCGTAGTTAGTTTAAGGCCAGTGAGTCACATAAGATGTTTTGTTTCAGTTAGTTATAAGCAGGTTGTGTAAAATAAAGGATACTCATGTGTGTATTTATGTAAAATAGTTTGGTGTGTTTTATATCTGCATAAGTTATATAATTATTAATTAAGTTTTAATTTTTACGTATTTTCAACGTTAAGCGCGCGATTAAGTAAATAAATAATTAAGGATTTAATGTAATAATACAATGGGGCACATTGGGGTGTCTCATTTGGTGGTATCAGAGTAGTTCGATTCTAATCGGACTGTGAGGTCTAGGAAGTTGTTACTGGCCGTGTCTAGTTGAATCCACATCGGATTTCAACTATGCTTAGAAGATGGGTAGTGTGTCCGAATCCGATGCGTTAAGTAACATTAGTGTGGCATATGGTATTTATATACTGGTTTATGTGGTATTATATGTCATACTGATAAGAGCAAATGATTTCTTTTACGTGAATCATGGCTCGTGGAAAAGGACGTCTGATTGACAATGAATGTGAACTCCCCGAAAGAATTGTGGGAGCTAACAATGTGGAAAATAATCATACCAGAAGTGGAGGAGAGTCATCCGAGACTCAAGATACCATGAAAAACATAGTTCTTGCTCTGTTGTTACAAACACAGCAGAATCTTTGAGATGCTACTGAGATGAACAAAGAACAGCAGGAACAACGAGAATCAAAGGAGAGTCTGCTGTAGTGAAGATGCCGGAATGGCTACTTTCTCGAAAGGGAAGCCACCCCAATTCCGAGGAGATTATGATCCATAGAAGGCGAGAATGGTGGATACAAGAGATCGAGAAGATATTCGATACCATGCGCTGCAGAGAGAGGATAGGAAGGTGACGTATCTGCCTTCATGCTAACCGGAGGAGCAGAGTCTTGGTGGAGAGGTAAGCGAAGATTGCTGGATGCCGAAGGCGAGTTATCAATCGGCAGCTGTTCGATGGATCGCTTCTTTGAGAAGTATTTTCCGCGTCTAGTTCGGCACGAGAAAGAAAGGGAATTCATGAGTCTCAAACAGGCAACATGATTTGTTGGTGATTATGCATCACGATTCGAGGCTCCGATTAAATATTCTGAATTTTATCGAGATTCCCAGATGAAGATTGGCAATGTAGAAGGTTTGAGGAAGGACTCGACATGAACTCCAGGAGGGCTATAGTATCTCTTGATATCCGAGTTTTCCGAGTTAGTGGAGCGATGCGGTGCGATCGAAAGTCTAGATCCGAGGTCGCTAATGAGCGGAAACAATTAAGAAGTGGGGTCCTACTCGACCGGGGTTTTGAGAGGAGAGGAGGTAGTAACTTTCGGTGGAGACAGAGGCCGTATGCCCGAGCCAATGCGAGACACCAACACCAAGACTAGTGGTTAGAGCCGGGTCAACAAAGAAGAAAGATTATCTTGTTTCAGATGTGGCGGACCGCATTATCTTAGAGACTGCTTGGAGCGACCTAGTTGTTTTCACTGTGGAAAAAAAGGTCATATGGCCCGAGATTGCAGACAGCAGGTTAGGCGATCGCCGATAACTGCAGGAAGAGGAAATGGAGGCAATAGGGGTGGAGCTGGGAGAGGAGTAATATCAGCAGGGCAACAGGGAGAAAGACCTCAGGCCACTGGAAGAGTGTTTACCGTGAACGGAGCTGAATCCTCTCAATCTGCTGATCTTATACAAGGTATGTGTTTGATAGCTGGTAAACTCTCGTACGTGTTATTTGACTCAGGCGCTACACATTCATTTATTTTGTATGAGTGTGTGGATCAATTAAAATTAATTGTTTCTCAATTACCTTATACCCTTACCATATCTACTCCAACTAGTAATCCTTTGACTACTAGGTCTATTTGTTTACAGTGTCCTATAGTTGTTGAGAATAGAACATTTATTGTAGACCTTGTCTGTTTGCCTATGCAACAGATAGATGTTATTCTTGGCATGGATTGGCTTTCGGCTAACCATGTAATACTAGACTGTTCTAGTAAGACCTTATCATTTCTTGAGTCTTCTAGTATAGTATCTGCCAATGAAGGAGTATCCATGAGGGGTGACGATTCTCGGCAGTACGTGATGCTGTTCGTGGTGGAAACTATTGAGACCCCTAGTATAGATTCTATGCCTATCGTGAGAGAGTTTCTTGAAGTTTTCCCTTCCGACGTTCCAGGTTTACCACCAGAACGAGAAGTGGAATTCACCATAGATCTTGTACCAGGGACAGGACCTATATCTATGGCGCCTTATCGGATGTCACCTATAGAATTGGCGGAGTTGAAGAAATAGTTGGATGATATGTTGGGAAAAGAGTTCATAAGGCCGAGTGTTTCACCATGGGGGGCTCCAGTGTTGTTTGTTAAGAAGAAAGATGGAAGTGCTAGGTTGTGCACAGATTATAGACAGTTAAACAAGGTAACAATTAGGAATAAGTATCCATTGCCTAGGATAGATGATCTGATGGATCAATTGAAAGGAGCCGCAGTATTTTCCAAGGTTGATTTGAGATCTGGATACCATCAGATTAGAGTAAAGAAGGAAGATATACTAAAAACGGCTTTTAGAACAAGGTATGGACATTACGAGTATTTAGTTATGCCGTTCGGTGTGACTAATGCGCCAGTAGTGTTCATGGATTATATGAACAGGATATTTAGACCGTACCTTGATAAGTTTGTTGTTGTATTCATCGACGACATCCTTATCTATTCTCGTACATGGGAAGATCATGAGAAACATTTAAGGATAGTGCTGCAAGTTTTGAAGGATAGGCAGCTTTATGCTAAACTTTCCAAGTGTGAGTTTTGGATGGAAGAAGTCCAATTTCTAGGACATGTGATCACCAAGGAAGGTATAGCAGTAGATCCAGCAAAGGTTTAGGCAGTTCTTAAATGGGAACGACCTAAGTCAGTAAGTCAAGTACGAAGCTTTCTAGGGTTAGCTGGATATTATCGGAGGTTTATAGAGGGTTTCTCAAAGATTGCGTTGCCTATGATGCAGTTGACGAGGAAAAATACAGCTTTTGTATGGACGGACAAGCGTGAGCGAGTTTCCAAAAGTTGAAGGAAAGGTTGATTACATCACATGTGTTGACTTTACCGGATCCATTAGGACCGTTTGACGTATACTGTGATGCGTCATACCAAGGTTTAGGTTGTGTTCTAATGCAAGAGGGAAGAGTGGTAGCTTATGCTTCCCGACAATTGAGAATTCATGAGAGGAACTATCCGACTCATGATTTGGAATTAGCAGCCATAGTGTTCGCATTAAAAATATGGCGACACTTTCTCTATGGGGCAAAATTTAATGTTTACAGTGATCATAAAAGTCTGAAGTATCTGTTCGACCAAAAGGAGTTGATATGAGACAATGAAGATGGATGGAGTTTATCAAAGATTATGAGTTTGATTTACTATACCATCCTGGGAAGGCGAATGTAGTAGCGGATGCCTTGAGTAGGAAATCATTGCATGTGTCCGCAATGATGGTTAAAGAGTTGCAATTATTGGAACAGTTCAGAGATTTGAACTTAGGAATGGAGTTGGTTGAGGATAAAATATGCTTAGGTATGATCACTATTAGTAGTGATTTTATGAGGGATCTTAAGGATAAACAGGCTCAGGATCCATATTTACAGGAGATAAGTAGAAGTATAGACGAAGGTAAAAATTCTGAGTTTAGTAGATGAACAAATGGTGTACTGAGGTTTAGAGATAGAATATGTGTGCCTGAGGATTTAGAACTTAGGAAGTTAATATTAGAAGAAGCACACAAGAGTAAGTTGAGTATTCATCCTGGATCCACTAAAATGTATCAGGATTTAAAGAAATTGTTTTGGTGGACGAGGATGAAGAAAGAGGTAGCGAGTATGTTTTATCTTGCCTGGTGTGTCAGAAGGCTAAGATAGAGCATCAAAAGCCAGCTGGTTTATTGCAATCATTAGATATCCCAGAATGGAAATGGGATAGCATAGCTATGGATTTTGTGGTTGGACTACCACGAACTCCTAAGAAACATGATGCGATTTGGGTTATCATTGATAGGTTGACGAAGTGTGCTCACTTCTTACCTATGGGTGAAAACTATAGTTTGGAGAAGTTGACCCAAATCTACATCAAAGAAATTGTTAGGTTGCATGGTGTGCCATCGAGCATTGTTTCAGACCGAGATCCTAGGTTTACATCTAGATTTTGGAAACAATTGCATCATGCTTTAGGGACCAAGTTGAGAATGAGTTCTGCTTATCATCCCCAAACGGATGGACAGTCAGAAAGGACGATTCAATCATTGGAGGACCTTTTAAGAGCTTGTGTTTTGGAACACACTGGTAGTTGGGATGAGTTCTTGCCATTGATTGAATTTACTTACAACAATAGTTTTTACAGTAGTATAGGGATGGCACCATATGAGGCTTTGTATGGTAGGAAGTGTAGGACACCGTTGTGTTGGTATGAGATTGGTGAAAATCAAGTCTTGGATCCAGATGTGGTGCAACAGACTACGGAACAAGTTAGGAATATAAGGGAAAAGATGAAGGAAGCACAGGATAGGCAAATGAGCTACAATAATAAGAGAAGGAGACCTTTAGAATTCCAGGAGGGCGATCACGTGTTTTTGAGAGTCACTCCGAAGACCGGAATTGGCAGGGCTATCAAAACTAGAAAACTTATTCCTAGATTCATCGGACCTTTCCAGATTATTCGAAGGATTGGTCCAGTAGCTTATCATATTGCTTTACCACCTAACCTTGCTAACCTTCATGACGTCTTTCACGTGTCTCAATTGAGAAAATATTATCCTGATCCTTCACATGTTATTGAGTCTGAGTCTATACAACTGCGAGAGAATTTAGAATATGAGGCTCTACCTGTAAGGATAGCAGATAAAGAGATTAAGGAACTTCCTGGTAGACAAATTCCTTTGGTTAAGGTCATATGGGATGAAACTACTGGAGATGCTACTTGGGAGCGTGAAGCAGATATGCAACAACGATATCCACATCTTTTCTGAAGTATGTAAATTTCGAGGACAATTTTTTTTTTAAGTGGGGTAGTAATGTAACACCCCGATTTTCGCCGCTTTGTAATATCGGTAATAAATATATAAATATATATATATATTTTTTCCGAGACTTAGAAAATGATTTTGGATAAACCAAGGTCATTTCCTTGTTATACTTATTTTTATAAGGTTACGGAGAAGTTTTTGGTTGAAAACTCAGACGGAAGCCGGTCTGCTGTTTTCTGTGTTTTCACTGACAGTAAAAGTTTACTGCTCAGAAGACCTAATTTTGAGTTGTGAACGAGATGAAAAATATTTTTATCGTATTTACTCCGATATTGGAAGTTTTGAAAATTTTGGTAAAAAAAATTAAAATATTATATTTGTTGCGGGCATATACGTTGAGATGTCTCTAGGCAGAGCCTGAGTCAGATGAATCGGGAAGTCGGCAAAGTAGCAGAGATATTGGATTGACCGACTTAACGAGCATTTATGACGAGTTTATCCTATCATAAATGGCCATAATGGCACATTTATGGCAACATTAAATTTTGTTATGAAATGACCAAAATGCCCTTGTCTTTTTATGACAATTTCTAACAATTGCCATTGGACAAGTTGACCAAAACCTTGCCCCATCCTCACGGCTTCAATAGTGCCATCTTCTCTAAGTTGGTTGTCTTCTTCATATAAATACAAATCCTCCATTTTCAAGTTCTTTTCTTCTTCAAAGTTCATACTTTTGCCATAAGAACACCAAATAAAAATCAAAAGAACTTCATCCAAAATCTTGTTTTCTTGGATCAACAAGAGGTAATACCTTATTCCCTTGTCATTTAAATCATTTCTCTTCACAACTTTTGAGATATTCTTGACTAAGATTCATATGATCTTCACTTGTTTAAAGTTCTTGGAGTTAGATTCAAAAATTCATAACTAATTCTAGAAAAATCCTTTTGACATGAAACCAATTGCTATGATCTTATAATCATCTCTATTTTCATCATCTAGAAGCACAAGATCATGAGAAATTTCTTTCCTTGATTTTTTGTTATGGCCGAACCTAGGTTAACTTTGAGTTTTTAAGTTTTGTTTCATTTTCATGACTTGATTCATGATTCAATCCTTTTGTATCTTGCTAGTTCTTGTATTCAAGTATATAGAAGATCAAGAAAATCAAACTTTAACTTATTAATCTCATCAAAACCGAAACCTGTCCCTGGTACAAGATCTATGGTGAATTCCACTTCTCGTTCTGGTGGTAAACCTGGAACGTCGGGAGGGAAAACTTCAGGAAACTCTCTCACGATAGGCATAGAATCTATACTAGGGGTCTCAATAGTTTCCACCGCGAACAGCATCACATACTGTCGAGAATCGTCACTCCTTATGGATACTCCTTCATTGGCAGTGACTATACTAGAAGACTGAAGAAATGATAAGGTCTTACTAGAACAGTCTAGCATTACATGGTTAGCCGAAAGCCAATCCATGCCAAGAATAACATCTATCTGTTGCATAGGCAAACAGATAAGGTCTACAATAAATGTTCTATTCTCAACAACTATAGGACATTGTAAACAAATAGACATAGTAGTCAAAGGATTACTAGTTGGAGTAGATATTGTAAGGGTATAAGGTAATTGAGAAACAGTTAATTTTAATTGATCCACACACTCATCACGAAATAAATGAATGTGTAGCGCTTTGAGTCAAATAACACATACGAGAGTCTACCAGCTATCAAACACATACCTTGTATAAGATCAGCAGATTGAGAGGATTCGGCTCCCTTCACGGTAAACACTCTTCCAGTGGCCTGAGGTCTTTCTCCCTGTTGCCCTGCTGATATTACTCCTCTCCCAGCTCCACCCCGATTGCCTCCATTTCCTCTTCCTGCAGCTATCGGCGGTCGCCTAACCTGCTGTCTGCAATCTCGGGCCATATGACCTATTTTCCCACAGTGAAAACAACCAGGTCGCTCCATGCAGTCTCTAAGATAATGCGGTCCTCCACATCTGAAACAAGATAGGCCTTGCTGCTGTTGACCAGCTCTAACCACTGGTGCTGGGGTTGGTGTCTGCACTGGTCGGGCATACGGTCTTTGTCTCCATTGAGAGTTACTACCTCCTCGCCTCTGAAAACCCGGTCGAGTAGGACCACCACTCCTTAATTGTTTATGCTCATTAGCCAGTCTCAGATCTAGACTTTCGATCGCACTGCATCGTTCCACTAGTTCTGGAAAACTCTGGATATCAAGAGATACTATAGCCCTCTGGAATTCATGTCGGAGTCCTTCCTCAAACCTTCTACATTGCCAATCTTCATCTGGAAATCTCTGATAAAATTCAGAATACTTAATCAGAGCCTCGAATCGTGATGCATAATCACCAACAGTCATGTTGCCCTGTTTGAGACTCATGAATTCCCGTTCTTTCTCGCGCCGAACTAGACGCGGAAAATACTTCTCAAAGAAGCAGTCACTGAACAGCTGCCAGTTGATAATTCTGCCTTCGGCATCCAGCAATCTTCGCTTGCCTCTCCACCAAGACTCTGCTCCTCCAGTTAGCATGAAGGCAGCATACGTCACCTTCCTATCCTCTCTGCAGCGCATTGTATCGAATATCTTCTCGATTTCTTGTATCCACCATTCTGCCTTCTCTGGATCATAATCTCCTCGGAATTGGGGTGGCTTCCCTTTCAGGAAAGTAGCCATTCCGGCATCTTCAGCTGCAGCAGCTCTCCTTTGATTCTGTTGTTCCTGCTGTTCTTTGTTCATCTGTAGCATCTCAGCATTCTGCTGTGTTTGTAATAACAGAGCAGTAACTATGTTTTTCATGGTATCTTGAGTCTCAGATGATTCTCCTCCACTTCCAGTATGATTATTTTCCACATTGTTAGCTCCCACAATTCTTTCAGGAGTTCTGTCATTACCGTCAATCAGACGTCCTTTCCCACGAGCCATGATTCTGTAAAAGAAATCATTTGCTCTTATCAGTATGACATATAATACCACATAGACCAGTATAGATATACCATATGCCACACTAATGTTAATTAATGCATCGGATTCGGACACACTACCCATCTTCTAAGCATAGTTGAAATCCGATGTGGATTCAACTAGACACGGCCAGTAACAACTTCCTAGACCTCACAGTCCAATTAGAATCGAACTGCTCTGATACCACCAAATGAGACACCCCGATGTGCCCCATTGTATTGTTACATTAAATCCTTAATTATTTATTTACTTAATCGCGCGCTTAACGTTAAAAATACGTAAAAATTAAAACTTAATTAATTATTATATAACTTATGCAGATATAAAACACACCAAACTATTTTACATAAATACACACATGAGTATCCTTTATTTTACACAACCTGCTTATAACTAACTGAAACAAAACATCTTATGTGACTCACTGGCCTTAAACTAACTACGCCACATTATTAGTATCAGTAAGTTGTTCTTCAGCGTCAACTTCATACGGAACATCGTTCAACTCTTCAACAATCTCCGTCTCGTATGGGGTTCCATCCACCTCCTCCGTAACATAGTCATCCATATGGTCTTCTAACGTAACAAAGTAGACATACACCAAAAATACAGAAATAGGGAGATAAGAAACAGTTCTATCATCATAAGTGGAAAAGATTCATAGCATATAATACAATAACGGTCACAGACATGCATCACTCACAATTTACAATCATCCATATTTTATAACATCATCCTCTACCCTTCAACTCATGCAACTAGACCTTTATCTTTGACGTGGCCACTACTAATCCTGTCACACATCCCTCGTTAGGGATGCCAGTCAGTCGTCCAAGTGACACGTTCCCCACGCCGGTGCACATTCTCATCCATGGTAGGAATGCTCATGCAAAGCAATGACACCATAGCTGCACAGTACCGTCGGTACACACCCTGATTCTCTCTCTCTCAACTCTATCAAGGGTGCTCATGCAAAGCAATGACACTATAGTTGCACAACTTAAATTCTAATTTGGAACGGTCTACAAGAACTTCGGACCTCGTGTATCTCAAATACACGGTTATGAACAACAATGCAACACATGATTCTCACTGACTTCTATCAATAACAACCTAGTACCTCAAGCTTTTCCTCATCACCTCCACTTACACTCTATATCACATCACTTCTATAAAATAATAGCGAGGCACTTCTAATTCATATTCAAAACTCTCACCAAAACAAAATACTTCCAATCAATATATATCTTTCCTTAAAATTATCTAAGCATAGAATTAAACCCAGGCAGATCATGCATAACACATTAATCAACAGAATATTCCAACATCATATAAGGCAATTAACACCAAATGATTAACAAAGTCAGACTCTGTCACGGCCTGGCCGTGATAGCCATCACGGCCGTGACAGACAACAAAGATCCTCAATATCATAATATTCAAAACACCAAAACAATACGTCACATGCAGATGAAATACCTCAACCAGCGTATCACAAACAGTCAAAAGTAAATAATTCAAACATCCTCAAATATGAATAATCAACCTAAGGCGATAAACCCACAATTCCCAAATCGTCATTGGTTTTACGGAAAAGATTTCAATACGATTTTGGTATTGTCGATTACTCGACCACTAGTAGGGTTTAGGTCGCCCTACACCATTATTATAAATTATATACTACTTATCAATTCCGACGATGGAATGGTTCTTTCTCCCACCTGAGTTTGCACCGAAAACACGCACACGACTATTCTCGTTATTCCGCCACGAGTTAACACAACCACCTTCAACCAAACAACATAATTATAATTAATCAACTAACACCCATCTTTGACACTTTAGGGCTAGGTTCGGCCAAGACTTAGAAAATAGGTTTAGGATAATCTTCTTAATGCCATCTTTTGGATCCTAATTACTAGAGTCTTAACTAACATAGATTACTTATTACAAGACTAAAATTTGAAACAAAATCCTCTAACCTTTAGGGTTAGGGTTTCGGCCAAGGGCTGACTTTTAGGGTTCAAAATCCTTAAAATTGCTAATCATGATTAATTCATAGATTAATGATCCTTGATTAACCTAAATCATGGATTAGTGACTAAACAACTAAAGTTGAAACTCAAAACTTCCTATCTCTTTTATACAAGGATTCGGCCTCAACATGATCTTAGGGTTAGGGTTCTTAGTTTAATAAACCAACTTGGATTTATTAATCATACATACTAATAGCTTGATTAACAAGATCATTAATGAAAACCATGAACAAAAACTCTACCAAACCTACTTTGATAGATTCGGCCAAGGCTAGGTTTTCAAGAAAGAAATTTTTGATTACATCATGCTCTTGGATTTAGATAGTAGACATGATGTCAAGAAGATAGAAAGTAGTTTCATCATCATTAGATTTTTCTAGAATTTATTATGACTTTTCAAAGTTCTAGGGTTAGAAACTTGAAAATGATGAACAACTATGATACAAGCCTTGAATCAAGAAACTTGCTAAAGAACATAGGCATGATTAAGAATGAAGATTTGAATTTAACTCTTGAAGATCAATGACAAAGGAAATCCAAGGACTTGCTTTGCAACTTAGAACTAAGAAACTTGGAAACTTTAGAGTTTTTAGAAAGCAAATGACCAAAGAACTAAATGAAAAGTGAGAGGAGGGTATTTATAGTGTGAGTGGCGACATCTCAAGAAAATTCTAGATGAAGATGAGTTGTCATGTTAAAGGATCAAAATGCAATTAAGTTCTAAGGACCAAATTGCAAAGATTCTAATAGTTGAAGGACTAGTTTGCAAATAGACAATAAAATGTCATGATGATGATTTTTGTCACATTAAATGCTAGCTTATCTTTGACTTAGTTGGCTGATTTGATGAGTCAAGGATAAGTTAAGACAAATTCAAGAACATTTGAGAATAATCTAGAATGTTAAAGAAAAACCAAGAATGATGTAGAAAAGTGTGGAACATTTTAGAAAAATCTTGATTCATCCATCAAATGAGACAATCATCTTCTCTCATGGGCTTATGTATTTGGGCTTGACACATTTGGGCTTAGTTTCATTTTCTTGTTTGTTGTGGGGCCCACTTGAAGATTTAAGCCTTTAAACTTAAGATAAGAAACTTAAATGGGCTTTATGGACTCAACTATGAACTAGAAAAGTTTGGGCTTCTAAGCCACGACCATTTAAGGTTAGAAACAAGGATTCTAGCCCAATCCACTTAAAAAAATGAAAAAAAAACTAATTTAGGGACAAAAGGGTAATTTACAGAAAGTTCAGGGACTTAACCGTAAATTTCGAAATTTTCTATTTAACCCTGAAAAACCTTCTAGACTTAAAAATATGATTCATCCCCTTGAATCATCTCAAAATCCTAAGATAAACCCTCTATCCACTCTTAGAAACTCTAATTTCCCTTCCGTCGTCTACCCGATTACGCTTTCCGCCCATAATACGTAAATTATTTTATTTTTTCTGAAAATAATTCTAAAAATACAGAATCGTAGAAAATAAAATACTAAACTTAAGTATTTCGTTCACGAATTAAAATTAGGTCTTTTGAGCAGTATAATTATACTGTCAATGGAATTCGCGGCCCGGGTTTCGCCTGACTTCCAACCTAATTTTCAATCGTAGCTTCCTACATTCAAGTAGGATTGAGTAATAAACTCCGTTTAATTAAAATAATTTTCTAAAACTCAAATAAATTTATAAACATATTTATATGTATTACTGTTATTTAAAACAGCGAAATACAGGGTGTTACAATTCTCCATTCTCTATTCCATTTCCCATCCCTTTCTTCTCAACCCTTTCCCTCCCTTTCCCTTACTCTCAAACTTACCTTAAGGCATTGTTTGTTGTAAGAGAAAAGAAGGAGAGAGAAAAGGAGAAGAGAGATCTTGAGGAGAAAATACATTTTTCACCAATTTGGTGGAGAAGAGAAGATAAAGAGATAGAATAAAAATAGCATGGGCCCACTAATTTATTTTCTCTTCATACTTGTAAAGAAAATGGAACAAAAGGTGTCATTTATGTTTTTACCCTTCTCCTGTAGCAATAGAAGCAGCATAGACAGTAGAACATGATCATGACGTCGTTGAACGGTATTATTTATCTGTGTTTTTTTATAATTCAGCAAAAAAATATTTAATTTATAAATAAATAATGTATAATAAGTTGATATTTATTATAAAATAGGTTTATATTTATAAATATATCCATAGAAATATATTTTATTAATATTTATTGTAAAATTTAATTATATATATAATATATTCATAAAATTATATATTTAATCATAAGATATAATATATAAAATAAAAATAATATAATATCTAGGGATATTTTTATGATTTTCTAATATTTCTCACATTCTTTCTTCTTATTTTCTTTTATTCTTCTATTACACCAAACAATTATTAAGATCTATTTTATTTCTCATCATCTTCTTTCTTCTCATATTCTTTCCCTTTTTTTTTATCTCTTTCATTTTTTTCCTCACAACCAAAGAAAGCCTAAATGTTGAGTAGCCTACACAAATTACAATAGCAAGGTATTTTTCTAATGCAATAATTGTAAACGCGGCTTGAGTAGTTGACTTGACCAAATAAGCTTTGAACTAGTCCACAGTATCTGCATCGCCACCGATCCCATCTGAAAGAGTGAAAGTGATCATATGAAGCAATACAGTAATTGCAATATTAACGCAAAACAAACTGAAAAGGTAATACAATAATAATATTGGCAAGGAAGTCTAACACAATAATATCCAGTGTCATTTTAGTTTTCATGACTCAATTCCAAAATCTAACACAATATGTTTATGATTTGTTCGACGAGACTTAGAATAGTAAGTCTCCAAGTGCAGTATCCTGGTCCAAGCGCATATTACACGACAATGCTGCCAAAGTTAATTAGAAAGAAGTTAGAGCAAGCAGATTGAATATTTTATTTTTTTTTAACGCAGATTACCGACACTTGCAAGTAACATTATCTATAAACCATATAAATTTCTGTGCTTCCAAGTTACTTAGATCAATTCCTGGATTGGCTTATGACAGAGAAAACAGAAACAAAAAGCGGGGAGGGAAAAAGAAGAGCTTAGTGAAGTTTCTTTATAAAAAAGAGTTAGAGCAGTCACAAGTGACTTGGTAATTTGTCCTCTCACGAGGTTCATATGCCGCAAACAACGTCAAGATAAATCTCCTAGATCAGTTCCATCATCATTTGAAAAGTGTGGACCTTCCAAACATTAGTCCAATAGCAACAGATATTTTTTACCTCGAATAAGGTCAAGTGCTTGCATGTAAATGGATTACCGTGATCATTTCAAACCAACCATCGTAGATTGCTACTGTAAATCCGGTAAAATTCAAGCACAGTAGCTAAAATTCTATGGGTCAAAGATTGAATATAGCTACCATAATATTATGACAGTGCTCTCCATTTGCTGTGCCTCTGGAATTAGGGAATTAGAAAAAGTCTTCTCAAGTCTCCGGAGATCAGGGAATTAGAAACTTCGAGACAAAAGAATTTTGGTGAATCATAATTTTAATCCCGTCTCTCATATTATGAAATATAGGTAGAAATGTTACTCAAATTAAAAAAATGTGCATTATGTTATGGTCCCCAAATTAAAAAGCATAGCCCAATTGGACAAATATGATGAACTTTTTTTTTCAATTTTAATGATATTTTTACCTATTTCATAAGATGAGTGATCAATTATTCATCATCCTATAATTTCAGACAACAATGATACACTCAAAAAAGAAGTTTATTGCCACATTAATACCATGTCAGGATGAGTTAACCAAATTATATTGATGTCAGTCTATAGGAATTTAACTAAAAAAAAATTAGAATTATAACTACTTTAATTCTTATAACGTTTTAAACTATAAGAACTTAACTAAAACTTGATAAATAGAGTAATTTAACCTATCTTTAAATTACAGTGACCAATAGAGTAATTTAATCTTTCTATATTGGAGATTTCAATTTGGTTTCTCTTTTATTTTTTGTTCCTAAATGATCCCTGCTTATTTTACAAAGTTATATCAGTATGGTCCATCTTTTATTTATTGTTTCAGAACGGTCCTTATTTTTGTAAAAGTTATGTCAATGTTGTCTTTTTTTTTTTTGAAATGGTCACTCTTTAATTTTTTTGGTTCCGAAATGGTCCCTTATTTTACAAAAAATTATATCGGTGTGGTCCTATTTTTACCACAATTTAAACAAGGACCATATTAAAACCTAAAATAAATATAAGTGACCAAAACGAAACAAAAATAAAAAGGGATCAAATTGAAAACTAAAATAAATATAAGGGACCGAAAATATAATTTAATTTAACCTTTATTTTTTCTTAGGCCGTGGTTGAATTATTCATGAAACCTTTAAAAGTGTTCATTATATGTAATTATGCTTGGCTGAATGTTGACTTTTATGCATGTTGTAATGCCAAAATTTAATTAAGACTAATTAATTTAATAAAATAAGAATTTTCAAAAACATTTTTGTCGGGCGCCGCGAGAAAGGGAGTTAAAAAGACAGAAGAGTCGCTACTAAATTTTTTATTGGGAAAATTTTAGAAAACCCAATTATTTAAAGGTAATCTGATCTAAAAAGAGAGAGATGGGTCCGGGAGTCGGTTACGAGTAGGGAAGGTATTAGCACCCCACATCGTCCGTTTAAAAAAACGGTACCTCAAGTTAATTGTGCAAAAACAGTTTAATAACCTTTTAAATATTTATTTTACCCCAAAATTATTTACAAGAAAGAATTATTTTTAATTTTTAATATTTTGAATTTTTATTAATTTTTATATTTTTAAATTTATTGTTTGTAAAAAATAAATGAGGTTGAACATGGCACATGAGTCCACAGGGCAACCTCAAATCTAAGGGACTGAACATGACACCGTGTCCATAGAGCATCCCTAAAAATAGAAAAGTTTAATTTTTTTTGATTAATTATTTTAACATAAAAAGGGGATACAAAAAAAAGGAAAATTTAGTTTTGTCTTGACAAGATGACTTATCTTGCTCCTACGTATTCCTGGGTGCGATGGGAAAATCAAAGCCACGTAGTTCTTTTGAAAATATTTGATTGGTTGGTTAATTTTTAATTTTTTGATAAAAGATTTGATTTTTTGATTTCTTGTTTTTTTCAAAAAAAAGAATTTTATTTTAAAATAAACTCACTTTTGCACAGGGTTAAAGATAGCGGAGCTATACGATGAACCATTACAATTCATACAACACTTGAGGATGAAAAATCATACATTCAACATTGTAGATTGTTGCGTGAATTCAAAGGAAATTTTAGGAGAAAATTGTTTATTTAAAATAAGGACTGAAAATATTTTTAAAAGTACTATTTTTATTTCATATTCTTTTTTTGGATTTTCTTTGAATTTTTTTTTTTAAAAAAAGACTAAATCACTTGAAATAGACTCTTAAAGGAAAGACCAAGGCCTAGTCAAATTTTATTTTCAAAACCTTTTTTTTTTTAAGGAAAAAGGCCTTTTAATTGAGCCCAACTACCTAGCCAGCATTTATAATACAAGACCAAAGTAAAACTTGTCATCTAATCTTTAAGTTAAAACAAAAGAAGTACCATATAATAGTAACGGAGGTGAAACAAGGGAATAATGATGGACCGTAAGAGAGAAAGCGAGCAGCGACAGCGGGGAAGGAGGCGGTGCACGGCAGCTGCCATGGTAGACGGAGCGGCGACGTGCGACATCTCATCACGGTTCGGATCACGGTGGAGGATGGCGGTCAAACGGGTTCTGCTGTTGCCGGCTGCGAGCTTGTGCGGCGATGTGGCTCGGGGCGAGTCTGGGCAACACGGAAAGCGGGTCAAGCGGCAGGAAGCGGCGATCTGGAGAAGATCCTAGGTAGCGGCGGCGGAGGATGTGATTTTGATCTGTTGGGTGTTTGAGATGGGTAGTGATGTTGATGCAGAGTTGAAAGGCACTCTGGGATGGAGGAGTTGGCGGAGGGACAAGAACAGGGACAAGGTTCTATTTTTAATTCTCTTCTTTCTCCCTTGCCTGTGTATTTGTTTGTGGATGTTTTTTGAGTTAATGAAGTTATGGGTGTTGATGGTTTGAAGAGGCTGTGGTGGAGTAACGATGAGAACAAGATGAAAGTGTTGTGGGGGGAGGATCTTTAATTTTTCTCATGCTTTTTTGTTACCCCCCGTTTTTTTTTTTATTTTGTTGAGTGCCCAATATATAGCCAAACCATTGTAGGATGATGCCAAAATTTGTTACTGCTTTGTTGAGAGGCAAGGACGAAGGAATTTGTACAGATGGTGGTGCCATGTTGTGGTGCTCCCACTACTCAGCTGGGTTGTTGCAGGTGCAGGGGTTGTTACCCCTTGTTTTGGAAAAAAGCACAAGAAAACAAAAGTGGGGAAATAAAAGAAAGCTGGTTTATACTTGAAGTGGAAGAGGACAAGGCAAGGATGGAAAAAAACGACACCAGGAGGCAATAATGCATACGGCCCTCTTCTAATTTTATTTTTTATTTTTTATATTTTTTTTATATTTTTTATTTTATTATTTTTTTTTGTCATCATTTTTTTATTTTTGGATTTGGGTTTGGATGATGGGCTTGCAACAACAAAATAAAATTGGACCAATTCTGATTCTATAATGGGCCAAGAATAAAATCACTTTTTTTGTTTCATTTTTATCATTTTTTGTTTACTATTTTTTTTCAAAACATTAATTAAAAAAAATCTGGGTAAAATTAGGTGTTCACAGCTGCCCCTCTTTACTTGTTTCTTATTAGATAGTAGGTGTAACCGTAGTTAACCTATTATCGTTATAAGAAACGAGTAAAGACATGAACTCCAATTTTGGCCCGAGTTCACTGACAAGTAAAAGGATGCATAACTAAAAAAAAGAGCTTACGGGATGGACTGCCCGTAGAAGCTCGAACAGAAAGATAAAAAGTTTGCGGAGTCGTTGGTCCGCTGAAGCTTGAACAAGCAGAGCTTACGGGGTATGGTACCCATCGAAGCTTGACAGAAAGGTTAAAAGTTTGCGGAGTCGGTTATCCGCCGAAGCTTAAAAGGAAATGCGAAAAGCTTGCGGAGTCGGGTATCCGCCAAAGCTTGAAAAGAAATGTTAAAAGCTTATGGAGTCGGTTGTCCGCTGAAGCTTGAAATTACATGTTAAAAGCTTACGGAGTCGGCTGTCCGCTGAAGCTTGGAAAGGAATGTTAAAAGCTTATGGAGTCAGTTGTCCGCTGTAGCTTGAAATTAAATGTTAAAAGCTTACGGAGTCGATTGTCCGCTGAAGCTTGGAAAGGAATGTTAAAAGCTTACGGAGTCTGTTGTCCGCTGAAGCTTGGAAAGGAATGCTAAAAGCTTGCGGAGTTGGTTGTCCGCTGAAGCTTGAGAAGAAGGGTTGAAAGCTTGTGGAGTCGGTTGTCCGCTGAAGCTTGAAAGCAAAATGATTAAAAACTTGCGGAGTCGGTTATCCACTGAAGCTTGACGGAAAATAAAAAATCACGCGGAGTCGGTTATCCGCTGAAGCTTTAAAGGAAAGGTAAAAAGCTTACGGAGTCAGTTGTCCGCTGAAGCTTGAAAGCAAAAACATTAAAAGCTTGCGGAGTCGGTTATCCACTAAAGCTTGACAGAAAATAAAAAGCACGCGGAGTCGGTTATCCGCTGAAGCTTTAAAGGAAAGGTAAAAAGTTTACGGAGTCGATTATCCGTTGAAGTTTGAGAAGAAAAGTTGAAAGCTTACGGAGTTGGTTGTCCGCTGAAGCTTGAAAGGAAAGGTAAAAGCTTGTGGAGTCGGTTATCCACTGAAGCTTAACATAAAATAAGAAGCATGCGGAGTTGGTTATCCCCTGAAACTTGAAAAGAAAGGTTAAAAGCTTGCGGAGTCGGTTATCCGCCGAAGCTTAAAAGGAAATGCGAGAAGCTTGCGGAGTCGGGTATCCGTCGAAGCTTGAAAAGAAATGTTAAAAGCTTGCGGAGTCGGTTATCCGCTGAAGCTTGACATGAAAGGTAAAAACCTACGATGTTTGTGCAATTTACTGGGTTTTGTGCTCACAAGAGACAAACAATTGCAATGCATGATGCCAAAAATGTCCTATATGCTTGATGAAAACCTCAAATGATTTCAATGCAACACAAGGAAGGCTTGTAACACATTACTATTTTTAATTTTTTTTATCACTTAGGTGGTTTTTATTATCACCCTCGACCCCTTAAAGTGTTGATCACAGACAAGCCCGAAAATGAACTAAAACAAGTCCTGTCTTCGCGGAGAATAAAGGTTAAGCACTTATGAAATGGTACGCTTCCTTTGCAATGATTGTCCCCGTGCCTCTTGTCAGTAGACCACAGTATCCTTTGTTGGGAGACCATCTTGTCCTTTACGAACTTTTGAGATTTTCAAAGAAATTCTAAATGCTTTTGAAGACACCAATACATGTTTCACATTTCAGTATAAACTTATTATGATGAATGCACACACACAATTGACAAAAGTTAAGAGAAAGAGATAAGGGTAAAAGAATTGGGGGTCAATGTCATTATATTTGGACTGAGAAGGAATACAAAACAGATATTACAATGGAGTACGGAATTGCAAAAAGGGTGGTGGAGTGGAATCACATCTCCTCAAGTGACACCTCTTTCCATGACTAGTGTTAGTATCCCTCATACTATCTTGACTGCTTACTAATCAACATCTGAGAATGCTATCTGGCCTGGTCTTCATGCATCTAGCCCACTGATTGCCCCAGTTCATCGGCTTGACGATACTTTCGTTGTTTATTTTATTTTTTGAACCCTAACTTTTGCCTAGACCGCCTTTTCAGGTTTTCAGCCTAGCGGGTTGCTTTAACTTTTGCCTAGACTATCTTTTCAGATTTTCATCCTAACGAGCCTTTCTTTTTTTTTTTCACTTTTTTTTTATTTTCTTCTTCTTCTTGGGAAGTGCGTTCAAGTATAATACTTTTTGACTGCATCTGAGTTTACAGGGAGTGGAAGATCCTCCCCATCCATCCTGTCGAGAATTAAAGCTCCTCCCGAGAAGGCCTTTTTCACAACGTAAGGTCCTTCGTAGTTCGGGGTCCACTTCCCTCGATGATCCTTTTGGATTGGTAGGATCTTTTTGAGCACTAGATCACCCACCCGAAACTGCCGCGGGCGTACCTTCTTCTCATAAGCTCTCATCAACCTTTTCTGGTACAATTGACCGTGACACAATGCTGCTAATCTTTTCTCTTCAATAAGGTTCAATTGGTTGAGTCGATCTTGGACCCATCGGCTTCTTCCAATTCTGCCTCTCTCAATACCCTTAATGAGGGGATCTCTACTTCAATCGGGAGTACTGCTTCCATCCCATAAACTAAAGAATACGGAGTTGCCCCTGTCGAGGTGCAAATAGAGGTATGGTAGCCGTGCAAAGCAAAAGGTAACATCTCATGCCAATCCTTATATGTCACCACCATCTTTTGGACAATCTTCTTGATATTTTTATTAGCGGCCTCAACTGCTCGATTCATCTTTGGGCGATATGGGGAGGAATTGTGATGCTTTATCTTGAAGTTTTCGCACATTTCTTTCATCATCTTGTTGTTCAAGTTAGTCGCATTATCAGTGATAATCTCACTTGGCAACCCATAACGACAAATTAATTCTCTTTTTACAAATTTGATCACGACATTCCTGGTTACATTGGCATACGATGCAGCCTCAACCCACTTTGTGAAATAATCAATGGCAACGAGAATGAAGCGATGCCCATTCGAGGCTTTTGGTTCGATTGGACCGATCACATCCATTCCCCACATTGAGAATGGCCAGGGTGCTGTTATGACATTCAAGGGAGCTGGCGGCGCATGAACCCTATCAGCATATATTTGACACTTATGGCACCTCTTCGCATAATTAAAACAATCTGCCTCCATTGTCAACCAGTATTGGCCAGCCCTCAAGATTTTTCTCGCCATTGCATGACCGCTCGCATGTGTTCCAAAAGATCCTTCATGGACCTCCTCAATTATCCGTTTAGCTTCTTTTGCGTCAACGCATCTTTTGTAGAGAATACCTCCATCTAAATAGAAACCCATTGCAAGTCTTCTTAGAGTTCTTTTGTCGTTTTCTGAAATGCCCGGAGGATATTCCCTTCTTTGGATGAAGCATTTGATGTCATGGTACCACGGTTTTTGATCAGCCTCTTCCTCTATCACTTGACAATATGCAGGATGATCACGACTTTCCATTTTGATGAGTGGTAAGTTCCTCTCGTCACTTACTTTGAACATCGAGGACAAGGTAGACAGTGTGTCAGCTAATTGGTTGTCTTCTCGGGGAATATGGTGAAATGTGACTTCATCAAACTGCTCAATCAAACCTTTGATGTAATCATGATACGGGATTAACTTGGCATCTCGGGTTTCCCATTCCCCTCTTAGCTGGTAGATGACTAATGCAGAGTCCCCATATACCTCCAGTATCCTTGCCTTTGATTCTATTGCTGCCAAGATCCCGAGCGCACAAGCTTCATATTTGGCTATATTGTTTGTACAATCAAAACGAAGCCTTGCAGTAACAGGGAAATAATCATTTTCCAGTGAGATTAGTATTGCCCCAATTCCATGTCCCAATGCATTAGAAGCTCCGTCCAATAACACGGTCCACTTTTCTTTTTCTGGTGATTGCTCACGATCAAACAAAGCCATTATATCTTCATCTGGGAAATCGCATTGCATCGATCCATAATCTTCTACTGGCTGATTGGCTAGATATTCTGCAAGAGCACTCCCTTTTATTGTTTTTTGCGTGACATAGACAATGTTGTACTCTGATAGCAGGACTTGCCAGCGAGCAATTCTTCCAGTCAGAGCAGGCTTATCAAAGATGTACTTAATTGGATCCATTTTGGACACCAACCAGGTAGTGTAACACAACATGTAATGCCTCAAACGGCGAGCCGCCCAAGCCAAAGCACAGCAAGTGTGTTCTAGTAGTGAATAGTTGGCTTCACAACTGGTGAATTTCTTACTTAGATAATAGATGACATGTTCTTTTCTTCCCGACTCATCGTGTTGCCCCAACACGCAACCCATCGATTCATCTAGCACAGTCAAATACATGATGAAAGGTCTTCCTGGCACTGGGGGAACCAAGACCGGAGGCTCCTGTAGGTATTTTTTGATCTTCTCAAAGGCTTTTTGACAGTCTTCATTCCATATCACAGCCTGATTTTTGCGCAGCAATTTAAAGATTGGTTCACATGTCACGGTTAGTTGGGAAATGAACCGGGCAATGTAGTTCAATCTTCCTAAAAACCCACGAACTTCCTTCTCCGTTTGAGATGCTGGCATGTCGATGATTGCTCGAACCTTTTCAGGGTCCACCTCTATTCCTCTTTGACTAACAATAAACCCCAGAAGCTTGCCCGATTTCACTCCAAAATTGCATTTGGCGGGATTCAGTCGGAGCTCAAACTTCCTTAACCGCTCAAAAAGCTTCTGCAGATTGTCAACATGGTCATCTTCGGATTTGGACTTGGCAATCATGTCATCTACATAAACTTCTATCTCCTTATGCATCATGTCATGGAATAAAGCCACCATAGCCCGCTGATATGTTGCCCCAGCATTTTTCAAACCAAAGGGCATAACCTTGTAGCAAAAGGTTCCCCAAAAAGTGACAAATGTAGTTTTCTCCATATCTTCAGGTGCCATCTTAATCTGATTATATCCTGAGAATCCATCCATGAAAGAGAATAATGCATGTTGGGTAGTATTATCTACAAGAACATCAATATGAGGCAGAGGAAAATCATCTTTGGGGCTAGCTCTGTTCAGATCTTGGTAGTCGACACACATTCGAACCTTTCCATCTTTCTTGGGAACAGGAACGATGTTAGAAACCCATTGAGGGTACGTCACCACTTCTAGGAAACCTGCATCCAGCTGCTTCTTGACCTCATCCTTGATCTTTGAAGACACTTCCGCTTTCATCCTTCGTAGCTTCTGCTTTACTGGAGGGCACTCCGGCTTTAAAGGCAGTTTGTGTTCCGCTACATTGGGGTCTAACCCTGGCATGTCTTGGTACGACCATGCGAAAACATCTTTGTAATCCATCAACAACTTGATCATCCTACTTCGCTCCTTTTCTTTCAGGGAAAGGCCAATCTTGACCTCTTTTTTATCATCTTCGATTCCCAAATTGATTAGTTCGCTCTGCTCTTCATGGGGCCGAATTTCCCTGGCTTCTTGTTCTACCAACCTCAATAGTTCAGGAGGAACTTCCCCGTCATCATCAACAACCTCATCAGCATGATCAATAGGATAGTCAAAATTGTATGCTGAGTTATTAACACTGTCATTTTCAAGAGAGTCACTTATAGATCTGCATTTTGGCAGTTATCAGGGAAAGATGAATGAATAATGGTTAAAGATGGGAAACTGCATTTATTGGTGAGGAACGACGAATAAAAACGAAAGTAAAAAAAACAAAAGGGATAAGAACATAAAGATATTGAATGCATGCATTTATTGATAAGTCATACTGAAACGGAAACTAGTAAGCCCATTACAGCAAAAATCCTAAAGCCTTGGGCAGAGCTAAAGGATAAGCATTACAGAATTACTTTGAAAAAAACTCTAAGGTCCTGGGGAACTCAATGACCTCTCAATTGTTGAGCACTATATCCGGAGGGCATGGATACACCAAATTGACACCATGATCGGTGAGATAATCATCTTCAACAGCTGTTGCTTGGTCCAGGAATGCGAACCCTACACTTCGGAAGCTCTGTCGAATGTCACAGATGGGAACCCTTTCAGTCTCGTATTCACGATTTTTCAGCCGAGCCAACCTCTTTCTTTTCTTTTCTTCTATAACCCTCATCTTGTCAGCCTTGGTGGGTTTATATCCCAACCCAAACCTGTCCTTGTTCTCGGTGAGCATGAGCATGTCAGTGACACCTTGGCTTTTCTTCCCCAAACCGCTTCCAGGTCGTTATCCTCCCTCGAGCATAACCCTAGCCATCATAATGGACGCTTTAGATGACTGAGGTTTCAAGAGTGGAGCACCGTCCCCAACATAAGTGGCATTGGCAATTTCAAGCGATTGGAAAGCGGTCTCGAGAGCTTCTTTGGCAGCTTCAATGTAAGGGGTTGTTGATGGCTTACTCACCAACATATCCTCTTCTCCAGAAACAATTATCAATTTACTATCGACAATGAACTTCACTTTTTGGTGCAATGTGGAAGGTACAGCTCCAGACGAATGGATCCATGGTCGTCCCAGGAGACAACTGTAAGTTGGCGTAATGTCCATCACTTGGAAGAGTACCTCGAAGGTGCAAGGACCAACCTTAATGGGCAATTCAATTTCTCCCATAACTTCCCTTCGGGTGCCATCGAAAGCTCTTACAATCATTGTGCTTGGCTTCATATGAGTTCCATCGAAAGGCAACTTTGCTAGTGTTGACTTCGGCATTACATTCAAAGAAGAACCATTATCAATGAGAACCCTAGCCATGACATGATCTCGACACTTCACCGAGATGTGTAACGCTTTGTTGTGCCCCATTCCTTCAGCTGGAATTTCGTCATCAGTGAAAGTGATATAATTATCAGCAACGATGTTACCCACGATGTTATCAAGCTTATCAATTGTGATGTCATGGGAGACATGGGCTTGATTCAACACCTTCATCAGTACTCTCCTATGTGGCTCGGAATTCATTAATAAAGACAAAAGAGATATCCGAGCTGGAGTTTGATTCAATTGATCCACAACCCTGTATTCGCTCTGCTTGATGAACTTCAAAAATTCACCGACTTCTTCATCAGATACCTCCTTTTTATCATCACCCCCTTTGGTATCCTTTTCGGCCGGTGTTCCTTCCACCTTCTCTTTCCCCTTGCGATCTTTTTCTTCTTTTTCTGTTCCCTCCCTTCGCAATACCTCTGGAGTATAAATGCGACCACTCCTAGTCATTCCACCAATTCCCGAAATGTTGGTAACCACAGTGGTCCTATTGGGAGGACTTTGTTGAACCTGCCTATCATATTTCCATGGTACCGCTTTGGTGTCCTTGTAAGGGAAAGGACCTGGGACTCGGATGACAATTGGTGTTGGCCCACTCGAAACCAGCATAGGCTCCTTCTCAGTATAGTGTATCACCATTGGCTTCAGAGCGACTTGCTCAGGAACCGGTTGAGGATTAATCACAACAGTAAAAGGAGTATCTTAACTGGAGTTGGGGAAATTGTAGATTCAGCGACCATGTTAATGCCACACTCATTCGATTCACAACCAATTAGAATAATCTTCATATCTATTAACTGTTACACAACCTATCGAAATTCTGAACAGTCTTCCATTGAATGCCCTTTATTTCCGTCGAAGTCACACCTTATCTCTTCATCGAGAGCCTTTTCTTCCATGATCGGGATTTGGATCAATCCGCATTTGCACATCTCTCTGAAAATAACTCTCATAGGAGTCCTAACATTGGCCACTTTACTCTTGAGAGTATGTTCCAAGAAGCTTTCAATGGCATTGACTCCCGAACCCCCATGATTTGGAAAAGGACCTTGTGCCCTATTCGGAGCATCTTTTTAAAAGCTCAACCACTTAGCATCAATAAGCTCTTGTACCTTAAATTTGAAAGCCTTGCAGTTCTCAGTGGAATGACCTATTGCCCCCGCATGATACTCACATTTAGCATTTGGGTCAAACCACTTCGGATAAGGAGGCCCCAATGGTTTCATTGGGATAGGAGTCAACACGGACTTGCCTATAAGCTGATGCAGTAGCTCAGTGTAGGTCATAGGTATCGGGTCGAAATGTACTGACTTTCTTTCCGAGTTATACGGTGGTCTTGTTTGGCTGGTGTTTGGGTTTGGGCCTAAGGGTTGGACAACTTGAGGTGGCATGGTAGGGTGTGTTTGAGGCTGAGAAGGGTATGATGGTCGGTAAGGAGCCATCTGTTGAGGATTTGGAAATTGTGAGGTGGCAGCGATGTATGGCTGGTTGGCTTGGTGATACGAAGGTGGTTGGTAATATGGGGCGTATTGGGCTTGAAAGGCGGGTGTTTGGTTTGGTCTATATTGGTTTGGTTTCTTTTGTTCAAAGGTTACTGCGTGTGCTTCTCCTTCTTTCTTTTTCACAAACGGGGCTCTTTTCTGGCCGTTCATTACTGAAGTCTCAGTGATCTTGCCATTCCTCATTCCACTTTCAATTCTCTCACCGATGATGACCATGTCAGAAAAGTTTGATGACACGCTCCCAATCATCCTATCATAGAAGGGCGACTGGAGTGTATCAATGAACATTACCACAATTTCTTTCTCGGCCAATGGAGGCTCCGCCCGAGCAGCCAGTTCCCTCCATCGTTGTGCATACTCCTTGAAAGTCTCTGTGTCTCTCTTTGCCATATTTTGGAGTTGCATCCTATCGGGAACCATGTCAATATTTTACTTGTATTGCTTCAGGAATGCATCTGCTAGATCTTTGAAGGATCGGGCGTCGGCCTGATCGAGATGCGTGTACCAATTTGAAGCTGCCCCAGTTAAACTGTCTTGGAAGAAGTGAATCAAGATCTTATCATCTTGAGCGTATGATGCCATCTTCCTTACATACATGATCAGATGGTTTTTGGGACAAGTGGTTCCCCGATATTTGTCGAAATCGGGTACCTTAAACTTTGGTGGAATTACAACATTTGGCACCAGACAAAGCTCCGAAGTATCCCGCAGCCTATAACTATTTACTCCTTCAATGGCCCGTAATCTTTCTTCTAGCACTTCCAACTTTTATTTAGATTGGGAATTCCCTCCTGATTGATTCACTGGAGTTTCACCACACATATTCTGAGGGAAGGAGTATGGCATGTAGGAGGATCCGAAGTTTGGCACCATTTGAGTCCCCTGGGGTCCATAATGTAGGGTGTATTGTGGATTTTTTGGATTGGCAGAAAGTGTCACTGTCGGGGTGTTACCATCTGTAGGGTTGACAGTTTGTGTTTGTGGCATTTCAACAACATCAATGGGGGTTTGTGTCTGAGTGATATGCTCGGAGTTTTGAATGCCGTCTTGTGGGCTGGGGGCCGTTGGTGGCACAAATCCACGAGGCAAACCGTATGGGGGATTGTTCGGGTCAAATGAAAAATGAGTTTGGTTGCTTGGATAAATAGTGAGAGGCATCATGGCCCCTGGTTGGTTGAAGCCTTGAATAGGAATCTGAGCAAAATTGGGCGGAATGAGATGTGTGGCCGGATGTCCATCGTTCGAGGCTAGAGGGTTCTCCTCTGTGTTCTTTTCCTTCTGCATTGCTTGCAGGATCTCCACCATCTTAGTAATTTGATCCTTGATTTGACTGACTTCATCCCTGATCTCTTGGACTTCTTCTAGTTCATCCGCCATGCCTCTTGTCTGTGATCGAGTGCGATAAGGGTGTCTTGGAGCAATTGTTCAAAAACCACACTGTTTTATTTAATAAAAGAAATAATAAATGAATAAAAATCAAAAGAAAGAGCAGAAACCAATTAAACTCCATTTTTGACAGGAAGACCGTCGCATACACTTATAGCAAGAATACTCATCCTGCAATCAAATCTAGTGGTATAATTCCCTCTAGCTTGACTGCAGTTGATGTCAAGTCCAAGGGAGAATTCACTCCTCGATAGACTACATCTGTACTAGCAATGTTTTTGTTTGATGATACCCATATTTTTACACATAAAACACATCGTTTTTAGGGTAAAAATATAGTTGATGAAGTATCTAAGGGAGAATTCACTCCTCGACAGATATCATCCGAAAAAAGAGCGTCCCAGAAAAATTGATGAAAACCTCCATTTCATTAGATGAATATTGCAATACAAACATGAGTCTTTGGTCAAATAGAAGAATAATACAACGAGAGTTTTCATATTTCTAAATCCATCTTCGGGGACCGCAAAATACTATGTCAAGAGCTTCATCTTCTTTTCCTGAATCCCTTTGCAAGCTTCCCAAAATGCTTGAAGAACTCAGTGATCAGCCTCTGGCTCATCTAGTTTTTAACTAGTCAGACCATAGGTTTTATTCGAGTTTAATCTCGTTTTCGCCCAAATTTGGATTTAATTGTCCTCAAGCAACATTCTGAGTCTCTTAAGTAGTTTTAGGGTATTTTAGTTGATTTTGAGTCAAATAAAGCATTTACTGCTATTTCTTGTTTTTAGGTTAATAAGAAAAGTAATTTTGGAATTATTCGCCCCGCGAGAGGCTACTCGCCTCGCGAGCCTGAAGACCAGCCTGAGCAGCAGATGTCATCCTTTCTGTCTCGCCTCGCGAATCACCTACTCGCCTCGCGAGCCTGAAGGCCTGACTGTGCCAGAAATGTCACCCTCTCTATCTCGCCTCGCGAATCACCATCTCGCCTCGCAAGAAATCTAAACGCTGAAGATCTATTCATAAGATTCGCCTCATGAAAGGCTACTCGCCTCGCGAGCGGGCGCAGATTTTGAAGGTTATAAATTGTTGTTTTAGGGCAGATTGCAGGGACTTCTTCTTTTCTTTTTCATATTGATGGCTGCAAATTACTCCCTAGGGTTTTTATGATGTATTTGATGGAGAACTAATTCCCTTGGATTAATCTGCTGTAATTGGTTTCCGCCGTACTTGAGGTTCTGTAATTCCCAATCTTATTGCTATTCCCTTTCAATATTATTATGTATGCCTTGTTTGCTTAATCCAAGTTGTATGGAATAGATATTGATGAATTTCGATGATTGTATGTTCCTATACCTAATAACGTTTGCTTAATTCGCGTGTGTTCAATTGTGTTTGCTTAATTCACGAGTGCTTCACCCCGTTTGCTTAATTCGGGAATTAGGAACATACATCTCGTAGTGCCAGTTTCGCTTGTTAATTGTTGCTACAATCGAAAAGGGATTAGAATCCGCTTAGGGCATGGAATTTATATGAATCAATGATGGTGGGAAACCGAAAACAGTAGATTGATCGTTTGAATTATTGATAATCACTTATTTGCATTGCTTTCTTTTAATTGAATCATTCAATCTCAACCCCCCCCCCCCAACCCCAAAAAAAAAAAACCGATTTTAAGGTTAATAACAATCCAAGAGTCCTTGAGAGACGATACTCGAGTTGTCGCTCCCTAGTTGCAGTTTTTTAAACCACTCGCTTTTTGACCCGTGTGCGACAACGTGTCAAAAATTGGCGCTGTTGCCGGGGACTCTTGTTGTTATCTTCGTATATTTTTTTTTATTTTTTTGGTTTTCTGCTGAATTAGTTCTGGCTACTAGGTCTGGTTGTTCTGAATTGTTTGATTTGGATCCTGAAATTGAGAGAACTTTGCACACACGCCGTAGAGCAATTCAGGCTAGCACTAGTTCACCAACCAGTGGTAATTCTGATTCTGCACTTGTTTTTGATAACATGGCTGATCAAAGAACATTAAGACAGCTTGCTGCTCCTGATGTTAATTATAATGGTTTGTGTATTGAATATGCTGATGTTGTTGCTCCTTTTGAATTGAAATTTGGTTTAATACACTTGTTGCCAAGGTTTAGTGGTCTTGCAGGTGAGGATCCGCATAAACATCTGAAAGAATTCCAGGTTGTTTGCTCTACACCTTTGAGACCTGAAGGAATAACAGAAGATCATATCAAGCTGAGAGCCTTCCCATTCTCACTTCAAGGTGCTGCGAAGGATTGGTTGTACTATCTTGAACCGAATTCTGTTACAACCTGGAATGATTTGAAGAAGGTCTTCCTAGAGAGATACTTCCCTGCCTCCAGAGTTGCATCAATCAGGAAGGAAATATGTGGCATTAGACAAGGCAATGAATCATTGGCTGAGTACTGTGAGAGATTCAAGAAATTGGTGTCCAGCTGTCCTCAGCATCAGATTTCCGAGCAGCTGCTTATTCAGTACTTTTATGAGGGATTGCTTCCAATGGACAGAAACATTTTGGATGCTGCTAGCGGGGGAGCACTTATTGATAAGACTCCAGCTGCTGCCAAGCAATTGATTGAGAACATGTCACTCAACTCCCAACAGTTCACAACTACAAGCAATTATGTCGAAACAAGAGGGGTGAATGAGATCCATGGTTTTTCTTCCAACAAGGCCCTTGAAACCAGACTTGATGAGCTTACTTCCCTAGTGAAACAGTTGGTAGTGGATAAAGTTCAAACAGCAAGGTTGTGTGGCATTTGTACTTCTCCTGAGCACCTGACCGATGCATGCCCCATTCTGAAAGATGAGTCAGTCACTGATTTGCCTCAAGCATATGCAGCCAATCTTTACAATCAAGGCTACAATCAGAACAGGTACAACATTACTGACCTCTCCACTAATAAGTACCACCCAAACTGGAGAAACCATCCAAACCTTCGGTATGGGAACTCATCTGCACAACAGCAACAACCAATGTTACCACTGGCACCACCATAGAATTCTCCCCAAGTGACCACCTCTGCACCTTCTGGACCTTCACTAGAGGACCTGGTCAAGCAAATGGCTGCACAAAATCTCCAGTTTCAGCAGCGAATGGATGTTAGTATTCATACCTTGCAGACACAGATTGGACAACTTGCCACTTTGATGAATGCCATGCAGCAAGCTCAGGGATCGAACCAACTACCTGCACAAACAGTGGTGAATCCTAATATTCCAAATCCTAATGTGAGTGCAATTTCTTTGAGATCCGGGAAAGTTGTGGAGGCAGCCCCTGAAAAAGATAAGGAAACTGTTGAGGTAATACCTGAACCTTCTGCTGTTGTTGAGGCTGAAAAAGAGTATGTGCTACCAATTCCCTTCCCACAAAGAGTGCTGAAAAATAAAAATATTGATGGGGAAGACAAAGAGAGAGAGATTCTGGATGTGTTCAGAAAAGTGGCGGTAAACATTCCGCTTCTTGATGTGATTAAGCAGGTTCCGAGATATGCGAAGTTTCTGAAGGATTTGTGCACACACAAGAGGAGGTTGAAGGGAAATGAGAGAGTCAATTTGGGGCGAAATGTTTCAGCCCTCATTCAACCTAAGCCTGCGCCTGAAAGGGTTACCGTCTCAGCCCTCACTCAGGTAATGCCACAGAAATGCAATGATCCGGGAACTTTTGCTATTCCATGCACCATTGGGGATACTAAATTCGACAACTGCATGTTGGATTTAGGAGCTTCTATTAATGTCATGCCTACTTCTGTTTTCAACAATCTTGATCTTGTTCCTTTGGAGCATATAGGTCTTACTATTCAGTTGGCAAACAGGACCAATGCTCGCCCCATTGGAGTAGTAGAAGATGTGCTTGTCCAAGTTGATGACTTGATTTTCCCTGCTGATTTTTACATTCTGGATATGGCAGGAGAAACGAAATCTAGCAGATCACCAATCATTCTGGGCAGACCGTTCATGAAGACGACGAAGACAAAGATTGATGTTGATGATGGAACCATGTCCATGGAATTTGGTGACATTGTTGTAAAATTCAGCATTTTCGATGCTATGAAGCATCCCCTGGAAGAGCATTTTGTTTTTCAAATAGAGTTGCTCTCTGAAATTGTTGATGAAACTTATGATGATTTGGTTGCAGCTGCTGATTTTCCATCTGTTTCTGGCTTTGATGATGTCTACTCATGTGCTGATTGCACTCACACTGACCCTTGTGCTGTTTGTGCTGAGATTGATGCTGCCTTGCAGGGTGACAGTGCAAATGAAGATATTTATTCAGATGAAGTTCTTGACAGCACGGCTGCCCCAAACAAACCATTTATTGAGCAGCCACCTTCCTTGGAGCTTAAGCCACTTCCTGAAAATCTGAAATATGCTTACTTGGAGAGGAATGAAAAGCTTCTGGTTATAATTTCCTCTAACCTTGATTCTGATCAAGAAACTAAGCTCTTGGAGGTTTTGAGGAAGCATAAGAAGGCGATTGGGTGGACCTTGGCCGACATACCAGGTATTAGCCCCTCCAGGTGTATGCATAGGATTCTGTTGGAAGGTGGGGCTAAAACAGTTAGGCAGCCCCAAAGGCGGCTCAATCCCTTGATTCTTGATGTTGTGAAGAAGGAGGTAACAAAACTCTTGCATGCGGGTATCATATATCCTATCTCTGACAGCAATTGGGTGAGCCCAGTGCAAGTTGTACCTAAGAAATCTGGACTCACAGTGGTAAAAAATGAAAGCAATGAACTTGTCCCCACCAGAGTTCAGAATAGCTGGAGAGTTTGCATTGATTACAGGAGATTGAACCAGGCTACTAGAAAGGATCACTTTCCTTTGCCGTTCATCGATCAGATGCTTGAATGTCTAGCAGGTAAATCACACTATTGTTTTCTTGATGGCTTTTCAGGTTACTTTCAGATCCAGATTGCACCAGAGGATCAAGAAAAGACAACCTTCACGCGCCCTTTCGACACTTTTGCTTACAGGAGGATGCCATTTGGTCTTTGCAATGCTCCTGGCACATTCCAGAGATGCATGATTAGTATCTTTATTGAATATATTGAGAATTGCATGGAAGTGTTCATGGATGATTTCACTGTTTATGGCTCTTCATTTGATGCATGCTTGCATAATTTGAATCTGGTTTTGGAGAGATGCATTGAAACTTACCTTGTTTTGAATTATGAAAAATGTCATTTTATGGTAGAACAGGGAATTGTTTTGGGGCATAATATTTCTGAAAGGGGTATTTCAGTAGATCCTACTAAGATTGAGCTGATTTATACACTGCCTTACCCATCTTGCGCTCGCGAGATTCGCTCTTTTCTTGGTCATGCAGGTTTTTACAGGCGTTTCATTAAGGATTTCAGCAAGATAGCTCTTCCTTTGTCCAACTTGTTGAAGAATGATGCCATTTTCAACTTTGATGACAACTGCAAAAAGGCATTTGATTTCCTGAAGAATGCTTTGACCTCTACCCCCATAATCCAGCCTCCTGATTGGACCCTCCCTTTTGAGATCATTTGTGATGCTTCTAACTATGCTGTGGGGGCGGTCCTTGCACAAAGGGTGGGCAAGGTTGCCCATGTGATCTATTATGCTTCTAGAACTTTGGATGCTGCACAGACTAATTACACCACTACTGACAAGGAACTTCTAGATATTGTTTTTGATCTTGATAAATTTAGATCATATTTGCTAGGTTCCAAGGTTGTTGTTTTCACTGACCATGCAGCTTTGAAGTACTTGTTGAAGAAACCAGAAGCAAAATCGAGATTGATTCGGTGGATGTTGTTGCTCCAAGAGTTTAGTGTGGAGATAAAAGATAAGAGTGGAGCTGAGTATTTAGTGACTGATCACCTGAGCAGAATTGAGAGGGATGAAAATCCTTCTCCCATTCAGGATGACTTTCCTGATGAGCAGCTCTTACAGTTGCATGGGGTAACTCCTTGGTTTGCTGATATTGTTAACTATCTTGTTGCTGGTGTTTTTCCGACAGGTGCAACTAGGTCACAGATCCATAAACTCAAGAGTGATGCCAAATACTATGTTTGGGATGATCCATATCTTTGGAAATTTGGCAGTGATCAGGTAATTAGGAGATGTGTCCCCGACTATGAGATTGAATCTATTTTGCATTTTTCTCATGCTTCTCAAGTAGGGGGACATTTTGGGCCACAAAGGACTACAAGAAAAATCCTAGATTCAGGTTTTTATTGGCCCACCATTTTTAAGGATGCTTATGAGGTTTACCGCACTTGTAAAGAGTGTCAGACAGCAGGTACAACCATCACTCGTAAGAGTGAAATGCCTCAGCAACCTATGCTTTACTGTGAGGTGTTTGATGTGTGGGGAATTGACTTTATGGGTCCTTTCCCTGCATCTTTTGGTTTTCTCTACATTTTACTTGCTGTTGATTATGTTTCAAAGTGGGTGGAAGTTGTCCCCACTAGGACTAATGATTCTAGAGTTGTTGCAAATTTTGTCAGGTCCAATATCTTTTGCAGGTTTGGAACACCTCGGGCTATCATGAGTGACCAAGGCACTCATTTCTGCAACCGCACCATGGAAGCTTTACTCCGGAAGTATGGAGTTGTGCACAGGGTCTCCACTGCATATCATCCCCAAACTAATGGGCAGGCTGAGATCTCCAACAGAGAGATCAAGCAGATCTTAGAGAAAGTGGTGCAGCCAAATAGGAAGGACTGGAGCTGCCGTCTAGAAGACGCACTTTGGGCTCAAAGAACAGCTTTCAAGACAACAATAGGGATGTCTCCCTATAGACTTGTGTTCGGTAAGGCATGTCATCTGCCTGTGGAAGTTGAGCACCGTGCTTATTGGGCGGTCAAAAGCTGTAACTTGGAAATGCAAAAAGCAGGCATTAAAAGGAAACTCCAATTGCAGCAGCTTGAAGAGCTTAGGCTGGAAGCCTATGAGAGCTCTCGAATTTATAAAGAGAAAACTAAGCACTTCCATGATAGGATGATTTCTAGGAAGGAATTCTCTGTGGGCCAACAAGGTTACATTGTTTAACTCCCTTTGAAAGTGATGGCTGGGAAACTTCGATCCAAGTGGATTGGCCCGTTTACTGTTACTAATGTTTTCCCTCATGGTGCAGTAGAAATAAAAAGTGCAGGTAGCAACAAGATTTTTAAGGTTAATGGGCAGCGCTTGAAGATATTCCATGAGAGCTCGGTGCCTGAAGATGCTACTGTTGAAGAGCTCTCCTTGGGAGAGCCCACCTACACTACAACTTGATCAGGGAGCACCTTCTCCTTTCCCTCACTCTGATTTTATATTTATGTTCTCTCATTGAGGACAATGTATGTTTTAATTGTGGGGGAGGGAACCAATTGTTTTGTTTTTGTCTTGTTTGCTGTGTTGCTTTGTGTCGTATGTGTGTGAGTCTTGTGTCGGTGAGCTTGTTGGATTTTAATCAAATTTTGCATCGATGGATTGCATGATATATGTTGATTTTTGATGATTTCCCCCTAGGTCTTGAAAATTGAAAATTGATCCCCATGTGAAAAATTGAAAAGTGAACTTTGAGAAATTCTATTATGACTGCATGATTTATGATAAGTTTGGGGGTGAAGGGATGCACACACTAGCGATTGAATCTCGGTCAAACAATTTGCAAAAATGTCCAGGTGAGGATTTGAGCCTCCAACATGTTTTTAACTGTGTGAATCACTTTTAAGTTGCACTTTCCCGAATTTGCTTGAATCTCTTCATGGTTTGTATGTTTATGTGTTGCATCAAATGATTTAGGCAATTTTCTTTGAATTAGCTACTTGGCCTAAAAGAACCATCCCTAATGCATGTTCCCTAGTTAGCCACATTGAGCCTAATAAGCCTATTGTTTCTTGATGACCTTATGTTATGAGCCTAAAATCTGAAAAAAAAACTATGTTAACCCAATCTTAGGATTAGGAGAGCATGGATGCTTAGCAAGACAAGGGTTGAAAGAAACTAAGTTTGGGGTGGCTACAAGGATATGATGTGTTGTTTGGGATTGAGAAAAAGAAAAAAATAAAGGTTGGGGCCAAAGGCAAAAAAAAAAAGAAAAAAAAAAGAAAAAGAAGAAAAGAACAAAAATGCCAAAAAAAAGGGTATTAGAAGAAAAAGGCTGTAGTCACCCAAAAGCATAAAGAAAAATTGAAAAAGGAATTTGAGTGGAAATTCAATGTGTCAAAATGCTCATGCTCTCTTCGTTCCTAGGGACTTAAGACTAATACCTTTGAATATCCTACCTTTAGCCAGGCCCCATTACAACCTTTAAAAGACCTTTTGATGTTGCATGCATGTTTTCGTGGGAACTTTGTTTGAGATGAAAATCAAATTCATGGGAAGTGCTCTTGAAATGTGAAATTGAGTGAAAGGTTCATAGCCTAGACAAATTGAGCGAATGAGTGAAACATTAATTACCCTTGTGAGGAAGGCGATTGTTTAAATTTGGTGATCTCCCTTTTGTGCGTAGCTTGGATCCTCAACTCAGATTATTGATTGCATGAATGATGGAATTCTCAATTGTTTAAAGTAAATGAATGTGGGGGTTGCATTACACTGTTGCAAGGGGGGAAAAACATTGAAGAAAAATTGTTTTGCTAAAATTGCATGAAATTTGTGCGAAATTGATTGAAACCTTTAAGCTTGCCAAGTTTGAGTCTTTTTGAGTTTTAGTTTGCTTGGGGACAAGCAAGGTCTAAGTTTGGGGTATTTTGATCAGCCTCTGGCTCATCTAGTTTTTAACTAGTAAGACCGTAAGTTTTATTCGAGTTTAATCTCGTTTTCGCCCAACTTTGGATTTGATTGTCCTCAAGCAACATTTTGAGTCTCTTAAGTAGTTTTAGGGTATTTTAGTTGATTTTGAGTCAAATAAAGCATTTAATGCTATTTCTTGTTTTCAGGTTAATAAGAAAAGCAATTATGGAATTATTCGCCCCGTGAGAGGCTACTCGCCTCGCGAGCCTGAGGACCAGCTTGAGCAGCAGATATCATCCTTTCTGTCTCGCCTCGCGAATCACCTACTCGCCTAGCGAGCCTGAAGGCTTGACTGTGCCAGAAATGTCACCCTCTCTGTCTCACCTCGCGAATCACCATCTCGCCTCGCAAGAAATCCAAACGCTGAAGATCTATTCATAAGATTTGCCTCGCGAGAGGCTACTCGCCTCGCGAGCGGGCGCAGATTCTGAAGGTTATAAATTGCCGTTTTAGGGCAGATTGCAGGGACTTCTTCTTTTATTTTTCATATTGACGGCTACGAATTACTCCCTAGGGTTTTTATGATGTATTTGATGGAGAACTAATTCCCTTGGATTAATCTGCTGTAATTGGTTTCCGCCGCACTTGAGGTTCTGTAATTCCCAATCTCATTGCTATTCCCTTTCAATATTATTCTCTATGCCTTGTTTGCTTAATCCGAGTTGTATGGAATAGATATTGATTAATTTCGATGATTGTATGTTCCTATACCTAATCGCGTTTGCTTAATTCGCGTGTGTTCAATCGTGTTTGCTTAATTCATGAGTGCTTCACCCCGTTTGCTTAATTCGGGAATTAGGAACATACATCTCGTAGTGCCAGTTTCGCTTGTTAATTGTTGCTACAATCGAAAAGGTATTAGAATCCGCTTAGGGCTTGGAATTTATATGAATCAATGATGGTGGGAAACCGAAAACAGTAGATTAATCATTTTAATTTTTGATAATCACTTATTTGCATTGCTTTCTTTTAATTGAATCATTCAATCTTACCCCCCCCCCCCCCCCCCCCCCAAAACTTATTTTAAGGTTAATAACAATCCAAGAGTCCTTGAGATACGATACTCGAGTTGTCGCTCCCTAGCAGCAGTTTTTTAAACCACTCGTTTTTTGACCCGTGTGCGACAGCGTGTCACTCAGTCACCTCTGGTGGTATCTGGAGGAAAGGGTTTTTGTAAACCTGAATTGATACTTCTTCAAATCGCTCCACCAACTGGGAAGTATGATATTGAATTCTACCAATCATGTCTTCATATTTTCTTCTCCATGCTTCCCTTTCGTAGATTACATCCCTCACAACCAATTTCCACCCTTTTACCCATTCTGCGCGACGTTGAGCTTCTCCTCTTTCATTTTCTTGTATTTTGGTCCTGAGCCAATTTTCCCTTGCATTAGATTCATCTAATAATTTGCGATACTTGGCAGCTTCTTTCCATCCTCGATCAGAGTAAAGTTCGGTTTGGGCCAAGGATTCTTGTAGAGATTCAACTCTCTCCTTTAGTATCTGTATTGTTTCGACATGAGTCCTTACATCCCACTCAAGCTCTTCTTTCTTCTTCAGAATTCTGACTAGCGTGTTTTCTTGACACTCCACCTTTGCTTGTCACTCTTGAATCACTACTTCTTTTTCCTTTCTTGCCCTTTTCATGCGACTTGGGGCTTCGTAGGAATCGGCATATTCATTTCACAAATTCTCGATCTGTAAATTCAGTTTTTGCACCTGGCTTTGGAGTTTGATGATAGTTACTTCTGCAACTTGGTTATTTTCATCCAAAACCCCCATCTGGGCTTTTAGAACTTCAATTTTTTTAGCATTTGATCTTCTGTAAGAGGATTGTTTTCAGCGCTGGGTGGGGGCTCCAGTTTTGAAGGACAACCCCTTCTTGTCTCTCTCCATGCTTCATATCTTTTTGTTCGAGCTATGATCCGCCTCTCTAACTCATCACGCCCTTTTATGTGAATGTTGTCCCATGCTGACCTTATTGCCATTGTCTGACTCTTGATGCTTTCACATTCTTGATATAGGAAATATGCTCCGCCAAGCAGCTCTTTTGGGGGTTCATCTTGTGTCCACTTGAGTTGGCACATTACTAGAGCTGGTGAAGATGACACACATCCTCTGGGTCCCATCAATGGGACATTAGGGAAACTTCCACAACTGAATATAACTGAATCTCCATTGTACCATGGGCACATCCATCTAAATGAACGTGATTTGACCTGATCAAACTCTTGTTTCCATTCATATAGCTTGCGTGACTTTAGCAGCATGCGAATGAATCCTTTTAATGGATCATCTGTTCTATCAATTTTGTTACCAGCATACAAGTGAGTCATAATCCAAACATATAACATTGGTGCACAACATCGTAACTTTCCTTGTTGATTCTGATGACAAACTTGTAGTGAGAGAAAAGTTTCAGCTAAGATAGCAGGGACTAAATTCACCCCATATTCCTCAACTCTGTAGAAGACGTCCATAGCTGATCGATCAATCACATCCGGAATAAAGGGAAAAAGCACCAGTCCGTAGATAAGGAGAGGCAACAATCTATTAAAAGTAACCCATCGTTGTTGTTGAGCCAACTCCCTAAGGTAAACTTCCAAGAATCGCCTCTTCAAGCCAATAGTGTTTCCTTTTTCCATTTTATCCAATTGTTCCGGTTTAAGCTCCAACAGACTTGCTATCTTCCCATCTGCCACATATTGTCCATAATACAAATAGACACGTGATTCATTTTGGATAGGCAATCTCATCATGTAAGTATACTCCTCTATGGTCGGAGTTATATCTAGGTCGGGCAATTCAAAACATCTCAGAGTTGAGTTCCAATACTGAGCAAATGCACTCAGAGCGGAGGCATTCATCGGAATACGTAACAGGTCTAGTATTCTCCCGTACTTGTTGTTAAAGTTTGAACGTGCCTTTTCTGACATTTGTTGACTAATTTCCCATAAGCTCTGAACATCATTGAGTGTCACGTCGATCTTGATGCTCTTCTTGGAACTACTTGCATTGCTAGTACTCTTTCCGATGCTAGGTCCTTCCATTCTTTGCTATAAGATTAATACTAAGGTCTTCCTGTCAAGAAACACAAATAAAGAAAAAATTAGAAATTGAACAAAAAAAATGCCCTACATGCTTCATGTTGCATGGGCCCTAGTAGGGTTGGGAACCCTATGTCGGGTATGCTGTCAATGCACTAATTTCACTATGACATGCCGCTTATTAGAAGTGCAACAATATTCGAACATGTCATTCGGTCTTGGAGCGACAATGTGCCGCCCCCTTTTTCCTTTTTAGAAAACTTCATAATAAATATGTATGTGCATGGCAATTTATGTTTATGATGCCAGAAAAAAATGGAGAGAGAGAAAGAGTATGCTCCCTTTGTCCTAAATTGGGTAAAACTTAGGGTTGGACAAACCTGAGGTAATGACTCTAAGCAGGTTGGCTACTAAGTTTGCTCTATCAGTGAAAATCGGGTAGGGTCTAGACTTCTAAAAGCCATGGTTCCCAGATTGCCCCTATCCCGAAAGATAAGGATCCGATTCATGAATCTAGTCACAAGTAGGGATAAACCCTCTCAATATGACCATCCCATGATATCGGGTACAACCTGAGTGGTGAATCAACAAATATCAGGGAGGTACAAGACCTCTTCAATGACAATGTTGAGACACCGCCTAATCCTTGAGTTTTGAGCAAGCTCGGGTATAGAGCCAAAAGTGTGTGCAATATGTGATAGTGATGTGTGTGATGGGAGCACACAAACCTTCACAAAAACCTCCTAAAACAAAACTACCCCAAACCTGCAAAAAGGAAACAAACAACACCAATACAAAAGTTCTCTACCCTAAGGTTGCAAGAATATACAAAGACATTTATAAGAACCTATAAAACTAAATACGAAATAAATAAAACAAAGAAGGGTAAAACTAATATTTTCAAAGCTATTAAAAAAAATGCACAACCAACTATGATAGGCCTGACTCTCAGAATTCCCCAGTGGAGTCGCCAGCTGTCGCGACCATCCCGTCCGGGCGCCGCGAGAAAGGGAGTTAAAAAGACAGGAGTCGCCACTAAAATTTTTATTGGGAAAATCTTAGAAAACCCAATTATTTAAAGGTAAACTGATCTAAAAAGAGAGAGATGAGTCCGGGAGTCGGTTACGAGTAGGGAAGGTATTAGCACCCCACATCGCCCGTTTAAAAAAACGGTACCTCAAGTTAATTGTGCAAAAACAGTTTAATAACCTTTTAAATATTTATTTTACCCCAAATTATTTACAAGAAAGAATTATTTTTAATTTTTAATATTTTAAATTTTTATTAATTTTTATATTTTTAAATTTATTGTTTGTAAAAAATAAATGAGGTTGAACATGGCACATGAGTCCACAGGGCAACCTCAAATCTAAGGGACTGAACATGACACCGTGTCCATAGAGCATCCCTAAAAATAGAAAAGTTTAATTTTTTTTGATTAATTATTTTAACATAAAAAGGGGATACAAAAAAAAAGGAAAATTTAGTTTTGGCTTGACAAGATGATTTATCTTGCTCTTACGTATTCCCGGGTGCGATGGGAAACTCAAAGCCACGTAGTTCTTTTGAAAATATTTGATTGGTTGGTTAATTTTTAATTTTTTGATAAAAGATTTGATTTTTTGATTTCTTGTTTTTTTCAAAAAAAGAATTTTATTTTAAAATAAACTCACTTTTGCACAGGGTTAAAGATAGCGGAGCTATACGATGAACCCTTACAATTCATACAACACTTGAGGATGAAAAATCATACATTCAACATTGTAGATTGTTGCATGAATTCAAAGGAAATTTTAGGAGCAAATTTTTTATTTAAAATAAGGACTGAAAATATTTTTAAAAGTACTATTTTTATTTCATATTCTTTTTTTGGATTTTCTTTGAATTTTTTTATTATATTTTTTTTATTTTATTTTTTTAAAAAAAAAGACTAAATCACTTGAAACAGACTCTTAAAGGAAAGACCAAGGCCTAGTCAAATTTTATTTTCAAAACCTTTTTTTTTAAAGGAAAAAGGCCTTTTAATTGAGCCCCACTACCTAGCCAGCATTTATAACACAAGACCAAAGTAAAACTTGTCAGCCAATCTTTAAGTTAAAACAAAAGAAGTACCATATAATAGTAACAGGTGAAACAAGGGAATAATGATGGACCGTAAGAGAGAAAGCAGAACAACAGAGCAGGAAGGAGGCGGTACGGCAGCGGCGACGTCACGCGGTCTCCGGCGTGGTGAGTCTGGTGCGGAAAAGGGCGAGCGGCGGAAGATGGGAACGGATCTGGGGCGTTAGGTGCGGAGCAGCGACTGCGGTAGACGGAGCGGTGACGTACGGCATCTGTCACGGTTCGGATCTGGTGGAGGATTGCGGTCAAACGGGTTCTGCTGTTGCCGGCGGCGAGCTCGTGCGGTGATGTGGCTCGGGGCGAGTCTTGGCAACACGGAAAGCGGGTCGAGCAACGGGAAGCGGCGATCTGGAGAAGCTCCTTGGCAGCGGCGGCGGAGGATGTGATTTTGATCTGTTGGGTGTTTGAGATGGGTGGTGATGTTGATGCGGAGTTGAAAGGCACTCTGGGATGGAGGAGATGGCAGAGGGACAAGAACAGGGACAAGGTTCTATTTTTGATTCTCTTCTTTCTCCCTTGCCTGTGTATTTGTTTGTGGATGTTTTATGAGTTAATGAAGTTGTGGGTGTTGATGGTTTGAAGAGGATATGGAGGCTGTGGTGGAGTAACGATGAGAACAAGATGAAAGTGTTGTGGGGGGAGGATCTTTAATTTTTCTCATGCTTTTTTGTTACCCCATTTTTTTTTATTCTGTTGAGTGCCCAATATATAGCCAAACCATTGTAGGATGATGCCAAAATTTGTTACTGCTTTGTTGAGAGGCAAGGACGAAGGAATTTGTACAGATGGTGGTGCCATGTTGTGGTGCTCCCACTACTCAGCTGGGTTGTTGCAGGTGCATGGGTTGTTACCCCTTGTTTTGGAAAAAAGCACAAGAAAACAAAAATGGGGAAATAAAAGAAAGCTGGTTTATACTTGAAGTGGAAGAGGACAAGGCAAGGATGGAAAAAAACAGTACCATGAGGCAATAATCCATACTCCCTCTTCTATTTTTTATTTTTTATTTTTTATTTTTTTAATATTTTTTATTTTTTATTTTTTAATTTTTGTTTGTCATCATTTTTTTTTTTGGATTTGGGTTTGGATGATGGGCTTGCAACAACAAAATAAAATTGGACCAATTCTGATTCTATAATGGGCCAAGAATAAAATCACTTTTTTTGTTTCATTTTTATCATTTTTTGTTTACTATTTTTTTCAAAACATTAATTAAAAAAAATCCGGCCAAAATTAGGTGTTCACAATTTTTTAAATGACCTCTTTAAGAATTGGAACTTAATTTGCATGGCATCAAAATACACCTGATAAATATAAATTTTCCACAACCAAAAACTTGTTCACTAGTCTTACCTCAACTATCGAGAGAGAGAGAAAAAATTCTATTTACACTAGAAACTTCATAAATTCCAAAAATTTTATAAGTACGCGGAATAAATTCATTCAGTGAATTTTCAAAGACTAAGTAGGCTTACAACTTTCTCACGACTACCAGAAACAAAAATAACATTTTAAAAGTACTTTAAACAACTAATTATAAACACATATCAACAAATTAAATGTGACGTCCAAACTCTAACATCTTGATTCTCTTCTGTCACTTCCTTAGCATCTTTTGGCCCTTTCTCGTCTCATTTACGCTCTTCGGATGAAACTAATTGTTGCCAACAAGGAACAGAGGAGGAAATAAATACAAATAGAGGAGGTAAGATTCTACAATAGACTAGCAATGTAAAAATGGGCATGTAGGTAAACAAATTAGCAAGCATTCAAGTGGGTATATATATATATATATATATATATATATATATATATATATATATATATATATATATATATAGATAGATATATTTCAAGGGATACATTTATAAAATACATGTACAGTTTCAGAAAAAGGCTAAGACTCGAATGTATGCTTGAAACACTACAACAGATTCAGCATTTAATAGCGTTTAATTTCGATATTTTATAACGCTTTTAGGGGCTATCTATCTTGGTGCTATCAAAAGTTGTAAACAGTGATAGCGCTTTTGAGGCGCTATCTTAGGTTTAACTACAATAGCATTTGTCCAGTGAAATACTATAATCTTTCACACAAAAATGTTCATCGAGGAAACGATGCTGACATGAGTTCACAATAAAGATAGCACATACTAAAACATGCACTATCTTAGTTAGCCAATAACAATATCGCGATTTTGCTAATGCGCTATCTTAGTTTTAACTACGATAGAATTTTGTAAACAAACGTTGTCTATTAGCCACATTTTTTGTTTAATTGTTATTTTCGCTGCTTTCTGCGCATTCCCCTGGATTCATTAATCAAAACAGTATTTACCAATAAGAAAACAACATTCTGCAATTAAAAAAAATATTCAGCCATCAGAAAACAACATTCAGCATTCCACAAACAAAATATTAATCAACGAAATCGACCATAATCAAACTTTGGTGCTTAAAAAAGTCTATATACTGTTAAGTCTCTAAATGTCTGATATGCATTTGCCCTAAGTTTTGATGAAAACTAAACATTTGTCAATGATTTATTTTCGCTGCTTTCTGCACATTCCCCTGGATTCATTAATCAAACAAGTATTTACCAATAAGAAAACAACATTATGCAATTAAAAAACAATATTCAGCCATCAGAAAACAACATTCAGCATTCAACAAACAAAATATTAATCAACAAAATCGACCATAATCAAACTTTGGTGCTTAAAAAAGTCTATATATTGTTAAGTCTCTAAATGTTTGATGTCCATTTGCCCTAAGTTTTGATGAAAACTAAACATTTGTTAACGATTTAGTTGAATTTCATATTGGTTGCTGACCTGTCTATCTAGTGTGCAGATCACTAAATTGAGAATTCATTTTACACCTGTCTGCCCACATAAAACATCATCTGTCTGAAGAGTGAAAGTCAACATGTCTGCTGACTGGAATGTTGACTAATCTACTTTAAGAATTTAGCCTATCTATGGTCCTTCGATAAGGAACACAAGGACAAAGAAGCTTTTTGGAGATGTCCCCCCAAAGCAGAAGTCACTGATGCTTTCTCTCGCATGCATATCAGGAAAGTCAAAAGGTCATACTCACAAGTAACCTAAGAGCTCATAAACGAAGTGCTTCCAATATGCTTTTTTCATAGTAAAACTAAGAGTTGCACGAAAAGGGAAATGTGTTCAGCAAAGTACAAAAACAACCTGCACAAACTCTAATATGGCTGCTACACAAAGCATAAAGCACTGGACTTACATGTTAGAGTACAATCAACGTTCTTATTGTATTAATGGATTCCCAGAACGACTCTATTGCATTTAATGGAGTTCAGCTTGAAGCCAAACTTTGAAGGAATGTGTTTAACAGATTCAAAATGATTGGGGTATATAAATACAGAAGTCTTTAAAGATGAAGACAGAGAATACATAGCATTAAAGAGCCATTACTCTGCACAATTAATCCTTCATTTTTTCAACATGTATTCTTCAATCATTTGAAGTTATTATGCAGTCTTTCTCTACTTCACTTTTAATTCACTCTTCTGAGTGTTAGTGAAAGACTTGGAAATTGTATTTGTTACAATCTCTTCTCAAAACGACTTGAGTGAGCCTGAAGAGGCTATGTGAGAAAATAATATTTGTCTTGGAGCCTGGAGAGGCTACATGTTCAAAAAATACTTGGAGTCTGTAACCTGATCAGTTATAGTGGAGAAAACTTGGTGCTGCCAATGACTGGACGTAGCCCTAGTTGTTAAAGGGTGAACCAGGATAAATAGTTGTGTTTAATCCATCTATATATCCTTATCACTTTAGTTACTTTGTTTATCTTTATTTGTCAACTAACTAAATTGGTTTAAGTGTGAATATCAAACTGTTTTACTCTTGCATGTTTGTCTGTTTTTCTGTGAAAAACTGATCAAACAGGTGGCCTGTCTGTACCTTGTGATTTCACTTGTCTGAACTTAGCTTCTGTGTGCAAAAAGACTTTAACTTTGTTTCAAATTCCGATAAACACAATTCAGCACCCATTCTCGTGTTTATAGTTTCTATTGCATATACCTCTATCAAACAAAAGATTAAAACAATCCTCCATGTTGAAAGTACTATTATCTTATGTATTACTGAAACATGAAAAGAAAAAGATCTGATAGGACAATGACAAACCTTCACTTCACTAATGTCTTGTTATCACCCAGAATAAGCTAGTAAATCAATGACAAACCTTCACTTCACTAATGTCTTGTTATCACCCAGAATAAGCTAGTAACAAGAAGCAAGAAGCAAGTCCCACTCTTCTTTGTCTGAATCAATCTACAGAATCAAAAAATTAATTACCCACATGTTTTGGTAAAAGGTTAAAGAGGCAAAATAAAACACATAGGGGGACTTACAGTCTTAAACCTTCCAATCACAACTTCTCAGGGAGAGGGAATTACTTAAATCAACCCTAAGCATTTTAAATGACAGAGGTGAAACGACTTACCAGAGAAGACAGAGAGAGTTAGTTGCTAGGTGGGAGTGATAACAAGCGAGAGAGCGAGAGCGAGCGTAATAGTGGGAGAGAGGGCAAGTGAGTGAGAGAGAGTAAGCAAGAGAGAGAGAGCTAGCATCATAGTGGGAGAGAGAGAAAATGACAGAGAGAGTAAGGAAGAGGGAGAGAGAGAAAGAGCGAGCATAATAGTGGGAGAGAGAGGGTTTGAGTTTGAGAGCGCGTACTAGTTTGATAGAGTGAAAGAGAGATTAATAATGGTCACATTCTTTTAATATAGCTATTTTGGTGGACCATACCTTTAATAACGCTATGTGTGAGAAATGCTATTTAAAATTATCCATTTAACAACACTTCAATGGAGAAATGCTATTATATCTTGATGTGACAAATTTTAGCAGGAATGATACCAAGTGACAGAGCACGACCGTTAATGGTTTCTCTTTGAAAACACACGATTGCATATACGTCTTCCTCTTCTCCATCTCCACTAACGTTGTAACTTCTATTTATGGTATCTCTTTGAAAATGCATGACTACTCTTCTTCACACGTCTTATCTATAAAAAGGGCTCTCTCGGGAAAACCAAGTAACCATTCCTTTACTTAATTCTCAGAATAATAACTTCCCAAAATGGCCCCCAAATCTTTTATGCAGAACATCAGGCCCATCAAGGAAATTGATCTTAAAAAGCTCAAAAGTAATGGATTTGACGTTACTACAGAGGTCGAGGCTCAAGGATGGAAATATTTCTTCAAAATTGATCATCTCATCCTTATGATAGAACTTCAGGAGTTTTGGTCCACCGATGAGATCAAAGTCGACGGATCCATCAGCGCAGAAGTAAATGAAAAAGTAACGACAATCAATGAGAGTTTTATTGCTTCCATAACAATATCTCCATAAAGCGGTTTAATGAGTTACAGAAGTCTAGAGTGGATAAAGGAAGACTCGAGCCTTTCTCTGAATTCAGGTCATATTTGGGAACAATGCTGAAAAGAAGAAGGCTCAAAGTCAATATATAACCACCAAGGCTCAACTCATCCTAGAGTGTTACCGGTTTTCATTGTTCCTGCCGCTCACTATCCCCTAGATGTTTCAAAAACTGAATTTACCATCGTTTATCACCTCCTCACATGCTCTCAAATCAATCTTGCATCCATTCCTTGTAATGGAACACATTAGATAATATCTCCTTAGGAATCCTGATATCCCCTATGAACTTCTCTTTCAAACTATTTTCAGGCGTCATTTTGTCCACATGCATGATGTGCCTAAAATGAAACCTTCATTCAAACACCTCACATCTGACTACCATATTAATCAACAAATTCAACCATGGAAGGGGATGGAAAATACTAATCTTATCAGTCTAGACTCTTCTTCAGAATCTATGTATCAAGAACCAGAGTCACCAATGTCTCCAACTTAATCTGCTCTGGGGAGATCTAGTCAAAGAGAAGGTGTGCCTATAGCGAGGCATTTGGAAGCGCACCAAAACCACATCGTTTATTAGGAGAAGATCCCAAGAAGAATAATTTGACTCAAGAGGAGTCTTCTTATGTGAGGCAATAAGTTCTGACAATCCCTCCTCTTCATTTCCATCTTCTGATGCTGATCGTCAAGATATCATTGATGTGGTGGAAGGATTCAAGACAATATTTATAGAAAAGTTTGATGTACTAATTGATGTTCTTAGAAATCGTTAGGAATTATTTCCTTTTGTGTTCATCTGTTTTTATAACACTCAATGAAGTACTAATTTATTCATATCCTGAATATATATTCGTGTGTGAGTGTGTGTGTGTCTATATATATATATATATATATCAACTTTTTAATTCAGGTATAATAGTAAATGAAAAGAATCAAATATTGGCAACAACAATTGTATATGGCTAACTTAAAATATTTAAGGAAATTAAGTTTAAAGCACAACTCTAAGGGTATACGTGAGAGAACAATGATATTAATAAGTTAATAGAGAAGCAGAAGCAGTAATTGGAAGTTTGAAACGTGAGAGTGTGGTCATAGTGAAATGTTTCAGTTTTAAAATAGAGAAATGATAGCGCTTATTGAAACAAACACTATTATAATCTCTATTATAATCATTATGGACCTTTTAATAGTGCTTTCGTGAATAAGCGCTATTAAACCATTTCCTTTCTTAAGGGTATACGTGAGAGAACAATGATATATATAGGTTAATAGAAAAACAGAACAAGTATATGAAGTTTGAAGTGTGAGAGTGTGGTTATAGCGAAAGGTTTCAATTTTGAAATAGGGAAACGATAGTGCTTATTCAAATAAGCGCCATTATAATTGCTATTTAATAGTGCATTCTATACGAAGCGCTATTAAATTATTCTATTTCTTTTTTTAAATGGTTATTTTACATTTGTTTAAATTTTTAATGCAAGGAGGACATTTCCTTTGTTACATTTTCACATGTTTTAAATTTTTTTTTGTGTTCCCACAACACACTGATGACAATCAAATATACATCTTTTAAGTTTACACTTACACTTCAAATATACATCTTCTCAGCAACATGTTGATGGCAACGGAGAAAATGAAATGAAGCTTTGCTTTATTTTTCCTTCTGTCCTCCCTTCGATGTCCCTTTTGTGTCTTTATCTGTACATAGGGTCACTAGGGCACCCTTGTAACAGCCTGATTTTTAATTATGTTGTTTAACCGGTTAAAATATAATTAATTATATTTTAATCTGAGAGTTAGGAAGTGATTTTAAATAAAATAAAATCATATTCATAGTCTCTCTTGTGGTAGAAGGTTACGATGAAATTTTGGGTTTAAAACTCAGACGGAAACCGGTCTCCGTTCTTTATACTGACAGTATAATTTTATACCGGCAGAAAACCTTAATTTGACCCGAAACTGAAATTTGTATATTTTTAATATTTTGTCGGTGAGGAATTCTACTTCCCAAATTTCAGATCATAAATAAAATATTATGTTTATTCGGACGAATTTTGGTGAAAGTTCGGACGGAAAACAGTCGGTGTTTTCACTGACAGTAAGATTTTAATGATCAGAAAACTTAATTTTGACTCGTGAATGAAATGGTTTATATTTAAATCATATTTCTAACGAGTTTGGTTGTTTTGAAAATTTTCAACCGAAAACGAAATATTACGCTTTTACGCGGGCGTAAAACCCTAATCAGGAAACCGACGGAGTCGAAAACTGAACTGCAAAGACCCGTCAAGAGATCGGGACAACGAGTCATACATGATGACTCATGGAGGATGAGTCACCAAGCATTTATGAGCATTAAATTCTAGTAATCATGACTTTTGGGTGTTGTTTTGGCTTCAAGACTCAAGAGGGGGGTGAATTGAGTTTTCAAAAATTCTTCCTTTTAAAAAACTTTACTTTTCAAATCAAAGTTGCCTCATGATCTTTTACAAAAACAGTGAAGGGATTTTTATGAAATCTTGAATAGAAGGTGATGAGGATAAGAAAGATTAATTGAGAAAGATAAATCAGTTCATGGCTGTACAGGTATTAAATACAGGCCTTAATCAGTCAAGAACTGAAGTTACAATATATCAGTTTCACTTTCAGTTTCAGTGATCAAGAACAGTCTTAATCAACTCAGTTTTGAACAATTAATAACTCAAGATTGATTGCAGTAATACTCTGGTTTTAATTCATCTTAAACAGATCAAGAACTGATATCAATTAAAAACTTAGAACTTCAAGATCACAGTTATATGAGCAAGATAGAAATTAAAGAGTTTGAGTTTAGAGATACCACACAACCAAATTTATCCTGGTTCAGTCACCACCACTGTGACCTACATCCAGTCCCCACCACTGTGACCTACATCCAATCCTCACTCCACCTGTGGGTTTTCATACACTAACACAACAAGCTTTAGCCAGGTATCTTGAAAAACCTTTACACCTCAGAGCACTCATTCACCTCGAGATACCACACTCTTGTGAAGAGCCTCAATGTTCTTCCTTAGGGATACCTCACCCTAATCACACAGAGAGACTCCCTCTCTCTTTACACTCAAATAGAACGAAAAGATTGATTTCTAAACTCTCAATTGTCAGATATACAAATTGAAGTTCTTATGAGAATTGAGACACTCTTTTTCACAATAAAGCTCAAGCAAGAAGATGAATGATTTTCACAATTGATCTCTCTAATTGATTTTGTAAAATTTCTTATATGTTTGATATGTTAAAAGTGTTCCTTTGATCCCTCTATATATAGGAAACAAGTTATAGTCGTTGGGATCAATTTTAACAGATTTGGGTCTGATAACAGAATCTGTTTTCTTGGTTATGGTTCTTGAACAGGGGTTGAGTACAAGGCTGTATTAACCAATTTCATACTAATAGTTCTGATAGTTTTTCAAAATCTTGAACTTGGTTAATCCATCAGTACATCCAGTCAGTACATTTATGTATTAATGAACATCAGATTTTCCTGAAACTTGAATACACGCGTACATAGCATATGTACAGGGCTGTATTCCGTTAACCATTTAAAACTGATCTGATTTCATATTGTGCATAGGTGTTACTGAATCAAGAACCTTAAATTCATTTGTCAGTTACAGTAGCAGACATACATCCAATGATTACATGGCTGTACCTGACAAATAATTTTCTTATTTCCAAAAGTCATTTTCATTAAAAAACTTATTCCTTTTAATGCAGGTTATGAAAATTGATTTTCTTCATGCATAGTTTTAGTTGAGCTATCTTGTGACTAAGAGATTTCTTTCTCTTACATATCATCTAAGACATAAATCTAAAATTCTCCTTTAAGCTTGGTCTTGATTATCCTTTGATCTTTGACTTTGCTATTTTCTTTTCTACATGCTGCTCCTTGATTCCTTCAAGTTCTTCCTTGAATATTTTCCTTGAATTTGCTTAATGAAGTTATTGATCATTGCTTGATACCTGTCTTTGCAATTTGACACTAAAACACTTGCACACACATTAAATTGTATTTGTCATATATCAAAATCTCTAAGTCATTGAGTCTTACAAACTCCCCCTTTTTGATTATGACAAATCTTTTAACAAATTATAATATCAGAGTATAAGTGTAGCAGAATCTAATTGTTTTTGACAGATTTATATCATGGTATCAGAGCAGAAGTATATCATAGCAAAAAAATATTATCAGAGCATGCAGAATTTGATTTAATCCCCTTTAATCATGTAAGCTTATAAGTCCCCCCTCAACATATGCATGTATAATTTGTTATTATCCCCTTTCTCTATATCACACTTTTTCCTCCCCTTTTTGGCATTATAAAAAAGGTAAAAAAAAGAAGCATTCAAAGCAATAGAGAAGGCATACATTTAAACATTCAAACATAGTATATAAAATTGTTCATGATAGAGGGATAGGTGCAAGGACAAATCAAAAAGAATAGAAACCATCAGCCGAAATTACAAACTAAGGCATTTTACCTTTCAAAAACTATGTTATAATTCCTATGAATTCCTAGAACTAGTTCTTCCTTTTTGATTTTCTTTTGTTTCGGCCTTTAGATGATGGTTCAACAGGGCTGTGCTCAGCTTCCTTCACAACAACTTTTGAGGGTGAAGATCCAGTATTTTTGGTTCTTGCCATATTAGGGTTGGTTTGGGTACAAGAAGGATTAAGGTTAGCTCTACTAGGGTTGCGGAATTAGGTGAAGAAAGAGTGGGTTTCAGAAGATTTGAAGTTTTGAAATAAGATTCTACATCGGTTCTTATAGCATTCGCGTACAGAGGTTTAGTTTTGAAAATAAGCGCGTCCATCTTGCCACGTCAGTAGATGGAAGTACTAAAACACAGAGTAACCTAGTAGACGAGCTCCATATGCCACGTCATTGGACGGAGCTTCGCATTAAGGACTTAGCAAGTCCAAAGACTTGTGTGGAGGAGCACTTCTGTTACTTTAGTGGATGAGTGCTTCTGTCACTGGTGTGGACGAGCGCTTCTGTGACTTGTTGGACAAGAGCTTCTGTTACTTTAGTGAACGAGCGCTTCTGTTAATTTAGTGGACGAGCGCTTTTGTCACTTGTTTGGATGAGTGCTTCTGTCACTTTAGTGGACGAGCGCTTCTGTCACTTGTGTGGACGAGCGCCTCTGTCACTTTAGTGGACGAACGCTTTTGTCACTTTAGTGGATGAGCAGAATTAGAATCTTGTGTATTCTTTGTTTATCAGACTAAAAACACAGGGGATCCATTCCTGAACCTCTATAGCGCTATTGATCACATCTATGTTTAAAACAAATTTCCAGTTTTTACACATGTACATGGGTTAGGTACGTAGGTGTTCCTGATCAAATCTATTTCTTCTGAAATTCTCTTCTAATCATTCATAGATATTCCGAATCAAATCATACAAGAATTAGAGCATATTTACACAAAGATATAGTCATATAAACAGTTTCTTTAGAGATTAGATGTAGGATTGATCAATTATGCCCAATTCTCTTCTGATGAAAAAGAAGCTTTCCTTGTTCAAGGGCTTGGTAAAAATATCAGCAAGTTGTTTAGTTGTATCAACATATTCAATCTCAATTTGTCTACTTTGAATAAAGTTCTTATGATAGAGATCATGTTCAAAGTTAATTGTTGCATAGCAAGCAAAACAAATCATTCAAGGCTTCATCAATTTTCTTAGATTCAATTTGTGAAACAAAAGCCATATGATTATTCCAAGATTGATCAAATAACTTTAATACAACAATGTAGATATATTATACAATGATATATAAGTCAACACAAATATTCACAATCATACATTAATAATGATAATTAGAAAACATATTTAATTAATATTATTTCTTTATTGTTACCCATTTTGTGTTTGGTGAGGGCTCTATGTCATGATTCCAATTTTTGTTCTTGACCTTCCAACACACCTACAAAACAGAATTTCATGTTTGTGCTATAGGTACCCAAGTCTGTTTGGATCCTTTTGAATTAGTTCTAGCAATAGTTCCTTTAGGAACCCATATATACTTAGATTTATTGTATGCTGATTTTCTGTATTGACATGTAGCAGCTATGTGACCTTTTCTAGGACAAAAATTGCATTTAACAAATGGTGTGTTTGATGTCTTAGGTGCAACAAAAAATTTCTTGAAAGATTTCTCATGTATCATAGGTTCATAGCCTATTCCAACCTTATCATATACACATTTTTGCTGTCCTAATAAAACATTCAAGTTATCTCTACCATTTGTGAACTTGGCTAAGTCATTTTTCAGTTTTCCAACTTCTTTAGTCAATGTACAACACTTAGAACAATTAGAGCTAGATGCAATCAAGACCTTATTCCTAGCTTCTAGTTCTCTTTCTTTCATTTTCAAGCATGCATAATCATCGCATTTTTTAGCAATTATTTTTCTAGATGAGACAAGTTGTTTAGCAATCTTAAGATATTCAGCATGTAAGTCATCAAATGCATCTTGCAATTCATCAAAAGTAGGTTGTGAATCAGAATTTACCTCACTCTCTGAATCATCATTTATTGCTGGCCATCAAGCACAAGTTTGCCTCCTCAGATTCAGATTCTTCAATGGAATCTACATCATTATCATCCCAAGCAATGTAGGCCTTTCTTGGCTTTCTCCACTTCTTGTCCTTTGAGTCAAACTTTTCTGTTTTGTCCTTCTTTTGCAGTTTTGGACAGTCAAGCTTCATGTGGCCAATCTTTCCACATTCATAGCAAGTGATGTTGTTGGAAGAGTTGTCACCTTTGTTGAAATTTCTCCTTTGAAAAGTGGATGACTTTCTTTTGAAGTTGCCTTTCTTCTTTAGGAACTTCTTGAATTTTCTAACTAGCATTCCCATATCTTCTTCAGATTCTGCCTCTTGTGCTGAATCATTATCATCACTGTCTTCTACTTCTTTGACTTGTGATTTCAGAGCCAATCCCTTTTTCTTTTTGTCAGTTTCTTCATTCTCATTCAGTCTGTTCAACTCCAATTCATGCTTATGTAGTTTCCCAAACAATGTGGCAATGGTCATTGATGAGAGGTCTCTAGGTTCTGACATTGCAGTGACTTTAGGCTGCCATTCCCTGCTCAAGCATCTCATTACTTTGTTAATTTGATCCTCATTTGATATAGCTTTTCCAAGACCGGTAAGTTGGTTGACAATGTGAGTGAATCTCTTTTGCATTTTAGTCATAGGTTCTCCTTGCTTCATTCTGAACAGCTCATACTCATGTGTGAGGGTGTTCATTCTTGCTCTTTTGACATATGTGGTTCCTTAATGTGTTACTTGCAATGTATCCCACATCTCCTTTGCTGATTTACAATTTGAAACCCTGAAAAACTCAGCACGGCTTAAAGCAGATGTTATAATATTCTTAGCACGTGCATTATATTGATATCTTTTCTTATCATCCTCATTCCATTCAGTTTTAGGCTTATTTCTTGAAGTACTATTAGCATCTACAGTAGAGGGGACAAATGGTCCATTTTCTACTGCATCCCATATGTCAACACCTGCTGCCTCAAGAAAGATTACCATTTTTTCTTCCAATAGATATACTCAGATCCATTGAAGGCAGGAGGGCATGCAAGGGAAGCCCCTTCATTCAAACAGTCATTGGAAGCCATACTTTTATAGCTGTTAATCCAAACTTAAGAGTTTAGCTCTGATGCCATTATTGTTTTGGCTTCAAGACTCGGGGGGGATTGAGTTTTAAAAAATTCTTCCTTTTCAAAAACTTTATTTTTCAAATCAGAGTTACCTCAGGATCTTTTACAAAAACAGTGAAGGAATTTTTATGAAATCTTGAATAGAAGGTGATGAGGATAAGAAAGATTAATTTAGAAAGATAAGTCAGTTCAGGGTCGTATAGGTATTAGATAAAGGCCTTAATCTGTCAAGAACTGAAGTTACAATGTATCAATTTCGCTTTCAGTTTCAGTGATCAAGAACAGTCTGAATCAACTCAGTTTTGAACAATTAATAAATCAAGATTGATTGCAGTAATACTCTGGTTTTAATTCATGTTAAACAGATCAAGAACTGATATCAATTGAAAACTTCGAACATCAAGATCACAGTTATATGCACAAGACATAAATTAAATATTTTGAGTTTAGAGATACCACACAACCAGATTTATCTTGTTTCAGTCACCCCCACTGTGACCTACATCCAGTCCCCACTCCACCTGTGGGTTTTCACACACTAACACAACAAGCTTTAGCCAGGTAGCTTGAAAACCTTTACACCACAGAGCACTCCTTCACCTCGAGATACCACACTCTTGTGAAGAGTCTCAATGTTCTTTCTTAGGGATACCTCACCCTAATCACACAGAGAGACTCAATCTCTCTTTACAATCAAATAGAAGGAAAATATTGATTCCTAAACTCTCAATAGTCAGATATACAAATTGAAGTTCTTATGAGAATTGAAACACTCTTTTTCACAATGAAGCTTAAGCAAGAAGATGAATGATTTTCACAATTGATCTCTCTAATTGATTTTGTAAAATTTCTGATATGTTTGATATGTTAAAAATGTTCCTTTGATCCCTCTATATATAGGAAACAAGTTATAGTCGTTGGGATCAATTTTAACAGATTTGGGTCTGATAACAGAATCTGTTTTCTTGATTCTGGTTCTTGAACAGGGGTTGAGTACAGGGCTGCATTAACCAATTTCATACCGATAGTTTCTCAAAATCTTGAACTTGGTTAATCCATCAATACATCCATTCAGTACATCTATGTAGTAATGAACATCAGATTTTCCCGAAACTTGAATACACGCGTACATAGCATATGTACAGGGCTGTATTCAGTTAACCATTTATTACTGATCTGATTTCATATTATGCATAGGTGTTACTGAATCAAGAATCTTAAATTAATTTGTCAGTTATAGTAGCAGACATACATCTAATGATTACATGGTTGTACCTGACAAATAATTTTCTTGTTTCCAAAAATCATTTTCATTAAAAAACTTATTCCTTTTAATGCAGGTTATGAAAATTGATTTTTTTCATGCATCTTTTTAGTTGAGCTATCTTGTGACTAAGAGATTTCTTTCTCTTACCAATCATCTAATACTTAAATCTAAAATTCTCCTTTAAGCTTGGTCTTGATGATCCTTTGATCTTTGACTTTGCTCTTTTGATTTCTATATGCAGCTCCTTGATTCCTTCAAGTTCTTCTTTGAATATTTTCCTTGAATTTGCTTAATGAACTTGTTGATCACTGCTTGATACCTGTCTTTGCAATTTGACACTAAAACACTTGCACACACATCAAATTGTATTTGTCATATATCAAAATCTCTAAGTCATTGTGTCTTACATTGGGTAAAATGACCAAAATACCCCCAAGCTTTCGCGGTTATTAACAAGACACATCTACGCACTCTTAACCACTCATTTTACATGGTTGTAAACCTCCCACATCTCCTCAATTTCTTGCTGCCATATATACTAAACCATAGCTATTTCATTTTGCTTTCGTTTCATCATTTTCCCTTAAAAAACCGAAATCGGGTAATTGACGGTGCTGGATACAGGATTTCCAGGAACCGCTAATGGATAGGATCAATGAGTCAAGGACAGCGTGCTGAGGTTCTTGGCAGTAGTGTGGATGCATTCGGAGTTTGTACGGGAAAGCGCTCACGTCAATCAGGTGGGAGAAAGAACCATTCCATCGTTAATTTATAATAATGGTGTAGGGCGACCTAAACCCTACTAGTGGTCGAGTAATCGACAATACCAAAATCGTATTGGAAACTTTTCCGTAATACCAATGACGATTTGGGAATTGTAGGTTTATCGCCTTAGGTTAATTATTAATATTTGAGGATGTCTGAATTATTTACTTTTGACTGTTTGATTCTATTGCATGTGATGTTTATTTTGGTGTTTGAATATTTTATTGATTATTGTGTTATACATGATCTGCCTGGTTTGATAAATTGCTTAGTTGATTTTAAGTAAAGATATATATTACTTGGAGGTATTTTGTTTGGATGAGAGTTTTGAATATTAATTAGAGGTTCCTAGCTATTATTTTATAGAAGTGATGTGATATAGAATGTAAGTGGAGGGTACGAGGAAAGCTTGAGGTACTAGGTTGTTATTGATAAAAGTCAGTGAGAATCATATGTTGCATTGTTGTTCATAACCGTGCATTTGAGATACACGAGGTCTGAAGTTCTCGTGGACCGCTCCAAATTAGAAGTTAAGTTGTGCAACTATAGTGTCATTGCTATGCATGAGCACCCTTGATAGAGATGAGAGAGAGAACTAGGGTGTGCACTGATGGTACTGTGCAGCTATAGTGTCATTGCTTTGCATGAGCATTCTCACCATGGATGAGAATGTGCACTGGCGTTGGGAACGCGTCACCTGGACGACCGACTGACATTCCTAACGAGGGATGTGTGACAGGATTAGTGGTGGCCACGTCAGCATAAACGTTTAGTTGCATGAGTTGGAGGGTAGAGGATGATATTATAAAGTATGGATGATTGTAGATTGTGAGTGATAAGTGTGTGTAACTATTATTGTATTATATGCTATGAATCTTTTCCACTTAAGATGATAGAACCGTTTCTTATCTCCCTATTTATGTATTTTTGTGTATGCCTGCTTTATTACGTTAGAAGACCCGATGGAGGAATATGTTGCTGAGGAGATGGATGGAACCCTGTACGAGATGGAGGTTGCTGAGGAGTTGAATGAAACCCTGTATGAAGCTGACACTGGAGAGCAACCTATAGATCCTAATAATATAGTGTAGTAAGCTACGACCAGTGAGTCATATAAGACAATTTATTTTTTGCTAGTTATAAGTAGTTTGTATAAATAAGTAACCGTGCGAGATCCTACTGAGAGGATACCCTAAATCGTGTTGTGTAAAATAAAGGATAATTATGTGTGTATTTATGTAATATGACTTTGGAGTGTTTTATATTTGCAGAAGTTATATGATTATTAATTAAGTTTTAATTTTTACGTATTTTCAACGATAAGCCCGCGATTAAGTAAATAAATAATAAGGTTTTAATCTAATAATACAATGGGCCACAACGGGGTGTCACAACCCTTGCTTCTCATATCTTTTTGTCGTCTATTATGCGAAAAGAAAGATTTGTTGCTTGAAAAGGTCACTGGATCGCCACCGCCACATTCTGTCATTTCATAGGGGCACCATATGGATACCCCTCATAATGGTCATATGTCTTTCACATATCTTTTTGAAAGGCCACCCTTTTGTTCTGGGTCACCAAGGACTCCTTGACAATCCTAACATAGGATTAGAGCAGTGCTGGAATGCCCAGACATCTCATTTCAGGAGGCATTTGGGAGAGACGATGACATTCGCATATCTTTTTATGGTCTGTCATGACATTTAGGATAAGGCCTCTTCTGACCCTCTTCTGGACATTAGACATGACACACGACAAAAAGATATAAGAGTGCCGACCTCTTTTGGGAGATAAGAACACGGAGAAGAATACATGAGGATATTTTATAAAATTTGTAATGTGGGTTAAAAACACAGAGGAGGGTTATTTATAGAAGAAATTGGCTTAGGTTTAGAAGCGTTTGTTCAATAGCTATTAAGGTGGAATTGATTACTTTCCAATTTTCTGTACAGAGAGGTTATTGTACTTCCACCAGTTCTGAGGACTGCGCCAATACCTAATGACTACGGGTAGAGAGTTGGTTGTTGGACTCCGGCAAGTGTACCGGATCGAAGCAAGTAATAATTAAAACGGTAAGTAATTACCAAGTATTGAACACAAGGATTGGGTGACCAATTTATCTAGATTTGAAGAAGATAACTAATAATTGACCAAGTCAAATATGAGAGAGAAAGAGAGAGAGAGTTTGTTGGGATAAAATATATTGTCTAAACCAAATATCAATTATCTAAATTAAATCAAAATAAAAGATGTTATCTAATCAATTATCTAGATTATGATAGTGAGATCTAAGTTCACGAATTCGCCTACCCAATTAAGCAATAGATCTAAGTGATTATTTCTACCCCTAAGTTCAATTACACGCCAACCGGGAACCCTCAATCATCCTAATGTCATTACCGATTTTCAAAATGAAATATCTACGATTGCAAGTTGTCAATCTGCCAATATATTCAACTCACAATTAGATTCTTTAAGTTCTTAGTTCCCTATAGTGATTGCACCGCTTTCCTATTCTATCCCTAGTAATATTCAAATGATGTTCTTAATTTAAGTCCTAAGTACGAATCTCCTGCCAGTATCAACACACTAGACCAGTTAACCACGATATACCTTTTGATTAACGCAAACAAATCAAAATTAAGAAACAAGAATTGAGATTAGGAATAAGAAAACAAACATCACATTGAAACTATGCCATCATGAGCGGCTTCATCGATCCCTCAGAAAAGAGGATTAACTCCTCATCACATTCATAACAAAATAAATAAAAAGAAAACATAAAATAATCCTAAACTAGGGAGACGCAGCTCGAAGAAAAACAAGGAAAAAAAAGAATAAGACTAAACTACAGTGTTTTGGTACTGAGATTTCTCCCCATGCGGTACTGCTTGCGCTCATGCGCTCCTATATATATTGAAGTCTCAATCTCTTAATTTAATTAGGATGAAATCTTTCACATTGGTCCTGCGGTTTGCTATTCCAATTAGAATTAATAAAATCCTCCTTCCAATCAAATCACGTGACTATCAGTATCACACATCCAATTTGAAAGTTGATTTCACAAATTATGTGTGCCCAAGGAAGATATTGATCAGGTTAAATTAATTTGCCAAAGCATAATTATTTTATCTCATCTTCAATGCCATGATCTTCTCCTTTTCTTGTTGATGTACGTGGTACCCTTGCCAATTTCTTTGTTCACGTTGACTTAGTCCTTGCTTTGGACTTTCATATTTCACTTCCAACTTCAATTCATCCTTCATTTGGAGGTGGGCCCTGCAACAACACAAAGTGACGTTGGCTTTTAGCAAAGCCAAATGCTTGCTTTCATTTATAATTCACTGTATTAAGTCTCTAAAATTTCTGTTGTGTATTTTTCTAAATTTTGATGAGAACTAAACATTGGTTAATGATTTAATTAAACTTCATATTGGTTGCTAACCTGTCTATCTAGTGTGCAGATTAAAACAGTAAGAATCATCTGTATGCTTATATAGATGACTACATGTCTGGATAAGCAAAAGTCAACCTGTCTGCTGACTAGGATTATTGACTTCTTTCAAGAAACGTTTTCAACCTGTCTCTCCACGAGTTCCTACACTCGTCTGAGGTTACTCGTTGAAGAACCAAGGAACTAACAAGCTTTTGTTGGTTGTCCCATCAAAAAGAGACTTGAAGCCGTCTCTCCTACTTAGTCTCACGCTTATCAAGAAAATTCAGAAGTTACTCTCTCAAACAACCTCGGTTATCAGGACCAAAGACCAGTTAAAGAATGCTTCCAACAAGCTTTATTCCCTAGTACCTCTGGTCCTTTCACGAAAAGGGAATTGTACTCAGCAAAGTACAAAAAAGCTCTCTGCATAACTCTGATATGGCTGATTCACGATGCAAAAAGCCATGATCCTTCAAGTTAGAGTACAACCAACGTTCCTATTGCATTAATGACTACCCAGAACGACTCTATTGCATTTAATGAGGTTCTGCTTTAAGCCAACATCTGAGGAAATGTCTCTAACGGATCTTAAATGCTTGAAGACTATAAATACAAAAGTCATTGAAGATGAAGACATAGAGAATACATATAGCATTAAAGAGCCATTACTCTGCGCATTAATATCTTTATTCTTTCATTCTGTATTCTTCAATCATTTGAAGTTATTACACAGACTTTCCTAAGCTTTACATTTAAACCACTCTTTGAGTGTTAGTGAAAGATCTGTCTGTCTGAAGTTGTATTTATTACAAACCAAATTTTTCAAACAAATCTGAGTGAGCCTGAAGAGGCTAGGTGTGCAAACAATACTTGGAGTCGGCAACCTGATTAGTTATAGTGGATAAAACTTGGTGCTACCAAGGACTGGACGTAGCTCTTTGCTTTGAAGAGTGAACCAGGATAAATAACTATGTCAATCTCTCTTTCCTTATAAACTCTTTAGTTGCTTCAGTTTTCTTATCCATTTATTAACTGGTGTGTTTGTCTAAGTCACTGTTCAAATTTCATCAGACAGGTCACCTGTCTGTCCTGTATCTTTCCACTCGTCTGAACCAAGCTTCTGTTTGCGAAAAGTTTTCAACTTTGTTTAAATTATGATAAACAGAATTCAACCCCCCTTCTCGTGTTTATAGTTGTCTATTTCAGTTGGTATCAGAGCTCAGCCTCTGGGTTGAGCATATAATAGTGCGAGGTAAAAGGTCCTGAAGAATAGACAAGACTGCTGGAGCTAGTTCAAGTGGAAGTCACCAGACTGAAGGAGCTTCCCTAACCAGACTTCCTTACTTCAATGGTGGAAACTACAACTATTGGAAATATAGATTTCAATGGGTCATTCTATCTACAAACTCTAATCTCTGGGATCTCATTACAGATGGTCTATTCATTCCCAAGAATGATGATGACACTGACAAGCCAAAAGCTCAGTGGACTACTGCAGAAAAGACAAAATGGGAGCTGAACCACAAAGCTAGATATAACATCATTTGTGCTCTCAATCCTGATAAGTTTGAGAAGGTATGTGCTTGTGACTCTACCAAAGAAATATGGGACACTTTAGCTGTCACATATGAAGGAACAACCAAAGTCAAAGAGCCAAAGATTGCCATATTTGTCAGAAAGTATGAACTGTTTGTCATGAAGGAAGGAGAATTTGTTGCTCATATGATACGAAGGTTTCAAACTATAATCAACAGTTTAAAATCTCTTGGCAAAGTCTACACCAATGCTGAGAAGGTTGGAAAGATTCTGAGAAGTCTACCTAAATAGTGGAGACCTTTGGTCACTGCTATCTCTCAAGCCAAGGATCTCACTACCTTGACTATGGATGAACTTCTTGGAACACTCACTGATCATGAGCAAGAACTTGGAGATGAAGTTGCACCAAAGAAGGGCAAGTCCATTGCTCTGAAAGCTGATCAAGAGTCAGCAAAAGCCTCAAAGGCTCTAAAGGCAAACGAGTCATCCAGTGATGCTGACCTGTCTGAACACGAGGATTCTGAGAGTGATGAAGAATTGTCTCTCCTGACCAGGAAGATAAAGCTTCTCCTACAGAAGAAGAAGTTCAAGAGGGATAAGCCATTCAGAAGGTTCAACAAGGACAAGAACTTCAAAGAATCCACTTCAACAGACAAAAGTTCAATTGTCTGCTATGAGTGCAAGAAGCTTGGTCACATCAAGGCTGAATGTCCTCAACTCAAGAAGGCCCCTTTTAAGAAATTCTTCAAAAAGAAGAAGAAAGGAATGATGGCTACTTGGGAGGATCTGTAGTCAATATCTTCTGATGAAGAGACAGAGGAAGAAGCCAATCTCTGTTTGATGGCCACCACTGACTCAGACTCAGACGATGAGGTACATCCTGACTATGAGGAATTACTTGATGCCTATGAGGAGTTGCTGGAGGAATCCAGCTGCTTATCTAAGGCATTCAAATCCCTCAAGAGAGAGTATGTAAAGCTCGCCAGTGAGCATAAATAGAAATCTCAAGAGTGTGAGAAGATGGCTAAAGAGAACAGTAAGCTGAAGATTGAAAAGTCTAATGAAGCTAAGATCTCAAGTGAAACGTCACCATATGAAGAAGTTGAAAAAATTCAACAGAAAGTGGAAGATCTCACTTCTGATCTTGCCAAATTTGTTAATGGTAAAGACAATCTGACTAAGCTGCTTGGCTGTCAGAGGCACTCTCTTAACAAAGAAGGTATTGGATATGTCCATCAGACACATCATAAAGTATCAACTAAAGCTTCTACAGTATCTGTTAAGTCAACTGTAACCAAGTCTACACCCGTCTGTAACTTATGTGGAAAAACTAGACATGTTATGTCTAACTGTATCCATAAGAAGAAAAGGAAGTCTTCACAGACTCCTAGAACTAACAGAAAAGGACCCAGAAAAATATGGGTACCTAAAGATCAAATAATTTTTGTTGCCGATGTCCTCAACAGGACAAAGAAAACACCACTGCTGGTACCTGGACAGTGGTTGCTTGCATCATATGACAGGAGAAAGGTTTATGTTCCTAGACCTCCAACTTAAGAAAGGAGGACACGTTGCCTTTGGAGGGAATCAGAAAGGGAAATTTATAGGAATTGGTACTATTGGTGGTAAACCTCCTCTTACCTCTATATCTAATGTTCTTATGGTTAAAGGATTAAGACACAATTTGCTTAGCATAAGTCAATTATGTGATAGTGGATTTGATGTTTCCTTTACCAAGGATGTATGCATAGTTAAAGACTGTTGTGGCAAAACCCTCTTTTCAGCTAAAAGGCAACAAAATCTTTATAAGATTGAACTGTCTAATCTCTCAGATCAAAGTGTAATATGTCTGATGTCTAAAGAGGATGAAAGATGGTTATGGCATAAGAAACTAGGACATGCTAGTATGAAACTAATTTCTAAATTAAAAAGGAATAACCTTGTGAGAGGATTGCCTGATATTAGTTTTAAGAAAGATGTCTTGTGTGATTCATGTCAGAGAGGTAAGTAGTTAAAATCAAGTTTCAAATCTAAAAACCAAGTATCAACCTCTAGACCTCTTTAGTTGTTACACATGGATCTGTTTGGACCAGTTAGTGTTGTCAGCCTGGCTGGAAGAAAATATGGATTTGTCATAGTTGATGACTATTCTAGATACACATGGGTACTCTCTTCTTAACCCACAAAGATGAGTCTTTTAAGACTTTCTCCGTATTCTGCAAAAGAGTACAAAATGAGCAGGGTTTCTGTATTTCTACCCTTAGAAGTGATCATGGGGGAGAATTTGAAAATGAGCAGTTTAGACAGTTCCGTGAGGAGAATGGGATCTCTCCCAATTCCTATGCACTTAGAACTCCACAGCAAAATAGAGTGGTTGAGAGAAAGAACAGATCTCTGCAATAGATGGCTAGATCTATGCTCAATGAAAATAATCTCTCTAAGTACTTCTGGGTAGAAGATGTAAACACTGCTTGTTATGTACAAAACAAAATACTTATTAGGCATTTTCTAAAGAAGTCTCCCTATGAATTGTGGAAAGGAAAAATGCCCACATATCTTATTTTCATGCTTTTGGATGTGAATGTTTTATTCTAAATACCAGAGATAATCTTCAAAAGTTTGAGTCTAAGTTAGATAAAGGTATTTTCGTAGGTTATTCTGAAATGTCTATGGCTTTTAGAGTTTACAATTCAAGAACTTGTATTATTGAAGAATCTGTTCATGTTAAATTCAATGATGGATTAAAGACTGATAAAGAACTATCAGATCTAGAAGATGATCTTGCAGGTCTTGATATAAGCAAGCCAGAAAGTCAACAACCCGATCTAACCAAGACAAAACATGTGCTTGAGGCTGACAGACAATTGGAGCAGACAAGTCAGCAGATAAGTCAGCAGACGAGTCAGCAGGCAAGTTAAGATCTTCATGATGATCTCAAAAGGGATTGGAAGTTCAACACTCATCATCCTAAGGATCTTATTATTGGAAATCCTTCTGAAGGAGTAAGAACCAGATCCACACTAAGAGAATCAAGCAATGTGGCCTTTATATCAGAATTGGAGCCAAAATGCATTGAAGAAGCTCTTGAGGATGAAAGCTGGATTCTTGCTATGCAAGAAGAACTTAACCATTCACCGAAAATGATGTCTGGAGTCTTGTCTCTAAGCCTAAAAACAAGTCAGTTATTGGAAGAAGATGGGTCTTCAGAAACAAATTGGATGAAGATGGTAAAGTTATCAGAAATAAGGCAAGGTTAGTAGCTCAAGGCTACCAACACGAAGGTATTGATTATACTGAAACCTTTGTACATATAGCTAGAATAGAAGCCATACGCATTTTAATGTCATATGTTGCACAACACCAAATCACCCTGTTTCTAATGGATGTAAAAAATGCTTTTCTAAATGGTATAATTGAATAAGAAGTGTATGTTAAACAACCCCCTGGTTTTGAGGATACTGATAAACCAAATCACGTTTTCAAACTTAAAAAGGCATTATATGGTTTGAAACAAGCACCTAGAGCATGGTATGACAGACTCAGTTCTTTTCTCATGCATAATGGTTTTACTAGAGGACAAGTAGACACTACTCTGTTCAAGAAATGCTCTAAAGAGAACTTTATTATAGTTCAAATATATGTTGATGATATTATTTTTGGAGCAACTAATGAAAAGATGTGTAAGGAATTTTCAAATCAAATGCAAGCTGAATTTGAGATGAGCGTGATGGGAGAATTGAAGTTCTTCCTTGGATTACAAATCAAGCAGACAAGTGATGGAATTTACATTCATCAACAAAAGTATACCAAGGGGATACTCAAGAAATACAAAATGGAAAATGCAAAGCTCATGAAAACCCCTATGCAACCCAATGCAAACCTAAGCAAAGCTGATGAAGGTAAAAAGGTAGACCAAACTGTCTATAGAGGTATGATTGGTTCTCTACTATACTTAACTTCAAGTAGACTTGACATTCAATTTAGTGTCTGTATGTGTGCTAGATTCCAATCTGATCATAGAGAATCTCATCTTAAGGCCGTTAAAAGAATATTTATATATTTACTTGGAACTACTAATCTTGGTTTGCTGTATTTAAGATAAAAAGAATATAGATTAGTGGGATATTGTGATGCTGATTTTGCTGGAGACAGAATAGAAAGACAAAGCACTAGTGGAGGATGTCACTTCATTGGAGCAAGTTTAGTCTCATGGTCAAGCAAGAGGCAGACAACTATTGCCCTGTCTACTGCTAAAGCATAATACATCTCTGCTGCTAGTTGCTGCTCTAAACTCTTATAGGTAAAACATCAACTTGAGGATTACTCTATTTATGAACATAACATATCTGTATGGTGTGATAATTCCAGTGCTATATGCTTAACTAAAAATCCAATTCAACATTCTAAGGCTAAGCATATTGAAATCAAACATCATTTTATTAGGGATTATGTTCAGAAAGGCATCTTTGATATTAAGTTTGTTAAAACTGAAAATCAATGGGCTGATATTTTCACTAAACCCTTAGCAGAAGAAAGGTTTTTATTTATTAGATATAACCTAAACATGCATTGTATTATTGAATGACATGTCTGAGTGTTAACCTGTCTGTGCTTTATCACCTGTCTATGCTTACCTATCTGACTCTGCTGAGTCACTGTGCTAGAACTCAACAGTTTTGTTGAAATGGCTATTAAGTGTTTAATACCATTCCTTTATCTGAAGCTAATCATGTGCACGGTGGTTTATATATCTCGAAACCATGTTTTCATTATGTCTTAAGTGGGCGTTGCGGTTCCCCATACAAATCGTGCCGTTTTGATTTAAAGATGTCGTTTTTTCTCTCTCCTACTTTTATGACTATAAAAGACAATAGATAAGAAAGGTTGAACCTTTACGTTTTCAAAATTCCAAAATCTCTTTGTCTTTTCGTCTCTGAAATCCTTTTCTTTCTTAAAACCCTAGAACCGTTTTCTCTCAAAAATGGCATCATCCAAGCGTCTCTCTACAAAAGAAATCACTGAGAAATACAATCTCAAAGTTACTGAGATTGAGAAGATCATTCCGGGAAAGACTATTGATCTTCAACAGATGAAGAAGCTAGGTATGGATGTCACTGAAGAGTTGGAATATTCCAAATGGACTCCATTCTTCGACATCAAGGAGCTGGTTCACCCTAAGCTCGTTCAAACGTTCTGGAGAAATGTTGTGGTTGTCACCAACCGACTCAACGGAATCAAAAGCTTTAAGTCTGAAATAAGAGATAGAACCCTTCTCTTCCCCATTAGCTCTTTGGAGGTTATCACAAAATGTCAGAGAATCGGAGCTGGCTTCACACCCAACTGGGAAGGTGAAGTGGGAGTTGACAATGTCAACATTGCCATCTATGGTGTTCCCAAACCTGTGAACCCTAAGCCTGTCAACATGGTGGTCCAGTGCAGATTCCTGCACAAATTGCTGTTGGAGTGCGTGATGCCAAGGAAAGGCTCACAAGACAGTGTGACCAAGATGGAAAGATTTGCTCTGTACCACTTGATCCACAAAATCAAGGTTGACATGAACGACCTTATCTACATGTACCTTGAGACTTTGATCAAGAGAACCAACATGCAGACCTATCCTTATGGGATGTTGCTGACAAGGGTCTTCAGGAACAAGCTGTTTGTTCCCAGTGCTGTTCACTTTGTGGACATGTCACTGCCCATAGACAGAAAGATACTGTCTATGATGGACATCAAGGGAATCCCTCTTTCTGATGAGGAGGCAATGATAAGAAGAAGCAGAAGAAGAAGCCTGCTGTTGAGCAGAAGGAAAAAGAACCAGTGGTTTCCACTGATGAGTCTGAAGTCCCTATTTCTGAGAGACTATTCAAATCGTCTGGAAAGGTGGCCAGACAAGACCAAATTCCAGAGCTGCAACATTCAGTTTCTGAAGATTCTACTGAGACAGTTGAGCCCTTGAGGTTCAGGCTGAGGAGACCCTCTCCCAAGAGAAGATCTCAGTTACCCAAGACTGTAAAGACCGAAGTGCCTGTAGAAGCTAACACTGCAGAAGACACATGCGGAGGAGCTCGGATCGTTGTACTGAGGATGGCCAAGTGTCTCCTTCTCACAAGAAGTTGAAGATATCCCAAGCGCATACATCTCCTTCATTCCCTTCCCCTTACATCAAGGTATCATCACCACATCCTGTCTCTTCTCCTTCTTCCCTTTTTTGTTCAACCTCTCTATGTTGCATCTCCTCTTTCTTCACCTGTCCACTCCTTTCAAACTCAAAAATCTTCTTTCATTGTTGTACCTGATGACTATCAATACACAGTTGTTCACAGGGACTCTGCTCCCAAAGAACGAACTGCCATATCATCGAGACTCTTTGTGTCTGATTTGCAATCTCTTTTGCTTGCAAGTATCTCACACGTCTCTGTCATTCCTTTTCCTCCACCTCATATTCTTAACCCCTGTATAGAACTTTTCTTCTACCCACTTGTTGTTGTCTTCATTAGAACATTAGCTGGAACCCACTATCCTGCTTCTGTTGTAATGCTACCTCGTAGGTCTAGGTATTTCTTTATGTTAATTACTGGATCAAATTCTTTCTTTTGTCATATTGATTCCTTATTACCTATCCCTCCCTCTGTTTTAGCTCAAACACATGTTCCCCCACCTATTCAAATAACCATCACCAGACTCTCTGTCCGAGAGACTTTCCTGTGTGTTCCCTTCACCTGATATTGACTTTGTCAGAATCAATCTTATCTTCAAATTTGTCTTTCTTCCTTTTTATGCTCTTCAAACTCTCCATGAATTTTTCTTCCTTTCCATCACCTCTCCCCTATCTCTACCTAAGGCACCCCCGGTTTTAGCCTTACCCTAGCACTCTTCTCTGTTTGTCTCTTCCTCAAGCCTGTGTACAGAAGCCTCCACTTCTTAGACAGTGGCCTTACAAGACTTTCATCTGCTTCAAGGACAAGTAGAAGACTTAAGAAGACAGCTGGATGACGAAAGACGAGCTAGGCTGCTCTTAGAGCAAAGGGTTGATGGCTTATATTTGTTACTTAGTCAATCTAGGTAGTTTTGTTTCTCTGTTGTAAACTGCCATGTACTTATCAAAGCTCATGATGAATAAAATATATTTCTTCATTACTTTTCTTATTTCTTTATTTTTTTAATATTATGATTACTCCTTTTTGCTATTGACAAAAGGGGGAGAATGAATATGATATGATCTTAATAAGAAAATAATATATGTTTGATATGATCATAGTATGTTCTGATAGTTGCTATAATTGCTCAGATAAATCTTAAGTAAGGTTGCTCTGATAATTTCTAGGTAAGACAATTCAAATTTATGTGTGACTAAGTTAACCGGATTATATGATTAATCCTAATGTCTGATCAAGCATATTCTTAACCTATCCGCTTAAGAAAATTTCAACCTGTCTGATATATGCTACTTTCATTTTGTTGATATTTTCTAAGGTTCATTAAATCATCTCAATGTTTGTCATCATAAAAAAGGGGGAGATTGTTAAGTCTCTAAAATGTCTGATGTGCATTTCCATAATTTTTGATGAGAACTAAACATTGGCTAATGATTTAATTAACCTTCATATTGGTTGTTAACCTGTCTATCTAGTGTGCAGATTAAAACAGTAAGAATCATATGTCTGCTCATATAGATGACTACTTGTCTGGATAAGCGAAAGTCAACCTGTTTGCTAACTAGGATTATTGACTTCTTTCAAGAAACGTTTTCAACCTGTCTCTCCACGAGTTCCTACACTCGTCTGAGGTTACTCATTGAAGAACCAAGGACCTAACAAGCTTTTGTTGGCTGTCCCATCAAAAAGAGACTTGATGCCTTCTCTCCTACTTAGTCTCACGCTTATCAACAAAAGTCAGAAGTTACTCTCTCAAGCTACCTCAGTTATCAGAACCAAAGACCAGTTAAAGAATACTTCCAACTTTTGTGTCTTGGTACATGAAAGTAGATGGTGCAGAAAAGTCCTTAGCTTCACCCAGGAACTTTGGTCCTGATGTTTGAAGAGATGTTTGATTGTGGGAATGATCACGTGGTCTTCCCAGTAGATGTATTGTAAGGCAACCAGCTTAGGAGTCTTTGGTTTAATTAAATTTTTTTTTTGAAAATTGAAACTCCTAGTGTAAAAGTGTATGTTGTGAGGATGTTATTTATGAAACATGATTATTTCATTGTGTGAGGAGATGTACAATATGATTTTACTGTTTAATGTATGTATCATGGTTTTACAGAGTGTTCTTGGAGAAGAAAATTTTTATACCTGAGTTTTATGGCTTGAAATAAATAAATTTTTCGAAAGCAACCAGCAAATAACTTTTTACTTTAAGTTATTTCCGCATGTGTTATGAAGTAATACCCAAGGGGGGTGTTACACCAAGAACTTCAAAGGATTCAAGGGAAGGGAAAGGGGAGAGGTTTCTGTCACACTAGGATTGCGCAAAGTACCAATATGAGGGTTTTGCTTGTAACCCTCACCAAACTCTTCTATTTATAAACCTCAGACACTGAGCACGGTCGTGCTTCACCTAAGCACGGGCTCGCAACATTAATATCAAAATGCGTGTTTTCCGACACGGTCGTGCTCCCCCCGAGCACGGTTGTGCTTGTGGCTCACTTAGCCATTGAGCACGCCAACAAGCATGGGCGTGTTAGTACATGAGCACGGCCGTGCTCATGCACCAGGAAGGGATTTTCCACTTTGAAAGTCCAACTTAACCCCTTTAACGTTTCCTAGGCACAAACTTTACAACATGCAACACATATACACGCTTAAGAGCTTAACACGAAAAACAGAGTATTACACTAAATGGTTAATTTATTTTTTCAGGGATTAAAAGTGAGTCTCCGAAACTTTTTGAGGAACCAATTTGGGCCTTCACTCTAAATTATTATTATAATTTTTAAAATAAATTGACTACAGTGAAGGAAGAAGGTCGGGTCGTGTGGGTCACGTCCCATTAGTTTTTTGATGACATATGGACAAAGGGACTAATTTCGCCAAGTTAGAAAACAATTTGAACCAAAAGCATGCCAAAAAAATTTGAGGGACGATTTTCACAAAAATGAAAAACTAGGGAACTAAAAGTGCATTTTAACCTAATAAAAATACATCTTAAACTAATAAAAAAGAAATCAATACCATCCTTGTGACCCTTGAGAAAGTAATACGATGATGACGATGGTTCATGTGATCAAGCAACAAGTATGGAATACTCATTATTATTTGCAATTTTACATGTAAACATTCGTGGGCTTAACATAAAATTCTATTCGTAGAACAATGTAATTAGACAAGATTTTTAGGAACCGGCAATTATTTAAGAAGAAAGAGGTATTTGTTTTATCTTTCACACACGTAGCACTCACTGTTGAGATTGGAGGTAACTTTTCTATTTCCCCTACCCCCCCTATGTTTTTTTTTATCTTGCATCCAACAATGAGTCTGAAATTTCATTGAGGGAATACGCATCACAATTTCCTAAAGAATCTGTCTGTATTGGATGATGTTTCCCTGTGTAGAATCCAGGTTGACTTGGCTCAGGTAATAACTTTTCACCATTCAACATCAAAACCACCAATGACATGTTTGGTCTATCCTCTGGTCTTTGTTGTACGCATAACAAACCAATATGAATATATCGTAATATTTCAGATGGAGGACTGGTTGAATCGTCCATTAAGTCATCAATAAGTTCCATTGGCCTATTTTCAGTCCATAGTCTCCATGCCTGAAAAGGACATGAAAGCCATAAGGTTCATTTTCCATATTACAAACAAACCACATGACCAAGTGTTGTTATAATTAACAAATGGACTGTTATTTACTTATTATTCAAACCTACATGTCCAAGAAGATTAAGGTGATGGTGTGGATCACAAAATCCCCTGTTTTTCCTCCCACTGATTATCTCAAGAACAATCACACCAAAGCTGAAGACATCAGATTTGACTGAAAAAGATCCATGTACGGCATATTCAGGAGGCATATAACCACTGCACGGAAAGAAAGACAAGAGTTCATTCATACATAATGAGAAATTCAAAAGTGGTTGGTTGCAGAAGAAAAATAAAATAAGTTCAAAAATATTAACTATGTTCCCATCACTCTATTTGTATTTGCTTCATCTTGATCTAGCCCAAATGTTCTTGCCATACCAAAATCTGATATTTTTGGATTCATATTACCATCAAGAAGAACGTTACTAGCTTTTAGATCTCTGTGAATGATTTTTAGCCTGGAGTCTTGATGAAGATAGAGAAGTCCTCGAGCAATTCCCCGACAATTTCGAATCGCTTAGCCCAACCCAAAAATTTACGTCTTATTGAATCCGACAAAATTTCACTTCTAAGTTAGCATGGACACAATTTGATAGTTAAAAAGATTGGAAAGATTAGATTGTGATAATAAATAAAGCTCCAACCAAATATAAAGTAGTCCAGACTTCCATTAGGCATGAATTCATAAATCAACAACTTCTCTTTTTGCTGAATAGAACACCCAAGCAGCTTTACGAGATTACGGTGTTGAAGTTTTGCAATCAACATGACTTCGTTTTTGAACTCCTCCAAACCTTGTCCAGAATTTTTAGAAAGCCTCTTAACTGCAATCTCTTGCCCATCTGGTAATATGCCCTGACAATAGTTTTGGAAACATTGAAGTTAATTTCATTAGGATGAATGTTTGAGTTATATATAATTTTAATACCTTGTACACCGGTCCAAAGCCACCTTGTCCCAATTTGTTGCTTTGTGAGAAGTGATTTGTGGCATTAGAGATGGCCACAAAATCAAAAATTGGTAATTTAATGTCATCCTTGTCCTTCCTGCAAATTGTTTCTGCAATCCATGAAAAGGTTAAGATATGTTCTTTATTACTAACAAATTATCAACAGATCTTTAGCAAAAACAGGTAAAAAATAGAAGAGAATCTTCGGTGATTTGAAATAAGAGTCAGAATTCAGAAATGAAAATTCGTTACTATTATATTCCATTTAGACCCTTTTCAGTATTATAGACCACAAAACTACTTATCATGAACTCACCTGGCTGCATGAGTTTCTTTTTCCTAATGCATAATAATATCCCACATACTGTAATAATGCCAATGATGAATATAGTACAGCCAACCACAATTTTTGCTAGTTTCTTCCTGTTGAAGTGGTGATCTGAAAGATTAAGAACACAATCAACTAACAAACAAAGACGTTGAAGCATTTATAGAAAATACAAACTGACATCTAAAGAACACAAAAAGAAAAAAAAATATAAGTTTTGGTAGAAGTACCTCACATGTTTCCATGTAGAATCATAAAAGAGAAGAAACTCAGTTTAGAAATAATTTAGGGCACCGAATACATGGAAAGAAGGACCAACAATCAGTAAACATCACCTTAGTTTTAGTATTGAACAATGCTATTTAAAACAGATTAATTTTTGCGAAAAGTGATAAAAGTCATTTTAAATCAATCTTGAGGGAGATAGGTATAGCTATATAAATGTAGAGGTCCTCCAAAAAAAATTGTTTTGTAACTACGACACAACCAGGAGCGAGAAATTGTGTAACTTTGTATGTGTTTCATGATAAATGTTTCTTATCAAGCATTCATGATAAAAAGTGGACACCTGAGATACCTTGGTTAATAACATATTGAATTTGTTTAATGGATACACAAGTATTGAATAACTCATTAACTATAGCTTCATTAATTAAGATTTTGTACATTATTAATCAAACACAATATGTTAATAACCACGGTTTTGAACTTCGATTTTGTCCACTTTTGGGATATTGTTGTTATTTTCAGCATTTTCTTATAGTAAAAAGTCCATAAAATGACTTCCAGCAGCATGACAAAACATGGTACCAAACAGTAACATTTAGCACAAAAAGATAATGGAAAATTAAACAATACCTAGCTCTGAAGCTGCAGTCACTAGCAAATAAAAATCTTGTCCTCCCTTAGGAAGTTTCCTGATGTCAACAATATCTGAAAACCAATGCAAGCAGCCACTTCCCGTGCCACTGATATTCAATTGAGCATACGCTGTACAAGAGCAGTTGCTCAAACAAAGTTTCTCACATTCCTGCAGACTAATGGTCTTTTCATACCATGCTGATGAAGTGTCTGGCAATTTCATTCCCTCGTATTTATGAAAACTATCTATATTATTGTTACAGTCTGGTGGGGTAGCTCTTACACACCCGCTAAGCTTACCTGCAGAGTTGGGTTTGAATCCTATCAAGCATTCACAGTGTTCAGACCCGTTGGCTTCACAATTAGTATTTGCACCACACAAGGCATATCTTTCACACTGGTCAAACGGACCAGGGTATTTCATTACCCATTGTTGTGTCTGATGTGACCATATCAAACGTACTTGATAGCCCTGTGGACTCAGTCTGCTTCGCATGATAACTGAACTATTCAGGGCCTTAATCTCATAAAACACTTGCTCACTGTTTATTGTAAAAAGAGATGTAACAAATTGGTCATTTATTTCTTCAGGAGTTCCTGCAACACTAAGCCCATTCCATGACCCTGGTCTGTAAACTGTAGTACCCTCCTGTGTAATAACTAATTGAGGAAGCCCATGGATATCAACATGGAATGAAAACTCACCTGGAGTGGGATCTTCCAGAGACTTCCATGATCTCAGAGCCCAATTTTGACCTGTTTTTATATTGCTTCCAATTTTCATTCCTGGGAGAAGAGTGTCACCTGGATAATCAAAACTCTGCCATAATATTCCAACCATGTTATGTCCATCTTTCACAACCATGTTTCCTGATTCCAACAGCTGCACCATAACTGTAACTGACTTCTTTGATGCATTTGAGGACCAGATTTCGATTCCAGTATTACCATCCATGATTCTAAGATTTCCTTCACTGTCTAGTTCTAAAACTCCTGAGTGGTCACTGAGTGGTGTTTCTCTGTTGGCTACCCATACAACTGTTCTGGGAGATATGTTTTTGTACCAGATTCCGACGTAACGGCTTTTGGAATTTCCAGCAGGGCTGAAGAAACCTGCTTCGAAGGTTCCATTTGTTGAAACCAGAGTTTCATTTTCTTTCTTATAACCATCTCGGATGGGTTGGTTTGGAGTAATCACGTCCAATGTGGAGGACATGCTTATGAAGGAGAGAAACAGCAGAGAGTACAGAGCGAGGCTTTTAAGATTTTCCATGGATTTTTCTACTTTCTCTAAAACACATAGAAAAGAGAAAAACACTGCTACATGGAGATTCAAAAGCTGATGAATGTGCTGGTTTGTGGTTTGAACTTCATATCATGATGCACTGCAATTAAAGGAGACAAACTACCTGCTTTGGTGGCAATATTTATGGAGATTGACTATGATCGATGACTTGAAACAGTCGGTCAAGAATTTTCAACTTGCCAGATTTTTTCTTGGTTAATTTTGGCAATTGAAACATGACTAAACTCATGCATCTTAGTAAATTAACGCTAGAAGAGGTGGTTGGTATAGTTATACACAGGCGTGTGAGTTTTGAGACATTAATGAGCTAGTAGGATGATTAGTTTGCTCAAGTCTTGAAATACTACTGTGATGATGATCAATGTTTGATTCACTGCCTTTATATAAAAGTCCATGTACCTAAAATTTTACAAAAAAGGAAAATTGGTAGACGCACAAAAGTGATTTCTTCTTCAATACATAGTACATAACATAGTATTTATACAAATATAAAATGGGACTTGAAGCAACTAATGTTAACATGCCCCACACTTTCCTCCAACTCATTAAGAACAAGCATATAGCTTTTGTTGGAGACTCTCTTGCTAGGAACCAATTAGAGTCCCTTCTTTGCATGTTAGCAACTGTTTCAACCCCTAACCATACCTACCTAAATGGTGAAGACAATAAATACCGGAGGTGGCACTTCCCTTCTCACAATGCAAACTTGTCCTTGTATTGGTCCCCATTTCTTGTGCAAGGTGTTGAAAGACAACAAAACACAGGACCAAGTTATAATACAATGTATTTGGATCATGTTGATGAGAGGTGGGTAAAGGATATAGATAAAATGGACTTGATTGTGCTTATATTTGGGCATTGGTTTCTGCTTCCATCAGTTTACATTGAGGGTGATTCTGTTTTGGGTAGCTTAAACTTGTCCCATGAATTAGGGAACTTTAATAAATTTTTAATACTTTCTTCTGATTTTTTTTTAATTGTAATTTGCTTTTCTTATTTTTGAGCTTGCTCAAGCGGATAGAGAAGCATTTATTTGGATTAGACATTGGCAACAGGGCAGCCGATCAATCATCATCATGACTTCACAGTTTTTCTTCATTTTATTTTGTTTTGAAAACCGAACTGGACTGACCGTGTCTACAGTTTGGTTTGGCCAGAAGAATCGACGGTATGAAAAAATCGGGGAAAAATCATTTGAACCACTTAAACCGGACAAAAACCAGAGGAACCGGTGAATCGGGCCCGGTTATTAAAAATCGGCAACATCCCATGTCTCGTTGATATGTCCTCGCATCCGTCGTCGTCCACCGCGTCAAGCTCAGGCCGCCGCCGTCCCGCTCTGTCACGACCATGAGCTTCTTCCTTTGTTCAGCATCTAACATCTAACATATCCCTGAAGACCAACACCTCTTTCTGAAAAATCCAGTACAAACACTACACCAGATTCGGGATTTAATAGCGCACACTTAATAGCGATTTCGACAAGTGTCGCTTTAAAAAATTGCGCGGAAGTACTTAATAGCGCCGACTTGACGGTTCGCTATTAACATATAAACATTTTATATCGTTTCCTTAAATAAACGCTATCTTTACCCAATTCCTTTTTTTTTTTTAAAAAAACACAGTCCACCTCTTACTGTGCTTCATCGAAGAAGTGCTATTATTCGTTATAACTTTAATAACGTTCTATCAAGTAAATGTTGTTAAAATGATAACTGTAATAGCACTTGCAAGTGGAAACACTATCTTTCATGTGATTCATAACGAAACGTCATGTCCCTCTAGGTGAGGTGACCAACTCTCTCCCATATTTAGTTGAAACAGTCCATGAAGTTAATGACAATAATATCTCCGCACAAAAAAAAAGGGATATTGAATCCACGATTTTCACAAACCATCATCAATTATGTTGCTTCGTATTTCAACGATATCTCTCCCATAAATAATTGTCCTAAGTTTTTTTATCCTTCCCACTCTAATTTTTTTCAACTCTCATTCTCAATCCGTCATGTTCTTTATTGATGGAGTTCCCTTTCTCGTATAGGAAAGATGGAAGAAATAGGCTTAATAAAATCCAAAATGTGAGTCATAATAAAACCCAAAAGATAGGATGTGAGTCGCAATAAAACCCATAATGTGGATTTGTGCTCCATCCTCACCTGAGAATCCAATTTAACGCTTGAAGGGCAGGAAGATTTTCTATTATAAGATTCCACAACTCCCTTGCTTTCAACAAGTCTTGGAAGATTTAACAAGCTCTTGTTGTCAATGATGAATGAAATTCAGCAAGCTCTTGTTGTCAATCCAGAATGAGATTATGTAATTTTGTATTGGAAGATTCAGCTTTGTATTTCGATGTAATATGTAATTTCTCTTTGAACTTCTTGATATCCATGTGATCAATTTACCAAATTGTGTAGCAATTTTTAACTCTTGTTGTCAATGATGAAAGAAATTCAAGTTGTAATTCTCAAAAATATAATACTGCTACTTGTTTTTTGTTTCAATGAAAAGAAATTTGGGGTATCTAGGAAAACAATGAGCGAAGGTTTTTAATAGCGCTTCCTCATAGAAACACTATTAAAATATATATCTTTACCTCACTGCTTTCTCCTTTAAAAGCACACCACCTTTTACAGCGCTTATTAGGATAAGCGCTATAAAATGTGTAACTACGATAGTGTCTGCTTTTGGAAATGTTATCTTTCATCCGGTATTAAAATAAAAAATGATACAGATGACCAACTCAACTCTGTACAATAAATTCCTGCACATATAACCAGATATTCAACCTTCAACGCATAGAAAATTGTCTATAATCAATTTTGCCTTAATATCTATTGAATCAAACTCTCCTATAAATAACTCTCCCCCATCTTCTTATCCTTCACACTACAATTTTTATAAACTCTTCTCATTCTCTGTATTCTTCATTTCTGGAGCTCTCTGATGACTTATGAGCACATTCATGGAACACACAAGAGGCTCTGTCCTAAATGTGTGTGTATATATATATATATATATAGGGTCCGATGGCAGTGCACTCTTCCCTACTTCAAGATGATAACTTATGGCTGAGACTCTCACCACATGTGGCGTTAGCTGATAACACCAAATTGTTCGATGAGAAACGAAGGCTTGTGGCATTAGTGGTGTCTGCTGGATTAGTACCCAGATACATTGATGTCATGACCTACAACCAAAAGATATATATAGGGACCAATGTTTTGTGTTCTCCCGATGCTTCTAGTTGGTAGTTTCTGGCTCAAAACACCAGATTGTTGGATGAGATTCTCACCGCATGTGGCGTTAATGAGTCTAAAGGAAAAGTAGTGCCCAGATAATTTGGTGCATTCTTCCCTGCTTCCAGTTGTGACATTTTCATACACACTACCAAGATCGAATCCAAGATAACATACTTAAGAGACCCAACTATTTGACAATTGTGTCGGATGTTGTTGGTTCAAGTAAATGGAATATAAAGTGACCCTGACCATATATAAACAATCTAATAGCTTTCCAATTAAAAGCATTTCAAGTTAAGGTTTGAACTTATTTAATCAAGTATTAGTACCTGAAATCCATTACGAATATAGATCATAATATTACTCATTAATAAATTAATAAAATAACAATAAATCATAATTGATTGTAACCCACAAAATTATTAAAAAATTATACTAGATATTTTTTTTTTGATGAATAAAAGGGGCTTAAACCCCAAGAAACAACAAATTAGAAACCTCTAGGAAAAGAAACAGAACTGGCATCTGTCCTAAGGGCATCTTTATTATTAAAAGGAAGGTGGTGACTGGGGCATATATGTCAAATCACTTGGACAATATGGAGTATTTTGGTATTTTCCAGCCCAAACTTAGGATAAAAATGTCAATACAGTTGGCAATTTATATAAATAAATTTATAAACAATGAATGTATTTATCAGTAAATGTTGTTGATTAGGTTTTTAGTCCGACTCTTCGTTTTCTTCTAATGTAAACAAAATGCTTCTTTCTTTCTCCCTTTATAATCCTGGAGACATGAATAGGTTATGATTTGTATATAAGCACATGCATGGTGCTACAAGTACGATTTTTGGCCTTTTAACTCTTACGCCATAGTGATTCAATGAACTAATTTAAAATTGAAATGTGCAGCATCCAATGGTCAAATTACAACATTTTACTATTATAATACCTGACAATAATAAGTATTATTAAAATATTTGGTATTTTATTATTTTAAAAGTTACTGTAAAATAATTCTAATGTCATTAACAAAAATTTTAATAAATTGACGTACATTAAAAATATAAGAGGATCGGGGGTGATTAAATAAAATTTTAGGAGAAATTAATACATATGTTCATAAAAAAAGTATTTTGTGCAACCATAGCACGATAGAAGCAAAAATTACAAAAACTAAAATAAAAAAATATCATAAAAAAATAAAATAAATATTATATAAAAATAATATTAAAAGTTTTTATATGACTCACGATTTAATAGTATAATACTATGTTTAAAAATATGAATGATTGAATAATAATAAAATTAAAAAATTAATGCACAGTTTTGATAAAAACATTCTACAGAAAAAATGCATACTTTTGGCATTTTTATATTCAAGAAAAAAAATGTAGACAAATCAAATATGATTACAAATCATGCCAAACTTAACTAGTTTAATTCAAAATTTCATGATAAACATAAAAGGAACCGACCTCGAAAGAAAAACCTGGGGTAAGGCTGATGGCTTAAGAGGATAATATTATGTTTAAAAAGTTAAATTGATTGAATAATAATATAAATTAAACACATAAACCAAAGTTTTAACAAAAAAAGAATCTAATGAGAAAATCATTTGAATCCAACAATAATTTATATATATCAAGGTTAAATCCTAAAAGTTATATTTTTGACATTTTTAATATATATATATATATATATATTGTTGTGTAGACAAGTCCAAGACGGTCACGGACCAGACGAGACTTAACTAGTTTAATTCAGGAGTTCATGTAAAACATGAACTTGGTTTTTTCACAATTTAAGTTACTATTAAATTATTACATTTAGTGGTAGTTTCACCGTATATCTTGCTCTAATCAGTCCTGTTTTTTGTTTTAAGGGACTTCAACGAGCAACTTTACATTTTAATTTATATATGTGTTAAATGTTTTTAAGCCAAAATAATTGATTTCATACATATGACTAAACTTATTTCAATATTTCCCACTTCAAATATAACTCAGACAAAAAGTTGTTATTCAGTTAATTATGCAAATAATTTAAATATAAAAATATAAAATATAAACAAATTCTACATATTTGAAAGTCCAAAAAACAAAACACCCATTCAATGATTTTTAATATCAAAAGTTGAACAAATTTTAATTTTAATTTTCAACATTTTAAGATAACTATCCAAATAAAGTAAAGATGGCCGTGCGCACGGGTACATCTAGTTAAAAATAAAAGGAGGTGGGCAATCAAAAATTCCGATTGACCCATCAAGCTGAAGCCCAAATTTAGCCAAGGCATTTACCACTTGGTTTGCTTCTCTAAAAGTATGCTTCCATGAAATCTCACCATCCCCTTTATGCACTTCATGAATCGCTTCCACAAGATTGAAACAAGCATTTGTTCTACAACAACCTTCATTGAGGAGAGTCATAGCTGTTTTAGAATCAAAGAGCACTTGGATTTTCTTGTACCCTCTTACCCATGCGATAGACAAACCATGAAGGATGCTCCAAAGTTCAGCCGCAAGAATAGTGCAGGAGCCCAAGTTGGCCACATTTGCAACCAGGAAATTCTCCAAACTATCCCTCAAAACACCTCCACAAGAAGCATTTGTTCCAGCATTAACAACAGACCCATCACAGTTATGATATGAGCCAAGGGGGGCAAGTCAACTTTTCAACAAGGATGATATGAGCCCAATAAGGAGCATGGATCAAGAAGCATTACATGGACTTGGTGAACATATGACAAGAGCTAGAACCAAGAAAGCCCAAGAAGCTCTTAATCACATGGTGGCTATTTTCATAGAAGCAAGCCCAAGATCAAGACCAAATGGAATGGAGCCCAAATTAATGACTTATCTCATTCAACTAGAAGATCCAGGAACATGTTCAAGTGGGGCGTGCACTAGTTATGAGCAGATTTTACTTGTTTTGTTTTAATTCAACAAGTGTAATGTGTTATTTGAGTGGATCCAAGTTTGTTAGTGTTGTAATTGGGTCAAGCCCACTTAACCTCATGTGGAACACGAATTTAGAGTCTTCATTGGGAGGGAATCTTTGACTTGCATGCCTAAAGAAACTCCTATTTAGTTATGAGTCAAATTTTAATGTTTTGCTTTATTAGGGGGGTTACACCTTTATTTGAATAAAGAAGGGATTTATGTGTAGCAGCCACATAATGGTGGAAAGAGAAAATTAACTCACCATTTAGAAGCATGTTTAAGCTTAGTTAGTGAGGGAGTTATGGAATCTTCAAAGGATAATGTGTGAAGCCTAATGTGGGCAGCCACAACTCCTATATGTATGACGCCAATTCCATATGAAATGTAACTTGGAAGTTGAATTTGGATTGAATCCATATTTGTGAGATTATTGTCTCCTTGGTTCTTGGTTGAGCCAAACTAGTTCTTATCAAGAATCTAAGATTCTTGTGGCGAACCTCATAGGCTTATCAAATCCATTGGTTTGTGGTGCCATTCCACCTCTCATCTTCTTCCATTTTGTTTCTTTCTTCTTCTTATTTTGGTTCCAAAATTGGTTTCACATTAACTTGTGAAAAATTCAATCATAAGATCTTCAACAAGGCAACCTAACCATTTGGTTGTCATCAAGTTAAGAGCCACTACTCCATCATTAGGAAAACACCACCTAATATCTGATTCAAACTCCCCAATAGGATCCTTCAAGCTGATTATATCATTCAGTTTCATCGCATCCTTGATAGACAAGACTGAGCTTTTCACACGGAAAGTAATATCATTATGAGACCAAAGTTTATTATTGAAGATGCTATCATTCCTCCTCCTCCACAGATTCTCTAGGACCACTATAAAAGTCACACTCCAATCAGCTCCATGAAGGTCATCTTTCTTTGTCGGATTATCAAACAACCATTTAACCCAGTTTTGTTGAGAGAAAAACCCCTGAGTTTTAGGTCCAAGCACCAACTTCCAGACATCCTTAGCGAAAGAGCAGTCCCTAAAAATGTGGAAATGGTTTTCAATGTGGTTTGCACACACAGAACACAACCCTGAGCTAGAGATATCACGCGCAACTCTTCTATCATTGGTTAACAGGATTTCATGTGCCAGCTTCCACAAGTGGAAAGAGGAAGAAGAAGAAGATGATGATCTCATCACTGAGATTGAGTTGCTCAAGAGGTATTTCTCTGATGAAGAGTATATCATGCTATATAAAAATGGTTTTAAACACAAAGATACCATGAAGCAAGAACAATAGATTTCAATTACTTTGAATCAAATGGTTTTACATTTCATAAAATCCTAGAGGATTACAAGCTGAGTGATTTCCTTCAGACCAAGAGTGACATTTATCCAACCTTGATTAAGGCATTCTATTGCACTCTTGAGACGGATAGTGTAGCCTTTTCTGTTGAGGTCAAGAATAAAAGGATAGAAATGACCTTTGATGAGTTCTCACAATTCACTGGTCTGGAATATTTGGGAAGCAACATGGCTGGGATTGGTCCTGAAAGTGCATGGTTGAAGGCTTATGACAAGGAAGAAGCCAGGAAAATGTTGCGGGTTGAGAATGCACCAGAGGGGAGATTGATCAATATAAGCTCCATGCATATCCAGCATAGGCTACTTCAATATGTGCTAAGTAGGATGCTCCTACCAAGGTTAGGAAACCATGCAGTGTTACAGAACAATGACATTCTGATGCTGTGGGCAATGATTAAGAAGAAGCAGCTCAGCTGGAGCTATATCATTGTGAGGCATATGGTAGATTGCAAAATAAGTGGAGCTACCTTACCCTACCCTGGACTAGTGGTAAAGCTACTTGATCATTTTGGGGTCTCCATGGAACATGAGGAGAGATTCCAAGTAAGACAGGTCACTCACAAATTTGGTGAGGGGACCATTAGCATGATGAAGCTTGCTAAGGTAAATGAAGAGTGGGTGAGGGTAGCTGGTGATGAACCAACTCCAATGGACAACAATGAACTGAATTCTAAGATGGACAAGCTGATAAAGATGATTGAAGTCTTTGAACAAAGGAAAAACAAGCAAAACCTGAAGATCAGGAGGACTTTGGACTACATGAGTCTGAAGATCAACACTCTTGAAGGGCAAATGGTCACTGTGCATTTTTCCCTAGGAATCTCCATCACGGCACCTGCACCTCCAAAAGTGACTCCAACTTCTGAGGATGTTGTGCAAATGACAAGGGAGGTTACTGTGACACCCTCTACCCTCTATACATATAAAGCATTAAAAGATAAGGTAGTTAAAATAAAACATGCATTAATTATTCAAAAAATTAAAACCAAACAACGGGTAAAGAACACCACATTGTATCAAGTCTCAAAACGTGGAAAATAAAACATAACATAACATAAAAGAAAACCGAACCCCGATGTCACATTACAGAGCTGGTATAACCAATCCGGAATAAATCCTTAGATACAACAGAAAACAACTAACTAAACAAACTACTAAAAAACTAGAAATCATAACTAAAGAGTCGCGGCTCCTCGGAGTCACTCCTCAACTGGCTGCTCGTCATCCTCTGCAAAAGATACATGCCACAACAAGAAACATAGAGATAGGGAGTAAGAAACATGTATACGAACATAATGGCAAAGACGCAGACAGCAAGATGAGCATACATCAAACAATCATGTTATAGCAAACAATAGTATAACACATCAACATCATAATATAAACGTGTATGCTAGGCAATGCAACTCTGCTCCACTACTCCGTTATGCACTCGGATCCATCTATCTCAGGAAGTCAACTTCAGAGTTACATTTCCACATTGGCCAATAAGCACCAACACCGGGGCAATCCACCAAACTTTGGGTGGACCCCTAGGATAGCCGGCGCACCTTATTCTCGGGTACGCCACCACAGTTATACATGATTCACTTGAACGCAGTGGATGGCCAGATCGCCTTACTCTCGGATGACCTCCCCTATGTTGAACATCCTCCACTAACATCTCCAATGCGTGAATGCATGCTCAACATGTAACACCCGGGTGCCGACGAGGGCGGGGAGTGGTCGCCGGTGCAAGAAGGCACGGACAAGGAGCGGCTCCTGGCAGGCTTCTAGGCGGAGGGAGACATGAATGAACCGATTACACACCCGAATGAGAGGGATCCTGAGACTGTGTAGGTATGGGACTATACAGTTGAGGTAGGCTTATATGAATTTATTGGTACTACCTATACTAACAAGATGCATCTTCTTTTTGGTAGCCCATCACTTAAGAACTCGACAGTTAAGCGAGCTTGACTTGGAGCGATTCTGGGATGGGTGACCTCCTGGGAAGTTTTCCCGGGAAGCGTGTGAGTGAGGACAAAGCACCCTGAAGAGACCCGTGTTGGTCTGTGGGGACAGTCGTCAATCCATAAAGTAGCCAGGGATGTTACACAACACAACACACAAACATAACCACCACCTCTGCTTGGGCCTATAGGCTACCCAAGTTTTAACACCATCAACACCTCGATCACTCGGCTATCGAGGATTAACGATATCTTTCGTATCCTTTAATTAAACACTCTAGTCGTTCTGCACTAGAGATTATCACCTTGACCAACAAGCATCGAGGCCCCCTTGGCCACTACGCTACTAAGGTACCATATCATCATTAACACTCTAGCCATTAAGTACTAGAGATTACCACCTTGACCATCATGCATCAAGGCCCTCTTGTCCACTAAGCTACCAAGGTACAACATCATCTTATCACTTGTCTTTGGTCTTCATGTTTCGTTGGTATTTTATTAAGTCTTTTAAAGCCTTTGGGGTCAAACACCCCTAACTCAGCATTCTGCATCTGTTTTGTTTTCTGTTTTGGACAGGTGAGTACATGCATACACACCGTCAGCATGGGCGTGCAGGTCCTACAGTTTCTGGAGCGTGCCCAGTTTCTAGATTTGAATGGGAGCATCGGCGTGCTCGCTGTTAAGCACTGCCATGCTCAATGGAGCAGGGCCATAATGTTCTAGACAGAAGGGTCGCAGACCCTTTACCAATTTCTTGGGGCAGTTCCAGATTCAATCTTGATGGGTTCTACTAATCCAATGAAAGTCAGTTTTATTAATCTTAATTAAATATCCATGTCTTATAAAAAAGGGAATCAATCATTTAATATCAAACCATTTAATTGTCCCTAATCACTCATTATCAATCCCTATTGTTCTTGACTAAACCATTGGTGTAATCCTCGCTCATTACTATCTTTCAGATTTATGAACAAGGGGAACAACCTCCCTTAACATTATTAACAGATTAAACGTTTTAACATTAACATGTCACAACAACATACAACAGTCAATACAACACAATATCATTATTATGATAAGACACTCCATCATGGCATCATCACATTAACATGCTCATAATAGACAACATTTAATCAATAATAACAATCATGTCAATCATTAACATTGTGAACAATTAAACATCATATAGCAAACAGGCATAAAGGCATATAGACATGTTATCAAAGGAAAATGGTTATAGGAACCCTTCGTCTTACGCTACCCCCAAGCCTACATATTCATACTATTCCTTCTCCCCATACCTGGTATGAAGATCAGACTCCTGGTAGTAAACTGGTCGCGTCCCCTCAAGCGGCTCGACAAACGAATCAAGCCTTGGCCAACAAAAAGGTTAACCAATTAGTTCCCAATTCAAAAAGAAGGAAGAGGAAACAGAAGAGGGATAACTGGCTTACCTTATAAGAAACTAACGTGCACGTTCCTCTCCCAAACACCGCAAGGATTCCTAGAACTGAGAAGGGTTCAAGGGAGAGAAAGAGGAAGAGGGGTTTCTGCTGTTTTGGAGGCAGAGAAACCAAAATAAGGGCTGGACACAAAACCCTCGCGCACTGTTCCTATTTATAGTCTCTGTGACCCGAGCATGACCGTGCACCCCACTAAGCACAATCGTGTTTACATCAGCGTTAGCGAGACCCGTTTTCTCCTAAGCATGGTCCTGCTTCCTATCAAGCACGGTCATACTTGTGGCTCTGACAGCCACAAGACACGTTCATCAAGCACGGGCGTGCTAACACAGGAGCACGGGCGTGCTCATGTATCAGGAAGGTTTTTAAAGCCTAAAATCTGTTGGGAATTTGCGTATAAAAAAAAATAACGCAGCGGAAAAATTCCCATCGAAGGATCCTTGCGAATGGTCACGATTCATGGTTAGAAGATTTACCTCTTGAAGCGATGACAGTTGATTAAAAATCATCTATCACGAACACCGCACGAACGATGTCTCTAAGGTATCCACATGAGCAGATTCCGTGAACGTCCAACGTCACGAACCCGAAGCGTCTTTGTCTCACAGTGCTAGCTTCGAAAACTGAGACCTGCTGCTCACTATCACTCTCTGTGTGCGGCTAGGGTAAAACAAAACTGTGTAGGCACAATATCTTAAGTGGTCTACTTATAGCAGCACCTCCTTAAGTGAGTTAGTGAGCAGCGTTTGACCTAAGCCCCATGTATTATGCGCTAGGCCCAATAGAAAAGTCCAACTCTCCTTTTAATGCTTCTTTTAATCCGCTCTTATGTGTGTGACCCTATAGGTTCCCAAAACGTTAGTAGTAATATTCAATCCCATTTAATATTACAAACAGTGAGCGGTATCTAGCAATACATCACTGCTACCTAAGTAGTGAGAAAGTCAGTGATTTGACGAAACCTTTCTGTGACAAATATTCATGTGCATTATTATCCCTTTGTCCATATATCTATATTGAACACAAGACATAGAATGTGTCACCCTTGTATGGTTCAATATCATGTTCCCTGATACCCGAGTAGACTTAACAACAAATGAGGTCAATATCTCATATTGACTCATTTCAGCACGACCATGCATTTTACAGTCTCACTCTATCAGGGGGCTCACAGATATTACTCCTGTTATGTAGGAGGGACAAATTCCATCTAGGTCACTCACATCCCTCTACATGGCTCGTGGTATGCCCAATGACCGTCTTTATAATCATCCTATTACAGATGACGTTTGACGATATTAAAGCACACGACTCCTCATGTAGGGATCGTAGCGATTTCAGGTCGAAGGATTGCATACACCATTTTCACTATGAGAACTACTTATGACACTCACACAACGCTCCATGTAGTGTTCTCATGGTGGGTCAATCCAGTACATCATTACTCTAATGTGTACCTATGTGGCGACTCGATATCTCATATCCATGACCCGTGAGATATGGTCATCAGTCTGCACACATAATAGTCTCAATGTATTACTATTGTCCTTATTAATAAAATATTTGACTATGGATATTTAAGAATAGGATTTCATTGTTCAATAGTGTCTCACGATCAAGTCATATACTTGATATTCTATTAAACTGAAATTTCTATTCTAAGGACTTTATTATGTTTAAACAAGTAACACAATAAAATGGAATGCCTCATATCATATATATATATATATATATATATATATATATATATATATATATATATATATATATATATATATATATATATATATATATATATAATAGCAAGATACAAATGTAAGTCTAAGGAATACACTGGCCTCTAGGGCTTACACCAACAATCTCCCTGATAAGCCTCTGGCTCATCTAGTTTTATGGCTAGTATGACCAGGGTTTTGTGCTAATTATATCTCATTTTCACCTAAATTAGATTAGATTGTCCTCAAGCAAGGTTTTGAGTCTCTAAAGTAGTTTTAGATTAATTTAGCCAGTTTTGAGTCAAATAAAGCACTTATGGCTATTTTATTGTTTTCAGGTTAAGTTAGAAGTCAAGGGAATAAGGAAACAGAAGAAATTTCAAGTCTGGAGGTGTTCGCCTCGCGAGAGTCTTATCGCCTCGCGAACCTGAAAGCCAGCTGAACAGTAAAAATGTCATCCTCTCTGGTTCGCCCCGCGAACAACACCTCGCCTCGCGACCCTGATAGCTGACTGTTCCAGAGAAATGCAACCCGTTCTGTGTCGCCTCGCGGATCCATGTCTCACCTCGCGAGACTGAAGACCAGAAGCCATGACTTTTCCATTCCTCGCCACACGAGCAGTACTTCGCCCCGCGAGAAGACCAAATGTTGCAGACTCTTCATGATATTCGCCTTGCGAGTGAGGGTTCGCCTCGCGAGTGGGCTCAGTTTCTGAATAGTATAAATTGCTGTTCTGGACAGATTGGAAGAACTTTTGCTTCTCCATTGTTTTTACATTTTTCTGTGTGTTTCGTTTTTTCCATGGAGAACTAATTTTCTTAGATTGGTCTACTATAATCGATTTCCACTACACTTGAGGTTCTTGTAATTCCTGTTTTGTATGCTTTTCCCTTTTCAATGCCATGCTATATATTTCTGTTTGCTTAATTCAGGAGTATATTGTGTTGTGTTGATTTATTTTCGGTGATGTTATGTTCCTATATTTAATCGCGTTTGCTTAATTCGTGTGTGTACAATTCGTGTTCGCTTAGTTCACGAATGGCTTAACCCCGTTTGCTTAATTCGGGAATAGGAACATATATCTGTAGTAGTGATTTCGCTTGTAAATTGTTGCTACAATTGGGAGGGGATTAGAATCTGCTTAGGGCTTGGAATTTACATGAACCGATGATAGTTGGGAAATCGAGAACAGTAGATTAATCGTTTTTAACTATTTGATAATCTTTTAAACTGCTCTGTTTTATTGCTCTGTTATTGCTTTGTTTTCTTAATTGCATTCAAATCCAACCCCCCCCCCCCCCCCAAAAAAAAAACTGATTTTTGTGATAAATAGCAAGTCAAGAGTCCTTGTGAGACGATATCCGAGTTGTCGCCCTAAACTACATTTTTACAAACCGCTCGCTTTTTGGCGCGTGCGCGACAGCGCGACCAAAAATTGGCGTCGTTGCCGGGGACTCTTGTTTGTTATTTTCGCATTTTTTTCTTCTTTGTCTTTTATTTTCGTTTTTGTTTTGAATTGGTCTGGCTACTAGGTCTACTTGCCCTGAATTGTGTGATTTTGATCCTGAAATTGAAAGAACACTGCACACATGCCGTAGAGAAATTCGGGCTAGCACTAGTAATGATTCTAATTCTAAAACTGTTTTTGGTAACATGGGTGACCAAAGGACATTAAGACAGCTTGTTGCCCCTGATGTTAACTATAATGGATTGTGTATTGAATATTCTGGTGCTGTTACTCCTTTTGAATTAAAATCTGGTCTAATCCATTTGTTGCCAAGGTTTAATGGTCTTGCAGGTGAGGATCCACACAAGCATTTGAAGGAATTCCAGGTTATCTGCTCTACAACCTTGAGACTAGAGGGAGTAACTGAGGATCACATCAAGCTGAAGGCTTTCCCGTTTTCACTACAGGGCGCTGCAAAGGATTGGCTGTTATATCTTGAGCCAAACTCTATCACTACCTGGAACGATTTGAAGAAGCTCTTCCTAGAGAAATATTTTCCTGCCTCCAGAGCTGCATCAATCCGGAAGGAAATATGTGGCTTCAGACAAGGAAATGAGTCATTGGCTGAATATTGGGAGAGATTCAAGCAGTTGATATCCAGTTGCCCCCAGCATCAGATTTCTGAACAGCTTCTTATCCAGTATTTTTATGAAGGATTACTGCCGATGGATAGAAATATTGTGGATGCTGCTAGTGGGGGAGCGCTTGTTGATAAGACTCCAGCTGCTGCCAAGCAATTAATCGAAAATATGTCACTGAACTCCCAGCAGTTTACTACCAGAAGAAATTCTGTTGAGACAAGAGGTGTGCATGAGGTCCACAGTTCTTCGTCCAACCAGGACCGTGATGATAGAATTGATAGGCTCACTTCTTTGGTGGAGAAATTGGCAATGGATAAGGTTCAGTCGGCGATGTTGTGTGGCATGTGTAACTCTCCTGAGCACCCGTTTGATGCATGCCCCATTCTGAGAGAAGGGTCAGCCACTGAATTGTCCCAGGCTTATGCAGTCCATCCTTACAATCAAGGAAACAGTCAGAACCGGTACAACACTCCTGACCTCTCCACAAATAGGTACCACCCCAATTGGAGGAATCATCCTAATCTTCGGTATGGGAACTCATCCCAACAACAACCGATGGCAGCACCACAGAATCCTCCTCAAGTGACCACTTCTGCACCTTCCGAACCTTCCGAACCTTCCCTAGAGGACATGGTCAAGCAATTGGCAGCAAATAATCTCCAGTTTCAGCAGCAAGCACAGACTAGTATTCAGACTTTGAACACACAGATTGGACAGATTGGACAGTTTTAGCAGCGGACGGATGCTACCATTCAAGCCTTGCAAACACAGATTGGGCAGCTTGCCACTTCCATAAACAACATACAGCAAGCTCAAGGATCCAGTCAACTGCCGGCACAAACAGTGATAAATCCCAATGTCTCCAATCCTAATGTGAGTGCCATTTCTCTGAGATCTAGAAAAGTTGTTGAGGCAACCTCTGGAAAAGATGAAGAAACTGTTGAGGTAACTCCTGAGCCTACTGTTGATGTTGAAGCTGAGAAAGTGTACATACCACCGATCCCCTTCCCACAGAGAGTACAGAAAAATAAGAAGATTGGTGGGGAAGATAAGGAGAGGGAAATTTTAGATGTGTTCAGAAAGGTAGTTGTGAATATTCCCCTTCTGGATGTGATCAAGCAGGTGCCCAAGTATGCAAAATTTCTGAAGGATCTATGCACCAACAAGAGGAAGTTGAAGAGTAATGAGAGAGTTAATTTGGGAAGAAATGTTTCAGCTCTTATCTAGTCTAAGCATGCACCAGAAAAAGTTACTGTTCCAGCCCCTACTCAGGCATTACCACAGAAGTGCAAGGATCCGGGCACTTTTACTATTCCATGCACTATTGGGGACAGAAAATTTGAAAATTGCATGTTGGATTTGGGAGCCTCCATAAATGTCATGCCCACCTCTATTTTCAATAACCTTGATCTTGGTCCTTGCAGTATACAGGTCTCACTATCCAGTTAGCCAACAGGACCAGTGCCCGCCCCATGGGAATGGTAGAAGATGTGCTAGTACAAGTTGATGAGTTGATCTTCCCTGCTGACTTCTACATCCTAAACATGGTAGGAGAGACAAATTCCTGTAGATCGCCAATAATCCTGGGCAGACCATTCATGAAGACAGCTAAGACTAAGATCGATGTTAATGATGGGACCATGTCTATGGAGTTTGGTGATATTGTGGCAAAGTTCAACATCTTTGATGCTATGAAACATCCAATGGAGGAGCACTCTGTTTTCCAATTAGAGTTGCTTTCTGAGATTATTGAGGACACCCATGAGGACCTTGTTTCCGATTTTCCATTTATTTCTGGATTTGATGATATATATTCATGTACTGACTGTACTGACACTAACCCGTGTGCTGTTTGTGCTGAGTTTCTTGATTCAACTTTGCAGGGTGATAGTGAGAGTGAAGCTGTCCGTTCAGCCGAAGTTCTTGACATCATGGCTACTCCAAGTGTACCATCCATTGAGCAGCCACCCTCCCTAGAGCTCAAGCCACTTCCTGGGAACCTGAAGTATGCTTACCTGGAGACGAATGAAAAACTTCCAGTCATTATTTCCTCCAGCCTTGACTCTGACCAGGAGGCAAAACTATTGGAGGTTCTGAAGAAGCACAAGAAGGCAATTGGGTGGACCTTGGCTGACATTCCAGGAATTAGCCCCTCCAGATGTATGCATAGAATTCTGTTGGAGGATGGGGCTAAACCAGTTAGACAGCCCCAAAGGTGGCTCAATCCATTGATTCTGGATGTGGTGAAGAAAGAGGTGACTAAATTTCTGCAAGTAGGTATTATATACCCCATCTCTGATAGTACTTGGGTAAGTCCAGTGCAAGTTGTACCCAAGAAGTCCGGCCTCACAGTGGTTAGAAATGATAATAATGAGCTTGTACCCACTAGAGTCCAGAATAGCTGGCGAGTCTGTATAGATTATAGGAAGTTGAACCAGGCCACCAGAAAGGATCACTCTCCTTTGCCGTTCATAGATCAGATGCTGGAACGGCTGGCTGGTAAATCTCATTACTGTTTTCTTGATGGCTTTTCCGGGTACTTCCAGATCCATATTGCCCCTAAGGATCAGGAAAAGACCACTTTCACGTGCCCCTTCGGCACGTTTGCCTATAGGAGGATGCCATTTGGCCTTTGTAATGCTCCTAGCACTTTCCAAAGATTCATGCTTAGCATTTTTACTGAATTTATTGAAAATTGCATGGAGGTGTTCATGGATGACTTCACTGTATATGGCTCCTCATTTGATGCATGTCTGCATAGTCTGAGTTTAGTTCTAGAAAGATGCATTGAGACTGATCTAATTTTGAACTATCAAAAATGTCACTTTATGGTAGAACAGGGGATTGTTTTGGGTCATGTTATTTCTAAAGAGGGTATTTCAGTAGATCCTGCAAAAATTGATGTGATTTCTTCATTTCCTTATCCATCTTGCGTACGCGAGATCCGTTCTTTTCTTGGCCATGCAGGTTTCTACAGGCGCTTCATTAAGGACTTCAGCAAGATAGCTCTGCCATTGTCAAACCTGTTGAAGAACGATGCCATGTTCCATTTTGATGACAACTGCAAGAAGGCATTTGACTACCTGAAAAGAGCATTGACCTCTACCCCCATCATCCAGCCCCCTGACTGGACCCTCCCTTTTGAACTCATGTGTGATGCTTCTAATTATGCTGTGGGAGCGGTTCTGGCACAAAGGGTGGGCAAGGCTGCCCATGTAATTCATTATGCTTCTAGGACATTAGATGCTGCACAATCAACTTACACCACCACTGAGAAACAACTGCTAGCTGTTGTTTTTGCACTTGATAAATTTAGGTCATATTTGCTAGGTTCAAAGATTATTGTTTTCACTGACCATGCAGCTCTGAAGTACCTGTTAAAGAAACCAGAAGCTAAGCCAAGATTGATCCGGTGGGTGCTTTTGCTCCAAGAGTTCAATGTGGAGATAAAAGACAGGAGTGGAGCTGAAAATTTGGTAGCCGATCACTTGAGTCGAATAGCAAGGGATGAGGATCCTTCTCCCATCCAAGATGATTTTTCGGATGAACAGCTTATACATCTGCATGGGGTGACTCCATGGTTTGCTGACATTGTTAACTTTCTTGTTGCTGGTGTTGTTCCTGCAGGTACAAGTAGATCCAAGATCCACAAGCTCAAGAGTGATTCAAAGTACTATGTGTGGGATGATCCGTACCTTTGGAAGTTTTGCAGTGATCAGGTGATTCAGAGGTGTGTCCCGGATTATGAGACAGAGTCCATCCTGCACTTTTCTCATGCCTCTCAAGTAGGGGGACACTTTGGACCACAGAGGACAGCGAGAAAAGTCCTAGATTCTGGGTTCTACTGGCCCACAATTTTTAGAGATGCCTATGCGGTCTACAGGAATTGTAAGGAATGTCAAACAACAGGCCCTGCCATCACTCATAGGAGTGACATGCCTCAGCAGCCCATGCTTTTTTGTGAGGTTTTTGATGTGTGGGGAATCGACTTTATGGGTCCTTTCCCTGCTTCTTTTGGTTTTCTGTACATTCTTTTAGTTGTTGACTATGTTTCAAAGTGGGTGGAAGCTATCCTTACTAGGACTAAAGATGCTAAAGTTGTTTCAAAATTTGTTAGGTCCAATATTTTTTGTAGGTTTGGCATACCTCGGGCTATTATCAGTGACCAGGGCACTCACTTCTGCAACCGCACCATGGAAGCCTTACTCAGGAAATCTGGAGTTGTGCATAGAGTTTCCACTGCTTACCATCCCCAGACCAATGGCCAGGCTGAGATATCAAACAGGGAGATCAAGCAGATTTTAGAGAAAATGGTGCAGCCGAATAGAAAGGAATGGAGCCGCCGTCTGGAAGACGCACCGTGGCCTCGTGAGGATCGCTTTCAAGACGCCAATAGGAATGTCCCCCTTTCGGCTTGTATTTGGTAAGGCATGTCATCTCCCGGTGGAAGTTGAGCACCGTGCATATTGGGCAGTCAAGTGCTGTAACTTGGAAATGAAGAAAGCTGGTATTGAAAGGAAACTCCGCTTAAAGAAGACTTGAGGAGCTTAGGCTAGAAGCCTATGAAAGCTCCCGGTTTATAAAGAGAAAACAAAACATTTTCATGATAGGATGATTACTAGGAAAACATTTTACGTGGGCCAAAGAAGTCTTCTTTGTTTAATTCCCTTTGAAATTGATGGTCGAAACTTAGGTCCAAATGGGATGGCCCCTTTGTTGTTACTAACGTTTTTCCTTATGGTGCAGTAGAGGTTAAAAGTGCAGGTACCAACAAGTCCTTCAAGGTCAACGGCAGAGGTCAAGCCATTCCATGGTGTGGTCTTTGGTGTTCCCTGTGGATGCTAATGTTGAGGAGCTCTCCTTGGAAGCTCCCACCTACACCGCCACTACGATGGGAGTACCCTTTCCTTTCCCTCACTCTGATTTTATAGTTATGTTGTTCATTGGGGACAATGTATGTTTTAAGTGTGGGGGAGGGAACTAGTTGTAGTTTTGTTTTGTCTTGTCTTTCTTTTAGCTCTTGAATAAATTGTATGAGTCTTTGGTCGGTCAGCTTGATTGAATTTGATTGATTTTGCACAGATTGATTGCATGATTGATGTGATGATTCATGATTGATGTGATGATTCCCCCTAGGCTGAAAAAATTTTTTGTTTTTGAAAAGTGATCCCCATGTGATTGAAAACTGAACTTTGAGATTTTGTTGTGATGACATGATTTATGATTAGTTTGGGGTGAAGGGAAGCACACACTAGGGATAGAATCTCGGTCAAACAATTTGCGAAAAATGTCCAGGTGAGGATTTGAGCCTCCAACATGTTTTTGACTGTGAGAATCACTTTTGGATTGCACTTTCCCGAATTTGCTTGAATCTCTTTATGGTTTGCATGTTTATGTGTTTGCTTCAAATGATTTAGGCATTTTCTTTGTAAATAACCACTTGGACTGAAAAATAACCATCCCTAATGCATGTTTCCTAGTTAGCCCCTTTGAGCCTAATTAGCCTGTTAATTCTTGATGACCTGATGTTATGAGCCTAAAATCTGGAAAAACCATGTTAACCCGATCTTAGGATTAGGAGAGCATGGATCCTTAGCAAGAGAATGGTTGCAATAAACTAAGTTTGGGGTGGCTACAAGGTGTGACATGTCATTCTGGATTGGAAAAAAAATTAATAAAAAGGTTGGAGCCAAAGAAAAAGAAAAAAAGAAAAGCAAAAAAAAAAAAGAAAAAAAAAGGAAGAAAAAAAAAAGAAAAAGAAATAAAAAGTACAAAAATGTCAAAAAGACTATTTGAATAAAAAGGTTGTAGTCACCCAAGGCAATTGGAAAATGAAAAAAGGAATCTGAGTGGAAATTCAAAGTGTAAAAATGTTTCATGCTCTCTTAGTTCCTAGGGACTTAAGCCTAGTTCCTTTGTATATCCTACCCTTAGCCAGGCCCCATTACAACCCATAAAAGACCTTTTGATGTTGCATGCATGTTTTCCGTGGGAACCATTTTGAGATGAAAATCAAATTTATGGGAAGTGATCTTAAAAGTGAAATTGAGTGAAATGTTGATAGCCTAGACAAAAAATGAGCGAATGAGTGAAAAACTAAATGCCCTTGTGAGGAAGGCGATTGTTTGAATTTGGTGATCTCTCTTTTGTGTGTAACTTGGATCCCTTGCTTAGATTAATGATTACTTGAATGATGAAATTCTCAAATGTTCAGAATAAATGCATGTGGGGATTGCTTTGTTTGAAAGGGGGGAACATTGAAGGAAAAATTGTTTTTGTTGGAATTGCTTGAAATTTGTGCAAAGTTGATTGAATCTTTTAAGCTTACCATGTCTTGAGTCTTTTTGAGTTGTAGTTTTGCTTGTGAGGAAGGCGATTGTTTGAATTTGGTGATCTCCCTTTTGTGTGTAACTTGGATCCCTTGCTTAGATTAATGATTGCTTGAATGATGAAATTCTCAAATGTTGAGAATAAATGCATGTGGGGATTGCTTTGTTTGAAAGGGGGGAACATTGAAGGAAAAATTGTTTTGTTGGAATTGCTTGAAATTTGTGCAAAGTTGATTGAATCTTTTAAGCTTGCCATGTCTTGAGTCTTTTTGAGTTGTAGTTTGCTCGGGGACAAGCAAAGTTTAAGTTTGGGGTATTTTGATAAGCCTCTGGCTCATCTAGTTTTATGGCTAGTATGACCAGGGTTTTGTGCTAATTATATCTCATTTTCACCCAAATTAGATTAGATTGTCCTCAAGCAAGGTTTTGAGTCTCTAAAGTAGTTTTAGGTTAATTTAGCCAGTTTTGAGTCAAATAAAGCACTTATGGCTATTTTATTGTTTTCAGGTTAAGTTAGAAGTCAAGGGAATAAGGAAACAGAGGAAATTTCAAGTCTAGAGGTGTTCGCCTCGCGAGAGTCTTCTCGCCTCGCGAACCTGAAAGCCAGATGAACAGTAAAAATGTCATCCTCTCTGGTTCGCCCCGCGAACAACACCTCGCCTCGCGACCCTGATAGCTGACTGTTCCAGAGAAATGCAACCCGTTCTATGTTGCCTCGCGGATCCATGTCTCGCCTCGCGAGACTGAATACCAGAAGCCATGACTTTTCCATTCCTCGCCACGCGAGCAGTACTTCGCCCCGCGAGAAGACCAAACGTTGCAGACTCTTCATGATATTCGCCTCGCGAGTGAGGGTTCGCCTCGCGAGTGGGCTCAGTTTCTGAATAGTATAAATTGCTGTTCTGGACAGATTGGAAGAACTTTTGCTTCTCCATTGTTTTTACATTTTTCTGTGTGTTTCGTTTTTTCCATGGAGAACTAATTTTCTTAGATTGGTCTACTGTAATCGATTTCCACTACACTTGAGGTTCTTGTAATTCCTGTTTTGTATGCTTTTCCCTTTTCAATGCCATACTATATATTTCTGTTTGCTTAATTCAGGAGTATAATGTGTTGTGTTGATTTATTTTCGGTGATGTTATGTTCCTATATTTAATCGCGTTTGCTTAATTCACGTGTGTACAATTCGTGTTCGCTTAGTTCACGAAGGGTTTAACCCCGTTTGCTTAATTCGGGAATAGGAACATATATCTGTAGTAGTGATTTCGCTTGTAAATTGTTGCTACAACCGGGAGGGGATTAGAATCTGCTTAGGGCTTGGAATTTACATGAACCGATGATAGTTGGGAAATCGAGAACAGTAGATTAATCGTTTTTAGCTATTTGATAATCTTTTAAACTGCTCTGTTTTATTGCTCTGTTATTGCTTTGTTTTCTTAATTGCATTCAAATCCAACCCCCCCCCCCCCAAAAAAAAAAACTGATTTTTGTGATAAATAGTAAGTCAAGAGTCCTTGTGAGACGATATCTGAGTTGTCGCCCTAAACTACATTTTTACAAACCGCTCGCTTTTTGGCGCGTGCGCGACAGCGCGACCACTCCCATTAGCACTAGAGCCAATCAGGCATAAATCTAATGCCCATCGATCTAGTGTGACCTTCATGCTTCTGTTGAGCAAGAGGTTTCGTAAGTGGGTCAGCAACGTTATCAAGTGTTGGTACTCTGCATATTTTCACATCTCCTCTATCGATAATCTCTCGAATGAGATGGAAGCGCCTAAGTATATGTTTGGATCGCTGATGAGATCTAGGTTCCTTAGCTTGTGCAATGGCCCCATTGTTATCACAATAGAGATCAATGGGGTCCACAATACTAGGAACTGTACCAAGCTCAGTAATGAACTTCCTGATCCAAACAGCCTCCTTTGCTGCATTGGAGGCGGCAATATACTAAGCCTCTGTAGTAGAATCGGCGACTGTCTCCTGCTTTGAACTCTTCCAGCTCACCGCCCCGCCATTCAGGCAGAACACATAACCAGATTGCGATCTGGAATCATCCTTATCAATCTGGAAGCTAGCATCGGTGTAACCTATTACAGCAAGCTCTTCCTCGCTTCCATATACCAAGAACGAATCCTTAGTTCTTCTCAAGTACTTAAGGATGTTCTTGATAGCAGACCAGTGACTTTCACCGGGATCAGACTGGTACCTACTCGTTATGCTTAAAGCATACGATACATCTGGTCGAGTACATAACATGGCATATATGATAGATCCAATTGCGGATGCATATGGAATCTTACTCATGCGATCCCTTTCTTCTTGAGTGGAAGGGGATTGTGCCTTTGATAGGCATATACCATGTGACATAGGCAAGAGTCCTTTCTTGGATTCATGCATGTTAAAGCGTCTCAACACTTTGTCTATGTATGTACTCTGACTTAGGCCAAGCAATTTCAGTGATCTATCCCTATAGATCCTGATTCCCAATACATAGGTAGCTTCACCCAAATCTTTCATAGAGAAGCAATTCCCTAACCATGTCTTTACATTTTGTAGTGTAGGGATGTCATTTCCAATGAGTAATATGTCATCTACATATAACACCAGAAAAACAACAATGCTCCCACTAACCTTCTTGTAGACACAAGGTTCGTCTTCATTTTTGATGAATCCGTACTGTCTTACAGCATCATCAAAACGAAGGTTCCAACTTATGGAAGCTTGCTTCAATCCATAGATTGATCGCTGCAATTTACATACCTTTCCGGCATCCTCTGAAATGTCAAAGCCTTCAGGTTGTGTCATGTACACATCCTCAAGAAGCTTTCCATTAAGGAAAGCAGTTTTGACATCCATCTGCCATATCTCATAATCATGGTATGCAGCGATAGCAAGTAAGATCCGGACGGATTTAAGCATCACAACAGGTGAAAAGGTCTCATCTTAGTCGACACCAAGAATTTACTTGAAACCCTTAGCCACCAATCGCGCCTTAAAGGTATGTACTTTACCATCCATGTCAGTTTTCTTTTTGAAAACCCACTTGCACCCTATGGGTTTCACCCCTTCAGGTGGCTCTACCAAGGTCCATACCTGGTTGGCGTACATGGAATCCATCTCAGATTTCATGGCCTCAAGCCACTTCTCAGATTCTGGGCCAGTGATGGCCTCCTGGTAAGTCACAGTCTCATCTTGATCCATGAGCAATACATCACCTTATGGAGTCATGAGAAATCCATATCTCTCAGGCTGGTGACGTATCCTGTTAGACCTACGCTGCTCTTGTGCTACTGGAGCAGGTTGTTCCTCCACAGCATTTTGTGAAGGTCGCTCCTATTCTACCAATGGTAGGTCACTACTCTGTGATTCTTGAATTTCTTCAAGTTCTATCTTCCTTCCACTGGTTCCTATGGAGATAAACTCCTTTTCTAGGAATACACCAGTCCGTGCGACAAACACTTTGCCTTCGGAAGGATTATAGAAATAGTATCCCTTGGTTTCTTTGGGATACCCCACAAAGAAGCATTTATCAGATTTGGGATTAAGCTTATTAGAAACTTGACGTTTTATATATGCTTCACAACCCCAAATCTTCATAAAAGACATGCTGGGTCGTCTACCAGTCCATATCTCATATGGTGTCTTTTCTACCGTTTTGGATGGAACACGGTTAAGTGTAAAAGCTGCTGTTAATAGAGCATGTCCCCAGAAAGAGTTTGGAAGGTTTGCATGGCTCATCATAGACCGAACCATGTCCAAAAAGGTTCGATTTCTCCTCTCAGAAACACCATTCCATTGTGGTGTTCCAGGTGGAGTGAGTTGAGATAAAATTCCACACTCTCTCAGATGATCATCAAACTCTAGGCTCAAATATTCACCACCTGGATCTGATCGAAGAGTTTTAATATTTTTACCAAGTTGGTTTTGTACCTCATTTTTGAATTCCTTGAACTTTTCAAAGGATTCCGATTTATGTTTCATAAGATACACAAATCCATATCTACTGAAATCATCAGTAAATGTGATGAAGTACTGAAAACTACCTCTAGCTAATGTGTTTAGGGGTCCGCATACATCGCTATGTATAAGACCCAAAAGATCGTTAGCTCTTTCACCTTTTCCGGTGAATGGAGCTTTAGTCAGCTTTCCCAATAAACAAGACTCACATATCTCATATGATTCATAATCAAATGAGTCCAAGAGTCCATCTTTATGGAGCTTCGAAATGCGCTTCTCATTTATATGGCCTAAACGACAATGCCAAAGATAAGACGGGTTCAACTCATTTGGTTTGAACCTCTTAGTATTTATGTTATAGATGGGCATTTCAAGATCAAGGACATAAAGCCCATTACTCATGTGTGCACTAGCATAGAAAATATCATCCAAATAAATAGAACAACTTTTGTTCTTTATTATAAAAGAAAAACCAATCTTGTCCAAACAAGAAACGGAAATGATATTCCTGCTAATTGCAGGCACAAAATAACAGTTCTCTAACTGAATAGTAAGCCCAGTGGGCAAAGTCAATACATAAGTTCCTATAGCTAAAGCAGCAACCTTTGCTCCATTTCCAACTCGTAGGTCGACTTCGCCCTTTGCCAATGCTCTACTCCTATTTAGATCCTGCACATTTGTACAAATGTGAGAACCACATCCAGTATCTAATACCCATGATGCAGAAGTAGATAAATTGACTTCTATAACAAACACACCTGAAGTGGAAGTCTCACTTCCCTTCTTCTTCTTGGTTTCTTCCAGGTATTTTGGGCAGTTCCTCTTCCAATGTCCGGTCCGACCACAGTGATAGCAATTCCCTTCCTTAGCCACACCACCCACAGGCTTCAAGCCAGAAGTACTGGGCTTGAACTTGTTGATGGCCTTGCCCTTGCCCTTGCCCTTTTGTTTATACGTGGGCTTCTTGGGATGCTTCTTGCTATTTCCAGCCTGGACCATCAAAATGGCCTTCCCCTTTCCTTTGTTAATATTTTGTTCATCAGTTCTTAACATGCTCAACAATTCTGGCAAAGGTTTGTCAAGATCATTCATATTATAGTTCATGACAAACTGACTATAGCTCTCAGGCAACGATTGAAGAACTAAGTCGGTGGCCAACTCTTGCCCTAAAGGAAATCCCAGTCTCTCGAGATTCTCAATGTACCCGATCATCTGGAGTACATGAGGACTCACAGGGCTTCCTTCTGCCAATTTACACTGGAAAAGGGCTCTGGAAACTTCGAACCGCTCATACCTTGCTTGCTCTTGGTAGAGCAGCTTGAGGTGCACGATCATATCGTACGCCTCCATGGTCTCATGTTACTTTTGCATCTCAGAGGTCATGGTAGCAAGCATAAGACAGCCGACGTCTAAGGCGTCATCCTGATGCTTCTTATAAGCATCCTTGTCAGCCCTAGGAGCATTTGCAGCCGGTGGCTCCTCAGGAATAGGCTCCTCAAGAACATACAACCTTTTCTCATGTTTGAGGACAATCCTCAAGTTTCTGTACCAGTCCAGAAAATTTGTTCCGGATAGTTTATCCTTCTCAAGGACGGATCGTAATGACAGGTTACTTGATGTGTTTGATGCCATGGTAATCTACAGAAATAAATATGCAAAATATAAGTATCATGCCATGAAGTTATTTAATAAGGTCTTTAATTAAATACTCCTCCCACTATTTTACTCAAAACAATGACCCTCATCATTGATTCATAAAATCCCATTGGAAGATTTTCTAGTGGGCCAAGATCCATATTTCACCTAGCTTTAAGTCAGCTTTGGCTGATCACTCAAAATTCGGTTATATAGGTAGGAAACACTTTCTGATTACATCTCATGCAACTCTTGGACAGTTGGGTGAATAACTCTTATTCTAATCCATCACATGGACTAAAGCCCAACTTATAAGCCTCTAAGCCTTTCAATCCTATTGAAGTTGGCTTAGTTAAGTTAGACCCAATGGATAGCAGTTGAACATTACATTTGTCCCATCGCGTCTTACTAGTATAGATAAAGGTGCCCCGTTTTGTCGGACCCACACTTAATCGATCATAGTCTTGACGAGTGCCATGTATTGGAAGGCCTTTAAATGTGACTTAATATTTCCTTTTGAGGGATTTGATTAAAATTTGATCTCATCATTTGTTAAACTCTTTAACTTACTATTTACATACATGCATCTCATACATATATTAGTTAAACCCTTTTAACATACTATATACATACATGCATCTCATACATATATAAGGAAAATAAATGTGATATGGTTATGGCCCCTAACGCATTGATTCTCCCAAGCCAATGAGAGAATCTAAACTGAAAACTAGGAGCGTCCAAGCTTCTCCAAGCATGATCTCCCACAGGATAACGTCTTCTTGTCTCCATCATTACATTACATAAACAGAAACCTCATTTTACATATGAGGGGAGTGAGATGAGAAAAGAATATACATATGGAATATAAGAGAAAGGCATGACACGCAGGCCGTATTTCAAAATAAACCAAAAGACTAAGGCCATAACCATCCACCATGAATCACAACGCAAATAATAACAAACAATAATAATACCTCTTTTATTATTATTAATATTATTATTAAGTGATACAAAAGATTTCAAAAAATTGAATTTCGAAATAACACACTACGCAGAGGTAGCACGGGGGTATAAAAGAAAACCCAACCCCGGTGTCACATTACAGAGCTGGTATAACCAATCCGGAATAAATCCTCGAATACAAAAGAAAACAACTAACTCAACAAACTACTGAAAAACTGGAAATGCTAACTAGAGAGTCGCGGCTCCTCGGAGTCACTCCTCAACTGGCTGCTTGCCATCCTCTGCATAAAAGATACATTCCACCACAAGAAACATAGAGATAGGGAGTAAGAAACATGTATATGAATATAATGGCAAGGAAGCAGTTAGAAAGACGAGCATACATCAAACAATCATGTTATAGCAAACAACAGTATAACACATCAACATCATAATATAAACGTGTATGCTATGCAATGCAACTCTGCTCCACTACTCCATTATGCACTTGGATCCATGTATCTCAGGAAGTCAACTTCGGAGTTACATTTTCATATTGGCCAATAAGAACCAACGCCGGGGCAATCCACCAAACCCTGGGTGGACCCCTAGGATAGTCGACACACCTTATTCTAGGGTACGCCACCACGATTGTACGTGATTCACTTGAATCGCCGTGGACGTCCATATCGCCTTACTCTTGAATGACCTCCCCTATGTTAAACATCCTCCACTAACATCTCTGATGTGTGGATGCATGCTCAACACAACAGACAAATAGAACCACCTCCTTCACTTGGGCCCATAGGCTACCCAAGTTTTAACACCATCAACACCTCGATCACTCGGCTATCGAGGATTAACGTTATCTTTCGTATTCATTAATTAAACACTCTAGTCGTTCTGCACTAGAGATTATCACCTTGACCAACAAGCATCAAGGCCCCCTTGACCACTAGGCTACCAAGGTACCATATCATCATTAACACTCTAGCCATTAAACACTAGAGATTACCACCTTGACCATCATGCATTAAGGCCCCCTTGGCCATTATGCTACCAAGGTACAAAATCATCTCATCACATGTCTTTGGTCTTCATGTTTCGTTGGTATTTTATTAAGTCTTTTAAAGCCTTTAGGGTCAAACACTCCTAACTCAGTATTTTGCGTCCGTTCTGTTTTCTGTTCTGGACAAGTGAGCACGGCCGTGCTCACCCTCAGCATGGGCATGCTGGTCCTACATGCTAGCACGACCGTGCTGCTTGTCAAGCAAGGGCGTGCTCAAGAGCCGCCTAGTTTCTGGATTTGAATCGGAGCACGGGCGTGCCCCCTGTTAAGCACGGTCGTGCTCAATGGAGCAGGACCATACTGTTGTGGGCAGAAGTGTTGCAGACCTTTTGCCAATTTCTTGGGGCAGTTCTAGATTCAATCCTAATGGGTTCTACTAATCTAATGAAAGTCAGTTTTATTAATCTTAATTAAATATTCATGTCTTATAAAAAGGGGAATTAATCATTTAATCTCAAACCATTTAATTGTCCCTAATCACCCATAATCAACCCCTATTGATCTTGACTAAACCATTGGCGTAATCCTCGCTCATTACTATCTTTCAGATTTATAAACAAGGGGAACAACCCCCCTTAATATTATTAACAGATTAAACATTTTAACGTTAACACGTCACAACAACATACAACAATCAATACAACACAATATCATTATTATGATAAGACACTCAATCATGGCATCATCACATTAACATGTTCATAATAGACAACATTTAATCAATAATAACAGTCATGTCAATCATTAACATTGTGAACAGTTAAACATCATATAGAAAACAGGCATAAAGGCATATAGACATGTTATCAGAGGAAAATGGTTATGGGAACCCTTCGTCTTACGCTACCCCCAAGCCTACATATACATACTATTCATCTCCCCATACCTGGTATGAAGATCAGACTCTTGGTAGTAAACTGGTCGCGTCCCCTCAAGCGGCTCGACAAACGAATCAAGCCTTGGCCAACAAAAAGGTTAACCAATTAGTTCCCAATTCAAAAAGAAGGAAGAGGAAACATAAGAGGGATAATCGGCTTACCTTATAAGATACTAACATGCACGTTCCTCTCCCAAACACCGCAAGGATTCCTAAAACTTAGAAGGGTTCAAGGGAGAGAAAGAGGAAGAGAGGTTTCTGCTGTTTTGGAGGTAGAGAAACCAAAATAAGGGTTGCAAACAAAACCTTCGCGTACTGTTCCTATTTATAGTCTCTATGACCCGAGCATGATCGTGCACCCCACTAAGCATAATCGTGCTTACATCAGCTTCAACGAGACTCGTTTTCTCCTGATCATGGTCCTGCTTCCTATCAAGCACGGTCGTGCTTGTGGCTCTGACAGCCACAAGACACGTTCATCAAGTACGGGCGTACTGACACATGAGCACGGGCATGCTCATGCATCAGGAAGTTTTTTAAAGCTGAAAATCCCACTTAGCCCATTCTAAAAATAACTAAAGCAAACAAGGCATACACAAAAGCACTTATACTAAAAACGGGGTGTTACAGCTACTGCTGCTGCTAATGAAGAACATGCAGCTAGACCATCACAGAACACTGAAGACCTAAGGAACAATAAAGATGTTTAGCTTTAGGGCCTCTTAGTGTGTCTGGTTATAGTGTTAGGATGGTGTTTTCTATAGTTGTTTGCTTGTTGTTTTATGTTTTGAACCATATTTTGTTGAAGTACATGAATGTATTCTTTGAATGAAAGAATGAACTTTGATTCTCAATGAATATATCTTTAGTATGTACCTTGTATTTAATGCTTATATGATTTACATCTCCCATGAATTGTTTTTTATAATGACAAAGGGGGAGAAAGGGTATCATACTATGAAATGAACTAATGATCTTAAAACATTGTTCTTTGATGATCCTATATGTTTTAGAACTGTCAATTAGACAAGGGGAGTAAAAATAAAACCACTACTGCATTATGAACTCTGATATATCAATCGCTTCCTATGTTATATTGAATATTAAACATGTGACATATGGTAAGTTTGTCATCAATAAAAAAGGGGGAGCTTGTGGCTAAATGACCCTATTGTGTTTTGATTAATGACCAAACTTAATTGATTATCACTTTGATTCACTAACTACTTGCCAAGCTTAAGTGTTTTTATAAGATATCAATGGAGCAAGGAAATGGATGCAAATGATCAATGGAGAAAATCAAGGATCATGAAGGAAGGCTTGAAGATGAAGAACAGTAAAGATGAATCTCAAGGAATCTCAAGCAAGGATCATTAAGATTGTTATGTAAAGGAAAACTTTAAGTTTTTCTCTTTGAATAGTATTTCGCAAATCAGAGTTTTCAAGCACAAAACAAAATTTAGTGTAGATAAGACGCTTTGACATAGACGCCCGTTTCAGCAAACTGAATTAAAAGAGATAACTAGAGAAAACTCCCCAAATAATTAGTAACAATAGTTAAGAAACTTAAAATTAAAGTAAAGAGTTTAGGGAAGATAGTACTAAGAGATTTATCCTGGTTCACCCACAACCTTTGGGTTACATCCAGTCCTTGGCTTCACCACGTTTTAATACTATAAGTGATCAAGGTTACAAACGAGTATTATTTTCACACCTAGCCTCTCCAGGCTCAAACACAAGTATTATTTGCACACCTAGCCTCTTCAGGCTCAACAAGTATTCTCGAAACAAGCCTCTTCAGGCTCAGGGAGTTTGAAGGTTTGTTTGAAGCATAACTTCAATGTTACAATAGCAATTCAACCAACTAACACTTCAGAGAGTGAATATAGATTTAAGATCTGGTGAGTTGCAGATGAGTTCTTCTCTAGATGATTTGTAGTTTAGAGAGAAGATGATGAGAGCCTTCAGCTTGTAGTATTCTCAATGAGCGATTTCTTTGTAAGCGAATGCTTGTAAATATTGAGTCTTTATCTTTTCTGTATGTGCAACTCTACGTCTCATCTATCATTCTTCTTCAGGTCTTCGACTTATTCTATGTCTCATCTATCATTCTTCTTCAGGTCTTCGACTTCATCTATCATTCTTCTTTATCCTTTGGATAATAGCCGTTCTGACTTGGCATTTAATGTTTGAGAAAGTTGGAAGTCCTTTGTTGACTCCAGAGCATAGCAGATATGCTTTCTTTACTTGGGCAGCGTTTCTTTTCGTATTTGTGCAATACTTAGAAAAGCTTAGATGAAGGTGTTTTTCTCTTTATTGCATAAGAGATGTTTTGCAGCATTGCTCTTTGTCTTTTATTCTTTTCTGTCCTCGATACAAGAAAAAAATTAATATACTTATATTTTAATTCCTTTCTTCAATGAAATACTTTCATCCAAATTCCAAGGAATTTTTCCATAAAGCATTTTCTCCTTTTGAACGTTGCTTCAGTCACGAGAGAGAAAATGTAACTTCATACTTTGATACTTCAAGTCTTCCAAGCTAGAGATATGAACTTGAACATCCTTTGAGTCCTTTGAGTAATTATGACACGAGTGTAGTTCTTGATTCTGTCAGAAATCCAGACACGTCTTATGAATAATCAGACGCTTCTTGACTTGAGTATTCTTGGATGATTTAGTCTGTAATCTTGATCTATCGTGTTTCAACTTTCTTCAGAAGATTGTGTTTGTACTCTTTTGTTGCTTCGAAGAGTATTTGATCATTGTATAACTTTAGATGATTTTTATTTCATCTTTCAAACTAAGAGATGATATGGAAATCTTGATTAGATCATTCTTCAGTCTTTGACATAGTCTTCTTATGAGCCGCTTGATTGAATAAATGATCCATTATCTTCATCGTGAAGATTTTTGATTGGGAGTAGCATTTTGCCTTCTTGCTCCTAGTTGCTTTCTTCAAGGACATGGAATCTGAGATAAAATGTTGGCCTTAGAACTTTATGCCTTGAATACCTCCTTAGACATTGAGACACCCCGTTGTGCCCTGGTGTTTTATTAGCTTAAAACCTTATTAATTAATTCCTTAATCGCTCTCTTAGCGTGAAAAGTACATAAAAATTAAAACTTCATTTAAACAATCATATAACTTCTGTAAATTAAACACACCAAGGTTGTAATATATAAATACACACCTGTTTATTTATTATATTACCAAAACACTGTTGAGGGAATACTCTCAGTAGGATCCCTCACATGCATAAACTTAAAATAAAAGCCATACTTAGCGGAAACATATAAAAATACTCCTCCTTAGACACACTTGCCATACTATCTATACTCTACTCGCCATGGATCACAGCTCGAACTCCAGCGTCTGGTTCGTAAGGAGTTCCATCCAACTCCTCAGCAACCTCCGTTTCATACAGAGCTCCGTCCAGGTCCTCAGCAACATAATCCTCCATCGGGTCTTCTAATGCAAGTAAAGTAACCCACAAGAATACAAAAACATAGGGGATAAGAAACAGTTCTATCATCAAAAAGCGGAAAAGAGTCATAGTAAATCATACAGTAATTGTCATAGACAAACAACACACATAACTAACAGATCACCCTCAATATATCATCCTCTACCCCCAATCTCATGCTACTCAAAGACACCATAGTTGCACACCTATTTCCTAAGGTGGAAGTGGTTTCGCGAGAATTCATGATTTTTCGTGTATTATATTACCAATACACGGTGTATTATATTACCAATACACGGAAGTGTTTTACGTGTATTATATTACCAATACACAAGTGTTTTACGTGTATTATATTACCAATACACCGATGTCCTTGTGTATTATATTACCCATACACTTTTGTACTTGTGTATTATATTACGAATACACGGTTGAGGACAACAACACCTATACTTGAATCTCACCAACCGATGTTAACAACATCCTAGTGCCTTAACCTTCCATTAGAACTTGACACATATTCTATGCCGTAACACCTCTTTAACATACATCATCTAGTTTAGGCACTTCTAAATCATTATTATCCTCACACCCAAAACGATCATCTCTTAGACAACATATATATCTTTGCTTAAAATCCACTAACTATAATAATAAAAACCAGGCAGATCATGCATAACACAATATCAATCAAAATATTCCCATATCACCAACATAGCACAAAATCAATTCATGAAAGGTAATAAGCTCAAATCAACCATCAACAATATAAAATCAACCTAATATCGAGAAACCTACAATCCCTGAATCGCCATTGGTTTTTCAGAAAAGGTTTCCAATGTGATTTTGGTGTTGTCGATTACTCGACTACTAGTAGGGTTTAGGTTGCCCTACACAATTATTATATAATCTACTACTTATCCATTCCGACGATAGGTTGGTTCTTTCCCCCACCTGAGTTATCATCGAACTCCCGAACTCGAAGCTCCACGTTGTCACACCACAAAGTACTAACTCCACCTTCTGTGAAGGTAAGGAGATTAGATGCTCGAAGAGGTGTGACTAACGTCCTCGTTTCCTCCGCGATGGAAGTCTAAGGTTATGAACATAAAATTACAAGTTAAAATCAAACAAGAACACTAAAAAACAAGGTATAAGTTCGGCCAAGACTAGTTCTTAGGGTTAGATATTCCCGAGAATTATACAACTCATGGATTTATGATCCTTAAGTGTTAGGAGTTCATAAACAATGATCAGTTAACAAAGTTGAATTAAAATCCCACTAAGTTATAAACTTAGGGTATTTGTCCAAGGCTAGTAAAATAGGCTAGAATTCACTAAACTTTACAATCTCTTAGGTTTAGCATCCATATGTATTAAGGAGCTCAAAACCATGATCATTTTGGAAAAATAAGAACAAAGTATCCTAGGTCCATAACCTTCTAGGTTCGGCCTTCATAGGATTTATAGGTTAGAAATCTTTAAACTTTCCAATCTCTTAGACTTAGCATCCAAATATCTTATGGAGCTCAAGTCCATGATCATTTTGGAAAACAATGGAAACTTAAACATTCCAATCTCTTAGACTTAGCATCCAAATATCTTATGGAGCTCAAGTCCATGATCATCTTGGAAAAATGAAAGTAATACATCCTAGCTTTAATAACATAGAATAAACAAGTTAGAAATCATTAAACTTTCCAATCTCTTAGACTTAGCATCCAAATATCTTATGGAGCTTAAGTCCATGATTATTTTGGAAAAATAAAAACACAAACATCCTAGCACCTAAACACTAAGTTTCGGCCATCATAGGATGATGAGGAAAATATTCTTTGTTTAACAATAACTCTTAGGTTTAGAATCACAAGGTATTAAGAGTTATAAATCCATGATCATACTTGGAAAGTTGAAACATAGTATCCTAGGCTTGCTTATTCATATTTTCAGCCATCATAGGAACAAGCTAACAAAACTTCCAAGATTTATAGATTTAATATCAATGGATAGTTAGAACGCATAAAGTAAACTAAGAAATAAAAGATGAAACTTGCAAAAAGATTCATATGAGAGCATTACCCTTAGTGTAAGGAAGAACTTTAATGAAGAACTTAAGTAGAAAAGATGAATAAAAACTAAAGCTTTAAGAGCTTGAACTTTTAGAAGAAAGGAAGAAGATGAAGGTTTAATGGAGTTTGAAGAAGGAAGATGATGAAGTGAAAATGAGAGGCATATATATAGAGAAGGAAGAGAGTGGGACGAAATTGAGGAGAGAGGAATAAGCTTGGAGAACAAGTTTTGACCTTGTGCCTTGTTTGGTTTGAGAAGAGAGAAAAATAGGTTTTTAGAATATAATGTTATAATTTGAAAAGTGTGATGATTACACTTTTGTAGTGTGTCATAACTCATTTCCATCAAGTCCCATCAAGCCACTTCACTTCTTTTGTGCTCCCTAATCTTCTCCATTTCGTACCCGGTTGTATTTTTCGATCGTAATTCTTCCGACGTTTTCGCCCGAAAAAATATTATATTCTATTTTTGAACGAAAATTTTCAAAATAACCAAAGTTGAAGGAAACATATTAAAAACACTAACCATCTCATTCATAGGTCAAAATTAGGTTTTCTGCACAGTAAACTTGTACCGGCAGTGAAAACGCAGACCGGCTTTCGTTTGAATTTTCAACCGAAAATTTTACCGTAACCCTCTACCATAAAGTAGACTATGAATATGATTTTATTTTAATCAAAAACACTTTCTAACTCTCAAATTAAAATATAATTAATTATATTTTAACCGGTTGAACAACATAATTAAAATCAGGCTGTTACAGACATTACTCTTCATCATGTATTCAACATCCAAGATCAGACACATATATTATGCTTTGATCCTTTAGTTGAGTTGATCTGCTAAGATTATTTTCTCTTTCTGCACATCTCAAGTAGATGATTAGCAATACTCAGATAGTTCAGTTAAAATCATTTGCTTAATGTTTGGGTTCATCAAAACACACACGTGTAATCTGGAGTGTGAGTCAGACGCATGATAGAGTCGGACGCTTTGTGACTTAACACTTTCAACTAGCCTCTTCAGTTTCAAGGAGTTTGAAAGTTGTTTGAAGCACAGCTTTAGTATTACACAGTAGCGATTCAACCAAATAACCCTTCAAAGAGTGAGTAAGGATTTATGATCAGGTAGTTTGCAGAATGAGATTTTCTCTGAATGATTTGTATTTTGGAGAGAAGATGATTAGAGTGTGAGAGCTTTCAATTTTTCTTCTTGAATTTGTATATGTCACTTGTAAATCTCTTGTGAATATTGTATCTCTGATCTCTATTCTTCAGTCTTCTAGTTCTTCAATTTATACTTGTCCATAATAGATCCGTTGAGACATGATAAGGGATCTTCTCTTTGTCTTTTGGACATACAATAGCCGTTACGACTTGGCATTAAATATTTGAGAACGTTGGAGGTCCTTTGTTGACCACAGAGCAAAGTAGATATGCTTTTCTTACTTGGGCAGCGTTTCTTTCTTTATTTGTGCAACATTAAGAAAACCTCAGAAAAGTGCTTTTCACTTTATTACATAAAAGATGAGTAGCAGTAGTGCCTTTATCTTTTCTTCCTTTCTACACTCGATAGAAGACAAGGAACAAACTATTATATTCATTTAAATATTTTGATTCCATTCTTTGATGAAACACTTCCATTCAGATTCCCAAATATTTTCTTCATAAAATATTTTCTCTTTGAATGTTGCTTCAGCAAGAGAGAAAATATATCTTCATACTTTAAATGCTCCATTATTTCATGTCTTCAAACAAGTCATATGACCTTGAATGCATTCATGATGCTTTGTTTATTTTGACATGAGCTAAGTGCCTTTCTGGTTCTGTCAGAGCTTCAGACACATCTTTAGATCTTCAGACGCTTATTTGTGTGTAAGTGTCTTTCTGAAGACTTAGTCTGCAACTTGTTCTGTCTTCTTTTAGCTTTCTTCAGAAGATTAAATTTTCACTCTTTGTAGTCTGGTTTAAAGAGTATTTGATCAGTGTATAGCTTATGGAGAATTTGTAGGTTCTTCTACTGAGAGATGAGGTGAAGATATTTGAGTGGGTCTACTCTTTCTTTCAACAAAGTCTTCACTGTGAGTGACTTGCTAACTAGTTTATACTTACCTTCATCTTCCATTCTTCAAGATATTTGAATATCAATTTTCTTTCTTGCTCTTAGATGCTTACTTTATCTTCAAGGAGATTAAGATGTGAGAGTTGTTTTTAATTCATCAGTGCTTGAGTCTTTCATCAGAAACATTTCTTTGCTTGATGCTTGAACTTCCAAAGATAAGACGCACAAAGTATGATTTGATCCTTTTATTGGATTGACCTGTTAAGATCATTGTCTTTTTCTTCACATCTCAAGTAGATGATTATCAATATTCAGACAGTTCAATTAAAATCATTTGCTTAATGTTTGGGCTCATTGAAACACATACGGGCTAACTGGAAGGTGAGTCAAATGCAAGACAAAGTCGGACGCTTTGTGACTTAACATTCTTCCCCTTTTCTATGATGACAAACATTTCATATGATTTTATTTGAACATAAACAAGTATAAAGAAGATATCAAAGTATACAAACTTTAAGTTCAGGGCTATATCCAAAATTAGAATAATATTAGCTATAATCACATATGTCTTTTTAATATTTAGGGTAAAATTCAAAAAAGCTCCCCCTAAACTTAAGCTTTCCTTTAGACGAGTATATAAAATCATATTGCTTTCTTTATTTTCCTTTCTCCTTTTCCTATTATTTCTCTTATATTTCTCATTTATTTCTATTTCTATTTCTATTTCTCCTCTACTTCTCCCCCTTTTGGCATCATAAAAAAGGTAAGTACTTTGGTACTTAGGGAGGTACTTCGGTACTTTTTAGTGATAAAAAAAAATTGTTAAAGAGATACCAAGGCACGAAATAAATATCAAATATTTCAATTCCTAGAAATTCTAAATATCAAAGAAATAGATATCAAGAAATATGCGAGTGTGTTTTTCTCTCTGAGTGAGAGTATTTTTTTCTCTCTGAGTGAGAGTGTGTTTTTGTTCCTTGGCCCTAGTTTTTGCTGAGTGAGTGTTTTCTTTCGGAGTTAGAGTACCCTATTCCTTCTTTCAACCCTAGTGTTTTTATTGTCTTCTCTACCATGGAAAGCCATCTTGAAGGACTGTCACTTGCTGAAGAGGAGGGAGGAGGATTTGCAATTGATGACGATGAGAGGAAGGAAGGCGAGGGAGACCCTGACTTATGCTTGGTGGGGAGGTTTGTAGCGGATTGTACTATACGCACTCAAGCAATGAAAGTCTGCTTGGCTAACATGTGGAGGCCAGTAAAGGGGGTGGAGATTAAGGAGGTGCAAACAGGGCTCTATCTGTTTCAGTTTAAACATAAAGCAGACATGAATCGTGTGTTGAATGGAGGTCCCCGGTGAGACACCCCGTTGTGCCCCGATGTTTTATTAGATTAATTACCTTCTTAAATCAATTCTTAATCGTGCGCTTAACGTGAAAATACATAAAAATTAAAACTTATTTAATTATCATATAACTTCTGCAAATTTAAAACACAACAACTTTAACATAGGTAAATACATACCTAATTGTTCATTACAATACCAAAACACTGTTGAGGGTATCGTCTCAGTAGGATCCCTCACATGCATAAACTTAATAACAGACATACTCATCGGAAATATAAAAATGCTCCTTAGACATACTGGCCATAATGTCTATACTCTAATCGCCATGGATCACAGCTCGACCCCCAGCGTCTGGTTCGTAAGAAGTTCCATCCAACTCCTCAGCAATCTCCGTTTCATACAGAGTTCAGTCCAGATCCTCAGCAACATAACCCTCCATCGAGTCTTCTAACGTAAACCAAAGTAATCCACAAAAATACAGAAACATAGGGGATAAGAAGCAGTTCTATCATCAAAAAGCGGAAAAGGGTCATAGTACATTATACAGTAATTGTCACAGACAATCAACACACATAACTAACGAATCATCCTCAAGTTAATATATATCATCCTCTACCCTTACTCTCAGGCAATCTGACACTTTATTTTAGCGTAACCTCTCAAATCCTGTCACCAAGTCTTTACGTTATCGTGGCCACTACCACTTCTATCACCATCCCTCATTTGCATCGGGGCACACCCTCATTCCCGTTAGGATGTTCCCTCTAGTGCACACCTCCATTCCCGTTAAGGTGTTCCACCCCCATTCCCTAAGGTGGAAGTGGTCTCGCGAGAACTCTTGATTTTTACGTGTATTATATTACCAATACACGGTGTATTATATTACCAATACACAAGTGTTTTATGTGTATTATATTACCAATACACCGAAGTGTTTTAAGTGTATTATATTACCAATACACGGTGTATTATATTACCAATACACAGATGTCCTTGCATATTATATTACCAATACACTTTTGTCTTGGTGTATTATATTACCAATACACTTTTGTCCTTGTGTATTATATTACCAATACACGGTCATGGACAACAACACCTATACTTGAATCCCACCAACCCGATTTAACAACATCCTAGTGCCTTAACCTTCCATTACAACTTGACACATATTCTATGCCATAACACCTCTTTAACATACAACATCTAAGTTAGGCACTTCTAAATCATCATTATCCTCACACCCCAAAACAATCATCTCGTGGACAACATATATATCTTTGCTTAAAATCCACTAAGCATAATAATAAAAACCAGGCAGATCATGCATAACACAATATCAATCAAAATATTCCAATATCACCAACATAGCACAAAAATCAATTCAATAAAGGTAATAAGCTCAAATCAACCATCAAGAATATAAAATCAACCTAATATCGATAAACCTAAAATCCCCGAATCGCCATTGGTTTTTCAGAAATGGTTTCTAATGTGATTTTGGTCTTGTCGATTACTCGACTACTAGTAGGGTTTAGGTCGCCCTACACAATTATTATATAATCTACTACTTATCCATTCCGACGATAGGTTGGTTCTTTCCCCCACCTGAGTTATCACCGAACTCCCGAACTCGAAGCTCCTCATCGTCACACCACAAAGTATTAACTCCACCTTCTGTGAAGGTAAGGAGATTAGATGCTCGAAGAGGTATACCACGAACGTCCTCGTTTCCTCCGCGATGGAAGTCTAAGGTTATGAACACAAAATCACAAGTCAAAATCAAACAAGAACACTGGACCACAAGGTATAGGTTCGGCCAAGACTAGTTCGTAGGGTTAGAGATTCCCTAAAATTATACAACTCATGGATTTATGATCCTTAAGTGTTTGGAGTTCGTAAACAATGATCATTTAACAAAGTTGAATTAAAATCCCACTAAGTTATACACTTAGGGTATTCGGCCAAGGCTAGTAAAATAGGCTAGCATTCACTAAACTTTCCAATCTCTTAGGTTTAGCATCCATATGTATTAAGGAGCTCAAAACCATGATAATTTTGGAAAAATAAGAACAAAGTATCCTCGGTCCATAACCTTCTAGGTTCGGCCTTCATAGGATTTATAGGTTATAAATCTTTAAACTTTCCAATCTCTTAGACTTAGCATCCAAATATCTTATGGAGCTTAAGTCCATTATCATTTTGGAAAAATAAAAACTCAAACATCCTAGCACCTAAACATTAAGTTTCGGCCATCATAGGATGATGAGGAAAATATTCTTTGTTTAACAATAACTCTTTTATGCTCCCTAATCTGCCTAATTTCGTACCCGGTTGTATTTTCCGATCGTAATTCTTCCGACGTGTTCGCTCGAATAAAATATTATATTCTATTTTTGAACGAAAATTTTCAAAATAACCAAAGTTGAATGAAACATATTAAAAACACTAACCGTCTGGTTCACGGGTCAAAATTATGTTTTATGGACCGTAAACTTGTACCGGCAGTGAAAACGCAGATCGACTTTCGTTTGAATTTTCAACCGAAACTTTTACTGTAATCCTCTATCATAAGGTAGACTATGAATATGATTTTATTTTAATCAAAAACACTTTCTAAATCTCAAATTAAAATATAATTAATTATATTTTAATCTGTTGAACAACATAATTAAAATCAAGCTATTACAATACTACCCCTCTTATAAGAAAATTTCGTCCTCGGAATTTACGTACCTTAGAAAAGATGTGGATATTGTTGTTGCATATCCTCCTCGCGTTCCCAAGTAGCATCTCCAGTAGTTTCATCCCACACGACCTTAACCAAAGGAATTTGTCTACTGTGAAGCTCCTTAATCCGTCTATCTGCGATCCTTGCACGTAAAGCCTCATGCTCTAGATTCTCTCGCAGTTGTATAGACTCAAAATCAATGACATGTGAAGGATTAGGATAATACTTTCTCAATTGAGAAACATGAAAGACATCATGAAGGTTGGAAAGATTGGGTGGTAAGGCAATTTGGTAAGCTACTGGACCAATTCGTCGAATAATCTAAAGGGTCCAATGAATTGAGGAGTAAGTTTTCTGGATTTGATAGCTCTGCCAATTCCAGTTTTCCAAGTAACTCTCAAAAACACGTGATCGTCTTCCTGGAATTCTAATGGTCTCCTCCTCTTGTCACTGTAGCTCATTTGCCTATCCTGTGCTTCCTTCATCTTTTCCCATATCTTCCTGACTTGCTCCGTAGTTTGTTGCACCACATCTGGACCCAAAACTTGGTTCTCACCAGTCTCATACCAACACAGCGAGGTCCTACACTTTCTTCCATACAAAGCCTCATATGGTGCCATTCCGATACTACTATGGAAACTATTGTTATAAGTAAATTCAATGAATGGTAAGAACTCATCCCAACTGCCAGTGTGCTCCAACACACAAACGCTCAATAGATCCTCAAATGATTGAATTGTCCTTTCTGACTATCCATCAGTTTGGGGATGATAAGCAGAACTCATCCTCAACTTTGTTCCCAAGGTATTTTGAAATTGTCTCCAAAATCTAGATGTGAATCTAGGATCTCGGTCTGAGACAATGCTCGATGGCACACCATGCAATCTAACAATTTCTTTGATGTAAATCTGAGTCAACCTTTCCAAATTATAACTTTCACCAATAGATAAGAAGTGAGCACACTTTGCCAACCTATCAATTATAACCCAAATCGCATCATGCTTCTTAGGAGTTCGTGGTATTCCGACCACAAAATCCATAGCTATACTATCCCATTTCCACTCTGGGATATCTAAAGACTGTAGTAATCTTGTTGGCTTCTGATGTTCAATCTTAGCTTTCTGACACACCAGACAAGATAAAACATACTCCGCTACTTCTTTCTTCATCCTTGTCCACCAAAACATTTCCTTCAAATCCTGATACATTTTTGTGGATCCAGGATGGAAACACAACTTACTCTTATGTGCCTCCTCTAAAATCATCTTCCTAAGTTCTGCATCCTCTGGCACACATATTCTATTTCTAAACCTTAACACACCATCCGTTCCTCTATTAAACTCAGTAATTTTACCTTCATCTATTCCTCTACTTACTTCCTGGAGGTATAGATCCTGAACTTGTTTATCTTTAAGATCTTTCATAAAATCACTACTAATAGTGACCATACTTAAGTAAATCTTATTCTCAACCAATTTCATTCCTAAGTTCAAATCCCTGAACTGTTCAAGCAATTCTAACTCCTTAACCATCATTGCAGACACGTGCAAGGATTTCCTGCTTAAAGCATCCGCTACACATTGGCCTTCCCAAGATGGTACAGTAATTCAAAATCATAATCTTTGATAAACTCCATCCATCTTCGCTGTCTCATATTCAATTCTTTTTTATCGAATAGATACTTCAGGCTCTTGTGGTCGCTGAAGACATTAAACTTTGCTCCATACAAAAAGTGCCGCCATATCTTTAATGCGAACACTATTGCTGCTAACTCCAAATCATGAGTCGAATAATTTCTCTCATGAATTCTCAACTAACGGAAAGCATAAGCCACGACTCTTCCCTCTTGCATCAGGACACAGCCTAAACCTTGGTATGACGCATCACAATATACGTCAAATTGTCCTAGTGGATCTGGTAAGATCAACACAGGTTATGTAGTCAACCTATCCTTCAGCTTTTGAAAACTTTATTCACACTTTTCCGTCCATACAAAAGCTATATTTTTCCTCGTTAACTGTGCCATAGGCAATGCAATCTTCGAGAATCCCTCTATGAACCTCCGATAATATCCATCTAGTCCTAGGAAACTCCGTACTTCACTTACTGACTTAGGCCGTTCCCACTTAAGAACTGACTCAACCTTAGCTGGATCGACGGCTATTCCTTCTTTATTAATCACATGACCTAAGAATTGTACTTCTTCCAGCCAAAACTCACACTTGGAAAGTTTGGCATAAAGCCGCCTATCCTTCAAAACTCGCAATACCAATCTCAAATGTTCCTCATGCTCTTCCCACGTACAAGAATAAATAAGAATATCGTCAATGAACACAACAACAAACTTATCGAGGAACGGTCTGAAAATTCTGTTCATATAATTCATGAACACGGCCGGTGCATTAGTTACACCGAAAGGCATAACTAAATACTCGTAGTGCCCGTACCTCGTCCTAAAATCCATCTTGGGTATGTCTTCCTTTCTTACTCTGATTTGATGGTACCCAGATCTTAAATCAATCTTAGAGAACACTACTGCTCCTTTCAACTGATCCATCAAATCATCTATCCTAGGCAACATATACTTATTCTTAATCGTCACCTTATTCAACTGCCTGTAATCCGTGCACAACCTCGCACTTCCATCCTTCTTCTTAACAAATAACACCGGTGCTCCCCATGGTGAAACACTCGGTCTGATAAAATATTTTCCTAACATGTCATCCAATTGTTCCTTAAACTTTGCCAACTCAACCGGTGACATCCGACAAGGTGCTATAGATATAGGCCCTGTCCCTGGTACGAGATCTATAGTGAATTCCACTTCTCTTTCCGGTGGCAAACCTATAACGTCTGGAGGGAAAACTTCAGGAAACTCTCTCACAATAGGCATGGAATCTATGCTGGGAATCTCATTAGCCTCCACAGCCAAAAGCATCACAAACTGTTGAGAGTTGTCACTCCTCGTAGAAACTCCTTCATCGGCAGATAAAGGAGTTTCTATAAAGGTCAAGGTGGATGTAAGAGTTCCTCTCAAAAAAGAACATAAAATTAAGAAGCCTGGTGGTGAGTGGAAGGTGGTTCGTTTCAGATATGAGAGACTCAGGATCTTTTGTTTTCTATGTGGTATAATTGGTCATACAAACCAATATTGTGAAAAGTCTATGGCCTTGGAACATGATAATGGGAGCAGAGGTTGTGGGTGAAACTTAGGGCTGAGGTGATGCGGCCATGGGGTAGTGAGACAAGCAGGTACTTGAGAACATATGGAAACCCTAGGAAGGAAACAAACCTAAGAGATCACGATGGGTATCAAGGAGCTGTTGTTAATGACTTCGATTCAAATTCAGATAGGGTTGTTAATAGTAGTAACGATGAGCTGATTTGTAGGGGCGCAAGACCAGGGACTTTTAATGGAAACTTGATGACTTATTTTCCCACCAATCAACGGTTAGAAAGTGATAGCAACCAAGTAATGATTAATGCTAGCAAGTCAATGATTGCGGGCCAAAACTTTGATACTGAGGATGCGGAGAATCCAATTAAGAGACGTAGAGAGGAGATTGAAGTAAATATGAACCCCCGTGCAATGCAAGTGGAAGTCGAACATAAGAACTTTGACTGAGAATTCCAGCGGCCTTTCTAGGGTGATTACAGGCGTGAATTTTTTATCCAGTCAGAAGCCTTGAATGTTATCAACTGGAACTGCCGAGATCTGGGTAACCTGCATGTAGTTCCTATCTATAAATACCTCGTTCGGCATTATTGGGAAGACACATTTTATCATTTTTTCTTTTTACTTATTGAATTTTTAGTTTATACAAATAAAATTGAGGACAATGGGTTGTGCATTGAGCCTTTCTTGCATGTAGTTCGAAGCATCAACTTCGGTTACACTCTATGTGATGAGGGAGGGTGTTTCTTCAAAGCTAAATTTTATAGTTACTCTCCTAGACTCCAGGTGCAAAAAGAGGAAGTCCTGGGTCTCCTTTAAAAGGACCAAACTAATTATTGGGCTGTTATTACAAATTGTACGAGTCTTTTGTCATCATATGTTAACAACTCTTCGGTAGAGTTTGATAGGAGGAAAGTCCATGTAGTTGCTTACTTTTTGCTAGGGGTGACTACATATATTACTATTCTCCAAATTTGTGATGATGTTTGCGTTCTCCTTTATTAATGAAATTACTTAACTTTTCTTTTGTAAAAAAAAAAAAAAAAAAAAAAGAAGATATCAAGAAGTATGTCAGATTAATTACCATATAAAGATCAACATGAGTTCCAAATACTCAAAATGTAGATAACCAGGAGGGGTAAAAATATCTGTTCAAAGGAATACAAAAGTTTTAGATAAACATCATCAGAAAAAATGTTCAGAAAATATTAACATCATCGAAAAGCTTATGTATTTAATCATTTCTTAATAATTTTCTGTAGGAGATCCACGATCGTGTCCATATTTTGATGAGTTAATATGATTTCTTCCCTTGCAACAGGATCACACGCATGAATTTAGTTTTCCTCAAAAGGTTGCTCAGAAGATGTTGCATAACTGAAGTTTTGGTTGGAAGCTTCTTGAGAAAGATTTGCATCAAGATGAACAGTGTTCAAAGGAGTAGGTGCTGCTTGCACAAGAGCTTGACTATAATCTATATCAGCTTCATTTTCAGTATACCCAAAAGAAGAATGACATTCAAAGGTGCCTCTGATACAGGTTGATTCAAAGAGTTGTCAGAAGGTTCTATGGCATGATTCACAGTTTCTGTGACAGCCAAACCAAATGTTTCAGTAGGCCTTGAAGACACATCTTCTCTTTCCCCAACCTCGATTTCTTCGTCAACTTCTTCATAAGAATCATCCAAGACAGTCATTTCCACATCATTCACAACTTCATCCAAAAAGAAATTGTTGGAGGAGGGTAACCGAGAGCTATCAAAAGTTATGGATTCATAGAGAGGTTCAGAGGTATTTTTAACATGTGGTTCAAGAGAGGGTTCAAACATGTTCTGTGAAGGGGGTTCAGACACATACTCAAAGGTAGATTCAACAACAAGTTCAGACACAACTAAGGGATCTATAGTGGACAGAGGTTCAATGTCTAAAGTCATCAAATTAAGCACATTTCTTGAAACAAAAATCGTTTCAGAGAAAGAGCATACCAAATTGTGTAAATAACTCAAGGAGTTAAAATCAGTGAAATGAGGTAAAAACTTAGAGGAACTGATATCAAAAACAAGAGTTCTACAAAACATACGTAATCTATCAATGATGGATTTAGTAATGATTCTGTAAAACAAACTTTCAGTTGATCTAGCAGGAGGGATAGGTTTTTTTTGAACATTTCATACTTAACAAAATTGTGCAAAAAGTTAACCAAAACTCTTGGACTAGTAGAATAGTACAGAAAAGTATTTTCAAGGAGAGAGACTTTATGGTCATCAGTGATCAGAAAAAGGAAATTTCTAAAACAAGCATAAAGGGGTAAAGGTTCAGAAGGTCCAACATACCCAAAATGTTGCAGCGCAAGAAATCCAATCCTATCACCACCATTTGGAATATTCCACTTCAGATATTCTGTTAATCCAGATATTCTTCAAACAAATTTATATAACCAAAAACCTTCTCTCCCAATCCCAAAGAAACTTCAATCTTAACCTCACCCCAGATAACACTTCACCAGACCAATATCTACACATCTCACCTGATCACTCCCCAAATCACTCTCTACTTTCCTCTCCATCACAACAAGAATATTTAATACGAAGGTATCAATGTCTTTTACTTGTGTGTTTGAATTGTTTATAACTTAGTTTCTTGGTAAAAGAAACAAAGAACCATCGAAAACACAAACCTTTGTACTCTGTCCCATAAGTTGCTGTAAAGTTGAACAAAGTACAAAGAAGGAATGTCAGAAAGCAACCTTCGATACAACAGAGAAATGACAGTACCACTTTGAGCATTTTCTGATAACCAACAGCACATATCGTAGAAAGCATATCAAGTTATCATACTCAACGGATTCTTGCATTAAATGCTATCTCTAAACGGATACAATTTGAAGACCATTGAAGAAGAACAAGTTAAATCTGCAGTTCACCTATAAATACTGGACGACCGCTAGTGAAGACCTATCGAAGCTCTGATATTCAAAAGTGTCAAAACTCTGCTCAAAGTTATTACGAATACTTTCATTTGTAATCTCTACTGATCTTAAAACTTCAGATTATCACACTTAGTGAGCTTGTAAGATCAAACCTCAAATCTCTCAGTTAGAGTTAGAGCCAGAAGAGGCTTGATAGAGAAAGAATACTTGTAAGCTTGAAGAGGTGTTGAATACTTGTAAAGCTATTGGTCAAAAGTGGAGAAAACCTTCAGGTAGAAGGGACTAACGTATCTCTTTGTTGGAAGAGAGTGAACCAGGATAAAGCTTCTGTGTGAATCTTCTATCCCTATTTTTTACAGTCTTTGTATATACTAACTGTGGAGATTTGAACTTGAGTTTGTTAACTCCTTTTAATTATTTTTATGTGTATTTATCTTCATCTGCTTGCTAAAAGGTTTTAAGAGAAGCATTTTCGAAAAACTATTAAGAAACACAATTCAACCCCCTCCTTGTGTTTCCCTGTATCAACTTCATACGCGAGTCGAGCCAGGAAGGGAGAGTGGGAGACTAGGCGAGCAATCAAACAAGAGGTGTAACTCCCCATTTTTTGTAATAAAAGCCTTGAAGTGTTTATATGCTTTTATTCATGTTATATGTGTGGTTTTATGTTGTGTTAATTGTTAGGAAATGCCTTAGGAATGTTAGTTGGGGTCAAGTGGGGTTTTCTGGTGAAAAATCCCTTTATGATGCATGAGCACAATCGTGCTCATGTTCAGCACAACCCCGTGCTCAAAGGCGTGCTCAGTGGCTGAGTGAGCCATGAGCATAGTCGTGATCAAGGGGAGCACATCCGTGTCAGAAAATGGAGCATTTTGACGTGCATGTTGCCGACCCTGTGCTCCTCTAAGCACGACCCCGTGCTTGATGTTGATCATGACCGTGCTAAAGGTGAGGACGCCTGTGCTCGAGGTCTGACAAATAGAAGGGTTTTAGAGGGTTACGAGTTATAACCTTCATTTTGACACTTTTAGGAACCCTAGTGTGTCAGAAACCTCTCCTATTCTCTTTTCTTTGAACCCAACCAAGTTCTTGGTGTCCTTGCAATCGTTTGGGAGAGAAGTCACGTGCTAGTGTCAGTCAAGTTAATGAGGTCATCCCCTTATTAATCTCCTTTTTCTTGTTTCTTGGATTGGGAGATTAATGTTTACCCTTTTGTGTTTGGCTAAGGCTTGACGAAGTCGTCGAGCCGCTCGAGGGAACCAAAGTAGAATCGCTTACGTTTGGCAATAGGTTAAATCTTCATGCCAAGTATGGAGAGAAAGGATTAGTATAACATGTAGGAAATGGGGTAGCATAAGATGAAGTGTTAACACATGACCCTCTTGTGTGCTAATTGTTAATCTGATGTTGCTTGTTATATGTATGTCATGTTTCCTATATGATTGAAACGTTTTAACTTGTGAATTGTTTTTGAAGACGATTATGCCATGAATGGATGTTGTGACGTTTGATGATGATGCCATGAGATGTTTGCTGCTATTGCTATAACACAAATTAAATATAAAAGGATGATAGTAATGATATTAGAATTAAAAGGTGAATTCCCAATGTTCGTAAGACATGAACCATAGTAAAAAGAAGTGAGGTGAATGCTCAATGGTGTAGTTAAGACCCTAGGATTGATCCATGAGAGCTTTAGAGATGTTAATAATAAAGCCAGAACTAAAGGAATATTCCCAATAATTATAAGACATGGAGATTAAACAAGAGTAACGAGATTAATACTTGAAGGTGCAGTTAAAAGCCAATATGATTGATCTATGAATGCCCTAGGAAGTTTGGCAAGGATTTCCAACCCTTCTTCCCAGAACAGTACGACCATGCTCCAGTAAGCACGGTCGTGCTCAATAGATAGCATGCCCGTTCTTAACTTAAATGTCAGCACGCCTCTGCTTAACTTAAATGTCAGCACGCCCGTGCTGGGGGATCCGCACGACCGTGCTTCCCCAAATAGAACAGACGTTAATAGGAACAAGTGTGGTTTCACCCAAATTGTTCCCTATAATGAAATAAGATACCAATCGAAGTAAAGACGAGATAGATAATCTAATGAAGCTTTAACTAAGATAAATAAACATAAAACATTAAGATGGTTAAGACGGTAACGATGGGTTACCGTATGATGTTAACTTTGGTGCTTATTGGACAAAGTAGCCTTGATTCTTATTGGTCAAGGTGTTGACGATGTTAAACTCTAATGCTTAATGGTCTTAGTAGTCTTGATGCTTATTGGTCAAGGTGTTGATGGTGTTAAACTTTGGTGCTTATTGGCCAAAGTGGAGGTGGCGAATATGCTTGTCTGATGTTGTTGCTCATGCATTCACGCATTGGAGATGTTAGTGGGGGAAGTGCATCATATGGGAGGTCATCCAAGAGTAAGGCGATCTGGTTGCCCGAGGTGATTTATCCAAGAGTTAGGTGAATCGTGGCCTCCTGTGGTGGTGCATCCTAAAATACGATGCATCGGTTATCTAAGGGGTTCACCCATGGTTTGGTGAACTGTCGGCGTTGGTGCTTATTGGTCAATGTGGATATGTAATTCCGACGTTGTCTTCCTGAGATAGATTTGGATCCATATGCATAACGGAGTAGTGGAGTAGCACTACATCGCATAGCATACTTGATTGAGATGATATTATTGTGTTAATGTTATTATGTTATAACATGCTATATTTGTGATGTATGCTCATCTGCTTTTTTTGCCGTTATGTTTATACAACAATTTCTTTTTGAAATAAATTCACTTGACTGGACATGTTCAATTCCAGTATGCCTTTGGACGCGCTTATTTAGAAAGTAACTAGGTAGGTTACTAACTTAGTTATTTTTATATCAACTAGTCCAATTTAATCCTCGTCTAGTTACAAGTCTATGGACTTGATATTTTTCCTGGTAGATTTTAATAGCTCGTCTACCGCTTATTACAAAGGTGAACTTAGACACTCGTCTAGTGCCTTTTAACTTAGCTAGTTTTAAGCGCCTCGTCTAGCAATAACCTTATGGACTTAGTATTTTACCAAATGACTTGAAGGCTCGTCTAGCGAGCAAGACTTGGACCCAATACGCTTTTTAAGCTATTCTAAGGAACTTTAACTTAGTTCCATCTTCTAGCGATACTAAAAACAGTCCCGCATTCATGAGTAGATGAGTTGGTCCTTTAACTTAACTTTCCCACACAAATTTAATATTTTTGTTAGCATCAAAACTCTAGAGATTATTTAACCATAACCACTTTGGTTCCAACAATCTCCCCCTTTTTATGATGATAAAAAAATATTAAATTTGAGTGAGCAAAGTCGAAGAGAGCTACAAAAATCCCCCTAAGACAAAGCATTCAAAACATTTTAACAAGAATAAACACCAAGTAAATATGCACAGATTATAACAAGTATCAGAGCATATTAGACTTAAAACAATTAGACAGATATCAGAGCAAATTAAAATCAGGTATATCAGAGCAAAAAGTAAGTAGTAATCATAAATATGAAAACATGCAATGATCAAAGACTTTTTCAAATTTACTCTCATTCCCTTCTCCCCTTTTTTTTGTCATTAGACATAAAGGTAGGATAAGGGTACCACCATTGTCAGTTATAAAACAAAGAGAGAACAAAAAGAAAAAATAATTAAATTAAACTAAGGATTAGCAGGTGGAGGAGGATTTTGAGGAGGTGGGGGTGGAGGTTGTATAGGTTGGCCTTGGATTTGTTGAAAGTTTGAGAGAAGCAGGAACATCTGTTGAAGCAGAGCATTGGTTGGCTGCAAAGAATTTTCAACTTGTGCTTCAATCTTCCGGTAGAGGATTTCATCAATATCAAGTGGAAGAGAAGTTCTAGAACTCTCAATAGTAGTATCCAAGTTTTCTTGGTTAGGCAAAATACTTAAAGCTTGTGATTGTTGCTGTGTCTCTGGATGAATTAATGCCAAAACCAAAGGTTGAGAACTCTGTTTTCTAGAAGTTCCTTGCTTGCTTCCAAATTCAGCTATTTCTTCCTCAATAGGCTCAGGTTGAATCACTGTATCATCCTTTTCTGGTCCTTCCACTACAATTTCTTCCTTTTCTTCAGAAGAAGCTTCCGAGATCTGTATTGATGGCTCAGGTGTAGGCACATAAGGAACCCAGTGAACTTCATCTTCATCATAAGTATGGCTCCTTATAGGAACACCTAGAGTATCCTCATGAATGTAGTATCTGACAGAGGAGAAACCATATCTACCTCTTACAGTATGAGTATTCTTCTTGTCAGCATCACTGAGTCCAAAGGAGGAAGCTTGCCCGTTGCAAGTTTTGATATGACTTGCCCAATATCCACCAGCTTCAAGGTTGAAGTGCTTTTCTTCAAGTTCAGCCATAATCATTTGCATAACTTCTTCATCTATGTGAACTTCTGTACTTGACTGCAGAATGCATGTGCCAGGTGTGGGCATTCTCTGATGAGGAAGTCTGTACTTGCCATCCTTGTCCTTATTTAGATCAATCATTGGTAGCCTAAGACAAATCTTTGTAGGGGCCACTCCAACACTGGTATTTGCTAATGAGTGATAAAGCCAGGTTGGTGGCACAAAGTTGGCAGCTCTGATGTATCTGGGCAATTCAAACTCAGCTTTTAGATGAGCATACATGATGTGGTCACATATGTCAGCAGTAGTGCCATTCTCCCTGGGATGAACCCATTGCTTCCATTTTACATTCTTATCAAGAATGAATCTGTGATAGTCGTGAGTTCTTTACCTTTGGAACTGGATGTGTTCTTCCTTTAGCTTGGAGGGCACAATCCAACAAACAGGTATAATGTCTCTATCAACACCATCAGTGTAGGGTTTTAAGGGTGATAGCTTGAGAAGATTTGGATAGATTTTTCTGGGAGGGAATTTCTTCAAAGGTACGTGGGTTAGGAGAGGTCCATTAGGTGAAATGTTCAGAGGGTAAGGGTTCAGAGGGTTCATATGGTATGCTAATATAGCTCCTAGGAATGACTTTCTTATGCTCATACTCATATTCTGGCAAGGGATAGAAGTGTCTGGTTATTTCAGGTCCAGATTGGTGAGTGTGGTACAGGATTTTCCAATTTCTTTTCTCTTTGGCCTAGCTTTCAGCTTTACCATCATATAGAGTGGAGGGGTTAGTGTAGGGAAAAGATATTTTGGGAAATTTGGGAAAGGGTGCTCCTGGATTGATCCCAAACTCATCTGGTTGATTAAACCAGGGATCACCTGATGGAATGATAGGTTGAAATTGAGGTCTAGGTGGAGAGGTTTGAATGGATGAATGTAACATCCCTGGCTTCTTTATTGATTGATAACTGTCCCCACAAACCAATATCATTCTTCTCAGTGTGCTTTGTCCTCACTCACACGCTTCCTGGGAAAACTTCCCAAGAGGTCACCTATCCCAGAATTGCTTCAAGTCAAGCACGCTTAACTGTAGAGTTCTTAAGTGATGGGCTACCGAATAGAAGATGCATCTTGTTGGTATAGGTAGTAACAATCAATTCATATAAGCCACCATCAACGGTATAGTCACATACCTACACAGTTTTAGGACCCCTCTCATTACAATGTGTAATAGGTTCATTCATGTGCCCCTCCGACTAGAAGCTTGCCAGGAGCCGCTCCTTGATCGTGCCTTCTTGAACCGGCGACCACTCCCCACCCTCGTCGGTCCCGGGTGTGACATGCCCACCTGCTTCCACTTGGTTCGTCCTCGAACCACACAGTACTGGGAGAGGTGCCGCTCTGATACCATTTGTAACATCCCTAGCTGCTTTATGGATTGACGACTATCCCCACAAACCAACACGAGTGTTTTCAGCATGCTTTGTCCTCACTCACACGCTTCCTGGGAAGAATTCCCAGGAGGTACCCATCCCAGAATTGCTCCAAGTCAAGCACACTTAACTATAGAGTTCTTAAGTGATGGGCTTCCGAAAAGAAGATGCATCTTGTTGGTGTAGATAGTACCAATCAATTCATATAAGCCACCATCAACTGTATAGTCCCATACCTAAACAGTCTCAGGATCCCATTCATTCCAGTGTGTAATAGGTTCATTCATGTGTCCATCTGGGTGAAAGCTTGCCAGTAGTCGCTTCTTGATCATGCCTTCTTACACCGGCGACCAATCCCTACCCTCATCGGCCCCGAGTGTCACAATGAGTGTGTAGGGGAAGTTGTCGTGATGTTTGATGTTCAGAAGAGTGTTGTGGTGAGTGTCTATGTTTCGGTGAGGAATGTGGTTCATATGTATGTTGGGGTGATGGTTGTGGTTCAATGTGAGGTTCAGCTAGGAAAGGGGTTGGTTGTTCTTGGACGGGTGAGAGTGGTTTGTTTGATTGATGTGGAGCTAGTTGACTTTGTGTTTATGGTTGTGATAGTGATGGTCGTGTGGTGTTAACAGGAACATTTAAGCTTTCAACTAAAGCATCAACAACAATTTGTACATGACCAGTTACAGGTAATGTTACCTCAGAAGTCCCAAAGGACTTGACTTTCCTGGCAGGTTGCCTTGCTCTGGTAGGAACATCAACTGATGATTGAGCAACTTGCTTTTGCTTCTTCAGTACAGAGCCAATTGACTGATTATCCTCATCATCATCCTCATTGTGTGATAGAATCACTTTTCTTTCCTTTTTCTGCCTTGGAGTTGCTTGTGGTTCATCAGTCCTTGTTTCCTTGATTACCACCCCAGTAGCAGGCTTCCTTGCAGCAGCTAGACGAGTTGACTTAACTCGTCATCCAGTAGGCTTCTTCTCCAAGGCTTGAGCCTCAGCTTCATTTAGCTCAATCTACTCCTCTTTGATTTTTATCAGCTTCGCCATCTTAGCCAGTTCCACTTAGATTACTGGAATAAGTTTCATATTAGTCAAGTTCATTTTTCCAAACACAGTAGGGGACATGCCCTTTTCCTTTAGAATGGCGGCTTGTTCTTCAGTTGACTTTGCTTCAAGCTTTGCATAAATTTGGTGTGACTTAAAGATATTTGACAATAAATGGCATAAAGATATGGCAGAGGCTTTCTCCCTGTGAACAACATATTCCATGAATCTGTTGAACAGAATTCAAGGTAAGTTGATTTGAGTCTCTGTCAGAAGATGGCAAAGGCAAAACTTGTGAAGATCTAAAAGATTGTGTTTTGACCTAGTCTTATGCAGAATAGACTTGTTCATAATCTGATGAAGGATATGAGCTTCATTTTTCATCCCAACTGCCTTCCATGAGTGGGTCGTCACAGTATCATCTCTCATCAAGATGGACGCAATAGTTTCCTCTCCACCAAGTTCTTCTTCCCATTTCTCGGTTAGGGTTAAAGCTTCTTGAGCATAGTGAATCGCAGTTGCGATGGTTAATTCCGGTACTACTACTTCAGTATCCAACACAGTAGCAGTAACCTTTGTTTTTGTAACCTTGGGTTTCTTCCAGAAAGCCCTGACAAGGTCTGGGTGCACAGTGACCTTATCTATGAATAGTCCTTCTTAGCCAGCAGCTTTGATGAAGTGACTTACATACAAGTTGTATTCCTTCAGAATACCAAAATCAAAGTGGTGCTTGATTCTAATCTCTATAGCATTGACATCATAGGAACCAGGAACAGATGAGGTGGCCATTTTTTGAGGTTGAAAGTTTGGAGAAACAGAGAGTTCTTTTTCGCAAAGAGAGGGGTTGAGAAAACATAAAGGTGAAATGTTTTCAGAGAGAAGAGATAGGCTTTAAAAAGGTTTCAAATGTGAAAGGTTTTCTTTTGAAAATTATTCTAAAATAAATTAAAATAGGGTCGTGTGAAAAGACGTGCAATAAATGCTGACATAGCACAGGTTTCTTGAAACCGTAAAAAGTAATTTTTAAAAATGATGAAAATAACTTACTAAGAAGAGAGAATTTGAATTAAATATGTCTTTGAGACAAAATAAATGCAAATAATAACAAAATGCATAGACAAGACAATTAAGCAAATGCATACATGTATTGGACGAGATATGCAATAGACGAGCATTTAACATACAGTAGCCGACCATAACTGGACACATATTAATCTACACATATCATGTTAACATGTTTTCTAATAAAGATAAATCTGTCCTCAGCCAGAGGTTTAGTAAAGATATCTGCCTATTGATGGTCACTATCTACAGACTGTATATCAAAAACACCTTTTTACACATAATCTATAATGAAATGATGTTTGATCTCAATGTGCTTAGCTCTTGAATTCAAGATTGGATTCTTGATAGATTGATTGTTGTAGTGGTATCACACATAAGTGGAATACTTCTTACAAACACATTGTATTCCTCCAATTGATGTTTGATCCAAAGAAGTTGTGATCACCAACTTGCAGCTGACATATACTCAGCTTCAGCAGTTGATAAGGCAATGGTGTTTTGTCTTTTGCTTGACCATGAGACTAAATTTGCTTCAATGAAGTGACATCCTCCACTGATACTTTTTCTTTCTATTCTATCTCCAGCATAGTCAGCATCACAAAAGCCAACTAATCTGTAATCATCATTCTTCTTAAAGCACAAACCCAGATTATTAGTACCTTTCAAATATCTAAATATTCTTTTAACTACTGATAAATGAGTTTCTCTAGGATCAGACTGAAATTGAGCACATAAGCAAACACTAAACATAATGTCAGGTCTGGATGCAGTAAGATATAAAAGAGATCCCATCTAACCTCTATATACCTTTTGGTCTACCTTTTTATCTTTATCATCTTTGTTCAATATGGACGTGGGGTGCATAGGTGTATTAATCGGTTTGTAGTCAGCCATCTTGAACTTCTTCAAGAGGTCCTTTGTGCAGTTGGTTTGATGGATGTACACCTCGTCCACCGTTTGTTTTACTTGATGTCCAAGGAAGATTTTGAGTTCTCCCATCATGCTCATTTCTAATTCCTTTTGCATTAACTTAGAAAACTCCTTGCACAGAGATTCACTAGTAGCACCAAAGATTATGTCATCAACATAAATTTGCATAATTATAAAACTGGACTTGTTGGATTTTCTAAATAAGGTTGTGTCAACCTTTCCTCTACTAAATCCATTGTCCATTAAAAATGAACTTAGCCTTTCATTCCAAGCTCTAGGAGCTTGCTTAAGGCCGTATAGAGCTTTCTTTAGCTTATACACATGTTCATGATGGGTTTCAAATTCAAAACCCGGAGGTTGCATAACATATACTTCCTCATTTATAAAGCCATTAAAAAATGCACTTTTCTACATCCATTTGATAAAGCATAATATTATGATGTGCAACAAATGATAACAAAATGCGCATTGCTTCTAATCTAGCAACTGGAGCAAAGGTTTTAGTATAGTCTATACCTATTTCTTGAGAATAACCTTGAGCAAGTAGTCTTGCTTTATTTATTATAGCCTTACTATTTTCATCAAGCTTGTTTCTGTAAACCCATTTTGTTCCAATTACTGATTTTTCCTTTGGCAAAGGTAAGAGTCCAAACTTCACTTCTTTCAAATTGACTTACATCCAAGTTGAAGCTCCTGAACCATTCTGATGGTCGTCTACTGAATCGTCGGTTTTGATATTTACTGGATTTTCTGAATCCTTAAGATTCAAATCGGCAAAAGCTTCATCAAGCTCTGTAATTTCTTATCAGGCTGCTTGTCATCAAACTTAACATGTAAACATTCTTTTACAACTAGAGTTCTATAGTTATACACTCTAAAGCCTTTGGACGACTCAGAATATCCTAACAGAATTCTATTATCTACCTTAGCATCAAATTTACCAAGTTGGTCTTTGGTATTTAATATAAAACATTTACAATCAAATGGATGGAAATAAGATATGTTGGGGTTTCGGCGTTTCCACAGTTCATAAGGAGTTTTATTCAGAATTGGTCTAATCTATATTCTGTTCTGAATGTAGCAGGCTGTGTTAACAGCTTCAGCCCAGAAGTGTCTAGGGACAGAGTTGTCATTGAGCATTGTTCTAGCCATCTCTTGAAGAGATCCGTTCTTTCTCTCTATCACAATATTTTGCTGTGGTGTTCTAGGTATTGAGAAGTTGTGAAGAATACCACTTTCCTCACAGAACCTTTGAAATAGCTCATTTTCAAACTCTCCCCCATGGTTACTTCTGATTGAAGTGATACACATGCCTTTCTCATTCTGTACCCGTTTCCAGAATATAGAAAAGACCTTGAATGACTCATTCTTTTGGGCTAGGAACATAACCCATGTCCATCTAGTGTAGTCGTCTACTATGACTAGACCATATTTCTTACCACTGACAAAAGCAGTCCTTGTTGGACCAAAGAGATCAAGGTGTAGCTACTCTAGTGGTCTATTGGTACTAACAATATTCTTAGATCTAAAAGAACCTTTAACTTGTTTTCCCTTTGGACATGCATTATATAGAGCATTGGATTTGAACTTAAGTTTTGGCAACCCTCTCACGAGATTATGCTTATTTAGCTTTGAAATTAATTTCATGCTTGCATGACCTAGCCTTTTGTGCCAAATTCATCGCTCATCTTCAATGGACACTAGACATGATACACTCTGATTTGTAAGGTCCTCCAAGTCAATCTTATACAGATTGTTTTGCCTCTTGGCAGTGAATAAGTGTGATCCATCAGTCTTCTTGACATTACACATGTTCTTATCAAAAGAAACAGCATACCCACTATCACACAATTGACTTATGCTTAGCAAGTTGTGTTTTAAACCATCAACTAACAAAACGTTATCAATAGAGGGAAAAAGATGTTTACCAATTTTACCTACTCAAATGATTTTTCCCTTCTGATTACCTCCAAAGGTAACCCAACCACCATATTTATGTCTAAGGTCTTGGAACATACACCTTTCTCCCATCATCTGACGTAAGCATCCATTGTCCAAGTACCAAGATGCGTGTTTCTTTCTTGTTGTTAAGCAAATTTGCAACAGGTATAATCTTGTCTTTAGGTACCCATATTGAGTTGGGTCCTTTCTTGTTAGTAGTCACTGGACGAGTATGCTTAACATGTTTATTATGTATGCATCTAGATGTCACATGACCTCTTTTACCACAAACTTTACAAAAAGTGTTGGACGGGCAGGATTTTGTTTTAATATGTTGTCCTTGAGTTTTAGAAACTCTATGGTGTGCATGAGGTTTTGATTCTTTGCGAGATGCGTCATGCTTCTCTTTAACATAGCCTTGGCCAGACTTATCATGAGGTGATCCAGAGTACCTCAGTATCAAGTTTAACTTTTCTGAGCCACCTACAAACTTAGATAGGCTGTCTGTCACATATGTCACATCTTGTTTTAGTCTTCCAACTTCACAAGGGACATCGGGCTCAACTTTGAGTTTGTCAGTTAGACTGACATTCTCTGACTTAAGCTTCTTGTTTTCATCAACAAGGGCTTTTTTTCCCATGCAGACTCTATCATACTCCTTGGTCAACTTAGAAAATTTCTTTTTAAGAATTTTATATTCATGAGATAGAATGGACGAGTTGTTTAATAACTCATCAAAAGCTTCCTGAAGAGTAGACGAGTCAGAATCCATTACCTCGGCATCAGTGTATTCAATTTCTGAAGAAGTGACAGCCATGAGACAGATGTTTGCCTCTTCCTCAGCTTAATCTTCTTCTTCAGATGATGACAGGTCCAGATCCTCCCAAGTAGCCATTAGACCCTTTTTTTCGAAGAACTTCCTTTTATCCTTCAGTTCTAGGCAGTCAGCTTTGAAATGACCAGGTTTTGTTGCCTTAAAAACAGATGCCAGCTTGTGCAAGTATACACAATCGCATCAAGTAATATAGAAAGTAAGTTCAGATATCATTCCCACAGGGATTGTAATGCTGCAGCAAATTCCAGTTCAGATTATATGTTCTAGGAGTTAGAGTAGGTAACCAAAAATAGTGGTGTGTGTGCAAAATAAAGTAAATGAAGCTTTGGAATAAAAACTGAAAGTAAGCAAGTAAACAAAAAAGAGAGTATGTTGTCAAATTTGGATAAAATAACTCTAGGTATGCAGCATCAAAAATCCTGCTTTGCTTAGATTATGCTCTGCGTATGCTGCAACATTTAACTCCAGGAAATAAAAGTGTGTTTTCCAACACTTAAGGGTTAGGTTCATTAACTGCTTTCTATTCCTAGATTCAGATTAGTTACACCACCCTCTTAATAAGCATGTTCCAGTTAGTTTGGGGACTTGAATAACTATTCCTAGTTCATTCAACACCATTTAATTTTCCAATTAATGATTTAATCCCTATCCTTTATCAATTTCCACTTTACTCAATTTTTCCAAACCAAGCAAGCTGGATATTTAATTAAGTTGGTCACTCTTAACTAAATAACATTCAACACATAATAAAGGAAAATGCAGAACATATCATTGCATAAAAAGAGCTAAGCATTCATTACAATAACATACCTAAAGCTTAAGAGGTTTAGCTCATGTTGAGCTTACAAATGCAAAATATAAAAATGAGAAGAAATCCATTACAGTGGAGCACGAAAATGGAACAAAGGAGAGGAGGAAGGATGACCCTTGGCTGCTGCTATGCATCCCCAGCTGCTATCCTCTAATCTGATATGAGCTGCCCCTCTTAAAAAGTAAGTAATATTCCCTTTTTTAGGGTTTTACAATGGCCTTTTTCTCTTTCTTACTTTTGGGCCAACTAAAGTAATATTTAAACAAGTGTTTGGGCTCATTTCCTCAAATGTACCACCACAAAACCCTAAAGAAATCAGCAAGGACATCCTCAGCTTTTATGAGAGCTGGTAGGAGAGAGAAAAGGTGCTCGACTTTTGTCCTTTTCTGCACATCCATATGCTGCAGCATGACCAAAGCATTTTCCAGCAGCTTGTCAGCAGTTTGCGCCCAAATGGTGCAACATGCCCATAGCTATTTTCTACAGCTTGTCTAAACTTCAATAAAAGCCTAACAAAACTCAAGAAACACATTAAACATGTTCTAAGACACTCAAAAACAGAAAATTAAACGAAATTTATAAAAAGACACATATTACACTAAAATAACTTAAAACACCTAAAACATCCACATAAAATACTTAAAGATTACAAAAATTCAAGCTAAGAAAGAGTAAATAACTGTCATTTCTGAGAGTTATCACACCCCTAAACTTGAATCATTGCTTGTCCTCAAGTAATGGAAAGAAACATAAGAAACATAAGAATTATATTAAATGAATGGCATGCATGGATCACCCAAATTTTTCAATCTTTTTAAGACTCAGAATTCCACACTTGCACTCCTAACAAAATACCCTTTCTATCCTGCACAAATCAACAATTATTACAAAACTGGTCTAAAGTCAGATTAACATATGTTGTAGCGAGCTCACTTAGAACAGTTGGTTCTACTTCTCACCCTCTCATTAGAATTTAACTATCACCACAATCATGCATCTCTGATCTAAACTTGATAAGATTCTATCACAATCAAAACATCACAGAATTACACACAGCAAGAGGTCTTTTATGGTTGTAACAAGGCTTAGGACATATGGGATTAAGAAATTTGGGTAAGTAGTTAATCTTAAGGTAGAGCAAAAGGATGCTTTTCAATTCAGCTTACAATCCCCATTGTTCCTACAATCCACACATTTGTTTCTTCCTTTCCTCACTAAGATCCCAGTTTATTGTTTTTGTAGTGAACAAAGAATAGTTTGTTGTTAACTTTCAGATTTTTATTTGTTCTTTGTTCTCAATTTTCTTGTTTTTTTTTTTTTGGAAAACATATATAAAATAGGGAAATTTTGCAGCTTCATTTTTTTACATTTGAGAGTTCCTGTCTTCTTTGCTGCTTTTCCCCCTATTTATTTGTGAAGCCTTGAAGCTACATAAGTGTTACAGCATAGCACCCCCAAACTTAATATGGTGCTTGTCCTCAAGTCACCCCCAAACTTGTTTCAGAACATAGCTACAAAAAGCATCCTTAAGCTCCAACTATTCAGGTATTCTTTGTTTTTCCAGTTAAGGGCTTGTAATGTGCTAGTTTTTTTTTATAATAAAAGGGCTAAGGCTCAAAGGGGTAACACTAAGGACATATAGATTGAGAGGGTTGGCTGTTTAGGTACTGGCTAAAAATAAAAACAGAATAAGAAAATACCTCAAGCATAAAGTGTGTACAATCATATGTGTTCAGATCAAACAGAAACAAAACATGCTTTACAGAAAATGCATTGGTGTGGTTTATATGCAAAGTGTAGCTTTATCACTCAGACTCACATTTATATGCTCATGCTGCAGAACATGTGTCTTCTTTCCTAGACAAAGATGCAATAAAATTAATTGTACATGGTCAAGTTAGAGCATTAGGTTAGTCAGCAAGTGTTTTATTCAAAGAGTCTTGATTTAACAAACAAGGGGGCATATGCATAGCCATTCATCAGACAAAATTTTAAAAACATCTATGGTCCTAATGGCCCTACAAGCAGTCAAACAGAAAAGGTCCTAATGACCACTACTTGCAGCAAAATTAAGAACATGGGTTATGGTAATGAGGTGGAGGGTTTAGAAATGCATCTTGATTTGGGATGCTGCAGCAAGTTGCAGCACTCCTCTAAGGCTCTGTTTCAAGCCAATGGTGCTTTAATGCGGTTACTCCTCCTGGTGCCCCCACTTTTGGTGGTGACATCTTGTTTGGTGTTGCTCTGGTGACTTGGACTTCATCTTCTTCATTTTCACCTTCTTCCTCTCTTTGTTCTGCAACATTTTTTTGGTTATTCTTGGCTCCAATGATTCACACTTTCTACACCACACATGTTGAGCTGCCTTGCTGTCCAAGAATTCCACCCCTTCCTCATCAGAGGAGATATCAGCATCTACTGATGTTGCAACATTTCCATAATCAGACTGATTCTTCGGGAAGTGTTGCTGCACCAGCTCATCAAATGACTGTATGAAAGAGCATTCTTACATGACTTCATTTGGGTACTTGAGGGGTGGAGGAGATCTTTCTGGAATCAGTTTGGGTATAGTAGGAGATGCTGCAGTGTTGAGTGTTTTCTTAGCAACTGCAGGTTGTTCTGTTGCAGCATCTGCTGCTACTACCTTCTTTTCAGGCTCTGACTTTTTCACCTCTTGTTTCTTCTTTGGTTCAGCAACCTCCACATCTTTACCACTCCTCAAGTGAATCACCTTGCATTGTTCATTTCCTCCTCCAGACCTTGAGGCTTTAGGATTTTCAGTAGATGCAGGTAGTGTGCCAATCTGGCTGGAGTTGAGTGCACTGGCTAGCTGTCCCACTTGAGTTTCCAAATTTCTCATTCCAGTCTTGGTTTCTGTCATAAATGCCTTTAGCACAGATTCTAGAGATGGTTCTGGAGCTTTCTGTTGTACTTGTGGTTGCTGCTGCTGATTGTATCCATGGGGTTGATTCAGAGTGTTACTGTAGTTGGAGTATTTTTGATTAGGATGCTATGATGGTTGCCACCCTCCATTGTATGTATTACCATAGGAATTGTTTCCTCTATTGTTATTGTTCCCTACATAATTAACTGAGGCAGGATTTGCAGAACAGTTCTCAAAAAGGTGTTCTCCACCACAGTATACACAGGAAATAGAATCTGCACTGTAAATATGTTCATTTACCATTTCTTCTATTCTGATAGGTGGAGCCATAGAGTTTCTTTGGTTTTCCATAGCCATTTCCTTTACCTTATTGGTTAAGGCAAGTATCTGAGCTGAAAGTAAAGATATTTCACTCACTTCATAGGCTCCTGCTATAGCATTGACCTTGCCAGGAGTAAGTCTAGTTGTTGGTCACTGATAATTCTTAGCTGCAATTCCCTCTATCAGAGCATGGGGTTCATTGTAAGATTTAGTGAGAAGACAGCCTCCATCTGAAGCATCCAACATCATCCTTAAGCTAGGTGAGACACCACTATAGAAGTGCTCCATCTGAATACAATACGTGATGCCATGATGGGGACACTTCTTCAATAATTCCTTGAATCTCTCCCAAGCTTCAAATAATGGTTCATCATCATGTTTCCTAAAAGCCACGATCTTATTTCTCAGCTTTGTATTCATGGTTGGAGGGAAGAACTTCACAAGAAATTTCTCAGTCAGTTTGTTCCATGAGTCAACTGAGTTTGGCTCTAGAGTATTCAACCAATTCTTTGCCTTGCCTCCCAAGGAAAATGGGAACAATCTCAGTTTGAATTCATCATCAGTGATGCCTGGAATCTTGAAGTTGCTTGCCACATTTAGAAATTGCTTCAAGTGCAAGTGAGGATCCTCTGCTACAGCACCATTAAATTGTTCCATTGCTTGCAGCATTTGGAATATCACTGGTTTAAACTCAAACTATGGTGCAGTGATTGGAGTCCTCACAATTCCAGTATTCATAGATTCAGGGTCAAACACAGCATATCCTCTGATTGCACTGTCCCTGTTGTTGGCTAGAGCCCTACTAGCATGTTACTCTTCTTCAGTCATTTCAGATCTTACAATAGATAGTGTTGCAGCAAAAGCTGGTGTGGAGTTGGATGAAGTACTGAATTCCAACTCAGGAATGGACTGAGCAATTTGATCTCTTCTAAGTCTCCTGAATGTCCTTTCATTCTCTCGATCAAGTCTGTATTCAGGTGTCAAAAACCTGTGCATACAGTTTATGTATCTGATGCTACAGCAAACCACCGAGAATATTAGAAAATCTAACTACATAACTAATAATCAAAAAACAAGAATTTAACAACATTAACACTCCCCGGCAATGGCGCCAAAAACTTGTTGCCTTTAAAACATATGTCTTTAAGCTTGTGCAAGTATACACAATCGCATCAAGTGATATAGAAAGTATGTTTAGACATCGTTCCCACGGGGATTGTAATGCTGCATCAAATTTCAGTTCAGATTATATGTTCTAGGAGTTAGAGTAGGTAACCAAAAATAGTGGTGTTTGTGCAAAATAAAGTAAATGAAGCTTTGGAATAAAAACTGAAAGTAAGCAAGTAAACAGAAAAGAGAGTATGTTGTCAAATTTGGATAAAATAGCTCTAGGTATGCTGCATCATAAATCCTGCTTAGCTTAGATTATGCTCTGTGTATGCTACAGCATTTAACTCCAGGAAATAAAAGTGTGTTTTCCAACACTTAAGGGTTAGGTTCATTAACTGCTTTCTATTCCTAGATTCAGATTAATTACACCACCCTCTTAATAAGCATGTTCCAGTTAGTTTAGGGACTTGAATAACTATTCCTAGTTCATTCAACACCATTTAATTTTCCAATTAATGATTCAATCCCATTCCTTTATCAATTTCCACTTTACTCAATTTTTCCAAACCAAGCAAGCTAGATATTTAATTAAGTTGGTCACTCTTAACTAAATAACATTCAACACATAATAATGGAAAATGCAGAACATATCATTGCATAAAAAGAGCTAAGCATTCATTACAATAACATACCTAAAGCTTAAGACGTTTAGCTCATGTTGAGCTTACAAACGCAAAATATCAAAATGAGAATAAAGCCATTGTGAACACCCATTTTTGTCCGTCTTCATTTTATTTTATTCTAATTTTATTATTATGTTATCATATTGCAGGGAGACAAAAAATGTAATAATAATAGTGAAGAAAGAAGGAAGAAAAAGAAAATAATGAAGAAATGAGGAGGTTCATATCTAATTTTCTATTGGACGATGAGGTTCCGTCCATTGCATGCTTAATTTTCGGTTGGACAGGGAGGTCCCGTCCATTGCATATCTAATTTTCTATCGGACGGGGAGGTCTCGTCCATTGCATTGCATTTTCTGTTGGACGAGGAGGTCCCGTCCATTGCATATCTAATTTTCTATTGGACGGGGAGGTTCCGTCCATTGCATTGCATTTTCTGTTGGATAGGGAGGTCCCGTCCACTGCATATCTAATTTTCTATTGGACGGGGAGGTCTCGTCTATTGCATTGTATTTTCTGTTGGACGGGGAGGTTTCATCCATTGCATATCTAGTTTTCTATTGGACGGGGAGGTCTCGTCCATTGCATTGCATTTTATGTTGGACGGGGAGGTCCCGTCCATTGCATATCTAATTTTCTATTGGACGGGGAGGTCTCGTCCATTGCATTGCATTTTCTGTTGAACGAGAAGGTTCCGTCCATTGCATATCTAATTCTCTGTTGGACGAGGAGATTTTGTCCATTGCATATCTAAGGTGTGACTATCATCATGGGCAAGTGGGGCACGACATCGAAACTTGTTGGGATTTCAAAGTCCGGGTTCAGGGATTACTCACCTTGGGGGTGATTCAAGCTAGACGGGGTGCTGCCGAGGAAGTCGATGTAGTTGAAAAAGTTGTACTCCGAGTACCACCCATGAACAAAGCTTCAGCCCCAGAAAGTGTCATTGTAAGGGTGAAGAAGCCAACTCCTTTTGCATATGATGATATACATGATATACCATCGAATTATGAACAGAAGGTTGAACTAGCTGGAGCTGTAGGAGAGACCTCGAAAGCCCAAGTTACTAATATTGTGAGATTTGGAAGCATTACAAGGAGCGGTCGATGCTACAGCCCTGTTGAAGAAGAAATGATGAAGGAATCCAAAGAAAAGGAGTCCATGGATAAAGGAAAAGGAAAAGAAGAAGAAGACTTTCTGAAGATCATGAAGCAAAGTGAATATGATGTGGTAGAACAGCTAAAGAAAACTGCGTCAAGGATATCTCTTTTATCACTTGTCTTGACTTCAGAGTCACGTCGTAAGGCATTATTGAAGGTGTTGAATAAAGTGTATGTCAAGCCTGACGTCACTCTGGAGAATGTGGTAAATATGGTGGACCCAATAAGGCGTGTTAACATGATTAATTTCTCGGAAGATGAAGTGGCTTCAAAATCCAGTAGTAGTACCAAAGCCTTACACGTTACCCTAATGTGTAAAGGGTTTGTGATTGCAAAGGTGCTTATAGATGGAGGTTCGGCGCTGAATGTGGTTCCAATGTCCACTCTCGAGCAACTAAACATAAGCATGGCAGATTTGACACCACAAGAAATGATTCTGCGAGCCTTTGATGGGATAGCAAGAGGAATCTTAGGAGAGATAACTCTGTCCCTTGAAATAGGGCCTAGTTGTTTTTCTGTCCTCTTTCAGGTCATGGAGATCCAACCAGCTTATACTATGCTTCTGGGATGGCCTTGGATTCATGAAGCAGGGGTTGTTCCATCGACTTTGCATCAGTGTTTGAAGTATATTCAAGATGGGTCCATGATTACTGTCTGTGGTGAAGAGGAAATTATGTTGACAAATCCCTCCGCAATACCTTGTGTAGAAAGTACAGAGCAAATGGAAGATGATTCACTGCGCAGTTTTGAGGTGTTGGAGCCAGAGAACAAGAAAAAGGGAGCCGCCAATGAAGAATGTGAATGAAGTGGGAATCCACATCATGGAAAATAATAGGTATCAAAGTGGAAAAGGCCTAGGGCCTGAGCTTCAAGGGATCTCTCAACCAATTGAAGCAGCTATGAGAGAAGGAAGGCATGTATTGGGGTATCAACCTTACTTGGCAGAAAAGATGAAATTCATGACTCTCGAGAGCAAGAAAGGAGAAGATGATGAGAGAAAGTATATTCCCCTTCTGACGGAGACTTTCCCGGTAGCTGCTGAAGTTATTAGTCATGAAAAGTTATTTTCCCCTCACTTCACTATCAGCACACTTGAAGAGGAGATAGACGAGAACCATGTCATCTATCTCCCTGCTAGAAATGAAGTTCTCGATAATTGGTGATCTGAACCATTTGTTGATGTTATTTCCATGAAGTAATTATCTTGTTGTACTAAATATAAACTAATGTTTACTTTGTTTGAGACATGAACCTCGACTTTTTTCCAGGAATACTTCTTCCACTAAAGATTTACCTCAGGAGAGGAATTTTGAAAACTCATTTATTGATTCCCTCGTAGCCGTTGGTGAATACAACCTTGAATCCGATGAGGAAGAAGAAGACATTGAAGAATTAATCAAGATGGTGAAGCAGTCAGAAGAAGGGATTAGCTCAAATGATGAGGTTACAGAAATGATCAATATGGGAACCAAGGAAGACAAAAAGGAGTTGATAACCCAGAGCGTGAAGAAATGGTTGCACTATTCAAAGAGTATCCGGACGTTTTTGCAGATAGCATCACATAAAATTCCCTTATACCTAGACGTGGTTCCAAATAAGCAAAAATTAAGGAGGATAATCATAGATAATTCTTCTAATCTTAATGGTGCCGAGATTCAAAAGTTTTGTGATGGTCTCAAAATCAAATACCACAATTCAACTCCTTATAGACCTCAAATGAATGGTAAGAGCTTTCAATAAAAAAGGTTCGCTCTAGAGAATTTTGCGCGGGAGACCCAGTTTTAAATAAAATCCTCCCTAATTATGAAGGTCCTTATATTGTCAAATAAGCATTCTTAGGAGGAGATTTGATTCTGTAAAACCTGGATGGGGAAGAGTTACCAAGGCCAGTAAACTCTGATGTTGTGAAAAAGTTCTATGCTTAAAAAAAAAAGGAGCCCGCTAGGTTGAAAACTCGAAAGGGCAACCTAGGCAAAAGTTAGGGCAAAGAACAATGAAAACAAAAGAAAAGAAAATGCCCGCTAGGTTGAAAACCCCAAAGGGAAACCTAGGCAAAAGTTAGGGTAAAGAAACCTTAGACTTAAAACCTGTAAAGGCGGCCTAGGGGGAGGATATGGTCCAATACTTCTGCAAGCACTCACTACACTGGGGGAATTTTATCCGACTGAGCATACTAGGGCAGAATTGTTAAGGAATGATTGAAGAAGGTGTGTTTGAAGAATCAGAAACAGAAGCCAAGATCTGTGTCATCAAGAGGCTGTGGGGAATCAATTAAATGAAAATCAAAGGACCAACATTGGGGCAAATTCTATGTGAGTCTCGTAATTTTCTTTTAATCTTCATGATTGTTTCTGTAATTTTGTTCTCATATTGTTATTTTCTCTTAACAAACTAAATTCTCATATTAAGGCAAGAGGCTTTTCCTTCATACTCCCCTATCGTGTTCATTCTCATATTTTATCACCTTAGTCATGTCTCAATAAAAGTAAATATGAGTTCAATGGTATGATTTGATAATTCTAATGATAGCACCAATGAATGGTTTGAACCAGAAGGACTCAATATCTCAATACTCAAATGGAAGAGATAGCATGCACTGGTCAACAAAAGAATGATGCAAATAAGCTTGGGAGAATAAACATAACATCCACCTCACATGACTCATATTCTTGGGTGACCCATGTTGTTAAAAAGAATGAATGATGTCTCATCCTAGAGTGGTCGGTGAACAAAGGTTTGGTTGGTGGAAGTTCTTCCATGGAGCATTTGGTTCCGCTGTCTTCAGAAGGAAGGGATTCTCATTAGTTTAAGATTACTGATTGAATTTTGTCGAGCTCTAAGGCTTACTGCAATTTAATTTTCGAGCTCTGAGGCTCATTGCAATTTAATTTTCGAGCTCTGAGGCTCACTGTAAGTTTATTTTGGAGCTCTGAGGCTCGCTACATATTTAATTTTCTGTTGGACAAAGAGGTTCCATCCACAACAATTTAATTTTCGAGCTCTGAGGCTCACTGCAAGTTTATTTTCGAGCTCTGAGGCTCGCTACATATTTAATTTTCTGTTGGACGAGGAGGTTTCGTCCATTGTATATTTAGTTTTTTGTTGGACGAGGAGGTTCCGTCCATTGCATATTTAGTTTTCTATTGGACGAGGAGGTTCCGTCCATTGCATATTTAATTTTCTGTTGGACGAGAAGGTTCCGTCCATTGCATATTCAGTTTTCTGTTGGACGAGTAGGTTCCGTCCATTGCATATTCGGTTTTCTGTTGGACGAGGAGGCTCCGTTGCATATTTAGTTTTCTGTTGGACGAGGAGGTTCCGCCCATTGCATATTTAGTTTTCTGTTGGATGAGGAGGTTCCGTCCATTGCATATTTAGTTTTCTGTTGGACGGGGAAGTTCCGTCCATTGCATATTTACTTTTCGGTTGGACGGGGAGGATCCATCCATTGCATATTTAATTCTAAGTTGGGTGAGGAGGTTCCGACCATTGCATATTTAGTTTTCTGTTGGATGAGGAGGTTCCGTCCATTGTTGGACGAGGAGGTTCCGTCCATTGCATATTTAGTTTTCTGTTGGATGAGGAGGTTCCGTCCATTGCATATTTAATTTTCTGTTGGACGAAGAGGTTCCGTCCTTTGCATATTTAATTTTCAGGTTGAAGAGGAGGTTCCATCCATTACATATTTAATTTTTCTGTTGGACGAGGATGTTCCGTCCATTGCATATTTAATTTTCTGTTGGAAAAGGAGGTTCTGTCCATTGCATATTTAATTTTCTGTTGGGCGAGGAGGTTCCGTCTATTGCATATTTAATTTTCTGATGGGCGAGGTGGTTCCGTCCATTTCATATTTAATTTTCTGTTGGACGAGGATGTTCCGTCCATTGCATATTTAATTTTATGTTAGACGAAGAGGTTCCGTCCGTTGCATATTTAATTTCCTGTTGGACGAGGAGGTTCCGTCCATTGCTTATTTAATTTTCTGTTGGACGAGGAGGTTCTGTCCACTACAACTTTTATTTTCAAACTGTGAGGTTTTCTTTTGAGCTCCTCACGTTTTGACGGACAAAATATGTGTTCATTTTCTTTACTTGTTCATTACTACAATACATGAAAAGTCACGACTAATCATGTCTTCTAGTATGCAACAAGAAAAGAGAGGCGACTGTGAACACCCATTTTTGTCCGTCTTCATTTTATTTTATTCTAATTTTATTATTATGTTATTATATTTCAGGGAAACTAAAAAAGTAATATAATAGTGAAGAAATAAGGAAGAAAATGAAAATAATGAAGAAAGAAGGAGGTTCATATCTAATTTTCTATTAGACGAGGAGGTTTCGTCCATTGCATGCTTAATTTTCGGTTGGACGGGGAGGTCCCGTCCATTGCATATCTAATTTTCTATCGGACGGGGAGGTCTCGTCCATTGCATTGCATTTTCTGTTAGACGAGGAGGTCCCGTCCATTGCATATCTAATTTTCTATTGGACTGGGAGGTCTCGTCCATTGCATTGCATTTTCTGTTGGACGGGGAGGTCTCGTCCATTGCATATCTAATTTTCTATTGGACGGGGAGGTCCCGTCCATTGTATTGCATTTTCTGTTGGACGGGGAGGTCCCGTCCATTGCGTATCTAATTTTCTATTGGACGGGGAGGTCTTGTCCATTGTATTTTATTTTTTGTTGGACGGGGAGGTCCTGTCCATTGCATATCTAATTTTCTATTGGATGGGGAGGTCTCGTACATTGCATTCCATTTTCTGTTGGACGGGGAGGTCCCGTCCGTTGTATATCTAATTTTCTATTGGACGGGGTGGTCTCATCCATTGCATTGCATTTTCTGTTGGACGACGAGGTTCCTTCCATTGCATATCTAATTTTCTGTTGGACGAGGAGATTCTGTCCATTGCATATTTAATTTTCTCTTGGACGAGGAGGTTCGGTCCACTGCAATTTTATTTTCAGGCTGGAGACTAAAGAAGAAAAAGAAAATAATGAAGAAAGGAGGAAGAAAAGAATGAGAAAAGAACAATCAACAAAAAGAGATGAAAGGAGATTGAGTTACTTCTCCTAACCTTAAAAAAACCCATTTTGCATATCAGACAAAACCTCTCTTCCTCATCCCACTCTCCAACCGCCCCTACACCTCCTCTACCCATTGGTCATTCTTCTTCCTCATCTCCTCCACTCTCTTAACCGCATCACACTTCCTTCTCCCTTCAAACACGCAACCTTCACATCAAATCGCCTCCTTTCCTCTGTTCGCGCCACCTCCATCTGTACACAGGCGTTCTCTGCTCAGAACCCCCAAGCTCCGGATTTCGTGAGATCAACCTTGAAGCCGTCGAGTAAGAGGAAGCATGAAGCCCTCTCCTCCATCTATAAAAGGAGAGGGGGGAAGAACGAAAAGGGGGGAGAGAGAGAAGATACGGAGGGAGGATACAAAGACATAGGAGATATACGGAAGAAGAGAAAGGAAGAGAGAGATTTTGTTTATCTGTTGTTTTCTTTGTGAATAAGAGAGATAGGGATTTGAGTTTTTTTCTCTTCTCTACCATTAGAGTGGTTCCAAGTTTTCAAAATAAGAGAGAGTTAAAAGAGTTAGTGAAACTGAAATGTAAGGGTTTTGATCTCAATATTTTACTACTGGGAGAAAGCAAAATCATTGTTATTCTGCTTTCATTTGGTAATCCTTGTTCTCTTTGTTGATATTATTAATGAGTTTCCCTTGATATTCTTATTTTTCTGTATCTCCTTTTATGACGAAAAGAAAATCTATAGATATTGAAACTGGATGAGTTAGTATGATATTTGCTATACGAATTCTTATGTTTGTTTCAGAAATGGTGTATTGTAGGGTTCCTATTTCATTGTTTGCTGTCATATGCTGAAATGCATGATACACTAGTAATCTTCATATGGCTATACTATTACTAAACACTTAAAATGTTTCTTTTTTTGTTCTAGTTTCATAAGGCAAAACTGTTTTTTACGTAAAAATAAGAGATGATAACTTAAATCTCCTTCAACCGATTTGTTCCTTTTTTTTAAATAAAGTAATTTACCTTTTGATAAATGTTATTTTTGGGTTGCTCTATGACAAGTGTCATGCTCAACCCTTTAGAGTTTGAGGTTGCCCTATGGACTTACATGCCATGTTCAACCTCATTTAGGTTTAATAAAAAAAATTCACAAACATAAAACCGATAAAAAATACAAAATATCTTAGAATTAAAAAAGGTTTTTTTTTTCTTTAAATGATTTTCGAGGTAAAACAAATATTTTCAAAGTTACTAATAATTTACACAACTAATTTTGGGTAACCATTTTTATGGATGTTCTAGGGTGTCGTGGGGTTAAGTCTCCATGCCTTCCCTAGACGTAATCGACTTCCGAACCCAAAGTTCTTTTTAAAGGGTTTTATAAACTTTCCCGAAATTAAATAAAGTTGGTGGCGACTCCATGTTTATTCTCAAAAAAGAAAAAAAACAGGTTTTGTTTTTGGTCGCTACTCCATGTTTATCCCCAACTGCTATCCTCTAATCTGATATGACTAGCCCCCTCTTAAAAAGTAAGGAATATTCCCTTTTTTAGGGTTTTACAATGGCCTTTTTCTCTTTCTTACTTTTGGGCCAACTAAAGTAATATTAAAATAAGTGTTTGGGTGGTGATATAAAAGTGGAGGATCCTACTTCAAAAAGGACCTTCAAAGTCAATGGCCAAAGGCTCAAAGCCTACTTGGGTGGTGACATTGAGAGATTGACCACAGCTGTGCGCCTTCGTGATCCTTGAGATCACCGGCACGTCAAGCTATTGACGTTAAAGAAGCACCTATTGGGAGGCAGCCCAAGTTTTCTTTTCCTTTTCCCTTTGTTTTTGAATTTAACTCTTGAATAATTTGAGAAGATCAAGAGGAAAAAGATCATAAATAAATAGGTTTGTTAAGTGTTTTCAGGGTAAGAAGGAAGGAGAAGCAAAAAGGGCAAGGACAAACAAAGTCAGCAACCATCACGCGTCCCAAACGATCACGGGCATGAGCCAGCCAAATCAAATGTCAGCTCCTATGAACGATCATGCCCGAGCATCACGTGACACACTTTTACCATTTGATTGGCTCAGCACCGCTACCGCCTCTGAGTTGTTCCATTTTTCTCCCTCTCCATCTTGATTATTTCATTGGGGACAATTTTTTTGGGGGGGGGGTATTTTTGCAAATTTTTGAATTTTTGCATTTTTCATGTTGCATTCATATAGGCATAGTTTTCCATGATCACATGATTATATTGCCCCTTGGTTAGATTATGCATCCAATTGTGAGAACTTAGTGCCAAATAAATTGAAATAGTGAATTTTTGAATCCAATTTTTTTGTTCTTGTGATAAGGCTACAAATAGAAATGCTTGAGATGATCTTTGATAGTTGATAATTAGCATGATGTTCCGTAGATTTGTGTTTCTCATTGATTTTTCAACTACTAAATGTGAGATTTTTGAGCCAAAAAGGGGTACTCACTAAATATACCCCATTCTTTGTGATAGAGTGTTTTAATTCCTCTTGGATTGTATTCTCTAGAACTTGACTTGAAACCGTTTTGAAGCTTAAAAATTTTTGAAAACATTTTTGAAAATGATTGAGGCACTAGGTATTTTTCCGGTCTTCTGTGCTTTGATTGACTAAATGCTATCCCTTAGTTGCCCGATTTTGAGCCTGAAAGAATAAAATACTTTTCTTGGTACCTTGAATTACTTTGGTGAATAATGCTTGGTATGGCACCTTTTAAAGTATTACAAAAAGGGTAAAAAGGTAGTTGAAAAAGTATGGGATGAGAAAGTTAGAAAAATATTTATCTTGAATTGAAAATCTCACCTTATCCAAACACAAAAAACAAAAAAAAAAACAAAACAAAAATAAAAAAATAGAGAAGGGGATGACAAAAGGAAGTGAGAAATAAAATAGAAAGAAAGAAAGAAAGGTGGAAAAATGAATCAAAACCCAAAAAGGTATTTTAGAAGGTGTCATGCTTTGCAATGCTTGATATTTTGTTTAGCCTTCTTGAAATTTCCTTTTCTTGATTTCCCCGCCTAACGATTAATCCCATGGCCCCGTTACAACCAAAGTAAAAGACCTCTTGATTCTTATGTGTTTTCATTAATAAAGTAGAGATTTGGTTAATAGTCAAGCATATGGTAGAATTCATTCCTTGAGGAAATTGAGCGAATTGTCATATATCCTTAAACACTTGAGTGAGGTGAGAAAGAGTTCTCGAATCAGTGAGAATATGAGTCTAGGAAACCTAAGCTTCTAATTGGACTTGAAATTGATCGTCTCTTGGTGAATTATTTGAAAATGCCTGTCATTTGGATTATTTACTTGGGTTCTTGGTTCACTATCCATGCCCTGATTATTTATATCTTCTGGCCTTAGTGATTGCTTGAGGACAAGCAATTGAACAAGCTTGGGGTGATTTGATGAGTGTGATTCCACCTCATATTTCATGTACATTTTTGCATGCATTTTCATATAGTTTAGGCAATTTTAATTTGATTTTCGTTAGTTTTTACCTTGGAACGGGTGAGGCGGTTTTGTGGTGTTGTTTTGTAGAAATTAAGGATAAAATGCTCAAGACCAACCATGATGGAGCTTGGATGAAGATAGAGCTTGAAAAGTGAAGAAAAGGAGCCAAACAGAGCCCATCACGGCCTAGCCGTGATGACCATCACGGCCATGATCAAGAACAGCTGAAAAGAAAGAAGGCAAAAGTCAGAATCGGTCATGGCCTAGCCGTGATGACCATCACGAATGTGACCTGTCATCTGAACCAGACCCTCACTGGCAGAACTGGTCACGGCCTAGCCGTGATGAACATCACGGCCGTGACAGACCAAAAATTGAAAGCGCGCCCATGGCAGAACCCGTCACGGCCTGGCCGTGATGGCCATCACGGCCGTGACGCGCGTTATTTGAATCCAATTCTATAAATAAGTCATCAGGGTCAGAACAAAAGAGAGACTTTACCCTAAAAAGAAAAAGAACGTTTCTCTACACTAAGGAGCTGCTGTGGCTGCTGGGAAGCTTCCATGAAGTCCCTTTTCTCCCTTTTCTCTATTGTTTTGATTTTGGCTTTCTCTATGACTATGAGTAGCTAAATCCCTTTTTGTTGGGATTAGATGTAGCTAAACCAAATATCATGTATTTGCCTTGATCTATTAATCTATGTTTATGCTTTCGTATTAGTGTTTGATTCCTATGCTTAATGCCTTTTGTGGTCTGATCATCCATGAATTGATCTTGAGATTTGATTTGCAATGGGGACGTTCTTATCAATTCTTGATCTGGAATTAATCACCTAGTAAACCTTACATCTAGGAATGGATTTTGGTTTATTAGTAATCGTGTAATCCCTACTCTTAATGCAAATCCACTAATTAGGCCACCTAAGGAATTAGGGTTTAATTAGGGGATTTAGGCTCTTGTCATCTAAGGAATTAGGGCTGGAGTAATCTTGTGGGTTGATTTTAATATTTGAAGCATAAACTGGATTGGTGGTCTTGGAATTGCATGAGGCTAAGGTTTAGTGAAGTTTAATCCCAACATCTTTTATCATATTTAAAGAACCATTTTTCTGCATTCCAAGTGTTCGACAAAAATACAAAAAGAACTTTTTCCTTTTATTCTGTTTATTTTAACTCTTGATTGGGCTTGGTATTTAATATTGAGCTCCCTTCCATCCAAAGGTTCGCTTAGATAGTAGTTGTTTTGGTACGTGCTAGTACTTGTCTCAGTCCTCGTGGGAACGATATCCCTCTTACCTCTTTATTACTTGTACGACTGGGTATACTTGCCTAGATTTCGTATCAACAAGTTTTTGGCGCCGTTGCTGGGGACTGAATTTCAATATTAGCATACCCATTTCGATTACTAATTTGAGCACGATTTTATTTTTGTTTTACTAATCTGTTTCTCTTTGCTGTCATTTAGTGCTAACAATCTTGCTCTCTAGGCTTTTGTGCATGCGAGGTACTATCCCAGCTGACCAACTTCTCTACGAACCAGAAATAGAAAAAGCGGCTAGGAAGAATCGGAGTCAAGCAAGACAGCAGAAGTTGTTAGCGCAACAAGAAAGAGAACAAGAGACCTCCACTGCACAAGTTCATCAAGAACCACTTGAGATGGCAGGCAATGGTGAAGGTGCTCCACGGAGGACACTTGGGGATTATGCCAACACAAATATCAATCGGCATGTCACTAGCATAGTGAGGCCTCCAGTGAATTCCAACAATTTTGAGATCAAGCCGGCTCTCTTGAATATGATGCAGCAAAATCAATTTGCCGGGCTGGAGAAGGAGGATCCTAATAATCATGTCTCCAACTTCATTGAGTTGTGTGACACGGTGAAGTTAAATGGTGCTACCGATGATGCAATTCGCCTAAGGGTGTTCCCATTCTCTCTAAGAGATAGATCCAAGGCTTGGCTCCAATCTCAACCAAGGGGGAGCATCACTACATGGGTTGACTTAGAGGCTAAATTTCTTGCAAGGTTCTTTCCCGCCTCAAGATTTGTGAAGACACGGGGTGATATCACAAGCTTTGCTCAACAAGAGGGAGAGACTCTTCATGACACATGGGAAAGGTTCAAAGACTTGCTCCGAAGATGTCCAAATCATGGGTTTGATGATCTTGTCCAAATGCAAACATTTTGCAATGGATTGAGGCCATCTACCAAGCATATGTTGGATGCCTCAGCTGGAGGTTCCATGAACACAAAGACACCAGAGGAAGCATTGACTTTGATAGAAGCTATTGCATCTAATGACTATCTGATGCATCATGATCGAGGTACCACATCAAGAAGGGGAGTGTTGGAGTTAGATTCACAAACTGCACTTTTGGCTCAAAATAAGCTTATGACATAACAACTTGAGTCCATTACCAAGCAACTTGCTCAACTCCCACAACAACTCCAGACCATTCAAGGGACAACCATGCCACCTCAACAGATAATGATATGTGATTTTTGTGGAGGAGATCATTATAATGGAAAGTGTGAGGCCACACCTAGTTCCCATGAGGAAGCTAATTATATGGGGAACTATGAGCGGCAAGGTAACAACCAGTATTCCAACAATTACAACCAAGGGTGGAGGAATCAAACAAGTTTTGGTTGGAAACAAGATGCCGGACAAACAAGTAAGCCTCTTCCCACACAACCGCCTCAAGATAGGACTTCTATCTTGGAGAACACGCTCAATCAATTCATGAAAATGTTCATGTCAAACCAGAAAAACACCGATGCTGCCATAAAAAACTTGGAGGTGCAAGTTGGACAAATTGCAAAGCACCTAGCGGAACAATCTAGCGGCAGTTTTTCAGGTAATACTCAAATAAATCCTAAAGAGCATTGTAAGGCTATTGTTTTGAGGAGTGGTAAAAGTCTTGAGAAAGTGAGCAGTGAGCCTTTGTTGAAAAATGAGAGAGTTGTTGAAAAAACTGAGTTGAGTGCTGAAAAAAGAGAGAAAATGAAGAAAGAGGCAAAGAGGTTGTAATAGAGGAAGAAGAAAAAGACATTGAAAAAGACAAGAGAGAAAAGTTAGTGGATGAAAATTGAGGAGGAGTAAAAGTTAGATTTTGAAAGATGGAGACAAGACTTAAGAGATCCCTTCTTATGTAAAGTTGTCATATCCTCACTTAAGCAAGAAGAAGGAGAAGGAAGAGCAATTTGCCAAATTTCTTAACATCTTTAAGAGGTTACAAATCAACATACCTTTTGCTGAAGCACTAGAGAAAATGACAACCTATGCAAAGTTCATGAAGGAGTTACTGACGAAGAAAAGAAGGTTTAAAGAAGGTGAGACTGTTGCCTTGACGGAAGAATGTAGTGCGATACTTCAAAGGAAGCTACCTCCAAAGCTTAAAGATCCTGGTAGTTTTACAATCCCCTGCACAATTGGGAGTGTTGCTATTGGGAAGGCCTTGTGTGACTTGGGGGCGAGTATCAATTTGATGCCGCTTTCAATCTTGAACAAGCTTGGAGGTGGTGAAGTGAAACCAACAAGGATGGCATTGCAACTAGCAGATAGATCAATCAAGCGTCCTTTTGGTATACTGGAAGATGTTCTGGTTAAAGTGGATAAGTTTATCTTCCCAGCGGATTTTGTGATATTAGACATGGAGGAGGATGCAGAAGTTCCACTTATAATAGGGAGACCTTTTCTAGCAACTGGTCGTGCTTTGATAGATGTACAAAAAGGCCAACTTCGACTCAGAGTGCAAGATGAAGAGGTCACTTTCAATGTATTTGAAGCTATGCATCGCCCGAGTGATGAAGAGAATTGTTTCCGCATGGACATTGTGGATGTAGTGGCTAAAGAGGTCTTTGCACATCAGCACCATTCCTCTACTCTTGAGAAGGTAATTGTGAACTCTATTGAAAATCTTGATGAGAGAGAGGAGAAGTAAATAGATGAGTGTTTGTGTGATTTGGAGGCTCAACCCAATCAACTTTCTATCAATACTACGAAGGAAGAGCTCCAAAAGGATGAAGTCCAAGAGAAGCTCAAGTTAGAGCTTAAACCTCTACCTCCCCACTTGAAATATGTGTTTCTTGGTGAGAATGATGAAAATCATGTCATAGTGAGCAATGTATTGTCCAAATTGGAAGAGGAGAAACTTGTAAGGGTGCTTAGAGAGCATAAAACAACTATTGGATGGTCCATCTTAGATTTGAAAGGTATTAGCCCTACATTTTGTATGCACAAGATCATGATGGAGGCTGAATTTAAACCGGTGGTCCAACCGCAAAGGAGGCTCAATCCTACAATGAAAGAAGTGGTAAGGAAGGAGGTGCTGAAACTCCTTGAAGCCGGAATGATTTATCCGATTTCCGATAGTGCTTGGATGAGTCCGGTAAAAGTGGTTCCGAAGAAAGGTGGCATGACCGTCGTGAACAACGGGAAGAATGAGTTGATCCCAACTAGAACGATCACCGGTTGGCGAATGTGTATAGATTACCGGAAGCTAAATCAAGCTACTAGGAAAGATCACTTCCCACTTCCATTCATGGACCAAATGTTGGAGAGGTTGGCTGGGCAAGCTTATTATTGTTTCTTGGATGGTTATTCGGATTATAACCAAATTGCGGTTAACCCGGAAGACCAAGAGAAAACTTCCTTCACATGTCCTTTTGGAGTTTTTGCCTATCGGAAGATGCCTTTCGGTCTTTGTAATGCGCCTGCAACATTTCAAAGGTGCATGCTTTCCATTTTCTCTGATATGGTAGAAAAATACATTGAAGTTTTTATGGATGATTTTTCTGTTTTCGGTTCCTCTTATGATAATTGCTTGTCTAACCTTGCTGTTGTGTTAAAGAGGTGCATGGACACCAATTTAGTCTTAAATTGGGAGAAATGTCATTTTATGGTGCAGGAGGGCATTGTGCTTGGGCACAAGATTTCAGCTAAGGGGGTCGAAGTGGATAAATCCAAGATTGATGTAATTGAGAAACTACCTCCACCAGTGAATGTCAAGGGTGTGAGGAGTTTTCTTGGGCATGCAGGCTTTTACCGGCGGTTCATCAAAGACTTCTCAAAGATATCCAAGCCGTTGTGTAGCCTTTTGAACAAGGACACACCATTTGTGTTTGATACTGCTTGCTTTAATTCTTTTCAGATTTTGAAAGAAAAACTGATCACCGCTCCCATTCTTGTTGCACCCAACTGGGAGTCACCATTTGAATTAATCTGTGATGCCAATGACTACGCAGTTGGGGCAGTTTTGGGACAGCGAAGGGAAAAGTTTTTTCATGCCATTCACTATGCTAGCAAGGTTCTCAATGAGAACCAAATAAATTATGCAACAACTGAAAAAGAGTTGCTAGCCATAGTGTTTGCATTGGAAAAATTTCGTTCATACTTGACTGGGTCACAAGTCACTGTTTTTATTGATCATGCTACAATTAAATATTTGTTGAATAAGTTAGATTCAAAACCAAGACTCATAAGGTGGACTCTATTGTTGCAGGAATTTGACTTAGTCATTAAGGACAAAAAGGGCAGCGAAAATGTGGTGGCTGACCACTTATCTCGGTTGGTGAATGAAGAGGTTACTGCAAAAGAAAAGGACATTCGGGACGAGTTCCCGGATGAGGCCTTATTTCTAGTGCATGAAAGACCATGGTTTGCCGACATGGCAAATTTCAAGGCAGCCAACGTTGTTCCAGAGCACCTCACTTGGCAGCAAAAGAAAAAATTCTTCCTGGATACCAACCATTTCTTGTGGGATGATCCATTTCTGTTCAAGGTTGGATCGGATGGCTTATGGAGGAGGTGTGTTAGTCAAGAGGAAGAGAGGAGTATTTTGTGGCATTGCCATAACTCTCCATATGGTGGACATTACAATGGGGATAGGACAGCTGCAAAGGTCCTCCAATCTGGGCTCTTTTGGCCCTCAATCTTCAAGGACTCTTACAATCATGTGAAGAATTGTGACAAGTGACAAAGGACCGGGAACATATCTAAAAGGGATGAGACGCCACTTCAAAACATATTGGAGGTTGAAGTATTTGATTGTTGGGGCATAGATTTTATGGGTCCACTTCCACCTTCATTCTCCAATCAATATATCTTGGTGGCAGTGGACTATGTTTCTAAATGGGTGGAGGCCATTGCAACACCGAAGAATGATGCACAAACAGTGATTAAGTTCATCATAAAGAACATTTTTGCCCGGTTCGGTGTCCCAAGGGTCCTTATAAGTGATGGGGGATCTCACTTCTGCAACTCACAACTGAAAAATGTGTTGACCAAGTATGATGTAAGGCATAAGGTGGCATCTCATATCATCCGCAAACAAATGGGCAAGCGGAGGTCTCTAACCGGGAGATTAAGCGAATTCTGGAAAAAACTGTGGCCACTTCAAGAAAAGATTGGGCAAAGAAGCTTGACGATGCCTTGTGGGCTTACCAGACTGCATTAAAAACTTCTGTGGGGTTATCTCCGTTTCAAATGGTCTATGGGAAGGTATGTCATCTACCCGTAGAGTTGGAGCATCGAGCCTTTTGGGCATTGAAGTTCTTGAATTTTAATGCCAATTTGGTGGGTGAGAAAAGAGTCCATCAGCTGCACGAATTAGAGGAGATGTGCCTCAATGCATATGAGAATGCAGCTATTTACAAGCAGCGAGTCAAGACTTATCATGACAAGAAGATCGTGTTGAAAGAATTTCAGTCGGGACAACAAGTTTTATTATTCAATTCCCGGCTGAGATTGTTTCCGGGCAAGTTGAAGTCTAAATGGTCGGGACCGTTCATTGTCAAAGAAGTCTCATCTCATGGAGCTATAGAAGTGGAGGATCCTACTTCAAAAAGGACCTTCAAAGTCAATGGCCAAAGGCTCAAAGCCTACTTGGGTGGTGACGTCGAGAGATTGACCACAGTTGTGCGCCTTCGTGATCCTTGAGATCACCGGCACGTCAAGCTATTGACGTTAAAAAAGCGCTTATTGGGAGGCAACCCAAGTTTTCTTTTCCTTTTCCCTTTGTTTTTGAATTTAACTCTTGAATAATTTGAGAAGATCAAGAGGAAAAAGATCACAAATAAATAGGTTTGTGAAGTGTTTTCAGGGTAAGAAGGAAGGAGAAGCAAAAAGGGCAAGGACAAACAAAGTCAGCAACCATCACGCCCAGGCCGTGACACTGATGACGACCGTGATGAGCCAGCCATGAAGATCAGAAAGGATCACGGCCTAGCCGTGATGGATGTCACGGCCGTAACAGGCCAACTCCTATAAACAAGAATTGATCACGGCCTGCCCGTGATGAGCATCACGGCCTGCCCGTGATGAATATCACGGCCGTGACACATTTTCCAGCACCTCTTTGACTAGGCATGTAAGCCAGCACCCGTTACCGCCTCGGTGAGTTGTTCCATTTTACTCCTCTCTCCATCTTGATTATTTACATTGGGGACAATGTAAGTTTTTAAGCTTGGGGTAGGGGTGTTTTTGCAAATTTTTGAATTTTTGCATTTTTCATGTTGCATTCATATAGGCATAGTTTTGCATGATCACATGATTATATTGCCCCTTGCTTAGATTATGCATCCAATTGTGAGAACTTAGTGCCAAATAAATTGAGATAGTGAATTTTTGAATCCAATTTTTTTATTCTTGTGATAAGGCTACAAATAGAAATGCTTGAGATGATCTTTGATAGTTGATAATTAGCATGTGGTTCTGTAGATTTGTGTTTCTCATTGATTTTTGAACTACTAAATGTGAGATTTTTGAGCCAAAAAGGGGTACTCACTAAATCTACCCCATTCTTTGTGATAGAGTATTTTAATTCCTCTTGGATTGTATTCTCTAAAACTTGACTTGAAACCGTTTTGAAGCTTAAAAATTTTTGAAAACATTTTTGAAAATGATTGAGACACTAGGTATTTTTCCGGTCTTCTGAGCTTTGATTGACTAAATGGTACCCCTTAGTTGTCCGATTTTGAGCCTGAAAGAATAAAATACTTTTCTTGGTACCTTGAATTACTTTGATGAATAATGCTTGGTATGGCACCTTTTAAAGTATTACAAAAAGGGTAAAATGGTAGTTGAAAAAGTATGGGATGAGAAAGTTAGAAAAATATTTCTCTTGAATTGAAAATCTCCCCTTCTCCAAACACAAAAAACAAAAACAATAAACAAAACAATAAACAAAACAAAAAAATAAAAAAATAGAGAAGGGGATGACAAAAGGAAGTGAGAAATAAAATAAAAAGAAAGAAAGAAAGGTGGAAAAATGAATCAAAACCCAAAAAGGTATTTTAGAAGGTGTCATGCTTTGCAATGCTTGATATTTTGTTTAGCCTTCTTGAAATTTCCTTTTCTTGATTTCCCCACCTAACGATTAATCCCATAGCCCCGTTACAACCAAAGTAAAAGACCTCTTGATTCTTGTGTGTTTTCATTAATAAAGTAGAGATTTGGTTAATAGTCAAGCATATGGTAGAATTCATTCCTTGAGGAAATTGAGCGAATTGTCATATATCCTTAAACACTTGAGTGAGGTGAGAAAGAGTGCCCGAATCAGTGAGAATATGAGTCTAGGAAACCTAAGCTTCTAATTGGACTTGAAATTGATCGTCTCTTGGTGAATTATTTGAAAATGCCTGTCACTTGGATTAGTTACTCGGGTTCTTGGTTCACTATCCATGCCCTGATTATTTATATCTTCTGGCCTTAGTGATTGCTTGAGGACAAGCAATTGAACAAGCTTGGGGTGATTTGATGAGTGTGATTCCACCTCATATTTCATGTACATTTTTGCATGCATTTTCATATAGTTTAGGCAATTTTAATTTGATTTTCGTTAGTTTTTACCTTGGAACGGGTGAGGCGGTTTTGTGGTGTTGTTTTGTAGAAATTAAGGATAAAATGCTCAAGACCAACCATGATGGAGCTTGGATGAAGATAGAGCTCGAAAAGTGAAGAAAATGAGCCAAACGGAGCCCATCACGGCCTAGCCGTGATGACCATCACGACCATGATCAAGCAGAGCTGAAAAGAAAGAAGGCAAAAGTCAGAATCGGTCACGGCCTAGCCGTGATGACCATCACGGCCGTGACCTGTCAGCTGAACCAGACCCTCATAGGCAGAACTAGTCACGGCCTAGCCGTGATGAACATCGCGGTCGTGACAGACCAAAAATTGAAAACGCGCCCATGGCAGACCCCGTCACGGCCTGGCCGTGATGGCCATCACGGTCGTGACGCGTGTTATTTGAATCCAATTCTATAAATAAGGCATCAGGGGCAGAACAAAAGAGAGACTTTTACCCTAAAAAGAAGAAGAATGTTTCTCTGCACCAAGGAGCTGTTGTGGCTGCTGGGAAGCTTCCATGGAGTCCCTTTTCTCCCTTTTCTCTGTTGTTTTGATTTTGGCTTTCTCTATGACTATGAGTAGCTAAATCCCTTTTTGTTGGGATTAGATGTAGCTAAACCAAATATCATGTATTTGCCTTGATCTATTAATCTATGTTTATGCTTTCGTATTAGTGTTTGATTCCTATGCTTAATGCCTTTTGTGGTCTGATCATCCATGAATTGATCTTGAGATTTGATTTGCAATGGGGACGTTCTTATCAATTCTTGATCTGGAATTAATCACCTAGTAAACCTTGCATCTAGGAATGGATTTTGGTTTATTTGTAATCGTGTAATCCCTACTCTTAATGCAAATCCGCTAATTAGGCCACCTAAGGAATTAGGGTTTAATTAGGGTATTTAGGCTCTTGTCATCTAAGGAATTAGGGCTTGAGTAATCTTGTGGGTTGATTTTAATATTTGAAGCATAAAATTGATTGGTGGTCTTGGTATTGCATGAGGCTAAGGTTTAGTGAAGTTTAATCCCAACATCTTTTATCATATTTAAAGAACCATTTTTCTGCATTCCAAGTTTTCGACAAAAATACAAAAAGAACTTTTTCCTTTTATTCTGTTTATTTTAACTCTTGATTGGGCTTGGTATTTAATATTGAGCTCCCTTCCATCCAAAGGTTCACTTAGATAGTAGTTGTTTTGGTACGTGCTAGTACTTGTCTCAGTCCTCGTGGGAACGATATCCCTCTTACCTCTTTATTACTTGTACGACTGGGTATACTTGCCTAGATTTCGTATCAACACCAAGCATTGATGAAGTGATTAATGCAAGTAATCATGTATTTTAGGTGAAATTACCAAAATGCCTTTAATCTTAACCTAACCTATCCTAGTTAGTTTTTAACCATGGTTAAGGCAAGTCAAGGCCAATTTGGCTTCTTCCTCCTCATTTGTGGCCCAAAACCAGCCACACCTCATTTCGTTCTCAATCACATTTTAACCTAACCATGATTACTATTAACTATAGTTAGGTTATTATAACCATAGTTAAGTTATTATATTATTTTCTAAACTTAACCTATGTCAATTAACTTAACCTTGGTTACATTTTAACATTAAACAAAGCATTTTTCACTCACTCATCCTCTCATTTTCGTGGCTGTCCATTTCTCCCCACACTTAACACATTTCTTTCTTCCTATTACACTTGTTCTTCACAACACTAAGAACATCATAGTGTTCTTGCTAAGTTCTTCATAGTTCTTCATAGTTCTTCATTTATTCTTCAATTTCTTGATCAAACTTCTTCATTCCAAGGTGGGTAATCTCTTCCTCATCATCTTAGCTTCATTTATCATGCATCAAATCTTCATTTCCATCAAATTTTCACAAATCTCCATTTCTAGATCTAGATTTTCAAATAATTATAGAAAATTCTAGAAAAATCATTTTAATGTGAAACCAATTTCTATGATCTTTATATGACTTCTACTTTCATCATGTAAGAGCAAGTAAGCAAAAGAATTTTCTTTCCCTATTTTCTTAAAATGGCTGAAACTAGGTCTTTATGAGCAAATGAGATTTTGTTCAATTTTTAAAATATGACACTTGATCTTAACTCTATAATACCTATAGTTGTTATATCTAGAAACTTGAAATCAAAAGAAATTCCTAGACCTATTTTACTATGTTGACTGAATTTACGATCATGAAAGCAAAATAAGTTTTCTTTAATCTTTAATCAGATAATGATTTGTATCAACTATTTAAGGTGTGTAGGTTCTAAATCCAAGAGTTTGTGAGCAAAACGAATTTATATCTAATTTCACTATGCTTGTTCGAAACCCTAACCTATTTGGTTAGAGGATTTTGTTTCATATTTTTAACTAGTAACACTTGATTTATGTTAGTTAATACTCTAATAACTAGGATCTAAAAGATGGAATTGAGAAAATAACCCTATCCCTATTTTTGAGTCATGGCCGAAACTAACCTAGGGTTACCATGATTGGATTTTTTTTGATTAACTAGTTGTTATGTTGTTTTGGTTGAAGGTTAACCATTAACCGTGGTAGGGTAAAGTGGATCGGAAAGTTTGGGACTTCGGTGATAAGTTCAGGTGGGGGAAAGATTCAACTTATCGTTCGAATGGATAAGTAGTTTATAATATAATAATTGTGTAGGGCGACATAAACCCTACTAGTGGTCAAGTAATCGACAAGACCAAAATGCATTGGAAACCTTTTCTGTAATACCAATGATGATTTGGGGATTGTAGGTTATCAACACTAGGTTACTCTTATGATATTGAGGATGTCTGACTTTATTGTTATTAAATTGATTGTGATACACTGGTTGAGGTATTCTACTGCATGTGACGTTTTATTTTGGTGTTTGAATATTTTATTGATTATTGTGTTATGCATGATCTGTCTGGTTTGATAGTGTGCTTAGTTGACTTTTAAGTAAAGATATATGTTGTTCGGGAGATTTTACACATTGATGCCTACACTCTTTAGTCCTTGACGCCTTGATCTGATATATCCTATCGAAAGATAGAGGTTCTATATCGAGTGCTATCCTGTCGAAAGATAGAGGTGCTATCCTATCAAAAGATAGAGGTGCTATACCGAGTTCTTGACACCGAACTGTTCTGGACTATTGACTAACGTGATAGAAATCGAGATGGCCAAGTCAGCATAAAGGTTTAGTTGCATGAGTTTGAGGGTAGAGGAAGATATCATGATTTGATGATGATTGTTAGTTATGAGTGGTGCGTGTCCTTGACTGTTATTATATTATATGCTATGAATTCCTTTTCCACTTTTGATGATAGAACTATTTCTTATCCCCTATTCCTATGTATTATGTGCGACGCCCTAAAACCCGGCATCACATGGTTACCCGTTGCGGAAAATAAACTTATTTAAAACGTTGGTCACCTTCGGAAAAATAACCTTTTATAAAAGGTTACTAAAAAGGGTACTCATATTTTTTTAAAACAAAAACAGTTAAGAAAAGGTGATGAACATTCAGAACATGAAAATCAACATCACACATATAATGATAATTGTCCCACTTGGGATCTTAAGTTTTTGGATTGAAAAACGGGCCTTAAACAAACAGGCCAACTTCACTGAAAACATAAACTAAAGAAACAGATAAAACATCAAACTGGGAATGAGGAATCTGGGTACTGAACTCAAAAGGAGACTCTAAAAATTCAGGGACAAACAGAACTACGCCAAAAAGCCGACGACGATCACCAAAGCCTCCTACAGTCTGAGTGGCCACAAACACTACCTCCAGATGAGATATCATACTCCGGATCGGTAACCTCACCACAATCGTCGATCGGAACATCGTCCTCTCCGGGGTCCTGTGGATGGTACTCTGCCTCTAGGTCGTCCTCCCACCAGTCGCCTACCAACTCAAGAGGCTCCTCCGGATCCTCTTCGGGATCCTCTTCAGGGTCCTCCTCGATAGGTTCCTCCGGCTCAACGTGTGGATGAAGAAGTCCAGCCATCTGTAAAGGTACAGCCAGGGAGGTGGAAGTGTCACTGTCCGTGTCTCGATCGTGTGAATCCTCCGGATCGGTTCTCCGTTGGCATTAGACTCCATAGTCGTATTCGGTCCCCGATACGTAGTTGTCGTTGCATCATCACCCACCGTCCAGTTCCTCACTAGCCCAGCCTCGTCGAACACATCATTCCCCGAAATTAAGGGTGCTAGGGGAACGTTGGGTTCCATCTAAAGCACGTACATATACCGATACAAGAAAAGGAAAAGAACATATAGATATGCAAGAGTGAGATACCGTCATAAGATATATCCCACAACAACCATATACATGATACATGCAACACATAATCAAGTCAGCAGTTACATCATGCATAATCATAATATAACTGTGTTATATTAAGGGATCTCAAGCCCGCACAACCAATTTTCAAAAATATGCATTACACTTCAATATCAGGCTCTATCCTAATCTCATGAGATCTCAACACCATGTTTCACTGGAGAAGAATTAGAGTTGGTCAATCTCTAGCCCACCGGGCAGTTGCCTCCACACCCTCATGCATTTAAGGTCTCAGGACGAGCAACGTCACATGTGCCTCTGAACCGGTCACATGGGCAGACTCCCAGATACCACCTTGTATCTGATATGTAAGAAAGCAGGTCTGCCTGGGGAAATGCACATGATAAAATATTTTATTTAAAAGGTTTTCTTTGTGTTCATTCTGTTTCGCTGTCGCAGCTCAAAACTAACGACTTAATCATCATTTCCCCATCACTTGAAAACTTAAAAGCATAGGACACACAGTCCGAATGCTCAATCACAACGCCTGAGATCGATGCCGCAGTCAAGGGTTGTGGTCGTAGAAAGCAACATTCACCTTTAACAACGTTCATCACGTGGTTAGGACACACAGTCCACAACAACATGATTAGGACACACAGTCCACTACAACGTGATTAGGACACACAGTCCACCACAACGAAATCAGAACGTACTGTCCTCAATTTCGAGAATTGGACCATCAGTCCAGAGCATCATGAATAGCACTCATGGCCGCGAATTAACACTGATCCAAGATCACGTGCATATAACTGAATACTAGAGGCGACGTCTCGCGTACTAGATTCTCTTTATTAAGCACTTATTTTTCGTTCAGTGAAAATCAAATTCAAAATCGAATCCTCGATAACCTATCCAGGCTATTTGAAAGTTTCTAAAACATTTAGGAGAAAACCTTTTCTTTGAAAATCTTTTGTAAAGCATCTTTGAAATACTTTTATCTTTGAAATACCCAATAGGATATTACCAAATAATCTTGAAAGTTTTCACTTGAAGCCACATAGTTCGAAAAGGATTTTTCTCTTATAACAATAGTTCACCAAAACCATTTCAACATTTTAAACAAGTACTTTAAGTTAATGAGCTTTTGGAAAAGAACACCAATCCCTTCATCTTCAAAGCTTATTAATGTTTTTAATCCTTATAACAATTGAGCATAGACACAAGTCTGGCTTAGAAAACTTTCAATCAACAGCAGTATATATTCTCATTTCAATGCTAATATCACAGTTGAAAGCAGTTCATCACAGATATGCATTATAACATTTAGAACAAGCACAGTTCAACATCAGATAATAGCATAACAGTTCAAGTACATTAAATAACCAAGTAATATCAATCAACATATAAATATCCAGTTAAACACCTACACACATGCATACAGTTATTGAATATCTTTAGGAAATCCCCTCTTACCTCACGTCGGAGTTAAGAGTTTGGATTTGAAAAGAAGGTTCACGAACATCTTCGCTTCTCCGGTGATGGAAGTCTAAGGTTACCAACATAAAATCATGAGTTAAAAATCACTCGAGAACACTAACCACAAGGTATAGGTTCGGTTCATAAAATGAACTAGGATTAGGGGTTTCCGAAATTTATGCGACTCTTGGATTTATGATCCTTAAGTACTAGAAGTTCATAAACAACAATCTTTTAACAAAGTTGAATTAAAAATCCCACTAAGTACTTGACTTAGGGTTTCGGCCAAGCATAGGTCAATAGGCTAGGAATTTATAAACTTTCCAATCTCTTTAGGTTAGCATCCATACATAGTAAGGAGCTTGAAACCATGATCATTTCGGAAAATGAAAAATCAAATGTCTTAGACCATGAACTCTTAGGTTCGGCCTTAACAAGTTTGTGAGGTTAGAGATCTTTAAATCATCCAATCTTTTGGACATAGCATCCTTTAACATGAAGGAGCTTTAATCCATAATCATCTTGGAAAACAAAATAAAATAACACATCCTAGGTCAAATGTTACATTCGGCCATCATAGGAAAATAAAGCAAGAAAATATTTTAAACTTTCCAATCACTTAGACATAGCATCCTTTAACATAAGGAGATTTTTAGTCCATGATCACTTTGGAAAACAAAACTCAACATCTTTGCCATAACCATTTAAGGTTTCAGCCTTTTCAAGAAATAGGGGTTAGAAATCTTCAAACTTTCCAATCTCTTGGACTTAGCATCCTCTTATGTAAAGGAGTCTTAATCCATGATAATTTTGGAAAACAAAACTTAAGCAACATTGCCTTAAAACTCATTGGTTTTGGTCTTTACATAAAAATAGAGTAAAAATCTTTAAACTTTCCAATCACTTAGACATAGCATCCTTTAACATAAAGGAGCCTTGGTCCATGATCATTTTGGAAAACAAATCTTTAAACTTTCCAAACACTTAGACATAGTATCCTTTAACATAAAAGAGCCTTGGTCCATGATCATCTTGGAAATGAAACTCAGATACAAACTCATACATGTAAAAGTTGAAACAAGATTCATCTAAACCATATACATGGTTTCGGCCTCCTTAGAAAGAAGAGGTTATGAAACTTTGTTTTACACAAACTTTTAGTATGTGATAGTATGAGTAAATACAAGAATATAGAAAGTGGTTTCAACTCAAAAGGATTTTTCTACCATTTTTGAGAGGTTTTAGAAGTTAAAAGCGCATAAAGAACATATGAAGAAAACTTTGAAATAAAATATGAATGTTTGAAAAAGAACTACATAGAAGTATTACCCTCAACAAGATGAACAACTTTGATGAAGAAATTTAAAAGAAAAGCTTGATAAAAATGTAAACTTTGTAAGAGAGAAGAAGAAGAAGAAGAAGAAATGTAGTAAGGTGAAAATGTGAGAAAATGGAGGAAAGTGATGAATGGTGGAATGAAGAGTATTTATAGAGAGTTTGGGGGGGGGGGGGGGGGGGACACGTTTTTGAGAGTGGAAGAAGGAAGAAGAGCAGAAAGAAGGTGGGTTGCTTGTAGAGAAGATAAGGAGTTAAGGTAATGTGATGTGATTAGAGAGAGAAAGATGAAAAAGTGAGATTTTTTTGAAAAAAGTCAAGATTCACTTTTTGAGGTGTGTCATAGCCTTCACATCAAGTCACTTCATGTCACTTCAACCTCTTGATGCTCTGCTCCATTGCGTATCAGATGACTTCCCCGATCGTATTTTCCCGACGATTTCGCCCAGGAAAACCCTAAGATTTGGCCCCGAACAAGATTTTTCGAAAAACTCCAAACCCACACAAAATATAATAAAAACATTAACCGTCTCGTTCACGAATTAAAGTTTTGTCTCTAGCTCAGTAAACTTGTACTGGCAGTGAGAACCCAGACCGGTTTTCGTCTGAATTTTCGACCGAAAATTTTACTGTGACTTCATACGGTAAAACAACACAAGAAAATGATTTTATTTTAAATAAAATCATCCTCTGGATTTTATCAAAAATAAATACATTAAAGCATGTATTTACTGATAAAGAAGCATACGAAAAACAGGGTGTTACATTATGTATGTTGTATTTTATTTCTTATGTGATCGTACGAGAAGACTCTATGGAGGAGCATGTTTCTGAGGAGTTGGATGGAACTCCTTATGAGCCAGATTCTGGAGGACGAGCTGTGGATCCGAGTGGTAGAACTTAGAGAGTTAAGGCTAGTGCGTCGTGTGAGATTTTTTATATTTGCGCTATTCATAGTTGTGTAAGTATGGAAATGCAAGGGATCCTACTGATGGGATACCCTAAACAGTGTTTAAATACTCTGATGCATAAATAAATGGTGTGTATGTATGTTTTATAAGTTAACTTTTAATTTTTACGTATTTTAACGTTAAGTACGTGATTAAGAGTAAATAAATAATTAATGGCACAACAGGGTACAACGGGGTGTCTCAAGATCTAAGACTGTTTGTGATAGTTTGGATTCTTGCAAACATTTGATCTATAGATTCATGTTCAGCCATTTTGAACAACTCATACTAGTGAATCAGCATGCTTATCTTTGACTCCTTGACTTGAGATGACCCTTCATGAGCTAGGGCTAGAGTATCGCATATTTCCTTAGCTGTGTTACAACTATGGACTTTATCATGCTCAGATCTGGTGATAGCACACATCAGGTAGTGCTTGGCTTTCAGATTGAGTTGATGTTGTGTCTTTTGCTCAATAGTCTACTGAGCTCTAGGAATAGTAGCTCCATTGTCACCTCTTGGCTCAGTATAGCCAGTTTCAATCAGCTCCCAGATATCCACATTTTGTGCTTCATGAAAAGCCATCATTCTCTTTTTCCAGTAGTCATAATCACTACACTCAAAGAGTGGAGGTCTGTTGATTGCTTGTCCGTCTGTATCCATGCTTGTTGGATCAAACTCCCTCGGCACTTGTTAGATGCTCAACCTTTTCGAGGTTGAGCTTTGATACCAATTGAAGTTGATACAGGGAAACACAATAAGGGGGTTGAATTGTGTTTCTTAACATCTATCTAATGTGGGACTTGAGTCAAGTGAATAGCTATCTATGTAGGGCTATTTTGTTAAGTAGATAAATATACACATTTTCCTTCTTTTTATTTTTCTTTATTTTTCTTTATTTTTTACTTTTTATTTTATTTTATTTTTATTTTTCCTCATACTTTTATCAAAACAAAAACAAAATTAAAAATTTAAAATAAAGATTTAAAAGTAAACGCAGACAAATTTGGGTTTCAACAAGTGGGAACGTCCTTAATCAATGACTGATGTGAGGAGTTTTCTAGGGATTGCTGGATACTACAAGAGGTTTATAAAGGGATTCTCGAAGATTGTGTTACCTAGAAGGCAGTTGACGAGAAAGGGAACAACTTTTGTATGGACATATAAGTGTGAGGAGAGTTTTCAAGAGTTAAAGAGGAGGTTGACCATGTCACCAGTGCTGACTTTGCCAGTGCTGACTTTGCCAGATCCTTTAGGACAGTTTGACGTATATTGTGATGCGTCATGTAACACCCCCTTTTTTTCATATAAGTCTTTAAAGCGCTTCTACCTGTTTTTTATTTAAGCTTGTTTGTTGGGTAGCTGCTAGGAATGTGCCTAAGAAACGTTAAAATGGGTATAAGTGGGATTTTGAGGCTTAAAATCCCTTTTCTGGTACATTAGCACGGTCGTGCTCATGTCCAGCACTCACATGCTTGTTAAGCATGCTCAGTGGATGCTTGAGCCACGAGCACGACCGTGCTTAAAGGGAGCACGGCCGTGTCGGAAACATGCTTTTTTGACGCTAATGTTGCTGACCCCATGCTTAGGGAAGCACGATCGTGCCCGCATTAAGCACACTTGTGCTTAGTGTTGAGATAAATGTTAATATTAATAAGACTATAATTAACCAAATAGGGCTTGTTAATAAGACTTGGAATTAAAGTTTTAATTCCCAAATTGATCATAAAACATGGATTTAGTATTGGGAGGTGAGATAAATGCTCAAGGTTTAGTTAAAGACCCTAGGATTGATTCATGAGTGTTTAGGGAATTTTTGGCTAAAGAGCCTTAACAAATCTTCCCATGCAGTACGACCATACTCCAGTAAGCACGGTCGTGCTTAAAAGGGAGCACGCCCATGCTCTACTTTCAAATTTGACACGGTCGTGCTCAACAGACAGCATGACCGTGCCAAACTTAAAGTCCAGCACGCTCGTGCTCCCCCAAACAGAACAGAAGTGAATTAAAGGCTAAGGGGTGTTTCACCCCAATTATCCCCAATAATGAAATAAGACACCAATCGAAGTAAAGACGAAACTAGATAATTAACTGAAGACTTAACAAGATAATTATAAACAATAAGTTGGTTAAGTCGGTAACAATGAGTTACCGCACGTTATGCTTTGGTGTTATTGATCAAGGTAGCCTCGATGCTTATTGGTCGAGGTGTTGTTAAAGTTGAACCTTGGTGCTTATTGGCCAAGGGGGCCTTGACTCTTAAGGGTCAAGGTGTTGATGATGATAAAACTTGGGTGCTTATTGGCCCAAGCAGAGGTGGTGGTTGCTTGCTTGTGATGTTGTTGCTCATGCATTCATGCATTGGAGTTGTTAGTGGGGGAAGTTCAACACAGGGGAGATCGTCCTAGAGTACAGCGATTTGGTCGTCAGCGGTGATTCATCCGAGAGTTAGGTGAATCGTGTCCCCCCGTGATGGCGCATCCGGGAGTACGGTGCGTCGGTGATTATCCGTTGGCTTATCATGTTTTATCTATTATTTTAAAATGGATTTCATCAATTAAATTGAGTTGAATGCTTGATTTAGCCACAATTAGACTTTGTTTTCCTATTTTGGTTATTTTAGAGTAAATGTGTGCATTTAATTAATTTTAATTAGATTTTAGATAATTTTTCTTATGTTTTGCATTTTATTATTTTTTAGGGATGTATCAAGAATTAAAGAAGGAGAATTGATTTAGCTCTTGGCAATTGAGAAAGAAATCATGAAGATTGGATTTCCACTATGATTTGGTCACGATTTTAGGATATTTGACATATCCAAATTGAAGCAGTGTGAATTGCAACAAAAAGAAGGTGGCCCACGTCCTATTAAAACAAAGAAGAAGAATTGAATTGCAACTTGAAACCATTTGTGCAAGGAAATTGTGATTGAACTTGTAATTGAAGACAAAATCAGCCTGGAGCAAATTGTGGCAAGGGGCAATTGTGATTGAACTTGTAATTGAAGACAAAATCAGCATGGAGCAAATTGTGGCAAGGGGCCCACGTAAGAGATTAATATGGATTTGATAAAGCCTAAATAGGAAGGAATCCTTAATTGAATTAGGAGGATCAGGGAGGATTTGGACTCTGCAAAAAATAAAAGAGGAACATGAATCCTTAAATATAAAAAGAAGCGACTTTTACCCTAAAAAAACACATTCTCTCTGAACCAGGGGCTGCGGTGACGGTTGTGGAAAGCTTCCATGAAGTTTCTTCTCTCCTTTGTTTCTATTGTTTTGATTTTGGCTTTCTCTATGACCATGAGTAGCTAAATTTCCTTTTTGTTGGGATTAGATGTAGCTAAACCGAATCTCATGTATTTGCCTTGATTTATTGATCCCTGTTTATGCTTCTGTATTAATGTTTGATTCCTATTCTTAATGCTTTTTGTGGTTTGATCATCCATGAATTGTTCTGAGATTTGATTTGAAATTGGGAAGTTCTTATCAATTCTTGATCTGGAATTAATATCCTAGTAAACCTTTCATCTAGGAATGGATTTTGGTTTATTAGTAATCGTGTAACCCCTACTCTTAATGCAAATTCACTAATTAGGCCACCTAAGGAATTAGGGTTTAATTAGGGGATTTAGGCTCTTGTCATCTAAGGAATTAGGACTTGAGTAATCTTGTGGGTTGATTTTAATATTTGAAGTATAAACTGGATTGGTGGTCTTGGTATTGCATGAGGCAAAGGTTTAGCGAAGTCTAATCCCAACATCTTCCATCATATTTGAAAAATCCCCTTTTTCGCATTCCAAGTGTTTGATAAAAATCCAAAAAGAATTTGTTCCTTTTACTTTGTTTATTTTAATCCTTGTTTGGCTTGGTATTTAATATTGAGCTCCCTTCCATCCAAATATCTGCTTAGATAGTAGTTGATTTGTTACGTGCTAGTACTTGTCTCAGTCCTCGTGGGAACGATATCCCTCTTACCTCTTTATTACTTGTACGACTGGGTATACTTGCCTAGATCCGTCCAACAAGTTTTTGGCGTCGTTGCCGGGGACTTGTGTTTCAATATTAGCATACCCATTTCGATTACTAATTTAAGCACAATTTTATTTTTTATTTTTTTGTATATATTTGATCTTTTCTTTTGAGTTTTGTTTGTGCAAGGTGGATGCAATTCATGGACAACTATTATTATCCATCTGATGAGGAAGCCTCAAGTCACACTTTAGAGAACAACTTGTGTTGGGGAGACTACATAGATTTGGGAGATCATGATATTCCAACAGAAGTTGATTGTATGACGGGTAAGCTTGTATATAGAGGCTCCAAGGAGGAATGGAAAACCTTTTGTTCGTATTTACCACCACAACCACCATGTTTACAAGTGATTCCCAAAGAGCCACGTGAAGCAAAATTTGAGCAAAATATGGTTATGGGGATGGATCAAAATGAAGATGAAGTGGTGGTGGTAGACGAGTCACAAGAAGAGGAATTACCTTTCACAAATCCTTGGGAAAGAACAATTGAGAAGGCAAGTCATTTGGAAAACATTCACTCCACCATGCTTGCTAAGAAACCTGAAATTGCTGCATTGGATAAATATGTTGGCTTACATGCATGTGTGGACGCTGCAAAGTTAGTCCCTTCTACTTGTCTGTCAAACTTCCATGTGAAAATACCATTGGACCCGAGAGGAAGTGAGTTCGTTTTTGTAGTTAAAGAGATCAATGGAGTTTCCACACACTTGCCAGGAGGAATTGTGGATAGAGTCATATTGCTTCTACAATTTCTATTCTTCAAGCCACGGGATCCGGGAGGAGGATCTTACATATTGAGCATCTCTTGGCCCTTATGCTATAAGCTATGGGATCCGGGTGGAAGCGTCTTCAATGAGTTTTTCTAAACCCTTCTCTTTTTAATTATTTTGCTTTTCTTTACTTGAGTCATATGTGTGTGAGTCTTCTGTCGATGAGCTTGAATGGATTTTATTAAATTTAGCATAAATGGATTGCATGATAAATATTGATTTCTGATGATTTCACCTAATGATTTGAAAATTGAAAATTGATCCCAATGTAAAAAATTGAAAATTGAACTTTGAACTTTGAGAAATTTTATTGTGATTGCATAATTTATGATAAGTTTGGGGTGGAAGGATGCACACATTAGGGATTGTATCTCGGTTAAACAATTTACGAAAAATGTCCAGGTGAGGAATTTGAGCCTCCAACATTGTTTTTAATTGTGTGAATCACTTTTAAGTTGCACTTTCCCGGATTTGCTTGAATCTCTTCATGGTTTGCATGTTTATATGGTTGCATCAAATGATTTAGGCAATTTTCTTTGAAATAGCTACTTGGCCTAAAAAGAACCATCCCTAATGCATGTTCCCTAATTAGCCACATTGAGCCTAATAAGCCAATTGTTTCTTGATGACCTTATGTTATAAGCCAAAAATCCATAAAAAAAACCATGTTAACCAAATCTTAGGATTTAGGAGAGCATGGAAGCTTAGCAAGAGAAGGGTTGTAAGAAACTAAGTTTGGGGTGGCTACAAGGGTTTGATATGTTATTTTGGGTTGAGAAAAAAATGCCAAAAAAAGGGCAAAATAAAAGGGTGTCAAAGGAAATAGGTTGTAGCCACCCAAAGCATCAAAAAGAAAAATGGAAAAAGGAATTAGAGTGAAAATAAAAGTGTAAAAAGTTTCATGCTCTCTTAATTCCTAAGGATGTAAAGCCTAACACCTTTGTATATCCTACCTTTAGCCAGACCACATTACAACCTATGAAAGACCTTTTGATGATGCATGCATATTTTTGTGGGAACTATTTTTTTAGATGAAAATCAAATTCATTGAAAGTGCTCTTAAAATGTGAAATTGAGTGAAAGTTGATAACCTAGACACTTGAGTGAATGAGTGAAATACTAAATGCCCTTGTGAGGAAGGCAATTGTTTGAAATTGGTGATCTCCCTTTTGTGTGTAACTTGGACCCTTTGCTTAGATTGATTATTGCATGAATGATGAAATTCTCTTTGTTTGAAGTAAATGAATGTGGGGATTACTATAATGAAAAGGGAAAACATTAAATAAAATTGAATTGATAAAAATGCATGAAATTTGTGCGAAATTAATTGAGTCCATTGAGCTTACCCAGTTTTCAGTCTTTTTGAGTTTTAGTTTACTTGAGAACAAGCAAAGTTTAAGTTTGGGGTATTTTGATAATCCGTTGGCTTATCGTGTTTTATCTATTATTTTAAAATGGATTTCATCAATTAAATTGAGTTGAATGCTTGATTTAGCCCCAATTAGACTTTCTTTTCCTATTTTGGTTATTTTAGAGTAAATGTGTGCATTTAATTAATTTTAATTAGATTTTAGATAATTTTTCTTATGTTTTGCATTTTATTATTTTTTAGGGATGTATCAAGAATTAAAGAAGGAGAATTGATTTCGCACGTGTATTTATGTACTAACACACATTACTTCTAAGAAGTAATTCAAACAATTGCTAATCAGAGATCACACAACATCAACACAACAGACCTATTCCCCAAAGATCCCGAAAGACTCAACCAGCTCTGATACCACTAATGTAACGCCCCCCTTGGGCATTACTTCATAACACGTGCGGAAATAAAGTAAAAAGTTATTTGCTGGTTGCTTTCGGAAAATTTATTTATTTCAAGCCAAAAAACTCAGGTATAAAAATTTTCTTCTGCAAGAAGACTCTGTAAAACCAAGATACAAACATTAAACAGTAAAATCATATTGTACATCTCCTCACACAATGAAATAATCATGTTTCATAAATAACATCCTCACAGCATACACTTTTACACTAGGAGTTTCAATTTTCAAAAAATAAAAATAAAAATAAATCAAAGACTCCTAAGCTGGTCGCCTTACAAAACATCTACTGGAAAGACCCCGTGGTCATTCCCACAATCAAACATCTCTTCAAACATCAAGACCAAAGTTCTCGAGTGAAGCTAAGGACTTTTCTACACCATCTACTTTCATGTACCAAGACACAAAACCCAAACCCGAAAACCTGATATATTATAAGGGTGAGATGCCAATATTAGAGTTTATAAAGATAATCACATGCACGACATACCACAATAACATATACATGTATTTACAACATCTAAAAGATAATAGCATCACATAGTAAATCATTGGGATTCATACCCGACAGTCAACGTCATTTTAAAAATATGCATGACACTCCAATATCCATCGTCTAACTTTCATATCTAATCTCCGGAGATCCCAACCTTCAAAATGAGTTGATCAAACTCGATACATCGTCTCATTGTCCATTTAAGCACAATGATATACATCGTCTCATTGTCCATCTAAGTACAATGATATACATCGTCTCGTTGTCCATTCAAGCACAATGATACACCGTCACATTGTCTATTCAAGCACAACGATACATCGTCACATGATACCTTTTTCATTAAGGTCTCACGTTAAACACCGTCGGGCACGTCTGCCATAAATGCAAACGTAAAACATTTTATTCCCATCATTTTATTTTCGTTCACTATATTCTTGTCGAAGCCCAAAATGGCTTACGACTATTCATCGTCTTCAATGTCTTAAGATTTTCATCGTCACACTGATCAAAGATCTTCAAGTTTTTATTATAGAACACTGGTATCACAACGTCTCGGATACTAAGTTTACTTTTTCAATATAAACACCGTCTTTCATTTTGGGAAACACGAATTCAAAAACAAAATATCCGCAACTTGCTCAAGTTGTCGGAATAACATCGTTGACTACATTTCGTTTATAGGAAATCATTTCTAATTGAAAATTCCTTTATATAATAATCAAATTACTAAGAAACTCATTTTCTTCTGAAAATCTTTTTTCGAGAATCTCCAATTCTGGAAAAAGAAGTCATCTTAAAACTAAATCCATGTGTGAATGATTACTGTTGTTTTTAAGAATGCTTTCCGTAAATATTTTTGGAATTAACCGTCTTTTAGCATTAGAAACGTTTTACGTCGAAATTTTTTTTTTCACTTAAATAATTTTCTAAAATCATAATTAAGTTATTTTCGAAGATTAATTTCTTAAAATAACTTTTTATAATATCACGGAATTTCTTATGTAAAAATTAGCAGAGCTAAAATATTTTCACGATTACGTCCTCAATGTAACTCATAGTTCACTCTTACACCGATAAATCATTAAAATAATGATATTTTCAACTATTTCTTATTTTTCCCAAATAAAATATTTTATCAATATTATATTCAAATATTTCTCCGTTAAACATTGAACATAATTTATAAAGCTTCTTAAAGCTTTTGTCTTGTTAATTGATTGGGCACTGACCACTGTCAGGCTTCTCAAACAACAATCAACAACAATATTATAGCAATTAACTCAGACAGATCATGCATCAAAACACTATAATATATCGCTACAAATAAATAATTAAATGCAGATAAAAAAACACAGTAAAAATAATACAAGTTCAACTAAATTAAAGAAGCACCACAGATAAATAATATAGACCAACAACTTGATAGCACATGATTATAGGAAAAACTCCTCAGGTATTCTCCCCTTACCTTTTGAAGATTTTTCTTCAGAATATGGTTCCACTGACAACTCGGTTTCGCGTACGATAACAAATTCACTCAACCTTCAACAACCACGACCAAACAATTACTAACAAGTAAATAAAATCACCTATATACCACATATAGGTCAAGGCCATGTGAAGGTTTCATGGTTAAAAATTTCAAAAATTGCTTAAGTCTTTGGATTAATGATCCTTAATACTTAAGACAATAGATTTATGACTTAACAACAAAGATTGAATTAAAAACTTCCAAGTTCCTCAATACATAGTTTCGGCCAAGACAAAAAAAATAAGACAAGAGATTTTAGTTTGATACAAGAACTTGGATTCAACATAGATACATATTAGAAAGATGATATACAAGATCACTTTCTAAAAAAAAGTTAAACAAAACCTCCTACACCCACAAATTAAGGTTCGGCCTCATAAGGATTAAAAGGGAGGAAATTTTGGTTCAAGTCATACTCTTGGATTATGAACATAAAAGTGGTAACAAGAACATAGAAATTGAATTCATACTCATAGGATTTTTCTATTATTTTCTATGGATTTTCAAAGTTTCTAGATCTAGAAATGAAAAATGAAGATCATGGCCTTGAAACAAGAAATTTATTGAAGAACAAACACATGATTGAGTAAGGAGAACAAGGTTTACATCTTGGAAATGGATGAAAAGCAAGAAATCTAAGAGTTGCTTCACAAACTTGGCTATAGAAGCTTTAAGAACTTAGATAGAAAATGGAGAAAACTTGATAAAGAAGATGAAGTGGGTTAAATAAATGAAGAGTGGCCTATTTGTGTGGTCTTGGCCGTGTAAATGAGGGACCAAGGGGCAAGGAAATTTCATTACTTAAGGACCAAAATGCAATTTCACTTAAGGACCAATTTGTAAGTTAGAAAAATTCAAGGACCTATTTGCAATTTCCACATAGTTTGTCATCATGACCATGTGCACATATTGATGACTTCACTTGGGTGAGTCATCTTGTGTGACTCGTTGATATTATCCGCTAGCGGGTCCAGGAAATCTCGTATTCAACTCCGTCGCATACCCGATTAATATATCGGCCGGATAAAATATATTATTTCACTTTTTAATGAAATATTTCAAAATAACCAAAATCGATGAAAATTAAATAAAAACCTTAAGTTTTTCGTTCATGAGTCAAAATAAGTCTTCTAATCAGTATAAATATACTGTCAATGAAATTCACAGACCGGGTTTCACCCGACTTTTCAACCTAAATTTTAATCGTAACTCTCTACCTTTAAGTAGAGTGTAAATAAGGTTTCTGTTTAATTAAATAACTTTTCTAAGTCTCGGATAAAAATATAAATATATTTATATAAATTTCTTATTTTAGAAAGCAGTAAAATCGAGGTGTTACACTTGGTGTTCTTGAGTCCGTTTGGGAGAGAAATCGCGGAATAGTGCCATTAAGGTAACGTGGTCATCCCTCTATTAGTCTCTTATTCTTGTTTCTTGAATTTGAGATTAATGTTTGTCCTTTTATGTTTGGCCAAGGCTTGAAGAGTTCGTCGAGCCGTTCGAGGGAACCAGAGTAGCTTCGTATGTCGATGTTAGAGAAATCTTCATACAGGCATGGGGAGAGGGGATAGTATGAACATGTAGACATTAGGGGTGGTGTAAGATGAAGGGTTAACCCATGACCCTGTTGCTTGATTTTTGTCTAATTGATGTAGCCTGCTATATGTATATGTTATGTTTTCAATATGTTTGGCATGTTATGAATTGTTGTTAATGTGAATAATGATGATGTTATGCGATTGATGATGATATTGTCGGGAATGAATGACTTGGTTGTTTGGCTGATGTTGTGAGGTGAACGATGATGTTAATGAGACATTAAAAGATGTTAATAATGATGAATGAAATGAAGGGATGTTTTCCTAGTGTTCATAAGACTTGAATCATAGTAATGAGACGCAAGGTTGATGCATATTGGTATAGTTAAGACCCTAGGTTTGATCCATGAGTGTTTTAGGGACTTTAATAATGAAGCTGGAATTAAAAGGATTAATTTCCCCAAATTATTATAAGACATGAAGCTTAAATAAGAATAATGAGACTGATGTTCATGGGTAGTTAAAAGCCAATATGATTGATCTTTGAATGCCCTAGGAAGCTTAGTAAGGGCTTCCAACCCTTCTACTCATAAACAGTATGGCCATGCTCTAATAAACACGATATATGCTTAATAAAGGAGATAGATAACTTAAAGTTAGAAATTGATACAATGACCATGATATATGCTTGTTCTTTGGATGATAAACCTAGTTCTTCTAAATGTAATGATTGTATTCATCCAGAAAAGGAGAATAAGGACTTAAGGAATACTCTTGCTAAATTTACTAATGGTAAAACCGATTTAGGTTACAATTCCTATTATAATAAGAAAGAGGCAAATAAAACAATATTTATACCATCTAGTAAAAATTCAAGAAATAAAGTCATATGTCATTTTTTGTGGTAAATATGATCATATATCTCCTAATTGCAATATTAAGAGAATTGGTGTTGAGAAAGCTAAGATGATGTTGGTTCCTAAAAATTTGATACCCAAAACTAATGATGAAGGACCAAAACTAGATTGGGTATCTAAAACCTAAATTTGTTTTGTATGATTGCTTAAAGATCAAATGCATAGAATGAAACTTGGTATTACTGATGTTTTATGTATTTCTTGATTTGATCTTTGTTGTTTATAGGTGAATGCATGACTTTTATGTCAATTAATATTTTTTATTAAAATTTAACTTCTTAAATTTTTGAAAGAAGTAGTCAAAACCTCAAACGTTCAAACTGAAGTTGCCTATGCATAATTTTGGACTTACGATAATCTCCTATTATGCTGTGCAAAATGTTAATTTGATCTTATATATGTTCTCTTTGGGATGATTGGTTGTTTAATTAGCTCACTATGATATATGTTCTTATGGTAAGAAATGAACGTGCTATTTGGTGACCTAAAATTAGCCATGACTTCGACTAACTTTAAATAACAATGATTCCCTTATCAGTCGAATAATGTTAGAAGGGGAATTCTGCCTCCTAACTTACGGGTTCCTAAACTACTCCAAAGAGTATTTAGTGAGGAAGGTGAAAATAACTAAACTAAATTCACGAAAGTAAATTGGAAGAAATAGAAAATGAGCATAAAAATGTGTTTGATTGTGTTGATGTGTCTAATTCAATATTTACGATTGGTATTTATAGGCTACAACTCAAACACTCTACAAAATTGTCCTTATTAGCCACATTCTCCTACATTTTAGCATCATGCACTTAGTGGCCGACATAAACCAACTAGATTATAACGGCTAATCATGTCTAACAAACAATCCCTATAATTTAGGTACGTCTTCCATGATCATCCGCCAATAACCGCTAGAGCCTGCTTTCTTCATTCTCCAATGTCTTTTTATCTCCTGAAAACAAGCTAAACAACTTGAAACAGTTCCCCATTTATTTAGGAAAGTTGTTAGCACGTGCAACGACTAAGATGATCAACGCCCTTATCTCAACTTATTTAGCTATCACTTCCACTTTGAACATAAACAGATTGCTTAAGGTATTATCCTTTAGCCCATATCATTTGCTTAGCCATTTTTAATTAATAATCGTTCTTCATCAACTACCAGTACAACACTCGAGTGGCTTCCGACTCGGCTAATCCCCAACGGCTAAGTCATATTCCGTTAATTTAGGTGATAACATTTGCCCCCTTATATCTTCTATCTGATTGAAATGAAGATAGAATGATATAACCAATTTACCTTGAGCAATGCAACACACCAATTTGCCTCGATTTACGTGCTTGCCGTCTCAACTCCTTATCCCTCTTTTATTGCTAACGGCTAGTTTTCACAACCGTTTTCCTTTCCTTATAAAATTTAGCCGACTGTTTCCTTTCACCATTTATTTTATTTTTCTCTCAATCTTCTCTAGTTCTTCTGCTTTCCAACCTTCTTTAACCCTTCTCAAACTTCCTTTAATAAAACATGTCTTCTGCAGCCGATTCCCAAAACCTTGATAACGTCTCCTATGGCCACAACGCTTCGGATGACTCATCTTCGGTTGGTCTTCAACAGTCCTCTTCTTCCATTTCTGATTCCCAACAAGTCACGGGCACTCTTTATCATGTTGAGCATTCCATGACTCTGAACCCGTCCACTGAAGATCAAGACGAAGGCAAACTATTTCTTGACAACATTCTTTATCCGTGCTTGTTTGCCTTGCCCATCATTTCCAACTGGTTTACTATGGATAAAAGAACCCCCAACTCTCGAACTTGGCCTACCAGCACCGCCTCTTACCTCAAATGGCTACAACGGCTCGGAATCTTCTCACTAAGATTAAACCCAAGTCCAGAAACAGCAAGTCTTCTTTTGAATACTACAACCCACAGTGCCTCGCTAGGCAATTTGGATTATTGCAGCACATCCCCACATATTTCTCTGAACCTGCAGCTCCTACCTTTCTGCCTGCTTATGATGAAGTCACGGAGCAATTTTATGTTATTGTTGATCGGCTATCTGCTTTTCGATACATAAGTTTCCAATGGCAACCAGGCACTACTTCAGCTTTCCTTAACTGGTGGTTGTTAGTAGTCAATAAGATCTTCAACAATTTGACTGCTGACTGGGTCAACCGATTAATCGAAGGTCTTCTAGATGACAGATTTCCATCTCCTCCTCTAAATGTTCAACCCATCTCTTCGTGATTTCCATCTTCTTCTTAGCAAGCACGAGGTAAGCCGATGTTCATTATACCATTCTTGTTGATTCTTGCATTCTAATCGGTCCTAATCCTCAGCTCAATCTTTGAGGCAGGAAATGGAATCATTGACCTAGATGACGAACCTAGTGATGCTCCCCTTTCTTCCGTTAAGAAAAGGACACTATCTCAGGGGGTGGTTATTAGAGAACCCTCAGAAATTGTCCCCAAGAAATCCAAGAAAGGAACTGGTGGATCAGCTAAGGCATATATTTTTTTTCAATTTAGGCTGTGATTCAGAACTCTCCTTTTAGCATCATCCTAACATTTACTTTCTTTTCCAGAAGGGCAAGAAACATACTCTTGATGCATCTCCCTTAGTACACACTCAGTCGAGGAAAAGGAATCCAAGATTGATTGTTGAGGTATATTTCCTTCCTTGTTTTACTTCATTTTCAACTCTATATCGGCTAACATATGTTTCATCTTTGCCAGTCAACCATTCCGGAAGCCACCTCCCACCCATTACCTCAGGAAACAACGGCTGACGTCCCAAACATTCCAGCAACATCAGTCGTTCCTCAAAATCCTCAACCTACAGAGGACCAAGTCCAAGAAGCCCTTCATCCTTCTACCCCAGAGAACACCATGGCATCTCCTAAATGCCTGATTCCGGACGACGTGCTTCTCCAGTATTTCGACACTTCTACTCTGCCAACAGTCGTCCCTCCTTCTTCTCTGGTGGACGAGTACTTATCCTTTAGTGAAGAGCATTCGGGAGATAAAGTGCCCTCCGAGGATGCAACAATAACCAAGCTACAGCTAGCCCTGTCCAAAGCAGCCCAAAGTCCATACTTTTCAGAGAGCCAGAAATCCATCCTTAGCCACATATCGGTTAAAATTGGAGATATTCATTATGATCACTCGACCCATGTTAAGAGGCACGAGAAAGCTTCCGGCAGTCTAGATCATCTCTCTGGTCTTAAGGCCCAAAAACTCCAGTTGCTGACCACCTTCTGAGCCGTACAAGCTGAAAGAGAATCTGACATGGTCGAGAATAAGGACTTGACTGATCACCTTGCATTTTTAATGGGTGAGCGAGAAAGGATAAACAAGGAGATAGCTGAGACTGAGCCTCGACTCAAAGTTATAGAAGAAAAACTTAAGTCGAGTGCTAAGACCAAAGTCCAGTTATACCAACAGTCCACCATTCTTCACAAGGAAATCGGTCAACTTGCTCAACAACGAGTCGCACTGGAGGGGGACCTGGCTATGGCAGAGAATGGGCTTTCGGCTACTAAGACTTCTTGGAATTAATTAAAGGCTCTGTTTCTGGAAGCAAAAGCATCACCAGCTCCTACGGTCATAGAACCAATTGTCCTTGCCCCCATGCCCAGCATATCGACTTCAGAGCCTATCACTACCATGCCCATATCAGCTGAAACCATCATAGTCGCGATCGTGAGTGATATTGCGACCAGTGAAGCACCCGCAGAACCTGAAGAGACTCCTTCGGCTGATGACAATAAGGAAGCAAAGACAGCTGATGAAGAGAATGTAGCCGAGGGTTATCTTACTGTTGAGGATGTAGAAGCCAGCGCCTCGGATGAAGTTCCCCCACCTGTACCAACTGAATAACATCCTGCCATCTCTTCACATCCATCGACAGACCCAGCTAACTAGACTAGTAGTATTTTAGAAGCCGCCGATGCTATTTTTGTGCCTTTTGTTTTTAAATGGTTTAGAATGCTACATGGCCGGCTTTTGGCCATCATTTTGAAATCACCCCTTCCCGAATTGAAGGATAATAAGACTTTAAGTATTTTCCGTTTATACTTTTGTTCAACTCTTCCCCTTGCATATTAACTAGTCGATAAGCACCTCCAGTAATAACTTGACTAACAATGAATAACCCTTCCCAATTTGGTGACCATTTCCCATATTTAGGATCCTTGCTCCCAATTGGAATAATGGTTTTCCAAACCAAGTCCCCTTCAGTAAACTGCTTATTCTTAACATGTTTGTTATAAGCCTTAGCAACCTTCTGCTTATTTCGCCGAATGTTCTCAAGAGCCATTAATCTATCCTTATCGACTGACTCCAACTCCATCAACATAGCTTCTTGATAGTCATCTAATATTAACCCATATTGTCTGGCTATCCTTAAGGATTTCACATTAATCTCCAAAGGCAACACAACATCCCGCCCGAATGTCAGCTGATAAGGTGTCAGGCCTGTAGCCGTGGACTTGGAGTTCCTATATGCCCAGAGTACTTCAGAAAGTGCCTCATTCCACTTCCTTGGTTTATCTTCCAAAGTCTTCTTGATCATGGAAATCAATACCTTATTGGTAGCCTCGGCTTGCCCGTTGGCTTGAGCATAATATGGGGAAGAACAAAGCAACCTGATCCCATATTCTTGAGCAAAGGTCGCCATTTTTTCACCAGTAAACATAGTTCCTTGGTCATTGGTGATTGTCTTGGGGATGCCATATAGATGGATTATATGTTGCTTGATGAAGTTAATAACATCTTGTTGAGTGGCGTTGACCATCGGCTGTGCCTCCACCCACTCGGTAAAGTAATCTGTTGCAACAATAATGAAGGCATGCCATTTAGTCGATAAGGGATATATCTTCCCAATCAAATCCGTTGCCCGTCCTTTGAAGGGCCATGGTTTGACTATGGTATGAAGTTCCTCGGCTGGTACTCTTTGAATAGGACCGTGTCTTTGACACGCCTCACATCCTTTGACATACTTATAGCAATCAGCCGTCATAGTGGGCCAATAATACCCCATCCAATGCAAAGTCCATTTCATGACTGGTCCTGCCCTATGAGCACCACAAATTCCTTCATGAACTTCTCCCATTACTCTTAATGCTTCTTCATCACCCACACATCTAATGCATACTTCATCGAATCCCCTTCTTAAAAATTCTCCATCAAGTAAGGAATATTTCAAAGCTCTCTGTCTTATTTTGTAGTCTGCCTTAGCCGAGGGTTCTTTGAATATTCTATAAGTTCAGCTCCAATCCTCAACTGGCTGACTATCAAGAGACATTATTTCTTTTAGATTATTCGTCTGGCCATCTAGGTTATTCTTTTCCTTATAGCCAGAGGCATGTTGGGCCAGGTTGTTAGCCTCATCATTTTTTTTCTCTTGGAACATGCATTATTACGACATCGGCAAACTGTTTCAACAACAAGTTAGTCGTTTTGTAACATTCCAATACTTTAGGGCTGCTACACTTATACTCTCCTATTAATTGCTTAACTACTAACTGGGAATCACCCATTATCTGGACATATTGAGCCTTCATGGATATCAGGATTCTAAGTCCCATAATCAAAGCTTCGTACTCGACTTGGTTATTAGAACAATTAGATTACAGCTGACACGTAAATTTCCAATTCTGTCCAGTTAGCCCTACGAGAGTAACTCCAGTCCCTGCTCCTTTTTTGGTCTTTGACGCATCGAATGTCAAGATCCATGGCTTAAGATTAACACAACGGTTAATCTCTTCAAAAGGATCAGCTACCTCAACCGAGGGGTGTTGAGCCACAAAATCAGCTACGGCTTGGCCTTTTACAGCCTTTAATGGTACGTATGTTAATGCATATGTACTCAACTTAATGGCACACTTCGTCAATATACCTTGTAAGACAGGCCTATTAAGTATATATTTGATAATGTCAATTTTGCACAAAACCAAAACTTCCTTAGGCAACAAATAATATTCAAGTTTTGTACAAGCATGGAATAAAGATAAGCACAAATTTTCAATAGGGGTATATCTAGACTCAGTCGAGTTTAACAAACGGCTTAGGTAATAGATAGCTCTTTCAGTACCATCATCGACTTCTTGTGCCAAAAGCCAGCCGATTGATCCCTCTGCAGCCGGTATGTATAACTTCAGGGGCTTTCTAGGTACAGGTGGCATCAAAACAGGAGGATTTGCCAAGACCTGTTTTATTTGTTCGAACGCGTCTTGGTGCTCTGGTCCCCAAACAAACTCCTCAGCATTCTTCAACCTAAGCAGTGGAGAAACCGCCTTCATCTTCCCAGTCGAGTTAGCTATGAACCTTCTTAGAAAATTGATATTTCCTATTAGACTTTGCAATTCTTTCTTGTTTCTGGGAGGTGACGCTTCCAATACTGCCTTCGCTTTGTTCTTGTCTATCTCGATACCATGCTAATGTACCAAAAACCCCCAAGAAATTACCAGCCGAGATTCCAAATGAACACTTTTTTGGATTCATCTTCAGACCATGAAATCTCATCCTCTGAAATGCCATCTCCAAATCACACAGTATCCTTCAAAATATGTAGATTTAACCATTACATCATCAATGTACACCTCCATGTTTTTTCTTATTTGATCATGAAAAATGGCATTCATAGCCCTTTGATAAGTAGTTCCGGCATTCTTCAACCCAAACGGCATGACCACCCACTCGAATATCCCAACAGAACCTGGGCATCTGAAAGCAGTCTTATGAACATCCTCCTCGGCTATATAGATCTAATTATAGCCCGAGTGTCCATCCATTACTGTAAGAATCTTATTACTCGCCAAGCATCGACTAACATATCGGCTATGGGCATGACATATTCATCTTTAGGTGTTGCCAAGTTTAGATTCCGATAATCAGTGCAAATTCTCAATTTGCCATTCTTTTTTAATACTAGAACAATGTTAGAGAGCCATTCAGTGTATCCGACTGTCCGGATAAACCCAACCTAGAGTAATCTCTCCATCTCTGCCTTAATCTTGGGAAGCAAATATGGATTGAACCTCCGAGCTGGCTATTTTTATAGCTTCAATACTTCCTTAATCGATAGCCGATGCTCTACTAACTGCCTAGACAATCCAGGCATCTCAATATAATCCCAGGCTAGACAACCTTTGTATTGTTTAATGAGCTCGACCAACCTGATCCTATCAGATTCGGTTAACAAACCACTGAACTTAGTCATTCTCGGCTCATCATCCGATCCCAAATTAACTGCTATCATTGGATCTTATGCTTCAAAAGTTGGCAAAAACACTATTCAACCCCCTTCTAGTGTTATTTTTTGTCATTTCAGTTGGCATCAGAGCTCAGCCTCTGGGTTGATCACCTCACAAGTGTAGAGGAAAAGATTCTGGAAGATGGCAAGTGAAGCAAACTCAAGCAACAGTATGTACAATCAGGGTACATATCTCAGTAGACCTCCTTTGTTCAGTGGAAAAGATTACAAGTATTGGAAGAGAAAAATGAAGTTGTTTATAGAATCAACATATATGGATCTTTGGGATATCATCTCTCAAGGACTTTATACTCCACAAATGAGAATGGAATTGCTATTCCTAAGAACAGATGGTCAGTAGATCAAAAGAGCATGGTTCAGCTAAATGCAAAAGCTAAATATCTCCTTGTATGCTCTCTCAGCAGAGCTGAGTATGATAAGATCAGTATTTGTGAAACAGCTAAGGATATCTGGAATAGACTTGAAGAATTTTATGATGGGGATACTATTGTCAAAGAAACATCTGGGGAGCAATCAATAAACAATGATCACAAAAATCTATCTTCAAATATGCCAAAGGATAAACATCCACTCTCTATTCTCCAGGATCTTTCCTCTACACTTGTTAGGTGCTCAACTCAAAGGCTGAACTCTGATACCAACTGATATAGATATATATAAACACGAGAAAAAGGTTGAATGGTGTTTATCAGACTTTTAGGAAAGTTTTAATCTTTTGGCAAGCACAAGCACAAAGCAGACGAGTTAAAAATAAAGTAGTCAGATAAGTGACTTGTCTGAAGATTTTCAACTGAAAACACATAAGCACACAAGATAAAAACTCTTTTGATATTCATAGCTTTAACCCCTTTAGTTAGTTATTGTAACATCCCAGTTTTTCACAAATATGTTTAATTATTTTATTGAAATAATTAATTATCTAGATGTTTATCTTTGTTTATTTTTATGCAGTTTAGTTTGAGTAATTTTATTTACTCATTTAAAATATTTTGAGTGTTTAGCACTGCGTTATTGCAGTGTATGCACGCTTGCAGGACAATAATATTACGCTATTGTCACTAATATTCTTTGTTTAGAAAAATATTTTAAATAATATGATTCAAAGGAAGTTATTTTCAGATGTTACTCTATTTAATTTTAGATTTTGAAAATAAATTAGTTTAGTGTTAACTGGAGATTAATTTTGGACCACTGATTTTCTTGGTTGATAAATTCAACTATCAATCTTTACTCTAATTTGAATTTCGAAATTATATAATTTTCATTCATTATTTTTAGATCCAATGGCCAATATTATTTCTTTTTTTTTAGACTCAATCATAACCACTCATTTTGTACCTTTCACCAATTAAAGATAAATAAAAGGAATCGTTTTCCCCTGGACTTTAACACTCACGCGGCCCCCTTTTCTTATTTCTCTATTTTGCCTTCTTCGTTTTTCATTCAGACAAACATAACACCCTTCTCCCCCAGCTTCATTTTTTCTCCACCCTCTCCCTTGCTCTCAGCCTCACGCCGCCACCCCTTGGACTTCCATCGTCGTCCAGCCTTGCTCCGCCTGGGAGGTCGCCATCTGGTTGCACCTGGTAGCAGAGAAGACGACGCGCGTTCTGCTCTGTTTCGCTCCTCCTATTCACGTTGCGTCTCAGCCATGGCTTAGCCTTCCATTGCTATCCAAGGTTGTTCAAGAGTCGTCCGACCACCGCGCCTGGTAGGGAGTCGCACCTAGGGTCATTTGGTTTCTTCCTGAACTATTGTAGCGACGCGAAAATAGAGCTCTGTCGCTGTCTTGGGTCGTCCGCCGTCATCATCACCTTGGGCCGATGTCACAGTACCTCTTCCCTTCTTCGTGGGTGAGTGAAACCTCGTCTATTTTGCTCAGTTTCAAAAATCCCAATTCCTCAAACCCTAGCATTTTGATTTCAAACTTCAAATGTGAAATTTACTTTAATCTTATGTAATTGAGACTGTAATTTAGCATTTTCATATGTTAATTTCATTATTCTTTGGTTAGAATGAGTTTTCCCTAAATTGATTTTGAAACCCTAACCCTTGCCTTTTGAATTCTGAGTTTAATCATGAAATGGAACCTTGTTTTATGCAATTGGGACTATTAATTAGAGTTATCCTAAACTAATTTCATCATTCTTTAAGTAGATTGATTTCCCCCTAATTGCTCTATGAACCCTAAAGCCCCAATTTTGTTTCTCTTGAAATTAGTTTATAATTGTGAAATTAATTATGTCTTTATTCAATTGAGGTTGTTAATTGATGATTTCTAAGGTTAATTTCATGATTCTTTGATCAAAGCTCATTTTCCCCAATTTTTATGACGATCGTCTTATTTTTCCCAAATCTGAACTTTATTGAAATTGATTCTATTTTGTGAAATTAAGAATTTAAATCAACTTAGAGTGAGCATTTGATGATGAGTAGCAAATTGTTTGATTTGTATGGTTGTTGAAAAATGCTTGGACTCCCTCTCCGGGATGTTTTCGCAATTGTGTTTGCTTGAGGAAGCAGGTTTTACATTTTTCGGGAGCTGACAGGAGTTGTCGCACCTGTCGCAAGGTGTCAGAGGAAACTGTAACGTCACAACTTCGCTCTGAGGGAAGCGGACTGTTGAAAAACCAAGTAAATGATCATCTCTTGTCTACAAGAGGTAAGGGGGGAGTGAACCACATCACATATATTGGTGGATGTGAAGATGGCTTTATTTATCTAGTTGTCGGAAAATCCTAAGTTAAGGATTTTCCACTTTGTTTAATTAGTCCCTTATGAGGACATGATTGTAGTGGTTAATTGTTGTTTGATCTATGTTTATTGGCGTGATTGCTTGGTTGGAAAATGATTTCTGACATGTTGAAAACCATCACTTTGATCATTAGATCAAAGTGAGGATTTAATACTTGGTTATTGCAAATAACTTGATTGTTATGATTATTTGATATAACATGATATATTGATGCGTATGGATAATTGTGAGATTGTTTGGTGAAGTGTAACCTTCACTTTGGTTGTGATTGGCTTTTGGGCCAAATGTGAATGGAAATGGGAGTTTAACTCCAATCCTTGAAACTTAAGCAATTTTAATATCCTTAAGAGAGAGAAAAAAATGTTAAATCCATAAAGGAAAAATGATAAGCTTTGAACAATTATTTTGGAACTTTGATTTTTGTTAAGGTTTTAGAAATGCTTTGAGAAATATTTTGATCGTACATTATGTTTTGAATTACCCAAGTGATACTCTAGAAACCGAAGAAATAAGTGTTTTAAGGATCCATGAAAAACAAAAAGAAAGTGTTTTTCACTGTGTTTAGAATTGTCTTAAATAGTTCAAATGATTCCAAAATGACTTTGATAATTGGTTAGGTCATAAAGGAACAAACTTGAGTTTTGAAAATTTTAGAAAATGAGTTTCTAAAATTTGGAAGTGTAAAATGGACTAAAGTAAGTAAATCCGAAAAATTCTATTTATTTTGAGCTAGGAACTGTTTTACCACTTAACTAAGTGTCCTAAATCCCTACATGAGTTTTAGAGCATTATAGTTAAAGATTGTTGAAAAAGGAATTACGCGATTTGTGAATTTAGACGTTTGGTCGGGTTTTGGAGTTTTGAGAAAACCGTAAAGTTGAAATTAGTATTTTAATACCTTGACATGAGTATTGGAACTTAAGAAAGTGAAAGATTTGAGAAAAAGGAGTCATACTTGTGAAAATACGGAGTTTAGGTCCTAAATTCAGTGAAATGGGACAAAACCACCTTTTATGTATTGCAAGTGTTTTGAGGGATTTGATAACAATATGTCTTTATTGAATTTATTTTCAAATGGTTTGGTTTTAGTCAAGGAGTATTGATTTTTAACCAAAAGGATTTTAGTCGTCTTGACTAATATTTCAAGTTAAATGAAAAACCTAAGTCGATGATGGCTTAGTGAAAACAAAGACTTAATGATTATGACTCATGGTGGAGCAAGATCAAATGTCATAAAGTAAGGACGATTCACTCATCCTTACATCCATAATACTTAATGACAAGAGTATTTTGAGGTTGCTTGCTTAACAAGTAATCCTGTTCGGGAATGGACTTAAAGAGGCATAATTGAGTTGGTGACGAATGACCAACCTTCATAACGTACTAAAGCGTTGAAACATGGATAGTCCAACAAGGGGTGATTCCCAAGAGGTTGGCACTGTCTGCTTTGCCTCTAGAATGGCTTTTGGTTTCCGTAAGGAACCACGAAATTTATCCGGTGGATAAATATGAATGAAATGTCTTTTGGTTTCCGTAAGGAACCCTGAAATTTACCCGATGGATAAATATGAACGCACACACCATTAACGGCATTATTGCCTAAACACATAGTTGATATTATGTTCTGTAAGGTCTTTGTGCCTAGGAAGTTGAGCCGACATGCATGTGCGCATGAGGACGTGCTAGTGACGATCTTAAATGGTATTTGGGGTGTTCAGGGTAGGAGGGTCAAAAATGGCCAGTTGGTGATTCTTCTTGGTCATGGCGTTCCATGCAATACACTGACATCAACGACTAGATGCTAGCCGGTCACGATTATCGAGAGTGTTTCACAATCACTTATAGTACCACTATGTGGCTGTTACTATTGAACGCACAAGATGCCTAATTTTGGAAATTGTGAAACATGTGCTCTAATCACTCCTTCCGAATGTTCTCTTAGCTCCGGAGTTAGGGTCAAATCTTCCTTGAGGTTGTGTAGGTATGGGACAATGCAGTTTCAATCAGTTACCTCTGTTCTCGTGTCTGTGAACTAACACTGTCAGACATGCCTTGATGAGATCATGTTTATGAAGTTATTGTACACCTTTGGTTATAGGTGTATGTGATTATTGCTTGAATATATATTGAATTGTCTTATTGAGATATATATGTCTACATGGATATGAATGTATGCTATGTGGTGTCACGCTATTTTCATATCTGCCATATGCTGTGATGTTTGGGAATCTCACCTCTTATTTTATATTGCCTATATTGGCTGGCTATGTGCATTCTGCGTTCTTCAGAGAAGACTGAGATGTCAAGATGTTGCTCGACTGATTCATCATAGTGGATGAGGTTCGAACATGCTGACGATATGTTGAAGTTCCTAGTGGACATCTACCAGCTTTCAAATGGGTCAAGATGATGGTCTTTGTGTTTTCTATCATGATTGGTCTTTGTGTTTTCTGTCATGCCTGGTCTTTCTTTCCTTGAGACAGACATGGTTGTCGTTGGTCTATAGGCTATGACTTTTCTCTAAGAAAGGGAAAAGGCTTAGTCTGAGAGCTACTTTTGTAGTGGTTCTGGTAGTGTCGTTTGTGACGATGTCGATAGTGGATGCAAGTAGAGTTTCCACTAGATCTCGTCAGTTGGTTTTATCCTTCTCACAATGTACGAGAGAGGAGGATCTTTTATATTTTGGTTTGACCAGCTTGGGATGTCTGGGAGTTAATCTTACCGTTTATGGAGCTGCGACTCCAAGTATCTTATAATTTAGGAGCTGCGTCTCCATAGCTTTATGTTGGGTCTGTGTAGCTTTATGTTTTCAGTTTATGAGTCGGGTTGGGTTTTATGTAAATAGTTTTCGAACTTATAACCTTAATTATGATTTGTAAATGACTTAGTGCACTGTTATCTTCTGAGTAACCCTGGACTGTATTATGTAAATATTTGATGAGGTTGGATGTTCTATTGCTTACCTTGAGAAAAGGAAAAAGATTTGATGTCATAAAATGTTTTATCAGGTGTTCCGACTTCATCCAAACTCCGTTTTTCAAAGAGGACATTTCGAAATGGTTTCTTTCAAACTTTGAGAATTCTTACCTTGATCCATTCTATTGATCTTAAAAGAAGAAAAGAAATACCCCATTTTATTGCAGAGAATTTAATTAAACTACTTTTCGGCCTTAAAATGACATAAAATGTAGCGCCCGAGAATGGTGTTACAATTAACAGTTAATATAAGCAAATAAACTAAAGAGATAAGGGATAGAGATAGACACAACTATTTTATCCTGGTTCACCCCTTAACTACTAGGGCTACGTCCAGCCCTTAGCAGCACCAAGTTTCCTCCACTATAACCGATCAGGTTATAGGACAGACAAGAATTCTTTGCATATCTAGCCTCTCCAGGCTCCTAGACAAGTATTGTTTGCACAACTAGCCTCTTCAGGCTCACTAATATTTGTTCGACAGAAAGTGTAATAAATACAACTTTGCAAGTCTTTCACTAACACTAAAAAGAGTGAATTCAATGTAAAGATTGAAAGACTGCAAAATAAATTCATATGATTGAATAATAAAGAATGAAAGAATGAAGACTTAAATCCATAGAGTGATAACATATGATTGAATAATAAAGAATGAAAGAATGAAGACGTAAATCCGTAGAGTGATTACTCTTTATGTTAATGTTTTGTTGTGTCTTCATCTTCAATGTCTTCTCTATTTTTAGCCTTCAACCAATTTGAATATTTCAGAGACATTCCTTCAGAATTTTTGCTATAAACGGAGCTCCATTAAATGTAATAGAATCGTTCCGGGCAGTCATTAATGCTTAGGAACGTTGCTTGTACTCTAACGGAGAAGTTCAGTGCTTTATGCTTTCTGCAGCAGCCAAATCAAAGTTCTTTATGTAATTTTGTACTTTGCTGTGCACGTTTTCCTTTTTGTCTAACTTCTAGATGTACTAAGGAATAAAAAAAATTGGTAGAACTCCTTCTCTAAGTTACAAGTTTTCTTTTGAATATTTGACCCTCTGAAACCTTGATCCTTGTAAAAGAGATCTTGAACATATTATGACTTGTGCAGATAGCTCACGAAAGTCTTCGGTCTTGAGTTATTCTTCACTGAGTGCCAACAGACGGGTGAAGACACTGTCATTAGACGAGTTGACCTTTCTTTAGAAAGTCAACAACTTCAGATAAGCTTCAGACAGGTAAGACTTTATCAGATGAGTCAGCTTTCTTCATAGGACGAATGATCTCTATCTTTGACCGAGATTGACTTAGGACAGACGAGTGATTAAAACACTTAAATATAAATCTGCACACTAAGTAGACATGTCAGTAGCCAAGATATAGTTCAATTAAATCATTGAACAAATGTTTAGTTTTCATCAAAACATAGGGCAAACACACATCAGACATTTAGAGACTCAACACAAACATTCAATAAATCCATATTTCCCCAAACTTTTTTATGTGTACATGAAATATGAAATAGAAACAAAACTGAGTAAGAATTAAAGAATTAAAAGATTTGGCTTTGGGTGGGACCCAATTGTAAAGGCATTCATCTTTTGTGATACCAGCTAATGTAGACAACAATTTTGAACCTATTGTTCAAAACCAAGACTAGGAACGAGAAGATGCTAATGCGTTGATGGCTAGCGTAGCTTTAGGTATGTGGAGAAATGCTACTTCGGAGGATATGAAGCTACATCGAATTGGCTATTAATTAAAATATTATAAAAATTGTACTAGGTTTTACTTTTTTTTATCAAAAATTATTCATTACTTTGTCATCTTTTTCATTGACGCTTGTAACTTTGAATGCTTGCTAAAAATCCACATGTTCCTTTCAAATCTTATAAATCCATATAATTCATTCAAATCTTATAAATTCTTGTGATATATATCTTTTAAAATCCAAACATGAGAATCTTGATTATAACAATCTTGAAAAAAGTCTTATAAGTCATTATATTCCTACATAGTCTTTTAAAAATCCACAAGACTTTTTTGGCCAAAAATATCTTTTAAAATCTCAATCAAATTCACCCCTGTAAAGCAGTATGCGTTATGATTACTCTGTTTCAAAGTTGATAGCTGAATTGGTGATGTCACATCCTTAATTTGGAAATCCTTGTTTATATGTGGACTATGTGTTATTGTATGTTGGAAATGTGTTTAAGAACTATTTGATCAATCAATATTGAACTGGATGAAAGCACAAGAAGAAAAGCAGAAGCAACGTAGCACGTTTGAACGTGCTACAACCCAATGTTTGAGTGTTGGAACGCTCAAGCGTGGGAGTATAGCACTCTTGAACATTGAGAGTGGTCAGCCACTTCCTGGACATGTGTTGATTAGGGACATGTGTGAAGCATTCTTCCTGGTGAAGGAACCCACGTGCCACGCTCAAGCGTGGAGAAGTCCCACGCTAGAGCGTGGAGTGTTCCCAAGCTCGAGCGTTGTCAGACAGACAACAAAATAAAAATGCTTAAGTTTCACTTTTACATTAAGCGTAAAAGTGAAACCAAAGAAAACCAGAGAGCAAGGAGGGAGACAACGACCATTAAAGGGGGAGCTTCAAGCTTGGTTGAGTGGGTTTTAGCTAGTGAAACACAAAACCGATCTTTCTGTTGTAATCGTATCATCGTCTGCTTCAAGTTTGCATAATCGTTTCTTCAATTCGACTAAGGTAAATCCAAGTTCATAGCACGTCGGCATGTCGGCATTGTCGACATCGACATTCTTTGAATGTCTTCGTGTTCTTCGATTGTTTATTGCTTCGATTATCATTTTTGATACATATTAGGGTTGCCAACGTTGTTGCATGCTGCTTGCATGATTAGGGCAAATTTCAGAGCACCGTGGAGCCTTGTAGTTCGTGTATCAGATCTAACTTCACGTGAGGGAGAAGAGTTAGTGGTCTTGGAGTGTCGAGGAAATTGCATGATAATGTGAACCATAATGTCATATAGGTTTTGATGTTGACAAAATATAGTATTAAGGGGAGAAACATGAACCAACAAATATGCTATATAAGTTTTGTTGTTGACAAATAGAGTATCATGGTATACTGGGCTTAGTGAGTATTATATTGATGAATGTCATGGACAAATATATATTTGATATATGATTGAGATGGATATATTTAATATATATTGAATATTTGATGATTGACAAACATTATGATGCATGAACATTATATGTTAAATGCACATGTGTTAAATAATTATATTTGACATAACATTGAGTAAATGCAAATGTTATATTTAATTATATGATGTTGTTTGTGATTGGCAAAATAATAAATTGGCATATAATTAAACTTGGAATTATTATTATATGCTTAAAGACATAAGAAATATTAAATATTATATTATCCTAAAATATGTCTTATGAAATAAATATTATATATGGCTTTGTATATGAAAATTAAATGTGAAATATTATTAATATTATTTTCTATGCCTTGAACTAATGTGATTTATGAGAAATTGTGAAATAGAAAAGTCCAGGTTGGAAATAAGCAAAGCTGTGATGTCAAGAACTTGAAGAGTTAAAGTCTCAAGAGATCAAATCTTTCAAGATGGGTGAAGGGAATTTTATTAATTGTATTGTGTGTTTTAGATTCCCTTATAAATGGTAAGTAAAGCTCTATAATTAAAATTGTTCACACACACATAAATGAACTTTCAAAATAAAACTTAAATGGTTTTTAAATGAACCTAAATGAGCTATTAATTTCAGTCATTAAGTTTTTCAAATTCAAATTGAAATAGTATTAATAGCTCTTAATATGCTTTAATGGGTAATCAATTCTAGAGCCGTTAAAGATTTTGAATCAGTCATTTTGAATGATAATAATCGATTAGCATAATCAATTATATTATGTTGAACACGTTTTTAAACCAACTTAATTGGCCTTAATGAGCATTAATGAGTATGAACTTTTTTCTAGCCGTTAAGTTTGAATTTGAATATAGATAATCGATTATACTCTTTGGAAAATTGATTATTCATCTGCAGGAAAGCTTGGAATTCAATACAGGGAGACAATAATCGATTGTGCAAACGATTATGCTTTTTAAGTGCTCGCAGGATTTTAAACAAAGAACTCATAATCGATTAGTATAATCGATTATGTTGCGATTGTCTTAAAGCACCTTTTACAATAAATTAAAATAATCGATTATATGTTTAAAATAATTAATTATCATGTAAATAAAATGAGTTTTAAAATGGGTTTAACCTAATTTCCTTAAGCTATTCACTTCTTCTATATAAAGGAAACTTGGGTAGATTTTCATAGTATCAATACCCCATTTTATAATAGTGCTAAAACTCTATTAAACTTCTCTCCCTACTATTACTTTTACACTTTGATCATATTATATTGAGAGAGATTTACACCATATAGGTGTTCTGGTATTGGGCTTCAAATTGTTTTATCAGCACTATTAAGAGTGCATATTGTTGGTAAGAGTCGTGTGACTCAGACCCTACTTTTCCACACCATTCTTACAAGAGAGGGTATATCTCTTATAGGTGTTTCTTGGATTTGATTTCCAAGTGTTTACAAGGGAGGTGATTTTCCTTGTGGTTGACAAGAGAGAGTATATCTCTTGGGTTATTATTTGAGGCTCTTTCACTGAGATAGGTGATATCCCCGGTCTGTGAGGAGCGCTCTTCATTGTAAAGGTTCTAGTTGGTCCTGTTTAAAAACTAGAGTTGATTGGAAACCCTTGTTTGGAAACCCTTGAGGTCTGGACGTAGGCCACGTGGGTAGTTTGTAGCCGAACCAGGATACATCATCGTGTTCATCTTCTTTTTCCTATCTTTTTACGTTTCTGCCATTTACTTTATTGTACTTTACTTTATCACTGTTTAATTTCAAACGGTTTATTTTCTCAAGCGCTTTAATTTGAAAAGAATTTTTTATCCGCTGCAAATTCTGCTTTAACTTTGAAAAGGATTTTGATTTTAGAAAAGGTTTCATTTTTATTTAAAACTCAATTCTGTGACACCCTCTACCCTACAAGCATTCAAAAGCGATAACACATGTATAAAAGAGAGAGAACACATGCAAATATATATAATTATCAAAACCGGGAAGAGACTGTTGCATTGTAACATAACGCGGAAATAACCAAAACATGTTTATATAGGAAACATGACATAATTGAAAGATAACGTACCCAACCCCGATGTCACACTACAGAGCTGGTATAACCAATCAGATAAACAACTCAGATACAATTGGAAACAAACTAAACAACTATTGAAAGCGGGAAATCATATCTACGAGTCGCGGCTCTTTAGAGTCACTCCTCAACTAGCTTCACATCGACCCCTGCATAAACGATACATGCCACAAATAAGAAACATAGAGATAGGGAGTAAGAAACATATATATGAATATAATGGCAAGGAAGCAGTTAGCAAGACGAGCATACATCAAACAAGCATGTTATATCAAACAGCAATATCATAACAATCATCATCATATAACGTGTATGTGCTGGAACCAAAGTGATTTGGATTTAATTAATCTGTAAGTTTTGATGTTAACAAAAGGATTAAATTTGCTTGGCAAAGTGTTAGTTGAGATCTAACAAGGTTATCTAGTTTTGAAGGATCACTTGAATCTTATAAGTTATGGAAACTTAGAAAAAGTTTTCATATATCTGCTTGGACTTTAAATAAGAAATCCACGTCCACCCTTGTAGACAGGCTGCTCAAAAGCTTGGTAAAGTTATTTATTTATTTATTTGAGTAGACTGAAACTTAAGTAGACGAGGCATGAGAATTTCTAAGTAGACGAAATATTAAAATATTTCTACTAGACGGAATCTAAGTTGCAAATTGAATAGACGAGCTTAACTTGCCACGTCATCAGACGAGATCTTTTTAAGTGAGTAGACGGACTTTAATGCCACGTCACTAGACGGAGATCAAAATAACTCACTGAAATATAGCAAGTCCAAATACTTGAGTAGACGAGTGGATATGCCACGTCAGTGGACAAGCAAAATGAAAGAGTGAATAGACTTAGTTTCACATATAACTAAGTAGACACAGTTTTTAAGTAGACGAGCTCATCTTTATGATAAGCCTTCATAAATAATTTCAATCCGGTCCACAATGAATCATATTTACTTCAAATTATTGATATTTATTTCAAGAGAATTTTTGTTCTTCTCATTTGTTTTATATGCTTAATGCTTTGTTTCCTTGTGAGAAAATCATAGTACCATCAAGGAAATACAAAAAGCAACACAGTACAATGGGAAATGTAAAACGATCTGTACGATAGCACATTTATGTCTTGAAAAAGCTGGAAGTTACATAAAGGAGGAAAAATGGTTTTCAAGCTGCAAATGCTCAGACCAGTGAGCCTCCATTTTGTACTACCCTGATAACCAAGAATACATTTCAGCATGGCCACGATCAAGCTACCAGTCACAACGGATATTGTGCATTCAATGCTATCTCTAAACAGGAAATTGAAAATGACCGTTGAAGCTTTTCAAGAGTAAAAGAATGTCACTATAAATAGAGGACCTCAAGTGATGAAGAACAACTTTTGTCAATCCAATATTTGCGAGAACAAGCTCTCATTTCTTTCATTCTTTCAAAAGCAAAAGTTTGTATTCTTTAGTTTGAATATTGTGAAAATATTCAACAGATCTTAAACTTTCATATCCTCACATATAGTGAGTTAAGAAGATCTTAAGTAAAAACCTCTTTGTTAGAGTTAGAGCTTGAAGAGGCTTGGTAAGAAAGGAATACTTGTAGCCTGGAGAGGTGTTGAATACTTGGTTGTAATCTATTTGGAGAAATAGTGGATAAAACCTTCAAGTCGAAGGGACTAGACGTAGCTCTTGGTTGGAAGAGAATGAACCAGGATAAAATCATCTGTGTGAATCTTCTATTCTTAAACTCTTACAGCTTTATTTGTTAATACTGACTGTGGGGTTTTGATATTGCTTTTGTTAAGTCTCAAAAGTTCTTTTTCAGTGTGTGCATCTGCTTTATATATCCTCGTGTGAGAAAAACATTTTTAAAAGGTTGTTTTATAAAAATTATTAACAAACACAATTCAACCCCCTTCTTGTGTTTGCCTGTATCAACTTCAGTTGGTATCAGAGCTTAGCCTCGAAAGGTTTGATCATCTAACAAGTGCTGAGGGAGTACGATCCAACAACCATGGATACATAAGGACAAGCTATCAACAGACCTCCTCTCTTCGATGGAACTGACTATGACTACTGGAAGAAGGGGATGATGGCATTTTTGGATGTACAAAGTCTAGATATCCGGGAGCTCATAGAAACTGGTTATACTGAGCCCAGAAATGAAGATGGAGCTGCTGTTGCTAGAGCATATTGGACTACAGATCCAAAGGCAAAACATCAACTTAATCTCAAAGTTAAACATTATTTGATGTGTGCCATCACTAGATCTGAATATGACAAGGTTCACAGCTGCAACACTGCCACAGAAATCTGGGATACTCTTGCCATAGCTCATGAAGGTTCCTCACAAGTAAAAGAATCAAAGATAAGTATGCTGGTTCACCATTATGAGCTATTCAAGATGGGTGAACATGAAACAATAGATCAAATATTTGGTAAATTCCAAACTATCACCAACAGTCTCAGATATCTCGGTAAAGTCTATGAAAATAAAGACCATGTCAGGAAAATTCTGAGAAGCTTATCCAAGCAATGGAGACCCAAAGTTACTGCTATTCAGGAAGCTAAAAACCTGAATACTCTTTCTCTAGAAGAGCTCCTTGGATCACTCAAATTTCATGAACTTGAAGTAAATGAAGAAGAAAGTTCCAGAAAAGGGAAATTCATTGCCCTAAAGGCAAAGAAAACAAGTTCATCAAAAGTCCTCAAAGCTGTTGAATCATCAGATGATACTGGACCTTCAACCAGTGATGAAGGGTCAAATGAGGATGAATTATCTTTCATCTCCAGAAAGATTCAACATATGTGGAGAAAGAAAGGTGGTTTCAAAAGGAAACAGTTTAACAGAAAGTTTTCCAAGGAGAAGTCAGACTCCAAGGAAAAAGGTCCACCCTTGTGTTTTGAATGCAAGAAGCCTGGCCATTTCAAACCTGATTGTCATAAGCTGAAGGATAAAAAGAAATTCTTCAAATAGAAGAAATGTTTAATGGCTACGTGGGAGGATCTGGATCTATCTTCATCAGATGAAGAAGATAATGCTGAGGAAGAGGCAAATATATGTCTCATGGCAGACACTACATCAAAAAGTGAATACACTGATACTGAGGTAATGGACTCAGACCTGTCCACTCTTCAAAATGCTTTTGATGAATTGTTGCATGAGTCGTCCATACTGTCTCGAGAGTATAGGAGTCTCAAAAAGAAATTTTCTAAATTGTCTAGAGAATATGATAGGGTTTGCATTGAGAAACAAAACCTTAAAAATGAAAATGACATACTAAAATCAGTGAATGTCAGTCTAGCTGACAAAATGGAGTGTGAGCCTGATGTTTCTTGTGAAGTTGCAAAACTGAAACAATATGTAACATATCTGACAGACTCTCTGTCAAAGCTTGTTGGTGGCTCAAATAAACTTAGTCTCATTTTAAGGTACTCCAGGTCACCACATGGTAAATCTGGCATTGGTTATGACAAAGAGAAGCAAGAAGCATCTTACCAAAAGTCAACACCACATACACAGCATAGAGCTTCAAAAGCTCAAGCTAAACATGCTAAAACCAAGTCTGGCCCGTCCAACACCTTTTGCAAAGTGTGTGGAAAGAATGGGCATACTACATCTAGATGCATACATAATAAGCATAGGAAGCATTCTCGTCCAAGGACTACTAACAAGAAAGGACCCAAGTTAGTTTTGGTACCTAAAGATAAGATAATACATGTTGTAGATTTGCTTAACAACAGGAAATAAACAATCATCTTGGTACTTGGACAGTGGGTGCTCACGACACATGACAGGAGAAAGGTGTATGTTCCAAGACCTTAGAGCCAAAGATGGTGGCTGGGTCACATTAGGAGGAAAAATGAAAGGGAAGATCACTGATATAGGTAAAATTGGTAAACATCATTTTCCCTCCATTGACAATGTTCTCTTGGTAAATGGTCTTAAACATAATTTACTAAGTATAAGTCAATTATGTGATAGTGAATATGTTGTTTCTTTTGATAAGAACATGTGTAATGTCAAGAAAAATGATGGATCGCTTCTATTCACTACTAAGAGGCAAAACAATATGTATAAGATTGACTTGGAGGACCTCTCAAATCAGAGTGTCTCATGTCTAGTGTCCATTGAAGATGAATGATGGATTTGACACAAAAGGCTAGGTGATGCAAACTTGAAATTAATTTCAAAGCTAAATAAGCATAACCTGTTGAGAGCGCTACCAAACCTCAAGTACAAATCGGATGCTCTTTGTGATGCATGTCAAAAGGGAAAACAAGTCAACGGTTCTTTTGAATCTAAAACTGTTGTTAGTACCAATAAACCACTAGAGTTGCTACACCTTGATCTTTTTGGTCCAACAAGGACTGCTTCTGTCAGCGGTAAGAAATATGGTCTTGTTATTGTAGACGACTACACAAGATGGACATGGGTTATGTTCTTAACTCACAAGGATGAGTCCTTCAAGGTCTTTTCTATATTCTGTAAACGTGTACAAAATGAAAAAGGCATGTGTATCACTTCTATCAGAAGTGACCATGGGGGAGAGTTTGAGAATGAGCTATTTCATAAGTTCTATGAAGAAATTGGTATTCTTCACAACTTCTCAATACCAAGAACACCACAGCAAAATGGTGTGGTAGAGAGAAAGAACAGATCTCTTCAAGGGATGGCTAGGACTGTGCTCAATGATCATTCTGTCCCTAGACACTTCTGGGCTGAAGCTATTAACACTGTCTGCTACATTCAGAACAGAATATACATTAGACCTATCCTGAACAAGACTCCTTATGAATTATGGAAAGGACGAAAACCCAACATTTCATATTTTCATCCCTTTGGTTGTAAATGCTATATGCTGAATACAAAAGATCAACTTAGTAAATTTGATGCAAAAGTAGATAATGGAATTCTGTTAGGATATTCTGAAACTTCAAAAGGTTTTAGAGTTTATAATTCTAGAACTTTAGTTGTAGAAGAATGTATTCATGTAAAGTTTGATGACAAGCAACCTGATAAGAAATTGTCAGAGATAGATGAAGCTTTTGCAGATCTTGATCTAAATATCTCAGGAGACACATCACAGATTAAAGCTGATGATCAAGTAGACGACCCTCCTCGACAACTAGAACCAGAAACATCCACTTCTTAACAAGAAAATGGTCAAAGATCTTTGTACTTCAAGAATTATCATTCACAAGATCAGATCATTGGAAATCCCAATGACAGGCTAAGAACCAGATCAACCTTCAGAGAGCAAGATGATTTTGCACTTGTGTCTGAGTTGGAACCAAAGACAGTAGACGAGGCTCTGTTGAACGATGGTTGGATTCTAGCTATGCAAGAAGAACTGAATCAATTTGAAAGAAGTAATGTTTGGACTCTGGTACCCTTGCCTAAAGATAAATCAGTTATTGGAACAAAATGTGTTTACAGAAATAAGCTTGATGAAAATGGTAAAGTGGTAAGAAATAAAGCAAGACTTGTTGCACAAGGATACTCTCAAGTATAAGGTATAGATTACACTGAAACTTTTGCACCTAATGCTATATTAGAAGCAATTAGGATTTTATTTTCTTGTGCTGCACATCATAGCATTATGCTTTTTCAAATGGATGTTAAAAGTGCTTTTCTAAATGGCTTTATTAATGAAGAGGTATATGTTATGCAACCTCTGGGTTTTGAAAGTGAAACCCAACCTGAACATGTATATAAGCTTAAGAAAGCTTTATACAGCCTCAAGCAAGCTCCTAGAGCTTGGTATGATAGACTAAGTTCATTTCTAATGGAAAACGGCTTTAATAGAGGAAAGGTTGATACAACCCTGTTTAGAAAATCCATAAAATCTAATTTCTTAGTTGTGCAAATATATGTTGATATTATATTTGGTGCTACTAATGAATCTCTATGCAAAGAGTTTTCTAAGCTCATGCAGAAAGAGTTTGAAATAAGCATGATGGGAGAACTCAAATTCTTCCTTAGACTTCAAGTTAAGCAAACCGTGGACGAGGTGTACATCCATCAAACTAAATATACCAAGGAACTACAAAAGAAGTTTAAGATGGATGATTGCAAGTCAATGAATACCCCTATGCACCCTACGTCCATACTGAACAAAGATGATAAAGAGAAAAAGCACCAAAAGGTATATAGAGGTATGATAGGATCTCTCTTATATCTTCCTGCGTCTAGACCTGATATTATGTTCAATGTATGCTTATATGCTCGATTTCAATATGATCCTAGAGAATCTCACTTATCAGCAGTTAAAAGAATATTTAGATATTTGAAAGGTACTACTAATCTGGGTTTGTGTTTTAAGAAATGTAAAGATTACAGATTAGTTGGTTTCTGTGATGCTGACTATGCTGGAGATAGAATTGCAGTGGAGGATGTCACTTCATTGGAGCTAATGTTGTCTCATGGTCAAGCAAAAGACAAAGTACCATTGCCTTATCAACTGCTGAAGCTGAGTATATTTCAGGTGCTAATTGCTGCTCACAACTTCTATGGATCAAACATCAATTGGAAGACTACAATGTGTTTGTAAGTAGTATTCCACTTATGTGTGATAATATTGCTTCAATTAATTTATCTAAGAATCCAATATTACATTCTAGATCTAAGCATATAGAAATTAAACATCATTTCATTAGGGATTATGTGCAAAAAAGGTGTTTTCGATATACAATTTGTGGATACTGACCATCAATGGGTAGATATCTTTACTAAACCTCTTGCTGAGGACAGATTTATTTTTATTAGGTATGCTATGTGTGGATTGATTAAGGCGTCCAGCCTAAAGAATCTTTGTTGATGTATGTGCGTCTAAAGCATTTCAAGTCCAATGTATGACTAAAATACGCGTCCATTGCATATCGCGTCCATTGTATTTGTGTGCCGCATCCACTGCATGCCGTGTCTATACATGTCTGTGTGTTGCTTGGACCCATCCACACACATATTTGTTAATTACTTTTTTCCTGGACCCGTCTATGCATATATTTATTAAAAACATCTATGTTGTCTCAATGACATATCTATTTAATATATTCTCTTGCTGGGTTAGTAATTCCCATCAATCCCATCAAAACCTTTTTATAGTTTCAAAATACCAATGCCGTTTTATCTTTAATGACTTGTCTTGTCAAAAAATTTTAATTCTAAAAGAAAAACCTTTTAAAAGCAACCCTCTTCCCTCTAAGAAACCTTTCATTACCCTGTCATCTCTGAGATTACTCGAGCTCTCTATCTCTTCGCTTTCAAAACCCTAACTCTCAATTCACCAAAAATGGCTTCTTCTTCAACCTTCAATGTGGACAAGCTTAATATGGCTATTGAGCACCACTTCAACTTCGGAGTTTTACAAGACTACAATCTAGATATCAGCAAGTATATCAAAGCTGCTGGGTGGGGAGGACTCTTCGCTGAGAAAGACTCTGTTTATCCCAATTTGATAAGGGATTTCTGGAGGAGACTTCAAGTCTCTGATACTGATATCTCCTCTACTGTATTGGGAAAGTGGATAGTAGTTTCTGAGAAGACTATTGCTGATGCCATCTTCTGCGCTCAGGAAGGAATGGTTTTTACTGAGTCATGAAAGACTGAACTAGGTAGTACTGAGGTCATTGAAGTCTTCGTAATGAGAGAGGATACAGTAAGGAATCACTCATGGAAATCTGTAGAAATGTAGGACATTGTTCGCATCCTTCATCAACTGCTGAACAAAGTGGTTCTTCACAAAGCTAGGTCCAAGGACAACTTGTCTGCCTTGCACAAGTTCTGCCTCTGCCATCTCTTTACTGATACAAAGATCAACCTTCCCATAATTATGTATGGAAGACTCAGGGATGTTGTGATTAACAGGAACAAACTCTCTGCATTTCCCTATTGTCATCTCCTTTCCAAGATCTTCAAAGCTCAAGGAATTCATGAATTCATTGATGCTAGGTCATCTGAATAGCAAGCACGAATTTTAACTGAAAAACCAATGTCGGCTGCTGATTTTGGCAAGATGAACATTGCAAATATGAATCTCAGCACCTATGTTGCTGCTGCCACGGCCAAGACTGAGGAATTGATGAAAGTCAAGGAAGAAATGGTTGAACAGAACAATGCTGATGTTCTAGGGCTAAAGAGGAATGTTAAGAAGAAAACCACTGCTGCAAGGAAGTCAATGCCTAAAAGGCCTACTGGTGTAATTGTCTTCAGAGAACCCACTGCTACTGCTCCTAATCCTGCTCCCGCACAGAAAAGGACAAGAAACTTGAGTCTCTCTTATGATGAGGATAAGGATGATGAGGACAGGGTTCCCATCAACTCTGTACTGAAGAAACATAGATTACTGCTTCTGTTGATGCTGCTGCTGCCTCTATTCCAACTAGGAGGAGACAACCTCGGAGAAGGGCTAAAGCTGCCATGGGAACTGAGGTAACCCTTCCTGCTAATGACCCTGTCAAGTTAGCAGTAGATGCCCTAGTTTCCAGCTTTGAGCATAGGGTAGATGACTGTGTACATGCATACTCTGTGAATCAAAATCAAACCTTGGATGATGTGTATATTCTCACACCCCTTTCACCACAAACAAACTCACCAGATCAACCACAAACAGCCTCACCACCAAGACCAAAATTCTCACCCATCTTACCTGAATTTGATCCCTGGTTTCATCAAATAAATAATGGAATTAACCCTGGTGCACCCTTTCCCAAAAATAGAAAAACTAGATTCCCCTACACTCATCCCTCTGTTCTTTATGATGGCAAAGCTGAAAGCTTAGCCAAGGTAAAGAGAAACAGGAGAATCTTATTTCACACCCACCAAACTGAACCTGAACCTATTCTAACCAGATGGTATCCTCTACCAGAATATGAGTATGAACCTGAAAACATCTACTCATATTGGATTAACCCTGAATCACATACACCTACTGGACCATTTCCATCTGAGTTATTCAATTCCCTTGGACCTCTTCTCACCCATCTACCACAGAAGAGATTCCCTCCTAAGAAGATCTAGCCAAACCTCATCAAATCCACACCCTTTAAATCTTTCGCAGATGGTGTAGAAAGGCACATCATATCTGACTGGACTCGGGATCCAAGAAAGAAAAATCTTAAAAATGTTCTTGAAAAGAGATCAAGATCATACAGATATGTTCCATTCATCATGGATGCCAACACCAAATGGAAGTCCGTTGTTCATCCCAGTGAATATGGTAGAGCTGCTGACTTCATTGATCAACTCCTGTATGATTTTTGGAAAATGGAATTGGAAATGCCAAGATATGTTAGGGCTATAAACTTTGTGCCTCCAACATGGCTGCATCACTCTCTGGAGAAAACAAGAATAGGATTCAGACCCTAGATGATATGTCCCAGGCAACCAATGATTGACATGAATAAAGACAAAGATCTGAAGAAGCAGAGAAATGCTGGCAAGATGCATAATCAATCCAGCAACAATCAATTTCACTGATCAAAATGTGATTGACTACTAGTTGGCTCAACCAACTGAAGATGTTCAAGAGGATGTTGTTGTGGACATCTGGAGGAATCACATAGTGGAATGTGCATAGGAAGCTTCCTCCTCTGGACTGACTATTGAAGAGAAGTTATATATTCCTAAAGTCAGAGGGAGGTGTGGCCTTGCTTACTGCAGATTCCTCATCTATAAGGACATCATTGGCATTCCGGTCATAAGTCTTGTCTTTGAAGATGACTCTATTCATTGGGCCAAAGAGCTACCTAAACCAGTGCTGCAATATGCTACCTCACCTCCTCCATCACCATCATCGAAGCACACAGATGAAGAGATCATCATTGAGGACAAGGAAGTTAAAGAAGTGCAGTCTATTCCTCAAGTGGAAGTGGTTCAACCAGTTGATGAGGTTGAAGTAATTGCTGAGTCTGTTCCTGGGCAAAGCACGTCTGAGAAACACTCTTCTCAACCACTGGCTCTTACTGTCATCCACCCTCAAGAGCAACCTCAACAGTCTAGAGCAGTAAGCACCTTTCAATCTCAAGAGAATGTTTATGACTCTACTGAAAGCTCAAGACCCCCAGGTTTGCCCCAGAACATTGAAGAAATTCTCGAAAAACTTGATGACAAAGTGGAAAAAATGACTGTGACTATCAAATAAGAAGTTCAACAACAAATTCAAGAATCAATGGCCCCCACCTTAGCTATGGTGAACAAGATGTTGGAGTTCTTAACAGACTTCAAGAAAAGCCAAACTCAAAACCCTCCACCTCCACCACCTCCTCCTGCCTAATTTTTTTTTTCTTACTGACACTGATGGTCCACTCCCTTTTACCTTTTTGTCTGATAAAAAGGGGGAGAAAGGAAGATAAATTAATTTTTTAAATGAAAAGTCAGTTTTTGAAAAGTATATACTTGTCTGCATATGCACGTCTCTTTATGTTTACACTTTGACATGATTTGCTATGATAATATAAATATTGCTCTAATATATCTATTTTGGTTGCTCTGATACAGTTTGATATGATATATTTTATTTGCTCTGAAACTTGTTTAAGTTTGATAAAGACTTTAAAGCTCTGATACTATACTTAATTGATAAGTAGTTGCACTGATATGCTAAGTTATATATACATGTGGTGCTGAATTTCTATCTTCTGCTTTTCTTGCTAAAGCTTGTATGCTTTGTCTTAGGGGGAGCTTTGTAAGCTCTCTTAGACTTTGCTACTCAAATTTAAATAGTTTTTGTCATCATCAAAAAGGGGGAGATTGTTGGAACCAAAGTGATTTGGATTTAATTAATCTCTAAGTTTTGATGTTAACAAAAGGATTAAATTTGTTTGGCAAAGTGTTAGTTGAGATCTAACAAGGTTATCTAGTTTTGCAGGATCACTTAAATCTTATAAGTTATGGAAACTTAGAAAAAGTTTTCATATATCTGCTTGGACTTTAAATAAGAAATCCACGTCCACCCGTGTAGACAGGCTGCTCAAAAGCTTGGTAAAGTTATTTATTTATTTATTTATTTGAGTAGACTGAAACTTAAGTAGACGAGGCATGAGAATTTCTAAGTAGACGAAATATTAAAATATTTCTACTAGACGGAATCTAAGTTTCAAATTGAGTAGACGAGCTTAACTTGCCACGTCATCAGACGACGTGTTTTTAAGTGAGTAGACGGACTTTAATGCCACGTCACTAGATGGAGATCAAAATAACTCACTAAGATATAGCAAGTCCAAAGACTTGAGTAGACGAGATGATATGCCGCATCAGTGGACGAGCAAAATGAAAGAGTGAATAGACTTAGTTTCACATATAACTAAGTCGACGCAGTTTTTACGTAGACGAGCTCATCTTTATAATAAGCCTTCACAAATAATTTCAATCCAATCCACAATGAATCATATTTAGTTCAAATGATTGATATTTATTTCAAGAGAATTTTTGTTCTTCTCATTTGTTTTATATGCTTAATGCTTTGTTTCCTTGTGAGAAAATCATAGTACCATCGAGGAAATACAAAAAGCAACACAGTACAATGGGAAATGTAAAACGATCTGTACGATAGCACATTTATGTCTTGAAAAAGCTGGAAGTTACATAAAGGAGGAAAAGCAGTTTTCAAGCTACAAATGCTCAAAGCAGTGAGCCTCCATTTTGTACTACCCTAATAACCAAGAATACATTTCAGGATGGCCACGATCAAGCTATCAGTCACAACGGATATTGTGCATTCAATGCTATCTCTAAACAGGAAATTCAAAATGACCGTTGAAGCTTTTCAAGAGTAGAAGAAGGTCACTATAAATAGAGGACCTAAAGCGATGAAGAACAACTTTTGTCAATCCAATATTTGCGAGAACAAGCTCTCCTTTCTTTCATTCTTTCAAAAGCAAAAGTTTGTATTCTTTAGTTTGAATATTGTGAAAATATTCAACAGATCTTAAACTTTCATATCCTCACATATAGCAAGTTAAGAAGATCTTAAGTTAAAATCTCTTTGTTAGAGTTAGAGCCTGAAGAGGCTTGGTAAGAAAGTAATACTTGTAGCCTAGAGAGGTGTTGAATACTTTGTTGTAATCTATTTGGAGAAATAGTGGATAAAACCTTCAAGTCGAAGGGACTGGACGTAGCTCTTGGTTGGAAGAGAGTGAACCAGGATAAAATCATCTGCGTGAATCTTCTATCCGTAAACTCTTACAGCTTTATTTGTCTATACTGACTGTGGGGTTTTGATATTGCTTTTGTTAAGTCTCAAAAGTTCTTTTTCAGTGTGTGCATTTGCTTTATATATCCTCGTGTGAGAAAAACTGTTTTAAAAGGTTGTTTTAGAAAAATTATTAACAAACACAATTCAACCCCTGGCCCCCTTCTTATGTTTGCCTGTGCCAACTTCAGTATTCAATGCAATGCAGTTATGCTCCACTCCTCTACTATGCACTTGGATTCAAACTAACTCAGGATGCCAACTTTAGGGTTACATTTCCACATTGGCCAATAAGAACCAACGCCGAGGCAATGCACCAAACCATGGGTGGACCCCTAGGACCGACACATGTTATTCTCGGATGCGCCACCACGGTGTATACTTGATCCCCTTTTGGACGAATCCCACGGACGGCCAGATCGTCTTACTCTTGGACAACCTCTCCTATGTTGCACAACTTCCAATCAACATCTCCGATGAGTGAATGCATGGCAAACAACACACAACCACAACCACCACCTCCGCTTGGGCCCAAAGGCTACCCAAGTTTTATCATCATCAACACCTCGACCACTAAGCTATCGAGGATTATCGTTTAACGTTCATCGTTAAGTATTTTAAGCATTAACAACACTCTGGCCATTAAGCACCAGAGCTCAACACCTTGACCATCAAGCATCAAGGCCCCCTTGGAGCGAACACTAGGCTACCAAGGTACAACATCTTATCACTTGGAGCGAACACTAGGCTACCAAGGTTCAACGTCTTAACGCATGGAGTGGACATTAGGCTACCAAGGTATAACATCTTATCACTTGTCTTTTGATCTTCATGTTCCGTTGGTATTTTATTAAGTCTTTTAAGCGTTTGGGGTAAAAACCCCTATTTCAACATTCTGGTTTCTGTACTGGTCAGGTGAGCACGGGCGTGCTCAAATGTACGCCCTGTTCTGGGTTTCAAACTAGAGCATGGGCGTGCTCCCTGTTAAGCACGACCGTGCTCAATGGAGCGTGGCCGTACTGATCAGGGCAGAAAGGGTCAGAAACCCTTTCCCAAATCCTTGGGACAATTCCCAGATTCAACCTATTGGATTTTACTAATCCATTGATCATCAACTTCATTAATCTTAACTGTTCTTCATTAATATTCATATCTTATCATCATGGGGAATTAATCCTTTAATCATAGATTCGTTATTAATGTTCCTAGAACACTCACTAATCACTCCTAGGGTCTTTAACTAAGCCCTATGAACATAACCTCAACTCTCACACTATATTCATGTCTTATGAACAACTGGGAGAAACATCCCTTAATTCTCATTATCATTATTAACATATTTTAACGTCTTAACATCATTGTTGGCAATAACATCCTCAACAATCAACACTCATAAAGAGCACAACACAACAACAGCCAATAACATCATACTCATCATAATCATGGCATCACAACATCAACATTTTATAACAAACAACATCAATCAATAATAATAGTAATGCCATTCATCAACATCATAACAGTTAAGCATTATATAACAAATAGGCAGAAGGCATATAGACATGTTATCAAAGGAAAAGGGTCATGGGTAACCCTTCGTCTTATGCTACCATCAAGCCTACATACTCATACTATTCCTTCTTCCCATACCTGGTATGAATATTCCAAACGATAATGTTGACAACCAATTAGTCTCTAGACATAATAATAGAAAAGAAGCTAAGAGACAGGGAAGACAACGTTACCTCAAACTATACTAGCGCGCTATTCCTCTCCCTAAACTAGAGCAAGAACACCAAGAACTTCAAGGGGTTCAAGGGAAGAATGAGGGAAGAGGTTTCTGCCACACTAGGATCAAAATAGGGTTTCACACCAAAACCCTCGAGATGATGCCTATGTAAAGACCCAGACCTGACCACGGGCGTTCTCACTTAGCGTCAGCGAGACGCGGTCCTGCATTGAGCACGGCCGTGCTTGTGACTCAGACAGCCACAAGACGCACCTAACAAGCACGGGCGTGCTGGACATGAGCATGGTCGTGCTCATGTACCAGAAAGGAATTTTAAGCCTATAAATCCCACTTAGCCCTCCAACAACAATACTAAGTTAAGCCCTAAGGCTTAACCAAACAAACAAGGCACTCATAGAAGCACTTAACGAAAAACGGGGTGTTAGAAATTCACCCCCCCCCCCCTCCCTCTTGGGTGATGGTTGCCACGGCCAATAGATAACAGGTGGGAGAAATAACCTCATTACCATCGGGAAGGCAAGAGTAGCGTAAAAAGCAATGATATGCATCGAGGAACCTAAACCCTAGTAGTGGTCGAGTAACGGACGATATCTAAACTACATTGGTGACTACCTCGTGGTACCTCAAGAGTAATTTGTGTTTTCATGGAAGCCAAGAAAATTGGTTCAATTAGATAAGTGCAGAGAAATTAATGATTGGACTTATGATCCAATTTCATAATGTGTTAGGATTTTTAAAAAGTGCCTTATGATATCTTTACGCAAAGATGAAAAACTTGTTGAGAACTTTAGCTCGATGTTAAGGGTCGGTGATTCGGACCTGAGAACATCTAGCATTTGAGAAAGCACGACGAATGGATTCCGGTGGAACTAAGAGGTCATCCGGTGGATAGACAAGAAGAGTGCATTTCTGGCAATTTTTTTCCCTAACACATAGTGAAACTATGTTCTGTAAGGCTGTTGTGCCTAGGAGATTGAGCTGACACTTTAATGCCGGTGTGAATTCCAAAGTGATGATTCGGTTAATACTTGGGGTTGTCGGAGTATGAAATATTCATATAGGTCCAATTGGTAGCTCCTCTGTGGCGTGGTGATCTTGCAATACACCGATGTACCCGACTAGACACTATGTGTATTCTAGTGGTGGAGGATGTTCCCCAAAAATCCTATGTGCACGTTACTGACTGTTGACGCATTTTACCCAAGGTTGGGGGAATCCGGAACAATCCTCCAAACCACTCTCTCTGACTGTTCTTTAACACCATCGTGTAGGGTCAGAAGTCTTTCCACGAGTCTTAGATGTCTCCTGTCTAGGTGGACCTTGCCTTGCGTTTGTGTTTACTGCGCATTATTGTTATATTGATATAATTGATGGTATAACTGTATTTTGATGGTTGTACGTACCTATCAGTCATACCACTGCATATCTGCATCATGTGTATGATGAATGAGGATCTCACCTCATTTTGTGTTTTCTGGTTTTCTGCTTTATTTTATGTTTTGCGAAGATGACAGCATCATTGTCCCGTCATCACACTCAGCTGGAGTTTGAGATGACCCGAATACATGGATACGATCTCAGTGGCTATTGTATAGCAGACGTGAGGTGTATACACACGGCGTGACGACTATCATCCTTGACTGTGCAGTTGTGCGAGGATTACATTTCATCATAGTTTTGTATAGGCCAGCATGATGAGTCTTGTGTCTATGTTTATATTCTGTGGAGCTGTTTCTCCAATGTTATTAAAAAAAATTTAATCAAAAAAAGGTATGCAAAAGCATCACTATAATGCAAGATATCCCAACTATGTTGGCACCTTAAGCATTATCAATCATTTGCAGCATACCAAAATTTATTGAATAAAGGAAAAATCAATAAAGAATACAAAAAATCATGAGGGGGCATAAAATTGACCCATGATAGGGCTATCTAAAACTGTAGTTTGGAAATCCAAACATATTTCTAAAAAACTCATCCTGAATAAAACTTGGAATGGAATTCCACCAAACCAAACCACTAATTTTAGTACCATGATTAGCCAACAAATCAACACAAGTATTGCCCTCCCTAGATACATGGGAGTAAATAAGATGCATCCTCCTAGACAAAGTCAACATATTCAGCCGCCTATTTCTAAGCGACCAAGACACAATTGAGGGAGATGAGAAAGCACAAATGACCAAAGTTGAGTCACATTCTAGCCATAGATGATGCCAACCTCTATCATAAGTTGTTTCAATTGCAACCATAGCTCCCATCAATTCAGCATTCACACACACACACACACATATATATATATATATATATATATATATATATATATATGTCTGTATGTATGTATTTTTTTTATGTTGTTGCTATTTCCTAGTCTTTATATATATATATATATATGTGTGTGTGTGTGTGTGTGTGTGTGTGTGTGTGTGTGTGTGTGTGTGTGTGTAGTTAAAGACAAGGAAACAACAACAGCAGAAAAAAAAATTGTCCAAATGCCCGGGATATTGTATGTAAAAATGTGATAACAGAATTGGTGCAGATACTAATTGTAACACCCCAATTTTTTCTGATGATTAATAATCTATGTTTATGTATGTGTATGTGTGATTGATATTTTAAATCTGAGAAAAATATTTTGATAAACTAAAATTATTCTCATAATTTATTTTATTTTAGGAAACTACTGTTGAAATTTCGGTTGAAAATTTCAGACGATCCCGGTCTGCGTTTTCACTAACAGTACAACTTTACTGATCAGGGAAGTGAATTTCGACTCGTAAAATGAAACTGTAGATTTCCTAACTCGTTTACAACAATTTCCATAATTTTAAAAAAATTCGGTTATAAATATCACAATATTTATTTTTCCGGGTGGAAAATTAACGAAGGAAATACAATTGGTTTTCACAGTCAGGAAATCGATGGAATCGGAATGAAGCAATTTAATTTAAAATATGTTAGGTGCAGACTTATGAGATTTGATTTGACATGAAAGACATGTCACATTTAAAAGAGCATCATTACTTACACAACATCATTTTACTTATTTGTGCAAGAAACCTTATATTTTAATAAAACCAAGTTTTATAAATTACTCAAAAATCAGAAAATCCCTCCTTCCTCTCACCTAGCAGCAATGCCCCCCTCTCCCCTTTTTTTCTATAAATACCTCACTTCAACTCCTTTCATCACTTTTCCATCCTCTCTCAAGGTTCACTCACTTACATACTCTCCTACTCTCACACTCACTCACTTCACTTCACCATTGTTGATCTTGTAAGCTTCGAACTTCATTCATCTTCAACCTCTCATCATTCACTAAGGGTATATTTTCTCTCCTATACTCTTCATCTCTTCAAATATCTACTTTTATCAACATGCATGTCATTTTTCATTATTGCATGTTCAAAGTTTTAGTTAAAAATTTGTAAGAGAAATCTTTTAGCAAGAAAACCAATTTTTATGAACTCATATGCATCTCAATCTTCATCCTACATTCTTGCACGTGACAAAAAGCTTTTCCAACACATATTTTTATAGGGTGGCCGAAACCCTATGTAGAGGAAAGTTGATGTTTTTGTTACATTTTCACATACATGATGAGAATCCTTGATACATGTATTTTTTAAGCTCATAAGCTACATCAAAGAAATGAGTTTTTCTTCCCTATTTTGCTTATATGGCCGAAAACCCTAGTCATGGAAGTTAAGGAAGCTTAGTTTCAATTTTTAAGAAAAATGCAAGTTTTGATCATCTTTTTGAAGACATGCACGTGATTCAAAAGTTGAAAAATAATTTCCTAGCCTAGAATTTCTATGTAGGCCGAAATTTACTCTTTTGTAGAGTGGATGGATTGAGTTTTATTTTTAAGTATTAAGCTTTGATTTTGTCTCTATAGTGCTTAAGGATCATTGATCCAAAAACTTGTAAAAATTTGAAATTTTTGTCATCATTTTCTTGGTAGGGCCAAAGCATGCATGAGAGGAATAGGGTGTTTTTAAAAAAATTTAACTTACAATACATACTTGATTTTGTCTAGATTCGCAAACGTAATTTGGAAACCAAGCTTGTTTCTTTAAACGTGGGAAAAACTACAAACTTTTTATTCGTCAAACGAAGGTAAGGGGAGACAGCCTGAGGGATATTATTTATGATAACTATATGTGCTTGTGTGTCTTAATGTGTTTGTTGGAATTTTGACGTGGTGGTTGTTTAATGCTTAATTGAGTTTGATGTGTTGATTGTTGTCTGGTTGAAAAAAAAATGTGATGTATGCTTAGTTAACTATTTATGAATATGTGCTTATAGTTGATATATGTAAAGTAATTGATGCATGCTATATTTGTAATGATATTGTTTTGGTTGTTGCATGGAAAGCCTAACTATTGGTTAGAGCTCAATTAAATTCTTAAGATAAAAGTCTTAAGAAAACCATATGAAGAGTATTGAAGAAATATTTATTTGAAGAAATGTTTTGGTAAAACAGAAAACAAATTTATTTATTTTTAACTTATGAGAGTATTGGAATCAAAATAAAATTTTATGCAGCAAATTTGTTTGAAAATATAAATGATTTTATACTAAGAAAAATCAATTTTTGAAAATATTTTATGGATACAAAATCATGAAGAAAACAAATTTATTTTGAAACTTTAAAAGGAATTTTATTTGAAAGTTTCAAATGTTTTTAGAAAAAGAAGATTCAAAATAAAATGGATTTTTGGAAAAAGAATGGATTTTTCCATAACTTAAAGTGTTAAACAAATGAATTTCAAAGGAAAAAGTTTTTGTTTTAAGGTTTTATTCAAAAGAGAATATCTGATAACTTGAATAAGTTACGAAAGTTTTGTTTTGTATTTGTATTTCACTGATCAAAAAATAACGTTGAAAAGTGAACCTGGTAACTGAGTCGTCGGGATACTAGTGTTTTAAAGCACGATGATCTATGATCTGTGTCACGTTGTTGTGGACTTTGTGTCCTATATATGTTGTTGTGGACTGTGTTTCCTACACACGTTGTGTTAAACATGGTGAACGAAGTAAAAGGTGAAAGTTGTTTTCTACAACCAGAAAGTCCAAGACCGGTGCATCGGTCTAAGATTGTTGTGATTGGACACTCGGACTTAAAAGTCCTGTGTCGACAATGAAAGTTTTAAAACGTTGAAATTTTTGGATGGTCGTGAGCCTTGAGCCTCGACGAAGGGAAGAATGAAAACACAAATAAAATCTACGAGAATAAAAATTTTTCCATGCATTATTTGGCAGACGTGCCTATGTTGACCATTGTACCTTAACGGACAATGTGCCATGTGAATTTGATCATTGTGCCTTAAAGGACAGTGTATCTTTATGGACAACTATTCCATTTATCAAGTTGACCATTGTGCCAGGATGTTTGGACAATGTGCCATGTTTAAAGTTGACCATTGTGCCAGAAGTTTGGACAATGTGCCGTGTTTAAGTTGACCACTGTTTCTTTCGTTGACAATATGCCATGTAAGAGTCTGATCAGCTCAAACGAAAAGAAGTTTGGGATCTCTGGAGATTAAGATAGATTGTTGAAATATAGAAGTGCCCGTGTGTTTTCAAAATGACGATGATACTTTGATGTTATATTTTTATCTGAGAATCTTATGTCGTATATAACTGCTCATCTGTACCTGTTGTTTTTTTGTGTGTAGTACATGTAGTTGTCATAATTGATCCATATATTAGTATCTCACCCTTGCATTTTCTTTTCTCTATATGGTATATATCTACTTGAGTTGGATCCGAACATGCCTCTAGCGCATTCGAGGGTGAGGGCCCTCGTATTTGAGAATGCACAAGATCCGCCTGCGTGGGTATTTCAGTCAGGACCCCACTGTGTTTTATACTGGCCATGTTTTTGCACGGTTGACGGTTCGGCGTTAGAAGGACCAACAAGGAGCAGGGATACCGTTGAGACTATTCAGATTCCGTTACCACCGATGAAATCTTATTTACAGCATCTGGCCGACCAGGGACTTTTGGTGTTAAACCATCTCCAGGACCCGCCTCAGTCAGTCGTAGCACCAGTCTCACCTATTGAGGAGGACCCTCAGGAGATCATCGAGGAGGACCCGGTTGAACTAATGGAGGAGGAACCACAGTGCCATCCGCTCAGTGACGATGATGATGATTCTCCCGATGTGGGAGTTCGAGTGGTTATGTCTTCACCAGACATACCTCCAGAAGGTGGGGATGACTGCCATGGTCTCCCTAATGGGTACCATTAGTTGTCTGACCAGCTGTAGGACCTTTCATTTTATTTTGGGGTAATGAAGTCTTGATGGTTGTTTCTGGTTTCTTAGAACTGTTTTTCTTTTCAACTGTGACTCTTTTAACATTGAACTTTTAGCCCTCTTAGAGTATAAATCAACTTTGCACTCATGTAAACATCTGTCAAGTGGCCTGTCTTCAAGAAGGTCTTATGTTATATATATATATATATATATATATATATATATATATATATATATATATATATATATATATATATATATATATATTATGTTATTTATATATTCTGTAACCCTTAATTTATTTACGTTTTAGTCATTTATGTTTATTGATGTATGAGAGAAAAGTTCTATAATTATTAAAAATGTAAATTTTTAGAACAATCTTATATTTCCGAAAGTAATTCGACAACTTTCTAAGAAGTTTTAATTTTCTGCAAAACAAAGTAGTTAATGTGATGCCCAAGTTAGGGTGTCACACTAATACCCACAAAACCTTTGAACAAGCGTGGAGTAGGAAGAAACCAAGTAAGCCCCACTTTGGAATGAGAAGACAGTTTTTCCCACTTCAGATCCCCACTTTCGAAAACAGTTTTTCCTCCAACATAGAGAATGAGAAGAATTGATAATTGTTGAGCAAAATGTGCAATGTGCAAGTATACACAATCAAACAAGTAATATAATGATAAAATATCGTTCCCACGAGGATTGTAGGGTAATTTCTAAAGTTTTAAAGTGGTTAATCAAGTTAGGAAACTTTGGGTGTAAATAAATTCACAAGACAGATAGCAAAAGTAAATGAAGTATTTTGATTTTTGGCAAATTATAGATGACTGAATAAAGGTAAAATTTAAGTTAATTGTAAGGTGTGTGGTTGTTAATGGAAATTAGCTAGGAATAGAATCACTTATAAATCCTGTGATGTCAAACATGCTCTCAAATGCTGCAGCAAAGGTTCCAGAGAATAAAAGCTGATGTGTTTTCCAACACTTTTTAAGACAAGTTTCATTAAATGTTCCTTATTCCTAAGCCCAAATTAATTACGCTTATCTGCAATTAAAATGTCTCAACTAACCTATGAGCTTGAATGAATATTCCTATTCTATTCAAGGTAGATTAATTTTCCAATTAAAATACTCAACTCATATTAACTCAAGGGTTCCATTTAATAATGTTTTCCAACAATAATAAACTTGGGTTGTTTAAATAAGTAAATACCTCTCATTTTCCAGTGCTTAATCATGCAGAACACTTGGTTAAATTACTGCAAACAAACATCACATGTACTTCATCACATTCATTATAAGATCATCACATTCTTAGCTCAAGAGATTTAGCTCATGATGGAAATAAAATGAATAAAAACATATTATAAAGTAAGGTAAATGATAGATCCATTACAAGCTGGAAGTTTCACTAAAGAGAAGGTTAAAAGCTGAAGACTAAGTCACCATGCCTTTCCAAGCTTGGCTCCCAATTCTCCCAGCTTCCCCTTTTTCCTTTCTTGGCGAAGCTTCCAAAAAATGGATTGTAATTTATGGTAAGCTAACAGTCTCAAAAAACAAGTATCCTCTAGCTGCGTGCAACATCTATTTATACTGACTTCCTTAGGGTAAAAACCCTTTACTCGTGTGGTGTCCTACCTAAGGGGACCATAAAGTAACAATAAGACAAAACTTGTCCCCTTGGTCCCTATAAAGAATATTTCCATTAATTCATTCCCTGGCCCAAATGAAAGGGTACAAATGACTAGGCAATTTGTCCTAATTCATCCACACGAGTGCTGAGATGATCTCTTGGGTCCCTCTTCTTCAAAAGCCAGCTTCTATTAGTCTTGGTCCTTCTTTAGTTGACTTCTGACTTTCAGCTAAGGCTGCAGCATTCCAAAGCAGTGCTACCAGCTCCTTTCAATTCAGTTCTTAAGTTCCTGTTAATAAACATAACTCAAGAACACCATTAAACCTGCTATTTACAGACTCTATATTTCCTCTAATCATAACATGAAATTGATTGACTTTAAACATAAAATCTATCATAATTTATTCCTTATTAACTAGATTAAGGACTCAGAATAGGCTAGATAACCTTTATTTCTAAAGGTTATCACACCCCCAAACTTGAATTGTTACTTGTCCTCAAGTAATGGAAAGGAATCAAGACAAAGAAACCTAATGCCATAATTAGCACAAGACAGAAACAAGCAATAGCTATCCTTGCCATAATCTCACTATGCACAAATCCCTTAATGCCAAACTTCATCACAGCTTTTGCCTCATAAGGAGAAGAGTGTAACTCAGCTTGATTAGTGAGTGTGTGATCCAGAGTGGTCTTAGAAATTTGAGTCATCTTAGAGTTCCAATCAGCCTTCCTCACCTGAAATCACCTTTCAGCCTCTTTTCATCAAACAAAATGAATTCAAGAGCCCACCATAGTTCAAGCATTTTAGTCTAGGAATAAAGAGAAGCTCTCATTCAGATTCATATTTGCAATTCTAGCTCTCAAAATCTCTCTACACAGAATCGAGTTTCACTCTATTATTTCTTCACATGCTTCTTCTATTATAAGCTTGGCAAGCTTCTAACTAAGTAATACATGATCAAACTACGTACTGCCATAGGACTTTTATTTGGCTGTAGTGTGGCTAAGGTAGGGGTGGAAGACAATTTTGGTGAAAGGCTTTGACCAGGTGGAAACAAGTGTGATTTTCTTTTTTATTTGATCCTCATTTCTTTGATGTTCCATTTATGCAATTGATTCCATATTTTCTCAAAATAGGGTGCTTCCTTCTTTTTGGGTTTTCTCTCTCTCTCTCTCTTTTTTTGGATATTGAATTTAAGAACTGAAACTGCCTTATTTAGCAGTCTTTTTATTCTCATCTTGCTACTTTCCAGGCAACACCCCCAAACTTATATCAGGACATCTTCTTGTGAAAAGCACAGTTGGCTCCACCTAGCATGGGGTAGCTGTTGTTTTTCCAGATTATAGGCTTGTACCTTGGCTTTGTGACAAAAAAAAGGATTTAGGCTTAAGGGGCTTCGAAACAAGGTATTCACTTTAAGGTAGGCCATTTAAGCTAACTGGGATAATAGAAAATGAATTGAAAATGCCTTAAGCAAAAATGTGCACAGTAATGACATGCAAAACAAATCAGAAATAGGGCAAACCTTATAGAAAAACACACGTGAGTGGAACTCTCAAATGCAATAACTAAGGAGGCTCAAAATCTCTCAGGTTTATTATTTCTCACTTTCCTCACATTGCTATCCTATGGTTAGCACTTTCATTCATTTGTTCTTTGAATTTTGGTTAGATTAGTGCTTAGAGAATCATGCATCTCTTCCCTCTAGAGTTTTCTCATCTTCCCAAGCTCTCTGGGGTATTGTGCGTTGAGTGCCAAATTCCACACCCCTCCTCATAGACAAGTTTATTATTTTATTATTATTATTATTATTAACACAAGGGATTTCCACAAAGCAAGATCAAAGACACCAACAGCTACTATTGCTACTTTTCATTAAATATTTCAAAACAGCACAACCAATTTCAATCACTCCCCCAAACTTTAGATTGCTCCTAAGAGTTATCTAAAAGTTTAAGTTAGGGAATTGGTTGGAAAAATTGCTAATTGGAAATTCAAAATAAGATAGACATCCCAACCATTACAAAGGACTCCTAACAGAACAACTAAACATGGACACAAACAAGAAAATCAAGACACAAACATAAAAATGAAATAAAAGACAAGGTTCAATATTATCAGGGTAATGATGTTGCAGCATTGTGGTGCATGGATCCTTTGTCAAATCTTCTTCAAATGAGTGATGAGACTCATATTCTCAAAGTTCACCATCTGCTGCAGAGTTCTTTTGCCAGTTCCTTTGACTTCCTTGGTGATAGCCACTTCTTCATCTTCAGGAATGGGAGCAGCTTGCTCTTCAGAAATAGGGCTTGCTTGTGTTGCTTTAGCCTTGGTCTTCTTCACAGGTTTATGAGACTGAGTGGATTCAGAATGAGTTTCTTGCTCATAAAATGTCACCCCACTACTCCCAGCAACACCTTTCTTTCATTTCTTATTGGGTTTGGGTTGTTGAGGCTCCTTACCCTCCTTTGATGTGGTAGTGTTGTGGACTTGAGAGGGTGGGGGTGGACACCAATCCATTGAATCTTCATCAATTTCTGGTTTAGTTCTAGGAGCAGGGGTTTCTGTATGAGGGGAAGCTGGTGGTGTTGCTTCAAATGGTAAAGGAGCTAACAGTTCCAGAGGGAGTGGGGGAGTTGGCAAAGTTAACTTGGGGTGGTTAACCCTGGTTATCTTTTTCTGCCACTGGTACCAATTGTGGGTGAAACCAAAATATTTCCTCTGTCGGAGTAGTTGATACTACATCAAAGCAGTCAGGTTCTGAATCTTTTTCTCGAATTCTTCATTGGTTTTGGAAGGTCGACCCTGTTGTTGTGGAATCTTGGAGGTAGCAAATCTCTTGTTGGCATTGATGTTGAGCATTCCTTTGTTCACAATGATTTCTTCCCCTTCATAAATCTCTACCCCATTTCTGATGCATAGCTCTGTGATCAGAGATGAAAAGAACAGTCTATTACTTCCCTTTAAATCACACTCAGAGATTTGCTTTTCAATGATCAAACCCACATTGATCTTTTTGCCACTCAGAATGCAGCTTAAAAGAACTAGCCTGTCTTTCTCTACCGTTTCTAGATATATTGTTGGTAAGAGCCTATGGCACACGAAATGATACCAAACGTTGGCTAATGGTTTCAATGCAAGCCTAGAAATCTTCCAAGTATTGTCCCCTGCTTCATTAAGCCAGGTAGTGCCTTCCAGGGTCAGTTCCTTCATCATGGTGTCAAGCTCCACTTCAGAAATGTTCTTCACTAGATCCTGGTACTCATCTTCTTCTGATTCCCATCCCCATCTCAAGTTGATTGACTTGACCACAGGGTTTCTAGGGTGAGCCGCGAACTTCTTCCAGTTTAGAAGAGTGATGACCAGAGCCACTTCAGGAGTGAGACCGAAAATGGGTTCCTTCTTGATAGCAAAACCCACCTCTAGATGAAAGGGTCACCCTTTGATTTCAGCTTCATAACGAGCTTTGGCTTCCTCATCTTTGAATGTTTGGTGTGAATCAAAGTCATATTCGGAGTCAGACCTGACCACTGGGTTCTTATCCTTTGCTCCCATTGTCTTTTGCCTCACCATTGTAGCACCTCTAGGAATGTGAAGAGGTAAGGGTAGGTGAAAGGAAATTTTTTCTAGGGTTGTGGAGAAGGGATGAGTGGTCGTAGAAGAGTGTGGAGTGTAAGTGTGGGAGTACGGTTATAAAGAGGTAAGGAAGAGATGTGATTGGGAGAGTGGGGTGGTTTATTGGGAAGTGGCAGAGAGTAAAGGTGGTGGCAGGTAGGGGTTACGTGGGAGAGAGGGGAAATGTTAGAATTGCATTTAATGGGGGAATATTTGTTTTGAATGTGTCTAATTTCTCCCCAAAATTGCAATTGACCATTTCACCCAGCTCTGACCCATGGAATTTGGGTCTTTTCTTTTCCAGTGGCAACCCAATAAGCCTGTGAACCTTGGGCCATTAGCAACCCACCCCCAGATCCTAATAACTCTTTTGCCCTGCTAACACTACACCACACCAACAAAAAATAACAGATTACTAAAAATAAAATAATCTAAAATATCAAAACAAGAAAATTAAACTCTGGCCTGCCTCCCAATAGCGCTTGGTTTAAGAGTCCTCAGCAGCCTGACTTTGAAGCCAAGTGTTACATGTCACTTAGGGTGATAGTGGCTTTCATCCTAGCCACACTTTCACCTAAGTATTGCTTCACTCCTTGCCCATTTACTTTGAAAATCCTGCCACTTGAATCATCCTTGAGGTCCACAGCTCCATGGTCATACACTGGACAATAGTGAATGGGCCTGACCATATTGATTTTAATTTTCTTGGGAATAAATTAAGTCTAGAATTAAACAACACCACTTTCTCCCCACTTTGAGCTCTCTCTTTTTGATTATCTTGTCATGCCACATTTTTGTTTTGGCTTAGTAGCTCTCAGAATTTTCATATGAAAACCATCTCAATTCCTCTAACTCATTTAGCTGCAAAAATCTTGCCTTAGCAGCTTGAGACAAGTCCAAATTTTTTTTTTTTTTTTTGGGCCCAATACACCTTATGTTCAAGCTCAATGGGGAGATGGCAGGCTTTGCCAAACACTAATCTGTAAGGGGACATTCCCAGGGGAGTTTTGAAAGCTGTTCTATAGACCCATAGAGCATCATCCAAGTGTATAGACCAATCTTTTCTTGAAGGATTCACCACTTTCTCAAGTATCCTCTTGATTTCCCTGTTAGAAACTTCAGCTTGGCTATTAGATTGAGGGTGATAGGCAGTGGCTATTTTATGTTTTATGCCATACTGAGCAAGCAAGTTGGCCATAACTTTATTACAAAAATGAGTGCCTTCATCACTAATTAGATCTCTAGGTGTACCAAATCTTGTGAAAATATTTTTATGTAGAAACTTGGCAACCACCTTAGAGTCATTAGTATATGTAGCCACTGCCTCCACCCATTTTGAAACATAATCAACAGGAACTAACACATATTGATTGCCAAAAGAGGGAGGAAAAGGTCCCATAAAGTCTATGCCCCAAACATCAAATAATTCAACTTCTAAAGTATTAGTTAGGGGCATTTCATTTCTGTTGGACAAATTCCCCACTCTTTGGCATCTATCACAATTAAGTACATAAGTGTGTGCATCTTTGAACAAGGAAGACCATAAATAACCTGTTTGGAGGACTTTAGCTGCAGTCCTCATTCCTCCATAATGTCCTCCACATGGTTAGTTGTGGCAGTGTTGGAGGATGCCTTTTTGCTCCTCCTCTGTTGCACATTTTCTCAGGATTTGATCTGGGCAGATCTTGTATAGGATGGGGTCATCCCACAGATACTGCCTCACAGTGTGGAGAAATTTCTTCCTCTGTTGATAGTTAAGGTTAGTGGGAATAATTTTGCTTGCCAAAAAGTTTGCCAAATCAGCATACCAAGGTGAAGCAACTTCTTGTGTAGCTAACAACTTTTCATCAGGAAAGGCATCTTACAACATGTGATTGTGCCTCAATTCACCTTCTAGTTGCAGCCTAGATAAGTGATCGGCCACTTGATTTTCCACTCCCTTTTTATCCCTGATTTCTAAATCAAACTTTTGTTCAAAAGCACCCATCTTATCAGTCTAGGCTTTGCATCCTTCTTGGCAATTAAGTACTTGATGACTGAGTGATCTGTATAAACAATGACTTTGGTTCCCACTAAGTATGACCTGAACTTTTCAAAAGAAAATACCACTGCTAGCAATTCCTTCTCTGTGGTGGTATAATTCAGTTAGGCATCAATTAAAGTTTTGCTTGCATAGTAGATGGAGTGAAAGACCTTTCCTTATCTCTGCACAAGCACAGCCCCTATTGCATAGTCACTTGCATCACACATCAACTCAAAAGGTTTTTCCCAGTCAGGAGCCACAATAACAGGTGCAGTGATTAGAGCCTGCTTCACAGTTTCAAATGCCTTTAAACAATTTTCATCAAATTCAAATGTTGTCTCATGCTGCAGCAACTGACACAGAGGTTTGGAGATTTTTGAAAAATCTTTTATAAATCTTCTATAAAATCCTGCATGCCCCAAAAAGCTTCTCACTCCTTTCACATTTTTGGGTGGAGGTAGTTTTTCAATGACTTCAACCTTGGCTTTGTCAACCTCCATTCCTTTCTTGGATATCATGTGTCCTAGGACAATGCCCTCTTGTACCATGAAATGACATTTCTCCCAGTTTAGAACTAAGTTAGTCTCTTCATATCTGTCTAAGATCTGCTCCAAATTGTTCAGGCAATCTTGGAATGATTCTCAAAACACTGAAAAATAATCCATGAAAACCTCCATAGATTTCTCTATCAAGTCTGAAAAAATAGCCATCATACATCTTTGGAATGTGGTAGGGGCATTACATAACCCAAATTGCATCCTTCTGAAGGCAAAAGTACCAAAAAGCAGCAAAACTCCTTTCCTTCCAACCTGTCCAGCATCTGATCTATGAAAGGGAGTGGAAAATGGTCCTTTCTAGTGGCCTTGTTTAGCTTTCTGTAGTCCATGCAAATTCTCCATCCTGTAACTGTTCTTGTGGGAATTATTTCATTCTTTTCATTTGTGACAACAGTGACTCCTCCCTTCTTGGGCACACATTGAATTGGACTAACCCATACACTATCTGAGATTGGATATATAATGCCTGCATCTAACCATTTGATAATCTCCTTTTTCACAACTTCCTTCATGATGGGGTTTAGCCTCCTTTGACTTTCAATACTGTTTTTGGCTTCATCTTCTAACAGAATCTTATGCATGCACGGTGTGGGGCTAATTCCTTTAATGTCTGTTATCTGCCACCCAATAGCTTTTGTATGTTTCTTGAGTACATCTATCAAGTGTAACTCTAGAACTGAAGTTAACCCGGCAGAGATGATAACTGGTAACAAGTTGCTCTCAGCCAAATACACATATTTGAGATGTGGAGGGAGCTGCTTCAATTCCAAGGTAGGGGGTTTCACAATTGATGGAGCATTCTCTTTCATATCAGTGGGTTGCACTCCCAAGGGTTCATATTTCCTAAACCAGCTAGGATTAGGTTTCTGCTCACTGCTCAATTCAACACCCTTTATAGCAACTTCTTCTTCATCAGAGAGCATGCATAACTCCTTGGCCAAGTGGTTGTGATCTTTAACTAGCTTAAAAACTTATAAAAATTAGCACCATTCAATCCCCGGCAACGGCGCCAAAAACTTATTGCACAAAATGTGCAATGTGCAAGTATATACAATCAAACAAGTAATATAATGATAAAATATCATTCCCACGAGGATTGTAGGGTAATTTCTAAAGTTTTAATGTGGTTAATCAAGTTAGGAAACTTTGGGTGCAAATAAATTCACAAGACAGATAGCAAAAGTAAATGAAATATTTTGATTTTTGGCAAATTATAGATGACTGAATAAAGGTAAAATTTAAGTTAATTGTAAGGTGTGTGGTTGTTAATGGAAATTAGCTAGGAATAGAATCACTTCTAAATCCTGTGATGTCAAACATGCTCTCAAATGCTGCAGCAATGGTTCCAGAGAATAAAAACAGATGTGTTTTCCAACACTTCTTAAGACAAGTTTCATTAAATGTTCCTTATTCCTAAGCCCAAATTAGTTACACTTATCTGCAATTAAAATGTCTCAGCTAACCTATGAGATTGAATGAATATTCTTATTCTATTCAAGGTAGATTAATTTTTCAATTAAATACTCAACTCATATTAACTCAAGCGTTCCATTTAATAATGTTTTCCAACATTAATAAACTTGGGCTGTTTAAATAAGTAAATCACTCTCATTTTCCAGTGCTTAATCATGCAAAACACTTGGTTAAATTAATGCAAACAAACATCACATGTACTTCATCACATTAATTATAAGATCATCACATTCCTAGCTCAAGAGATTTAGCTCATGATGGAAATGAAAATGAATAAAAACATATTATAAAATAAGGTAAATGATAGATCCATTACAAGCTGGAACTTTCACTAAAGAGAAGGTTAAAAGATGAAAACTAAGTCACCACGCCTTTCCAAGCTTGGCTCCCAATTCTCCCAGCTTCCTCTTTTTCCTTTCTTGTCTAAGCTTCCAAAAAATGGCTTGTAATTTGTGGTAAGCTAAGAGTTTCTAAAAACAAGTATCCTATGGCTGCGTGTGTAACAGCCTGATTTTAATTATGCTGTGCAACCGGTTAAAATATAATTAATTATATTTTAATTTGAGAGTTAGAAAGTGTTTTTGAATAAAATAAAATCATATTCATAGTCTACTTTATGGTAGAGGGTTACGGTAAAATTTTCGGTTGAAAATTCAGACGAAAGCCGGTCTGCGTTTTCACTGCCGGAACAAGTTTACTGAGCAGAAAACCTAATTTTGAACCGTGAACGAAACGGTTAGTGTTTTTATGATGTTTTGTATGATATTGGAAATTTTTGGAAATTCGAGTTCAGAAATAAAATATAATATTTATTCAGACGAAAACGTCGGAAGAATTATGATCGAAAAATACAGTTGGGTACGAAATGGAGTAGATTATGGAGTACAAAAGAAGTGAAGTGACTTGATGGGACTTGATGGGAATGGGTTATGACACACTCCAAAAGTATAATCATCACACTTTTCAAATTATATCATATTATATTCTAAAAACCTATTTTTCTCTCTCTTCTCAAACCAAACAAGGCACAAGGTCAAAACTTGCTCTCCAAGCTCATTCCTCTCTCCTCAATTTTGTGTCACTCTCTCCCTTCTCTATATATACCCCCTTCATTTTCACTTCATCATCTTCCTCCTTCAACCTCCATTAAAACTTCATCTACTTCCTTTTCTTTTAAAAGTTCAAGCTCTTAAAGCTTTAGTTTTTATTCATCTTTTCTACTTAAGTTCTTCATTAAAGTTCTTCCTTATACTAAGGGTGATGCTCTCATATGAATCTTTTTGCAAGTTTCATCTTTTATTTCTTAGTTTGCTTTATGTGTTCTTTATATGCTTTAAACTTCTGAAATCTCTCTAAAATGGTAGAAAACTCCTTTTGAGTTGAAACCACTTTCTATAGTCTTGTATTAACTTATATTTTCACATACTAAGAGATTGTGTAAAACAAAAATCTCTACCTATCTCTTCCTATGAAGGCCGAAGCTATGCATATGTGGCCAAGGAGATTTTTGCTTCAACTTTTGGAATATGATCATGTATTTGAGTTTCTAACTATTCCTTGATCTTAAATCTATAAATTTTGGAAGGTTTGATAACTTGTTTTCCTATGGTGGCAGAAAATATGTATAAGTAAGCCTATGATACTATGTTTCAACTTTCCAAGTATGATCATGGATTTAGAACTCTTAATACCTTGTGATTCTAAACCTAAGAGTTGTTATCAAACAAAGAATATTTTTCCTCATTATCCTATGTAGGCTGAAACTTAAATGTTTTAGAGCAAGGATGTTTGAGTTTCATTTTCCAAAATGATCATGGACTAAGGCTCCTTAAAATAGAAGGATGCTAAGTCTAAGAGATTGGAAAGTTTAAGGATTTATAACTTGTTTATTCTATGTTATTGAACCTAGGATGTGTTATTTCTTATTTTCCAAAATGATCATGGACTTGAGCTCCATAAGATATTTGGATGCTAAGTCTAAGATATTGGAATGTTTAAGTTTGCATTGTTTTCCCAAAATGATCATGGACTTGAGCTCCATAAGATATTTGGATGCTAAGACTAAGAGATTAGAAAGTTTAGAGATTTCTAGCCTATAAATACTATGAAGGCCGACTCTAGAAGGTTATGGACTTAGGATAATTTGTTTTTCATTTTCCAAAATGATCATGGACTTGAGCTCCATAAGATATTTGAATGCTAAGTCTAAGAGATTGGAAAGTTTAGAGATTTCTATCCTATAAATCCTATGAAGACCAAACCTAGAAGGTTATGGACCTAGGATACTTTGTTTTTCATTTTCCAAAATGATCATGGACTTAAGCTCCTTAATACATTTGGGTGCGAAGTCTAAGAGATTGGAAAGAATAAAGATTTCTAGCCTATGTTGTAATACAAGGCCGAAACCTACCCTAAGTGGTTGGATGATTTTTATTCCATATCTTCAAGTTATAACAATTTATCTAAGGTACCTAGAACCTAAGTGATAAGTATCCAAAGGCTTATGTTGACAAAAGAATCCTAACTCTAATTTGAAATAAATGGACAAACCTAGCCTAAAGAGAACATAGATGAGTTTGTTTGATTTATTGGTTATTATGTTGATTGGTTGAAGGTGGAGTTAGTACTTTGTGGTGTGACAATGAGGAGCTTCGAGTTCTGGAGTTCGGTGATAACCCAGGTGGCGGAAAGAATCAACCTATCATCGGAATGGATAAGTAGTAGATTATATAATAATTGTGTAGGGCGACCTAAACCCTAATAGTAATCGAGAAATCGACAAGACCAAAATCACATTGGAAACCTTTTCTGACAAACCAATGACGATTCTGGGATTGTAGGTTTATCGATATTAGGTTGATTTTATATTATTGATGGTTGATTTGATTTTATTACCTTTATTGAATTGATTTTGTGCTATGATTGGTGATAATGGGAATATTTTGATTGATATTGTGTTATGCATGATCTGCCTTGTTTGTATTATTATGCTTAGTGGTTTTTAAGCAAAGATATATTTGTTGTCTAAGAGATGATTGTTTTGGGTGTGAGGATAATGAAGATTTAGAAGTGCATAACCTAGATGATGTATGTTAAAGAGGTGTTATGGCATAGAATATGTGTCAAGTTCTAATGGAAGGTTAAGGCACTAGGATGTTGTTAAAACGGGTTGGTGAGATTCAAGTATAGGTGTAATTGTCCACAACCGTGTATTGGTAATATAATACACAAGGACAAAAGTGTATTGGTAATATAATACACAAGGACATTTGTGTATTGGTAATATAATACACGTAAAACACTTCTGTGTATTGGTAATATAATACACCGTGTATTGGTAATATAATACACGTAAAACACTTCTGTGTATTGGTAATATAATACACGTAAAATCAGGAGTTCTCGCTAGACCACTTCCACCTTAGGGAATGGGGGTGGAACACCTTAACGGGAATGGGGTGGAACACCTTAACGGGAATGGAGGTGTGTACTAGGTGGAACATCCTAACGGGAATGGGGTGGAACACCTTAACGGGAATGGAGGTGTGCATTAGGTGGAACATCCTAACGAGAATGAGGGTGTGCCCCGATGCAAATGAGGGATGCTGACAAGAGTGGTAGTGGTCACGATAACGTAAAGACATGGTGACAGGATTCGAGAGGTTACGTTAAAATAAAGTGTTAGATTGCCTGAGGGTGAGGGAAGATGATGATATATATTAACTTGAGGATGATTCGTTAGTTATGTGTGTTGATTGTATGTGACAATTACTGTATAATTTACTATGACTCTTTTCCGCTTTTTGATTATAGAACTGTTTCTTATCCCCTGTATATTTCTGTATGTTGTATTTTATCTCCTCGTGGAATCATACAAGAAGACCCTATGGATGAGCGTAACCTGGAGGAGTTGGATGGAACTCCCAACGAATCGGAGGCTGGAGAACGAGATGTGAACCATGGTGAGTAGGGTCTAGTTAGTTATGGCCAGTGCATCTTGTGAGGCATATTTTTATTATGTTTTCCGCTGTTTAACTTTTTGTCTAAGTATATGCCTATGAGGGATCCTGCTGATAGGATATCCTCAACAGTGTTTTGTCATATGCATAATATACTTATATTGTGACATTCTATATGAAGTTGTTTACTTTATAAGTTAAGTTTCAATTTTTACGTATTTTCACGTTAAGCATGCGATTAAGTAATTAAATAATGAGGTTTTAATCTAATGACACAAAGGGGCACTGCGGGGTGTCTCATTTTGGTATCAGAGCAGTTTGATTCTAAAACGGACTGTGGGTTATGTTCGATTAGAATCAAGAACTGCGAGGTTTAGGATGTTGTTACTAGCCGTGTCTAGTTGAATCCACATCGGATTTTGACTATGCTTAGAAGTTGGGTAGTGTGTCCGAATCTGATGTGAGAGGTTAATATTAGTCTGGCATATGGTATTTACATACTTGTCTATGTAGTATTATACGTCATACTAATAAGAGCGGATGATTTCTTTTAACATAATCATGGCTCAAGGAAGAGGACGTCCAACTAACAGTGGTGACGGAACTCCATAAAGGATTATTTGAGTTGTCAATGGTAATGCTGACAATACTGAGAATGGAGGAGGATCATCTTCGACTCCAAATACAATGGAAACCCTAGCTGCTGCTATGCTATTTCAAACCCAACAGAATGCTGAGATGCTGCAGATGAACAAAGAGCAGCTATAAATTAAGAATCAAAGGGCGGTAGCAGTTGAAGATGCCGGATTGACTAATTTTATGAACGGAAAGCCACCTCAATTCCAAGGAGAGTATGACCCAGAGAAGGTGGAATGGTGGATACAAGAGATCGAAAAGATATTTATGACTATGCGTTGCAGTGAAGAAAAGAAAGTGACCTATGCTGCCTTCATGTTAACCGAAGGAGCATAATTCTGGTGGAAGGGAAAGAAAAGATTGTTGGAAGCTGAGGATAGGAACATTAACTGGAAGTTATTCACTGATTGTTTTTTCGAAAAATATTTTCCACGTCTAATCCGACGCGAGAAGGAAAAGGAATTCACAAACCTCAAACAAGGTAACATGTCTGTTGGTGAGTATCATCACGTTTTGAGGCTTTGATCAAGTTCTCAGAATTCAATCAAAGGTTTCCGAGTGAAGACTGGAAGTGTAGAAGATTTGAGGAAGGACTTAGGGACGAGCTGCAGAGGGCTGTAGTGTCTCTCGACATTCAGTATTTCCTGGAACTAGTCGAGAGATGCAGCGCCATTGAAAGTATAGATCTGAGGATGGCCAATGAGCATAAACAATTAAGAGTGGAGGCCCTATTCGATCGGATACTCAAAGGAGAGTAGATAGTGGTTCTCAGAGGAGACGAGAACCATATACTAGACCAGTGCAGACAGTTGCACCAGTATCAGTTCCTACAACACTAATGGGTGGAGCAGGTCAACAGCAGCAGAAGGGCTTAGCTTGTTTCAGATACGGGGGACTACATTATGTGAGATATTGTCGAGAGATGCGTGTTTGTTACATCTGTGGTGAACCAGATCACTTGGCTCATGGTTGTAGGCAGCGGGATATGCAATAGCCTGTTGTTGCTGGCAGAGGAACTAGTGTGCCAAGAGGTGGAGCTGGAAGAGGAGTCCCAGTAGCAGGACCACAGGTGGCTAGACCTTAGGTCACTGGAAGAGTGTTCACCGTGAGGGGATCTAAGTCCCCTCAACCAGTGAATCTTATACAAGGTATGTTTTGGATATCCGGTAGACCTTGTCTGTTTATCTACGTAGCATGTTAGACAATAAGCTTACTAGAAGGATTAGTTCTTGGGGATGAGGTGTAGTGAGCAATTGGTTATTGAAAGAAGGGGTTATTAAGAGAATTCATTTTAAGTACTTGATATGATCTGGAATCGTGGAATACACTCTAAGGAACTAATATTGTGATTGGGTATATGGAGTAGGCAGTCATAGTGGTATTGATCTTGGTGCTAAATGTAAGAGTCAGAAGTTAAAATCGAGTTTTCTAGTGGACCGGTATTAAGAAGAGAGAAAGGAGTAAGTTTGGATTATGCCCTTCAAGGCGATAGATTTAAATCAAAAAGTTAAAGGACGACGAACAGAGGGTAGAGGTGGATAAGTTCGAGGATAAATAACATGTTATAAGAATGAATTCAGTTACGAAGTTATCGCTGTTAATTAAGGGAAGACAACGATGAAAAGTAGGAGGAATGATCTTTAGGTTACGAAGCATTGGTAAGATGTTATCCAATTTTGAGTTAAGAAATTCCTAGGACGGAATTTTCTTTTAAGAGGGGTACTAATGTAACACTCTGATTTTAATTATGCTGTGCAACCGGTTAAAATATAATTAATTATATTTTAATTTGAGAGTTAGAAAGTGTTTTTGAATAAAATAAAATCATATTCATAGTCTACTTTATGGTAGAGGGTTACGGTAAAATTTTCGGTTGAAAATTCAGATGAAAGTCGGTCTGCGTTTTCACTGCCGGTACAAGTTTACTGAGCAGAAAACCTAATTTTGAACCGTGAATGAAACGGTTAGTGTGTTTTTGATGTTTTGTATGATATTGGAAATTTTCGAAAATTCGAGTTCAGAAATAAAATATAATATTTATTCGGATGAAAACGTCAGAAGAATTACGATCAGAAAATACAACCGGGTACGAAATGGAGCAGACTAGGGAGTATAAAAGAAGTGAAGTGACTTGATGGGACTTGATGGAAATGGGTTATGACACACTCCAAAAGTGTAATCATCACACTTTTCAAATTATATCATATTATATTTTAAAAACCTATTTTTCTCTCTCTTCTCAAACCAAACAAGGCACGAGGTCAAAACTTGCTCTCCAAGCTCATTCCTCTCTCTTCAATTTCGTGTCACTCTCTCCCTTCTCTATATATACACCTCTGATTTTCACTTCATCACTTTCCTTCTCCAAAACTCCATTAAAACTTTATCTACTTCCTATTCTTTTAAAAGTTCAAGCTCTTAAAGCTTTAGTTTTTATTCATCTTTTCTACTTGAGTTCTTCATTAACATTTTTCCTTATACTAAGGGTAATGCTCTCATATGAATCTTTTTGCAAGTTTCATCTTTTATTTTTTAGTTTGCTTTATGTGTTCTTTATATGCTTTAAACTTCTAAAATCTCTCTAAAATGGTAGAAAACTCCTTTTGTGTTGAAACCACTTTCTATAGTCTTGTATTAACTTATATTTTCACATACTAAGAGGTTGTGTAAAAAAAAAATCTCTACCTATCTCTTCCTATGAAGGCCGAAGCTATGCATAGGTGGCCTAGGAGGTTTTTGCTTCAACTTTTGGAATATGATCATGTGTTTGAGTTTCTAACTACTCCTTGATCTTAAATCTATAAATATTGGAAGGTTTAATAGCTTGTTTTCCTATGATGACTGGAAATATGTATAAGTAAGCCTAGGATATTATGTTTCAACTTTCCAAGTATGATCATGGATTTGGAACTCTTAATACCTTGTGATTCTAAACCTAAGAGTTGTTATCAAACAAAGAATATTTTTCCTCATTATCCTATCTAGGCCGAAACTTAAATGTTTTAGAGCCAGGATGTTTGAGTTTCATTTTCCAAAATGATCATGGACTAAAGCTCCTTAATATAGAAGGATGCTAAGTCTAAGAGATTGTAAAGTTTAACAATTTCTAACTTGTTTATTATATGTTATTGAACATAGGATGTGTTATTTCTTATTTTCCAAAATGATCATTGACTTAAGCTCTATAAGATATTTGGATGCTAAGTCTAAGAGATTGGAAAGTTTAGAGATTTCTAACCTATAAATCCTATGAAGGTCGAACCTAGAAGGTTATGGACTTAGGATACTTTGTTTTTCATTTTCCAAAATGATCATGGACTTGAGCTCCATAAGATATTTGAATGCTAAGTCTAAAAGATTGGAAAGTTTAGAGATTTCTATCCTATAAATCCTATGAAGGCCGAACCTAGAAGGTTATGGACCTAGGATACTTTGTTTTTCATTTTCCACAATGATCATGGACTTAAGCTCCTTAATACAGTTGGATGCTAAGTCTAAGGAATTGGAAATTTTAAAGATTTCTAGCCTATATTGTAATACAAGGCCGAAACCTACCCTAAGTGGTTGGATGATTTTTATTCCATATCTTCAAGTTATAGCAATTTATCTAAGTTACCTAGAAGCTAAGTGATAAGTATCCAAAGGCTTATGTTGACAAAAGAATCATAACTCTAATTTGAATTAAATGGCTAAATCTAGCCTAAAGAGAACATAGATGAGTTTGTTTGATTTATTGGTTATTATGTTGATTGGTTGAAGGTAGAGTTAGTACTTTGTGGTGTGACAATGAGGAGCTTCGAGTTCGGGAGTTCGGTGATAACCCAGGTGGAGGAAAGAATCAACCTATCGTTACAATGGATAAGTAGTAGATTATATAATAATTGTGTAGGGTGACCTAAACCCTACTAGTAGTCAAGAAATCGACAAGACCAAAATCACATTGGAAACCTTTTCTGAAAAACCAATGGCGATTCTGGGATTGTAAGTTTATCGATATTAGGTTGATTTTATATTGTTGATGCTTGATTTGATTTTATTACCTTTATTGAATTGATTTTGTGCTATGATTGGTGATAATGGGATTGTTTTGATTGATATTTTGTTACGCATTATCTGCCTTGTTTGTATTATTATGCTTAGTGGTTTTTAAGCAAAGATATATTTGTTGTCTAAGAGATGATTGTTTTGGGTGTGAGGATAATGATGATTTAGAAGTGCCAAACCTAGATGATGTATGTTGAAGAGGTGTTGTGGTATAGAATATGTGTCAAGTTCTAATGGAAGGTTAAGGCACTAGGATGTTGTTAAAACGGGTTGGTGAGATTCAAGTATAGGTGTCGTTGTCCACAACCATGTATTGGTAATATAATACACAAGGACAAAAGTGTATTGGTAATATAATACACAAGGACATCTGTGTATTGGTAATATAATACACCGTGTATTGGTAATATAATACACATAAAACACTTCGGTGTATTGGTAATATAATACACCGTGTATTGATAATATAATACACGTAAAACACTTCTGTGTATTGGTAATATAATACACGGTGTATTGGTAATATAATACATGTAAAATCAAGAGTTCTCGCGAGACCACTTCCACCTTAGAGAATGGGGGTGGAACACCTTAACGGGAATGGGGGTGAAACACCTTAAAGGGAATGGAGATGTGCACTAGGTGGAACATCCTAATGGGAATGAGGGTGTGCCCTGATGCAAATGAAGGATGATGACAGGAGTGGTAGTGGTCTCGATAACGTAAAGACATGGTGACAGGATTAGAGAGGTTACGTTAAAATAAAGTGTTAGATTGCCTGAGGGTAAGGGTAGAGGATGATATATATTAACTTGAGGATGATTCGTTAGTTATGTGTATTGATTGTCTGTGACAATTACTGTATCATTTACTATGACTCTTTTTCTGCTTTTTGATGATAGAACTGTTTCTTATCCCCTATATATTTTTGTATGTTGTGTTTTATCTCCTCGTGGAATCGTACAAGAAGACCCTGTGGATGAGCGTAACATGGAGGAGTTGGATGGAACTCCCTACGAACCGGAGGCTGGAGGATGAACTGTGACCCATGGTGAGTAGGGTCTAGTTAGTTTTGGCCAGTGCGTCTCATGAGACGTATTTTATTACGTTTTCCGCTGTTTAACTTTTTGTCTAAGTATATGCCTGTGAGGGATCCTGCTAATAGGATATCCTCAGCAGTGTTTTGTAATATGCATAATATACTTATATTGTGATATGCCATTCTATATGAAGTTGTATACTTTATAATTTAAGTTTTAATTTTTACGTATTTTCATGTTAAGCTTGCGATTAAGTAATTAAATAATGAGGTTTTAATCAAATGACACAAAGGGGCACTGCGGGGTGTCTCAGCGTGCAAAACATCTATTTATACTGACTTCCTTAGGGTAAAAAACCCTTTACTCGTGTGGTTTCCTACCTAAGGGGACCATAAAGTAACAATAAGACAAAACTTGTCCCCTTGGGCCCTATAAAGAATATTTCCATTAATCCGTTCCCTGGCCCAAATGAAAGGGTACAAATGACAAGGCAATTTGTCCTAATTCATCCGCACGAGTGATGAGAAGATCTCTTGGGTCCCTCTTCTTCAAAAGCCAGCTTCTATTAGTCTTGGTCCTTCTTTAGTTGACTTCTGACTTTCAGCTAAGGCTGCAGCATTCCAAAGCAGTGCTACCAGCTTCTTTCAATTCAGTTCTTAAGTTCCTGTTAATACACACAGCTCAAGAACACCATTAAACCTGCTATTTACAGACTCTATATTGCCTCCAATCATAACATGAAATTGATTGACTTTAAACATAAAATCTATCATAATTTATTCCTTATTAACTAGATTAAGGACTCAGAATAGCCTAGATAACCTTTATTTCTAAAGGTTATCAATAATAATCATAATAAGGTTAAAGGACTATGGTTCCTTTGGAAGAGGGGAATTCCTTGCCACCTTTTCTATAATACTCCCGGATAGAGACCAAAGTTTTACCTCTGAATTCGTGATTGGTCACTCTTCTCCTCTCTGAAAGCTGCAATACAAAACAAATAATATACCAAAAATTAGTATCCAGAACAACCCTTTTTATACAACTAATCTAAGAGTAAATAATCAAATAATGAAAAGTTGTTGTAGGAAAAGACAAAAGTAGAGACCTTGGAAATGATGAGGTTGTCGTCATCATCGTATTTTTATTCTTCTTCTTCTTCTTGTATCTGTTGTTGTTGCTCTTGGAGAAAACCTTCGACGACTTGCTTGAAGAAACCTTTGAAGTGGGGTTGGGATGGGTCGAGACCCAATTGTTTGGAAGCTATCATTCGAATCTTGGACTCGGTAAGCTTGTCCAAGTTTGATTCTTTTAAAATCTTCCTAATTGTTTCTTCGATTCTTCCTTTCGTTTCAGCATCATCCTCCATTTTTGCCCTGACACCCAACCAAACAAAAATTGTCTATCTATTCAACTAAATTAGGGTTTGGGCAAAAGCAGAAAGCGTACAATTTATGTTCAGTACATCCTTCCATTGTGTCGTTTTCGAAACGAGCTTCCAAGCTCAAGAAATTGTATTGACCAAAAATAAAAGCTTATGTTTGTTGGCCAGGTAAGCCCAAACGTGATGTCCCCTCGTTCAACCCCAACCCAAGTTAACCAATATTCATTTTCAAACAACAACAATTATCCATCGAAAACACAGCTAATATTATTTCCATCTTGGGTCAATAAATCTCACCTATTTTCTCTCTCTCTCAAATCTGCCAACTGTTTCCTATACTCATTTATTGCTACTTTTTTAGTGATTTATCTCATACGATTTCAAATTTTCAATGTATCGACAATCACTCTGACCCCTCTCTTATTAACATTCTCTTTTTTTCACATTTTTCTTTAATATCAACATTTATATGGAATTGCTTTGCTTTAAATTCCTTTTCTTTAATGACTTAGTTATTTAGAAACTTTTCATTTTTCAAGGTGTTTTAGCCTTTTCTCTATGAGTTCCAAAAGCTCACTTCCCAGTCTATCTTTACTCACGTTTTCAACATTTCTTTCTTTTTATTTTAGGGAACTTCTCCGGTACCCTTCATAATAAGAGGGTACGGTAACAAGAAGGGTTAACCACCATTGATTTCATCCAACGCACCAAAATAATGAACAGAATAATAACCTTAAAACAAAATATTAAGGAATTAAGAAAATACTTAGAAATATTAGAAACACTAGAACCAAATGAATATAATATTTATCACCAAGAATTAGTTAGAAAAAGAATAAGACGATTAAAACAAGAATTAGAAAATTGTATAGGATAATGGGATTATCCGAAGAAATAGAAGCAGGATTCAAAGAATTAGAAAGAATATTGAAAGAATTAAATAAAAATATTATTCAATTAATTGAAAATACAGATAAAATTGCAAATTACACTTGCAATAAAATACAAAAAAGAAAAAATGAAATAGAAAATATTAAAGAAACCTTAAACAATATAAGTAAGGGAAAAGAAATAGATGAAAATGAAGATATTATTAGAATAAAAATTATTCTAGAACAACTAAAAGATCTTTTAGAATACGAGGAAGATAATAGATGTATAACAAAACATGAACTAGAAGAAATTTTAGAAACTAAAAAATTAAAAGGAATAATAATCAAACAAGAACCAGAACAAGAATCTTCATGGCTACCTACACCCGTATCCTCATGAAGGGGATAAAAGAAGAATATATGGAAACACTAAGAAAATCAAATGATTTAGAAGAAATTCAACAATTATTAGAACAACTTAAAATAGTTGAAGAAGAAAATAATCAAATACACAATATCGAAAAGATTGATAAAAAAGACATAGAAAATAATGAAAATGAGGAAATAATCCTAAATTACAGTTCCTCTTCAGAATCTGAAGAAAACCATATAAAAATGGAAAGAGGAGAATATAGTGGAAAAAGCCCTAAAAGAAAATGGGAAGAATATAAATATACACCTGAAGGAGCTGGGGATAAATATGAAACCGAAGCTATGTATAATAAAGGATATGCAAGAAAAAATAATAACAAATGGACAAAAGTTCAAGAAGAATTTAAACATCGATACCATAATACAGGAAATATACTTGACCTTGACTGTATTAGAAACAAAGAAGATGTATTATTAAGATGGACAAATGAAATAATCCTAATGATCTTAACCGATGAAATATTTAAACAGCTAAACTTTATAGAAACCAAAAATTTTGTGACATTCAAAACAACAGGGAATGTACAAAAATTTCTAGTAGGAATTAAGGATGCAGAATGGATTAACTTTGGAAGAATTGTAGATAATAGCGCAGATTATGTTAAATTAATAATGACTCTAATACACCAAGAATTTTTAGGATACAATTTAATGGAACAAAGAGAAAAAAACAAATAAAACTCTAATTGAAAATGCTAAGTCACACCTTAATAGAATGCAAATATGTGATATGTGTCAAATAGAAAGTTTCATCTGTGAATATCAAAAATACTATTATCAACTAGATGAAGAAACTAAAGAAATATATAAATATATCTTTATAGATAAATTACCATATCCATTAAATTCAAAAATTAATAAGATTTGGGAGTCAAAACCCGAAGAAACAGCAAATACTTTAGGAGCAGTTATTAACCTTCTATACCAAGAACTAAGGGAACAATGTTTAAATAGAGAAACAATTAGACAATTGAATAGAGGAAGTACTGTCATTTGTTGTGACATTCCAGAAATAGAAAAACCAGGAAAATATGGTTGTGATAAACCAAAGAAAAGAAAGAAAAAATATTACAAAAAGCCAAATCTACGAAAGACTTATTCTAGAAAGAAAAATTATTACAAAAATAATAAAAAGAAATATTTCAAAAGAAAGAAATCAACACCAAGGAAATACTGCCCAAAGGGAAAGAAAAAATGTGTATGTTGGATATGTAATGTTGAAGGACATTATGCTAATGAATGCCCTCAAAGGAAAGAAAAAGATTTTAAGGAAAAATCAAAAATAATAAAACAAGTTTTCCAAATATATGAACTAGAACCCTTAGAAGAAGAACTGAGTGACTCATAAATAAGTATATATGAATATACAGAGAATGAATTATCTTCAGAAGAAGGAGAATTCGAATAGCACCTATATAAAAATATTAATAGAAAAAAGTAAAAATGTAACAGAAGCCTATATAGATACTGGAGCAAGTCGTTGCCTTGCAACTGAAGCATTGATTGATAATTGGGAAAGATTGGAAAAACCATTAAAAATATAAATTGTTGATGGATCAATACATTCTTTGTGTTGGATAGCAAAACGAATTACTTTGATAATACAAGAGAAAATATTTATAATTCCAACCATATATAAACAAGAAACAGGAATAGATATAATTATTGGCAACAATTTCTTACGGTTATATCAACCGTTTTGTCAATATTTAACATATATTACTCTGAGAACTCCATATATTTATCAAAAACAAAAACGAGAGATTATCAAAATTCTAATTATCCATACTTCTACATGTACTTATTCATCAAAGTTTCAACAGCTGAAACGTGGTGAGATTATTAGCTTAATTTGCACAAAAATTTGCCATGCATTAGTAAATTTAGAACCAAATAGAATAATACCAGCACATATAGAAGATCTTTTAGATAAGGTCTGTAGTGAAAATCCTTTAGACCCAAAAATTAATAAAAAGACTGAACTGGTTGAGTTAAAATTAAAAGATCCCACAAAAGAGGTAAAATGTAAACCAATGATTTACACAAAGCAAGATAGAGATGAATTTGAGAAAGATATTGATGAAATGTGTAAAAAAGGATTAATTAGATCATCGAATAGTAAACACTCAGCACCGGCTTTCTATGTAGAAAATCATAATGAAATAAAAAGAGGTAAAAGAAGAATGGTAATTAATTACAAACAAATTAACGATGCCATGGAAGGAGATGCCTATTTTCTTCCTAGAAAAGATTTAATTATTGAGAGGATTAGAAACATGGATTGGTTTAGCACCTTTGATTGTAAATCAGGTTTTTACCAAATTAGATTGACTGAAGAATCTAAAGCACTAACGGCATTCAGTTGTCCTCAAGGTCAATATGAATGGAATGTACTACCAATGGGATTAAAGCAATCACCAGGGATATTTCAACGGCATATAGATTCAATCCTCAAGGAATTCAAAGATTTTTGTCTTATTTATATTGATGATATATTAATCTTTTCAAACAAAGGATTAGATGATCACTTTAAAAAGATAGAATTCGTACTTAACAGATGCTATGACCATGGAGTAGTTTTGAGCAAGAAAAAAGCAGTCCTAGCCCAGAATAGAATAAATTATTTAGGATTAGAAATCGAAAAGGGGAAAATAATAATGCAACGACACGTACTAGAGAAACTTCAAAATTTCCCAACAACCTTAAAGGATAAAAAGGAGTTACAAAGATTTCTTGGATTACTAACATATATTTCAAATGAAGGTTTTATCAAAAATCTTGCAGCAGAAAGAAGGATCCTTCAACAAAAACTAAAGAAGGATGCCCAGTGGAAAGGGACTGATGATGATGATAGACTTATTATAAAAATGAAAGACTTATGCCGGGATCTTCCTGAGCTATATCATCCATCGGATGACGATATAATAATTATTGAGACTGATGCCTCAAATGACTGTTGGGGAGGTGTTATGAAAGCAAAACCCCCTGGACATAAAACTGAATTACTGTGCCGATATATGTCAGGAACTTTTTTAGAAAGTGAGATTAATTATCCCACTCATGAAAAAGAGACATTGGCGTTGATCCGTATGTTGGAAAAACATCGGATTTATATACTGGATAAGGACTTTATTGTCCGAACCGATTCCACCTATGTGGCTGGATTTAAGAACTTATATCATAAAGGAACTTATAAACAAGGACGATTGATTAGATGGCAAATGAGACTTGCCGAATACAATTACTCAATCTCTCACATTAAGGGAGATAAAAATATTCTTGCAGATATTTTATCAAGAGAATGGAGCAATCAACAACTGAAGACATACTGAAGCAGATTCAATACCAAGAAATGCTCGAGAAGCAAAAGATGATGGAGCTTGACTTAATCAGAACGAATATTGAAGTACTAAAGTTTCAATTAAAAAGACTACCCATCAAAGAAGACCCAATGAAAAATATTAAACAACAGGTACAGGAAAGCACTAGTGAAAAATGGTGCACTATTTTCAATGGACCACATCCAAACGTTTACAATGAATGGCATAAAGCAGCCCCACACTGCATTGGAATTTCCGGAGTCCATCACAAAGGATTTCGTACCAAAGAAGAAGCAGAAAAGGCTTTGATCGACTACCAGAAAGAACAAGACAAAGACAAGGGCGTTTATCTTGGCCCAAGGACTTTCTCTGAAACCATAAAGACTCCACCAGCTCAAAAGACTTCATTAAGAATACTTGGAAGAATTCCTTCTTCCATTGATGACTACCAAATCCCTTCAAGAAAAGATCATGAACTTCAAGTTCAATTTTCTAAAGAAAAATTTTTTGAACACCTAAAAAGACTGACCCACTGGTCCGAAAAAGAAAAAATTAATTGTTTTTACATGGTCAACCGAAATATGTTCGGAGTTAAGGCCGTAATTACTCCTGGAGCTACATCTATTTTTACATTTAATATGTTCCAGTTTGGACTTATTGAATGTCTCTACCTCAGCCAAGACTTGGAAGAAATCAAATTATTTCCATATAATTTGAAAGAAGCCATCCAGAACTATCAAAAAAATGTTGCAAAGGATAGAACTATCTTCCTGAAGTTCTATTCAGCTTACCCAGATTTTACAACTAAACAACCCACAAAGAATTTAATCTTCATTGGAGTAAGTAACAATACTTTATCTATGCGAGATGAACCTACTACCGAAGAATACAGCGAAGAAAAGATTGTCATGATACTAGCAAATCAACTGGCGAGTATCTTTACTCAATGTCAATTGATTGGTAAAGACTCTTTCATCAAAGCCATGTACAAAGGTCCACATACTCTGCTACTCAGCAAGACTAGTGGAAAATTGATTAGAGAAAGAGATCTAGCATTACTGACAAACTATGAATTACCATTCTACACGTTACAAGGACTTTCGATGAATTACCAACCAGCTGTCCTTGAATTATTATGCTCAATGATTAAGGAGAATGGCAATCACGCGTGTGAAAGATGCGCGAAGCAAAAAGACTGTCGGCAAGATGACAAAGACTCAGACGAAGCCATTATTGAAGAATGACGTAAGCACCGACGTCATCAAGCATTATTGAAAGGATGACGTAAGCAATGACGTCATCATGAATTATTAAAGCGTCTGATTGATTGTAAAATGTAATAATGTAGGGACTTTTCTATAATTTACTCAGCACCCTTACGTGTATAAATAAAGACTCCTCAGTCCTAAGAAGGGCAGAGCATCTGAAATTTAGTTTTCAATCTCTCTCTTCTCTCTGAGAAGTTCTAAGCTTTGCTTAGCGAATCCTTGAGTGTGGATTCACCGGTTCTATGTACTCAAACCACTGATTATAAATAAAATCACTTTCATATATTCCTCTACTTCACTACTACTTTACTTTCATTACTACCAACTACTTGTCAAAATTTCAACTTCAACTTAGACGGAAGCTGCGGTGGACCAAGAAACCCAGAAACACTTCAAACACCAAGATCAGGTATGACTCAGAAACCATGTATTCTATTCAGTTTAAACTAGAAATCAATCATGTTTGAAATAGAAAAAGAAATAATCAATAATACTGATATAGAACACTTACAAATTACTGAAGAAGATGGTAACTATGAAGGAAGTATTTTAATAGATCCAAAATTATTTCAAAAAATTCAGAAGGAGGACTTGAATTTATCTAAAGATGCAAACATGAAAAAACTAGGAGGTATAATGAAACGATTCAACCAAAAAGAAAATATAATATATTATGGAAAAATAATTAATGAAACACCAATAGACATATCTGAAACATAGGGAAACACCTGTATACAATTATTAAATAAGAAGAAATTATTTGAGTTAAAGAAAAACTTAAAAAAGGAATCACATAGAAAGAAAATAGGTTATATTCATATAGGAGCAATACAAGTCTTAATAAAGGCAACCTTTCAAGAAGGAATAGATTCACCTATTGAATTAGTTTTAAAGGATGATAGAATAACAGATCCTAAAGATAAAATATTAGGAGTAATCGAAGGAAATTTAGCCTATGTCAAGCTAAAATTTGAAATTCACCCAAATATTGGAATACCATTAGATACTCAAAGATTAGACCAATCATTAACCATGGAACATAGATTTCTAAGAAACAATCTGATGAGAACAGGAGACAAGATTTTCTCAATTACTTATTGTGTCAATTATGCACTAACAAACTCACATCATAGTATTACGTTTAGAAATAATGACAGAATAGATATACCAAAACTTTTCGAAGAAATAGGAAAGATTTATTACCCTAAAAGAAATGACTTAACAGAATTAGGAATTTCTATTAGAAATCCGAAATCACTGAGTTTTAGACAGATACCTAAACCAATTACTTTCCCTGAAGAAAATAAAGACGAAAATATAGATAAACTATCAAACCAAGTTAGAGATCTGGCTCAATATTTGAGAAATAGAATATGAACAAAGAATTAAGAAATATTTATGAAAAATCTTGTAAGAAAATAAATCAAGATAAAAAGAATATAATAGATTTCATGAATATCTATGATAATCATCTTAAAAAAGATAAAGAAAATAAAAATAGAAAACAAATAGAAAAATACATCATAGAAAAAGAAAAAGAACTTAATCATATAAGAGATAAAAGAGAAGAACATAAAAGACGAATAATAGAAAAAATAGAAAAAATAGAAGAAATGATTTCAAGATCAAATCAATCATCAACTAGCTATTTTAAATTAACAGCACCAATTTTTGAAGATATTGATTAAAATGGAAATATATTCTGAGTTTGATAATCAAACAGAAAATGAAATACTAAGTGTACTAGTAATGGATTTACCTATTGATTGCAGACAATTAATAATTGAAAAGATAAAAGCCCAATGTAGACAGGAAGACTATTATCTTGCAACTATTTCGTTAGACATAGAATGGGATTATATGGAAGAACTAGGATTAGCCTTTGAATATGAATATGATAGATTATCATTATCTGGTATATACGAAGATTGGGATTTATTAGATGATTAAATGGATCAAGAAATACTAAGTATTCTGATAATGAAAATACCCAAAGACTGCAAACAAATAATAATTAACAAATTAAAACACCAACACTGGCAAGAAGAACTCTATTTAAAACAAATAGTGCAAAGAGTACAATTAGCATTTTGTGAAGAAGAACGAGATCAATTAATCAAAGACATAATGGAAATAGATGAATCTATAATGGATTATGGGTATGAATTATTAGTAACCCAAATTATGCATGAAAATAATCATCCTGATTATGCCTAATTACTACCACTACCTGGGAAGAAATAGGGTGGTACCGAATTGGTATCAGAGCTAAGTACTAGCTAATCAATAATGAGTACTCTATACATAGAAAAATTTGTTCACTATCTAAGTATGATAGATTTAAGAAATCAAAATAGATTAAACGATTTGATACAAGAATTAAAACAGGAAGCCACAGATACATGTAATAAACACATGGAATATCATTGTGAATACTGTGATTGTAGAGAATACGAAAGAAAAATAGATCTAATAAAAATATTAATTGATAAATTAAATGAATGGACAGATCAACAAGGATCTGGATCCAACGGCCCAAACTAAGTCAGGAGCACCGACTGTTGCTCACCGCAAAGTAGGGAACAAAAACCCGTTCCATACCCCAAAATTATTGCGGGTACGGAAGCACTCACCTTTATTTTAACTATCAATAATTTAAAATATTATTAAAATATCAACAGAGATAAAGCTATTGAATGTATTGTATTTGTTCTGATTTATTTATTCTATTGGTAAAAAAAACATTTTTGTTTTGGGTGATTCACTCAATAAACGTGCATATGTCATTTTCAATTTTTTTGTTTTTTTGAACACGAGAAACAAATGCATTTCATTAACAATCAAATGAGCAATACAAGGTGGAATAACCTCAAAAAATTGGGGACGAGCCATGTCTAGAGCTGCTCTAGCTAAGGAGTGAGCAACACTATTTGCTTGTCTCCTAGTGAAACTCACACGAAAGTTTGGAAAATTAGACATAATTTCTCTACACTCTCTAATAATGCTGCCAAAATTAGAAATATTCGGCTTAGGCTCCAAGACATTATTCACCACCACTTGACTATCCGATTCAATAATCACGAAGTTCCACGAAATATCTTGAGCCCACTTCAAAGCTGACAGTAACCCAATGGCCTCTCCCTCAAGAGTTGGGAGTAAATAAGGCTGCCACTCAACTTTTGCAGTTATGAAACCGCCTTCAATAGCACTGCAGCACATCCACTACAAAAAAAAGGTGAAATAGCGACCAAAATTTAGCAACCAAATTCTTTCGTCGCCAATGGTGACCGAAATAGCGACCGAAACATCAAATTCCCGATAAGGTTAAATTATGATACCAAGTGACCGATTTAGCGACTGACATCAGCGGTAGCAAAAACATCAGTCGCTAAATCGTTTGCAAAGCCATTTAAATTAAAAGTCAAAGTTGTTGACTAAGATTGCGCCGAAATGGCGACCGGTTTAATAACAACAGTAATATTTGAGATTTATAGCGACTGGTTTCAAATTCGGTCACTAAGCCATGCTTAATGTAACAATAATGGAGCCCCATGGCGACCAAATTTTGCGACCAAATTTAAATAAATGGTCTAGCGACCGAATATATTCGGTCGCTAGACATAAAATCCCTAAAACGCGAGCCCTTCCCCTTTCTTCCCCATTTCTCTAATTTCTTCCCTTTTTTTTCTCTCTCTCGCGTGCCCTGCTCCTCCCTGCCACCACACCACGCAACGTCTGTGCTCCGGCCACCACCAATGCAGGCCGCCTATGGTGAGTGATTCCACCTTCCCTCAGTCTCTCTTTCTCTCCCTCTCTCTCTCTGATTTCTCTCTGTCCCTGTAGCGCACCTGAGCCGCCTTCCTTGAGCCACCACTACGCACGGCTCCAGTGATACCACCACCACCAAGGGTAAGCTACCTTGTCTTCTTTCCTCTTCTCTCCTCTCTGTTTCTCGCACTTGATTTCAATTTTTTTCTTTGTTTCCCATTCCTTACTCCCAACTCCGGCCACCATTATGTGCTCACTGCCATTGCCACTCCCAATCTCTAGCCACCATTACCACAGCTCACTGGTAATTTTGTAATTTGGTATCTCAGAACCCTAACTTTGTTGCTGCCATCATTAAAACTGTAACACCCCGATTTTCGCTGCTTTGTAATATCGGTAATAAATATATAAATATATATTTTTATCCGAGACTTAGAAAATGATTTTGGATGAACCAAGGTCATTTCCTTGTTATACTTATTTTTATAAGGCTACGGGGAAGTTTTTGGTCGAAAATTCAGACGGAAGTCGGCCTGCTGTTTTCTGTGTTTTCACTGACAGTAAAAGTTTACTGCTCAGAAAACCTAATTTTGAGTCGTGAACGAGATGAAAAATATTTTTATCATATTTACTACGATATTGGAAGTTTTGAAAATTCTGGTAAAAAAAATTAAAATAATATATTTGTTGCGGGCGTATACGTCGAGATGTCTCTAGGAAAAGCTTGCGCCAGATGAATCGAGAAGTCGGCAACGTAGCAGAGATGTTGGATTGACCGACTTGACGAGCATTTATGACGAGTTTATCCGTATCATAATGGCACATTTATGACAAAGTTAATTTTTCCTATGAAATGACCAAATTGCCCTTGTCTTTTTATGACAATTTCAAACAAATGCCATTGGAAAAAGTTGACCAACTCTTGCCCAACCCCCACGGCTCCAATGCCTTCTTCATTAAGTTTGGTTTCTTCTTCCTTTAAATAGGCTGTCTTCTTCATTAAGCCATTTTTCCATTTTCATGTTCTTTTCTCCAAAGAGTTCATAATTCGTCATATTTTGATTGGCAATTCTGACCATTTTCTCTTCTGAATATCGAAAAACTTTCAACATGAAAGTTGTTCATCTTTATCTCTTCTTTCCAACGACATAAAGATCATCCAAAACGGACAAGTATGTTGAGAGATCCACCCAAAATACTAAAACTGTTCTAAAACCTAACTATGTTCATCTTCTTTCTTAAGTTTCTCAAGAACACCATAAGAAACCTTGAAGAACATCATCCAAATCTTGATTTCCTTGAATCATCAAGAGGTAAAAACTTCTTCTCTTGTCATTTGAATCATTTCTCTTCACAACTTTTGTAGATTCATGGCTAAGATTCATATGTTCTTCATTTGTTCAAAGTTCATGGAGCTAGATTCAAAAATTCATAACTAATTCTAGAAAAATCCTTTTGACATGAAACCAATTGCTATGATCTTATAATCATCTCTATTTTCATAATCTAGAAGCACAAGATCATGAGAAATTTCTTTCCTTGATTTCTGGTTATGGCCGAACCTAGGTTAACTTTGAGTTTTTAGGTTTTGTTTCATTTTCATGACTTGATTCATGATTCAATCCTTTTGTATCTTGCTAGTTCTTGTATTCAAGTATATAGAAGATCAAAAAAATCAAACTTTAACCTATTGATTTCATCAAAACCGAAACCCTAGGTCTGTGTACTTAATGGTTTTGTGATTCAAAAGTTGTTTGTAACACTTGAATCAAACTTTAACCTTTGTATGTTGATTTAAATCCAAGAGTTGATGAAATTCCAAAACTTCTAGCCTATAGATCTTGAGGAAACCGAACCCTAGTTCTTAGAACTAGACGAGTTTTAGTTCATGTTCTTGATTCATAATCATGGTTAAAGTGTCTAATCATGCTTAAGTAACTTATGGATCATTAATCCTTAAGTTAACCAAATTTTAATTCTCCTAACCTAGATAATTGGTTGAAGCCGAACCCTAACCTTCATGAACCAAATGTATTGTTGTTTAATTTGATTTATTTTGGTTGCAATTCGTTTGAAGGAAACAACTGAGTTAGCTGATTTACGCTGACGGAGAGAAATCGGATCGAGATCAGGAAATTAATAGAAACCGTGGTTTGATCTTCAAGAGGTAAGGGGGGTATGCCTGAGGAGTTGAGATAATCTTATGCTTATTTGTGGAGTCATGTATTAATGTTATATATGCAATAGTTTATTTTATTATACTGTTTACTATTAATTGCTAGATTGATGTGATGTTTATCTGAGTAATTGAATTGAAGTTATGTGTGAATTACATGATTATGATTATTTGTTTATATTATAATTGTGATGCATGTCATAAATTGATATATGCCATGTCATTTAGTGATTGGAATTTATCTGCTGTTGAGTGTTGGACTGAGTAACCTGACATTAGTCAGTGTTAAAAATTTTAATTAAGGATAAAAACCTTAATAAGCTTGGAAAATTAATCAGAGGGATTAATTTGGGAGATTTTGAGAAAAATGAAAAAAAAAAATTATTATTTTAATAATATTTTGTGAAAACAGTGTAAATAAGCAATAGTAAGGGCGAAACCGTGAAATTTTTCACAGGCTCTAATTTTTATATAATAAATTAAATTTTATTATAAAATGTTATTTAAAGTGATTAAGTTCCAAAAATAATATTTACAGCAGTCAGAACAATTACTTCTGACAGAGAAGTGATATTAGTTATTTAATATTATTTAATTAATATTATTTAATTAATATTATTTAATATTATATATTTAATTATTTAAATTTTCGAAATTTATTTATTTAATCTTTTTATTTATTAAAAAATTTTGTTTTGTTGACCTTTATTGGAAATTATTTCTTAAAGTGAAATAATTTGAAATCAAAGGAAATTATAAATGATTTTTGAAATTTATTAACGTTTTAACAGAAAAGAATTTATGTAACAATGTTTTTATTCAGTGAAAGTATTCCGTTAAACTTGGATGAGTTTTCAAAGCTTGGTTTTGTTTTACACTGAGCAAAATGTTTTACAAGCAGATAAATGAGCCTAGAACCGAGACGTCGGGATTCTAGTGTTGTATGGACACGTAGATCAAGGATCTGTGTCATGGGACGGAGTGTCCTGCAAGTTTTGTTTTTGGACCGTGTGTCCTAAGTTGATGTGGACAGTGTGAGTTCCATATCTGCGAGCCTAAAACTGGTGCATCAGTTTAAGGGCATCGTGATTGAGCATTCGGACTGTATGTCATATGTTGAGATTAAAAGATTTGGACTGTGTGTGTCCTGTATTTGTTTTAAAGTGAAAAGTCTTAATTAAAAGAATTAAGCATGGTCGTTAAGCTTTGTGCTTCAACGAGGAAAGATTATTACGACAAAGAAAACAAACGAGAATAAAAGTTTTTCTCATGCATTTAATGGCCATTGTGGCATGTAAATGGCATTGAATCCAGAGTGGATCAATGTATATGACAGACGTGTCAGGTGGTGATGATCATTGAGGTCCGGAATGGATCAATGTATCTTTTATAGGACTTTGTGTCCAAATTGATAGGACTTTGTGTCCAGATTGAATATATGTGCCGCTATTTCCTAACTGGAATGGGGGAATAAGTAGGGGTGTTCATCAACTGATCCAATCCAATGCCAACCGCACTAACCGAACCGAAAAACCGACAACCGAAATAACCGAAAACCGAAAAAACCGCAAACCGAAAAAAACCGAAATTTTTCATTGGATTGGATCGGATTTCGGATCCTATATGTAAAACCGATCCAATCCAAACCGAACCGAAATTATTTAGTTCAATGAAAATAATTTGATCTTTATATTATAAAAGTAATTATTAGTCTTTATATTTTTATAAGTTGTCATCTAATCCTTATATTAGAGAGTTTAATTGGTATGTAAATGTAATGTTAGTGTAAAAACTTTTACACTGTTAACCAATTATAAATCATGTTATGAGTGACTTTTAATATATTTAGGACAATAATCAAACATTTATAATGATTTAACAATTTATAATTAGTTGATAGTGTAAAATATCTTTACAAATGAGAGTGCACATCATTCATGTATATCCCGTTGAAACACTTATTAGAAATTGTCAATATAATATTTTAAAATTAATTTTTTTTAAATAAGTAACAAATTCATATGACTCTTTAAATACTCAATCAAATCCAAATTGAGCCGAAATATTGGATGTTCTTTGATGTAAATAACGATGTAAATATGTATCGATAAAAACCGAATTATCCAATCCAATCCAAACCGCATTTGATTGGATCGGATCGGATCGGATTTTTTGAAGGAAGCAAACCGATCCAATCCAAACCGCATGTTATTTTTATCATTGGATCGGATGACTTTTCTGCTCAAAACCGATCCAATCCAATCCGCGAACACCCCTAGGAATAAGTGTCATTGCTTTGCATGAGCATCCTAACGGGAATGGGGATGTGCACAATTGTGTTGTTGCTTTGCATGAGGATGTGCACAATTGTAATTGTGTCGTTGCTTTGCATGAGCATCCTAACGGGAATGGGGATGTGCACAATTGTGTTAGGTGCTGGCATGAACATCCTATCGGGAATGGGGATGTGCACCATTGATTTTCTTGGGCATTGTTTTGTTCGTTTTTACAATGCGCCATGTGCGAGCCTGATCAACTTGAAACGAAACAGAAAGTTGTGGGATCTCCGGAGATTAGGTATTAAATTAGAGATTGAACATAGAAGTGTCATGCATTTTTATAAAATGACAATGACTGTCAGGCATGAAGCCCTCTGAATTAAATTATTCTACTGTTATAATTAATGTTATTATATTGTGAATATTTGGTAATTGCTATTTGAGAGTCGTGCATGGGGTTGTCTTATTAAAACTCATAAATTGGAAACTCACCCTTACAAACATATCAGGTTTATGTTAGACTAAGGTAGTACTTCGGTACACTAGTACGGATGAAGCAAAGGAATTCACTAAGTCGTTCGAGGACTTAACTACTAGATGCTTGAAGAGGTATGCGTCGGTGGAAATGTCACGAGGATAATAATTCAGGATCTACATCAAGTACGTACCAGACTTTGATCGTGGAGACATCTTTATCGCCTCTCTGATTTCTTACCGATTTTCTGGTAAATTAGGAGTTTATAAGTTTTGATACTTCCATAGTTCCGGAAATAGAGGTATCCTCACCGGATATTTCGATAGGTTGGGAAAAACTATGGTGGTCTTCCCAACAGTGATTATTAGTACTGACCAGCTATAGGACTTTTGGTATCTTATAAAGTAGTGGTACTTGGTTAGTCTGGACGTTTGACTATTGAAAATCATTCTTTTGAGTTGTAATTCCAGATTACCACTACGTTACAATTACGTGTTTATTTTCTTATGTTAAGTCTTTTGGAGATGACCTGTTATGTGAAGGTCTACGTGTAAAATTCTCATGATACCTATTTATATTATGTTAATGGTGTTGGATTATATATATGGAGGAAAAAAAATTTATCACTAATTTTGAAAGGGACTAATAACTAGAAAATTATATTTTCTGAAAGCAACCAACAAAACTATTTTATTGAATGTATTTCCGCAATAAGTTACGTAAATGTGATGACCTGAAAATGGGGTGTCACAAAAACTGACATTGATTTAGATGAACTGATTCTAATTTTTCTTGTTTCTCTAAACATTATAAACCTTAGGTTGTTTTGATTTTGTGCACATTGGGAATTAAATAAAGATGCATTGTAATTGGAGTGCAAACAGGAAACACTATAAAAATTGTGTATTTTGATTTGTTGTGTATTTTTTTAATTTTAGTGCACCTTCTTTGTTCTTTGATAACATGAACATGTGATTGTTTAATGTTAAGTGAGTGACTTAAGGTCATTATGATTTATTATTTAAAGCATGGACAAAAAAAAATTAGATGGGGCAATTATTCTTATGGAGGGGGAAAGATGGGTAAAGAGGTGTACTTTGGAAAAAGTTAAACTAACACGGTGAGGTGGTATTTCTATGTTACGTTTATTTTAGGAAGTAAGGGATTACTTAAGAAAAAAGGGAATCACTTGATTATGATAGATAACACTCTCTTATTTTGTAACCGTATATTATTGCTTCTATTTTATATTAATTTAAGCGTTTCTAGTCTTATAAATAGTTGTACAGGATTCTGTATATATAGAATATTGATTTGATTTGAAATGACTAATTTCTTTTATGCACGATAGGTCCTTGTTGTCATATTTTTCTGCTCTCTGTTGGCTCCGGCTCCTCCCCTTATCTTTACTCAGTTCTGTGTTTTCTCTCTCAGGTAAGTTGTCTGAACACTCCATGTAATGTGTTATGTGAATTATTGTGTGGTTTGTTAGTGGAGAGCGGAGCTCAACAGGATGTGTGATAAGTCTCTAGCTTATCTAGTTTTATAGCTAGTAAGGCCACGCTTTTTGAGCAAATTGTGTGAGTTTAATCTCATTTTAGCCCAAATTTAGATTTAATTGTCCTCAAGCAACATTTTGAGTCTCTTAAGTTGTTTTTAGGATATTTTGGTTAACTTTAAATCAAATAAAGTATTTAATGTTACTCTTTATTTTCAGGTTAAAAGTGAAGCTCAAGGGAAATTGGAAAATAGAGGAATCAAGCAAAAATGAGAATTTCATGGTCTCGCCCCGCGAGCCAGAGCTGATGTATGTGTAAGTAATTGGGATCCTTCAGGCTCACCCCGTGAGTAAAGATTCACCCAGCGAACCAGACACGGGAAATCTGAGAGATTTCTGTCTCGCCCGTGCAGGGAGCCCACATGTTGGTTTTGAAGTCTAAATCAATTTGGATTTGGATTATTATGATTAAAAGATAATTCAGTCAACATTGAAATAAAAGATTGGATCTAATCCAATTTGAATTTGGATAATAATTACTTATCACAATAATGAAGGATATGATAAGATTTGACAATTGAATTGCTATTGGGAGGATCCACTTAAATCATGGACATATCTATTTAAAGGCAAATGATTTTATATCCTGAAGCTGCAAGAATGATTTGTTATTAATAAGAACTCAAGGCCTCATGTGATAAAGCTAGCAATTATTGCCTAAAGTCCCACGTGAATTTTTTATTTTTATTTTTTTGATGAAAATGGCACTACATTACGTACTGAGGCATGAAGCTTTATTGAAGGCCAATTGCCAAGAATTGAAAACTCAATTGCCAATTAATTGGCTTGGGCCCACGTGAGAGACTTGTGGAATGAATAAGTTTCAAGCCTTCACCATGAAACAGACTTACAAGGGGACCCGCGTGACATAATTCTAGGAGAATTAGGATTAGAAAAGATATCATGAATTCTTCTCAAGATGGGTCAACGTGATTGAAGGCTAGGAGATTGGATTGGAATTGATTTGGACATCAGCTGATCAGCTCCTGATCAAAAAAATAAAAGATGGAATTTGTTATAGGCACTGCAATATAAATAGGCAGAAGCGCACACAGAGTACCGCAGCAGGGAGACTAGCGCAGTCACAGGAGCGCATAGTCCCAGTACCGCAGCAAGGGGCTGGCGCAGTCACAGTAGCACATAGTCCCAGTTTCATAGTTTAAATCTTCTTCTTTTTCTTGTATATGTTGGAGTTGCCTCTCCATTAGTTTAGACTTGAGTTAGGAACACTCATTGAGTATTATTATAGATGAAGTAGGAGATTGGTGTAATTGTTATAGGGAACCAAGAACTTAATTAATATTGCATGTTTGTCATTCGTCAACTTAGATCTCACCATCATAATCTAGATAATTGATTAGATAACATCTTTTATTTTGATTTACTTTAGATAGTTGATATTTGCTTTAGATAATATATTTTATCCCAACAACTTTCTCTCTTCTCTTTGACTTGGTCAATTATTAGTTGTCTTCTTCAAATCTAGACAAATTGGCCACCCAATCCTTGTGTTTGTTACTTATCGTTTTAATTATTACTTGCTTCGGTCCGATACACTTGTCAAAACCCATCAAGTTTTTGACGTTGTTTCTTGGGAATGACTTATCAATTTTCTTTATTTGAAGACAATAATTATTTTTGAACAAGTCGAAATTATTCTTTTTAATTGTTGTTATTATTTTCTATTTAATTTCACTTGGTCTTGTGAGTTTTTGTGTATGCAAGGTACCGTTCTATCCGGGAGATTTGTTATACAACTCAGAAAGTCGTAGGACCAAAAAAAAAAGTAAAAGTGAAGCAACACATGGACCATCGTTACTATCCAAGCTGGAAATATCAATTTGATTGGGTCGTGCTTGATGGGATTTTCAATAAGCATGTTAAGATATACTCCAAAGAGGAATGAAATTCCTATTTGTCATCTTTGCAACCACCTCCACACTTCAAGCTGGATCTCGATTTGCTAGAGATTCTTTGGGATATATATGCTTATTTTTTAAGCATGAGCATAGAGCGTAGCAAGAAAAAAGTTAGTCCCATGATTCAGAAGGCTAAAATGCAAGCTGGGGAACATGCTAGAGAGATAGCGACATCGCTAAGTGACGACTTTCAGAAGTTAGAAGTGCAAGCTAGTGAAATTTATAAATTGTTAACAGAAAAGCCGCAAGAGACTCAAAGAGAAGAGAATGTTTTTACTAGCATGGACTTAAAAGAAGATGAAGTGGTGGTGAAAGATGATTCAAGAGGAGACGATCATGTAGAGGAGTGCAATGAGGAAATATCTCCCATTGTTCCTTTGCAAGGGACAAATGAGACCAATCATGTGGAAAATACTTCTCTCACCAATCCTATTGTGGAGCATCAAAATTCGGAATTGGATAAGTATGTTGGTTTGCATGCATGTATGGATATAACAAAGTTGGTGCCTTCTATTTGTCTATCACATTACTTTGTGAATATACCAACTTTGGAATTCAAGTCATTGCCTCAACAATTGGAATTTTCATCAATAGCGGCAAAGGCTCTAAGGTCGCCTAAAAAAGTTATGGTTCAAGTGCTTCATGGAGAAACTATTTACATAAAGGTCATTCTTGAAGTAGGTGACTTATCATTTGACCCGGGAGGAAGTGAGCTCATCATAGCAATTAAAGAAGTCAATGGAATCTCTTCACACTTGCTTATTCCATCTTCACTCCACAAGCCATGGGATCCAGGAAGAAAGACTTACATTTTGAGCATCTCTTGGCCTTTGTACCACAGGCTACGGGATCCGGGTGGAAGCGTCTTCAATAAGTTTTTTTAAACCATTCTCTTTTAATTATTTCCTTCTTTGCTTCGAGTCATATGTGTATGAGTCTTGTGTTGGTAAGCTTGAAGGAATTTTATTGAATTTTGTATCAATGGTTTGCAAGAAAAATGTTAATTTTTGATGATTTCTCCTAATGATTTGAAATTTTGAAAATTGATCCCCCTAAAAAATTGAAGATTGAACTTTGAGAATTTTTGTTTGGATTGTATGATTTATGACAAGTTTTGGGTGAAGGGGTGCACACACTAGGGATGTATCTCGGTCAAATAACTTGCTAGAAATGTCCAGGTGAGGAAATTTAGCCTCCAACATTGTTTTTGAATTGTGTGAATTATTTTTATGTTGCACTTTCCCGGATTTGCTTGAATCTCTTCACGGTTTGCATGTTTATATGTTTGCATAAAATGATTTAGGAAATTTTCTTTGAAATAGCTACTTGGCCAAATATGAACCAACCTTGATACATGATCCCTAGTTAGCCACATTGAGTCTTAAAGCCTATTGTTCTTAATAACCTTACAATACAAGCCATAAATCCGGAAAAACCATGTTAACCAAATCTTAGGATTTAAGAGAGCTTGAAAACTTAGCAATGTAAGTGATGTTTGGAAACTAAGTTTGGGGTGGCTACAAGGGTTTATTATGTTGTTATGGGTTGAGAAAAAGAAAAATAAAGGTTGAAGCAAAAGGAAAAAAAGAAACAGAAGAAAAGTACAAAAATGTCAAAAATGGTATTAAAAGGAAAATGTTGTATCCTCCCAAAGTATGAAAATGAAAAGAAAAAAAACCAGAAAAATAAATGAGAGTAAGATCAAAAAGTACAATTGAAAATTTCATGCTCTCATAAATCTTAGGGTCTTAGCCTTGTACCTTTGAATATCCTACCTTAAGCCAGACCTCATTACAACCTTTAAAAGACCTTTGGATGATGCACGCATGTTTTTGTGGGATCTTTGTTTGAGATGAAAATCAAATTCATGTAAAGTGCTCTTAAAATGTGAAATTGAGTGAAAATTGTTATCCTAGACAAATTGAGCGTATGAGTGAATTACTATATGCCCTTGTAAGGAAAGCAATTGTTTGAAATTGGTGATCTCCCTTTTATGTGTAACTTGAATCTTTGACTTGGATTAACAATTGTATGAATGATTAAATTCTCAATTGTTTAAAGTAAATGAATGTGGGGATTACATTGATGAAAATGAGGAACATTGAATTAGAAAATTGAATTGTTAAAATTGCATGAAACTTATGCGAAAATAGTTGAGTCCGTTGAGCTTACCCAGTTTTGAGTCTTTTTCAGTTTTAGTTTGCTTGGGGACAAGCAAAGTTTAAGTTTGGGATATTTTGATAAGCCTCGTCTAGTTTGATAGCTAGTGAGACCACGTTTTTTGAGCAAATTGTGTGAGTTTAATCTCATTTTCGCCCAAATTTGGATTTAATTGTCCTCAAGCAACATTTTGAGTCTCTTAAATCGCTTTTAGGATATTTTGGTTAATTTTAAGTCAAATAAAACATTTAATATTACTCTTTATTTTCAGGTTAAAAGTGAAGTTCAAGGGAATTTTGAAAATAGAGGAATCAAGCAAAAATGAGAATTTCATGGTCTCACCGCACGAGACAGTGCTCTCCCCGTCTTCGCCCCGCGAATATTCAAATCTGCTTGCAAAGCCTGGTTAACGTAAAGTATTGTGTAGGGAGTCCACATGATGGTTTTGAAGTCCAAATCAATTTGGATTTGGATTATTATGATTAAAAGATAATTCAATCAACATTGAGATGAAAGATTGGATCCAATTCAATTTAGATTTGGATAATAATTACTTATCACAACAATAAAAGATATGATAAGATTTCACGATTGAATTGCTCCATAGAGGATCCAATTAAATCATGGACCTATCTATCTAAAGGCAAAGTGATTTTATATCCTGAAGCTGCAAGAATGATTTGTTATCAATAAGAACTCAAGGCCTCATGTGATAAAGCTAGCAATTATTGCCTAAAGTCCCACGTGAACTTTTTTTTGGATGAAATTGGCACTACATTACGTACAGAGGCATGAAGCTTCATTGAAGGCCAATTGCAAAGATTTGAAAAGTCAATTGCCAATTAATTGGCCTGTGCCCACGTGAGAGACTTAAGTGGAATTGATAAGTTTCAAGCCTTCACCATGAAACACACTTACAAGGGGACCCGCGTGACATAATTCTAGGAGAATTAGGATTGGAAAAGATATCATGAATTCTTCTCAAGATGGGTCAACGTGATTGAAGGCTAGGAGATTGGATTGGAATTGATTTGGACAACAGCTCCTGATCAGAAAATTAAAAGATGGAATTTATTGTAGGCACTGCAATGTAAATAGGCAGAAGGGCAAACAGAGTACCGCAGTAGGGGCTAGCGCAGTCCCAGGAGCGTATAGTCCCAGTTCCATAGTTTATATCTTCTTTTTCTTTTCCTTGTTTCTCTTCTAATTGCGTCTTTATTAGTTTAGGATTATTTTCTGTTCTCTTTTCATTTATTTTGTTATAAACGTGTTGAGGAGCTAATCCTCTTTTCTGAGGGATCGATGAAGCCGTTCATGATGACATAGTTCAATGTGATGTTTTCTTATTCTCTTCTCTCAATTCTTGCTTTCTAATTCTGATTTGGTTGCGTTAATCAAAAGTACACGTGTTGAGGAGCTAATCCTCTTTTCTAAGGGATCGATGAAACCGCTCATGATGGCATAGTTCAATGTGATGTTTTCTTATTCTCTTCTCTCAATTCTTGCTTTCTAATTCTGATTTGGTTGTATTAATCAAAAGTGCACGTGGTTAACTAGTCATGCGCGATGAGTCCGACTGGAGATTCACGCTTTAGGACTTGAGTTAGGAACACCGATTGAGTATTGCTATAGATGGAGTTGGAGTTTAGTGCAATCGTTATAAGGAACCAAGAACTTAATTAATCTTGCATGTTTGTCATCATAGAGATATAGTTGATTTGCATGTTTAGGTATTTTCTTTTGTGCTCGACCGATACATTGGGATAATTGCATGTTCCTGGTTGGCATGTAATTGAACTTAGGGATAAGAAGATAGTCACTTGGATCTATTGTTTAATTGGGTAGGTGAATTTGTGAACTTAGATCTCACCATTATAATCTAGATAATGATTAGATAACATCTTTTATTTTGATTTACTTTAGATAGTTGATATTTACTTTAGATAATATATTTTATCCCAACAACTTTCTTTCTCCTCTTTGACTTGGTCAATTATTAGTTGTCTTCTTCAAATTCAGACAAATTGGCCACCCAATCCTTGTGTACGATACTCGGTAATTACTTATCGTTTTAATTATTACTTGTTTCGATCCGGTACACTTGTCGGAGCCCATCAATGTGATCATGTCCGAAAGGCGATATCTAGGTTGTGTGCTGATAATTTAGTAATTATGCATGTGTTTGTGAATTATTGTGTTGTTTGTTAGTGGAGAGTAGAGCTCGATAAGATCTGATCCTGTCCAAAAGGTGAGATGCTGGTTATGTGCTGATAATTTAGTAATTATGCATGTGTTTGTCAATTATGTGTTGTTTGTTAGTGGAGAGTGGAGCTCAGTAGGTTTTGATCATGTCCGAAAGGCGGGATGCTAGTTGTATGCTTATAATTTAGTAATTATGCATGTGCTTGCCAATTCTTTGTTGTTTGTTAGTGGAGAGCGGAGCTCAATAGGATCTGTTCATGTCTAAAAGCATTTTGTATAAAGTGAGAGCATAATAATGGTTTTATTTTCTGTTAGAGTTAATTATTAATTTACGAAAGCCTTAGTTTCTTGTTTGAGATTCAATATTAATGAGCATGCGTACCTTCTCAAGGTACGCTTGCTCATTGTATTGAATCTTTAATTGTTTAAGTGGGATAGTTTGGGAAAAAAACTTTTACACACTCGTACAATAGTCATTTCCATGTTCAAATTCCGGTATATACTTGACAAAATCTCGGTCTGATGCATTTCCTTTTGTTCTCTGGGTGCATACTTGATCGTGGTGGATCCCACCGTGCTCGAGTCGTGTACTTGGAGACCGATGGGAATTGCTGCCGAAACTTCGTTAAGTATAAGGCATTTGAATAAGGGAATAACTATTATTAACTGACTGTGGTAAAGGTTTCTTCTCGAATGGGATAAGTTCATTCCTTGTCATTAGAAGGAGATTGATGGAGTTATTGGAATGCACCGTAAAATATAAGTGTCGTTGTAGGGTTGCTTAGGCTATTTAATAAGCAGTAATGGAGATTCCGGAGAATCGGAAATGGATGTATCGTAGGTTGGATCAGAATAAACGTCTTAGGGTAGAGTTTAGAGTTGGAGTGGGTGAGTTTATAGAGTTTGTTGTTAGCCAGGAGAGATTTATAAGGCGGGGCGATGATCATTTGAGGTGTCCTTGCAAAAGATGCAAGTGTAAATCTTTCAAAAACGTGGATGGAGTTGTGGCTGATCTTTATGAGAAGGGCTTCATGCCTGATTACTATTGGTGGAGTAACCATGGTGAGACGTTGCCCGATTTTAACCCGGCTGTGTTTGAAGGTTTGTACTATGGAAGTGGTGAGCGGAGGGAAGAATTGAATCCATACGAGCAGATGATAATGGATCATGCTGGACCCTCGGTTGGTGTTGCACTAGAAGAAGATGGGGGAGAAGATAGTGGAGTGGGTTCCCAATACATAAAGGAGAATCCGAATCCCGAAGCTCAAAGATTCCATGACATGCTGAGTGCTGCAAGATCTCCGTTGTGGGAAGAATGTTGGGAGTACACGAAGTTGTCAATGTGTATGGAATGGTTGAGTGTCAAATATGATTACAATATGCAAGAAGGATGTTTTAATCGTCTCACCATGTCAATGTCCAAGGCGTTGCCGGAAGACAATCGGATGCCTACTAGTTTTTATGATGCTAAGAAGTCTGTGGAGAATTTGGGTCTGGGGTGTTTGAAAATTGATTGTTGCCCGAATGGATGTATGTTGTACTACAAGGATGATTCAGCGGATAGCATAACATGTTGTCGATTTTGTGGTGCGGATCGGTACAAGACAACCACTATGAGGGGCATTGAGAAGAAGACCGCTTTAAAAAAGATGTGGTACTTTCCGCTCGTGTCAAGACTTACAAGATTTTACTCTTCAATGGCCACTACATCTCACATGAGTTGGCATAGTGAGCATCAGAGGGAGCAAGATGTCTTGTGTCATTCGTTGGATGGAGAAGCTTGGAAGCATTTTGATCGGGTTCTTATGGCGTTTTCGCAGGACCCTCGGAACGTCCGATTGGGATTATGTACGGATGAATTTAATCCTTTCAGGAAATCTGGAAAAGCTACTCTTGTTGGGCGGTTATCCTAACTCCGTACAATCTTCCCCCTGGGATGTGCATGAAGCATGAGTTTATGTTCCTGACAGTCATAATTCCGGGTCCATCTAATCCAAAAGGGAAGATTATGTGTACTTGTAGCCGCTGATAGATAAGTTGACAATGTTGTGGAACGATGGTGTGTTGACTTATGACGTATCTTTGAGGCAGAATTTCATGATGAAAACAACTTTGATATGGATGATCAATGACTTCCCTGCCTATGGTATGATGTCGGGTTGGATGACCGCAGGGAAGCTTGGTTTCCCAATATGTATGGAGCGATCAAAGGCATTCATGCTTAAAAACAGTCGAAAGATCTCATATTTTGATTGTCATCGACAATTCCTTCCACAAGATCATCCTTATAGGAGGAACAAGAATGCATTCAAGAAGCGTTGTGCGGAGACCGCGGGGAAGCTTGGTTTCCCAATATGTATGGAGCTATCGAAGGCATTCATGCTTAAAAACAGTCGAAAGATCTCATATTTTGATTGTCATCGACAATTCCTTCCACAAGATCATCCTTATAGGACGAACAAGAATGCATTCAAGAAGCGTTGTGCGGAGACCACACCCCCTTCCCCGCGTTTTTCTGGTCCTAATGTATGGGGAAGAGTATGGAATTTACCGCTTGCCCATGAATCCCAAGGAGAACATATTCCTGATTATGGCGTCAGGCATAATTGGACGAAAAAAAGTATATTTTGGAGGTTGCCGTATTGGGGAACGCACCTACTCCGTCACAACATTGATGTCATGCATACTGAAAGAAATGTGTTTATGAATGTGTTTAACACTGTCATGGACATCAAGGGGAGGACAAAGGATACAAATAAATCCTGATTGGATTTGGCGGAAATTTGTAATCGGAAGGAGCTTGAGTTGCAAGACGGTGGTCGTGGCAGACTTATCAAACCAAAGGCAAGTTTTACACTAAGCAAACCATAGAAAGTACTTGTCTGTAAATGGGTTAAAGAACTAAAGTTGCCCGATGGGTATGCTTCCAATCTGGGTAGATGTGTTGACATTAAGGAAGCAAAGTTACACGGAATGAGGAGTCATGATTGTCACGTGTTCATGCAACAGTTGCTTCCAATTGCGTTCAACGCGTTACCGAAACCAATTTGGAACCCACTTGTTAAGCTTAGCCACTTTTTCAGGGAGCTTACTTTAACAACACTAAATGAGAAACAATTAAAGGATATGGAGGAGAAGATACCCGTGTTGTTATGTAAGTTGGAACAAATCTTCCTGCCGAGTTTCTTTGATTCAATGGAACACCTACCAGTTCATCTACCTTATGAAGAAAAAGTTGGTGGTCCAGTCCAATACCGTTGGATGTATCCATTTGAGATGTATACAACATCAATTATTTTAATTAATTATTTATATGTATCTAAATGAGGGGTATCCATTTTAGCTTTCCTTAAAACTAGTAATTATTTGTATGTATCCCTCTTTAATAGGTTTTTGTACTCCCTTAAACACAAAGTCAAGAACAAGGCACGAGTAGAGGCACTAGTGGAAAATATACATTAGACGGTAAAGGTTTACGTCAGTTAACCAAAAGCTAGACGTTAAAAAGGAGGCGGTGGCAGTTTTGTAAATATCAGAGTTCATTAATTCAATTTTAACGTCAGTTGTTTTAATGACTGACGTTAAAAGTGAAGTGACTCACTTTTAACGTCAGTTCAATAAAAAACTGACGTTAACATCGAAGATTTTAACGCTCGGTTCTATAAAGAACGGCGTTAAAAGTAAGTCACTTCACTTTTAACGTCAGTCCTTACATCAACAGACGTTAAAGGTTATTTTAATAATTTTTTTTATCTAGTATACGATCCCTTCCGCATTGCCTTCCTCAAAGTTTCAGTTTCACATGAATTGCTTTGATGTTTTGTGTTTCTGTTTTGAAAACTATAAGTTGAATCAATAACCCAAACCGGATCTCATTCATGAAGTGTAATACAGACTGATACAGAAGATTGAAAGGGTTTAAAATCCTATAAAAAGTTACATTGAAAGGGTTTAAAATCCTAAACATTAAAGCTACATCCCATCAGAGATTTATATGAAATATGCCAAAGGGAAAACTATACTCCGAAGACCTCAGAAAACTGGGGGGCATGAGAGAGCTCAAGAGAGAGGCAAAAACAGGTGCACTAGATCTGTTTCAAGCAAAAGCAGTGGTTCCAGAGACTTCCAAGACGGTCACTTGCTGCCAAAGCTGAGGTTTTGGAACTGTGACACCCGAGCACTTAATTAGCCCTCCAGCAGTTGATTCTCCGGAAGGTGATAAGGTGAGCAACTCACATAATGTAATTTACTCAGACTTATCACCCATGTAATGTAATTTACTCAAACTCAGAAGTTGTTTGACCATTAAGACAAAGACCGTTGAGTCTAGGAATAGGAAGAAAGAGTGATGAAGTTAATCTCCACGGCAGAGCCATATTGTGAAGCAGAAAATTAAAAGGATGGAAGGAAGCTATTTATAGGAGCAGGGGATGAAGTTACTAAGCTATTCTGATTTTCTTGAAAACTTACCTATAAACTTAATGCTCATTAAGAGGCTTGAGTTACAAGGTGCATGGGTCAGTAGCACAATGATACCAAAGGAATGAATGTTTTTGCAGATATCTATACACTTTTAACGTCAGTTTTTTTAAAAAAACTGACGTTAAAAGTGTTTTTCAAATAAAAAATATTAATTGTTAACGTCAGTTTTTTATACAACTGACGTTAAAAGTTTAATTTTTACTTCAGTTAAATAAATAGCTGACGTAAATAATCATATATATTATAAACGTGCAGAATGAATATTGGAAATAATGTAATTAATATACGGGAACTAGGAAGTCATAAATTAAGTTGACGTTAAAAATGAGGTGGTGTGTAAACTATTTGCGTCAGTTCTATAAATAACTGACGTAAATAATTATGAAACTCATTTCATTGGTTGTCATGTCCCTGTTGTCCCTCTTAACGCAGATCACTCCATATAGTACTGCAGTTTATTTCTAAACCTTTTTTTTATACAAGTTTATTTTTAATTTTTATTAATTAGCTTGAATTAGTAAACAAATTATTGTGCAAATTAAAATAAATAAACACTTAACATAAAACAAGTTATATGTATAATCAAATCGTTTGACATTGAAGCGATTCATAAGTTAAAATTACATGATTAAAAGATAAAAAATTTCTGCAACATAGTCCTAAAATATAAAAAAGTTTCTGCATCAACATCATTTTCTTCTCAGTCCTGTCATCAGAAACTCCAATGGATGCATCACCTCCCTCACTTGAATTCCATGATGCAAAGTAAATCCTCAGTCACTAGCAGCGAAAGCAAAGTGAAATGGATCTTTGCATCTTTCTTCTTCAGTGGAGTTCCTTGATGCATCATCTTGAATCCACAATCACTTGCTTCCAAAGCAAAGTGAAAGGGATGAAGGGGATGAAATAAAGTGAGAGAATCACATTACGTGATTCACCCAACCTTAATATCCATGTAATGTGATTTACTCAAACTCAGAAGTTGTTTGACCATTAAGACAAAGACCTTTGAGTCTAGGAATAGGAAGAAAGAGTGATGAAGTTAATCTCCATGGCAGAGCCATATTGTGAAGCAGAAAATTAATTAAAAGGATGGAAGGAAGGAAGCTATTTATAGGAGCAGTGGATGAAGTTACTAAGTTATTCTGATTTTCTTGAAAACTTATCTATAAACTTAATGCTCATTAAGAGGATTAGGTACAAAGGTGAATGGGTAAGTAGCACAGTAGTCAAGGGAATGAATGTTTTTGCAGAAACTAATAAACCTTTAACGTCCGTTGTGTAATACAACTGACGTAAGAAGTTGTGAGTGTTTTTAACGTCAGTTTCTTAATACAGCTTACGTTAAATATATGACCTTTAACGTCAGTTTTTACTAACAACTGACGTAATAAGTGTGAGAGTTTTTAACGTCCGTTTATTAAGACAACTGACGTTAAATATATGATCTTCAACGTCAGGTTTTACCAAAAACTGACGTAAAATGTTGTTTTATTTTAATTATAACGTTTACCCCCGCTCGCCTTCTCCACTTCTCTGTACGTCTTTTCTCTTTTCATCACGCTCAACCCTCACTCTCGCTCTCAATCTGCCCTAATCGCGAGCTCATCTCCACCGCAACCACCGCGAGGGCTTCTTCGCCACCACCGTGAGGTACACTCTTAACCCCTAACTCTGTCTTTCCCGCTCATTCTTTGCAATAACTTGACATCTCTCTTTCCCCTTCCCGCGCACTAACTCTCCTTGTTCCTCTGCTCTCAGTAACCACATCGAACGTTGGCCACCACTCGAGCTTCCCCCCCACCACCACACGAGCGCCTATTTCTGGCGAATCTTTAATTAGGGCACATTTTTTTATTTTTGGTTTTGAGTGCATGCATGTTGCTCTGCTGGTTTGAAACTGTAGTCTCTGTAGTTGAAACTTGAAACTGTGAGTTTGAGTTGTTTGGAATGTCTCTATTTTTGGTTTTGAGTATATGTTGAAACTGTAGTCTCAGTAGTTGTAACTTTAAACCGTGAGTTTGAGTTGTTTGGAATGTCTCTATTTTTGGTTTTGAGTGCATGTTGCTCTGCTGGTTGATCTGTCACGGCTGTGATGCTCATCACAGCTAGGCTGTGATCAGTTTTGCCTATGAGGGCCTGGTTCAGTTGGCACGTTACGGCCGTGATGGACATCACGGCCAGGCCGTGACCAGTTCTTGGCAATCTTCAAAAACTATAGTTTTCAATCTCCCGTATTGTCCTTATATTGGATATATAGATGTTTTGTATATCTACAGGACCTATCTCGTTATTTTTATTTATACTTCTGTATTTATTTTGAGTTATAACCTATGTTAATACATATATATTGTTTCTGAACAGGCATAAATATGGATCAGTCGGATAGCCCACATGCACGGGAGGACACTGTTGGGGTTTCGCAGGACCCGATCACGCCTACGCCCGATTCTAGTGTAAGTTTACATGTTATATACTATCTTTAGTCCTTCTTGTTAATGTAAGTTTATAATGTTACAACCCTCTATTTTATCATTTTTTTTGTCCATACAGACATCACAGGCTCATAGGAAACGGAGTAGAGGAGCCACCTCGTTGAAGAAACTAGAGAAGGACAGGCAGAGCGGACAGAAGCTTAAGGTGTCCTTCAATGCTAATCTAAATGCCCAGGGACCCCGTGCTAAAGAATTTAATAAGTGGGTGTTTCTACAAGTGAAGCAGCACGTAAGCATCAACTACAACCACTGGAATGATGTTCCACAGAACGTTAAGGATCAGATTTGGGAGGCTATCACGGTATTTTACCTTTACATTCGTTTGATTTACATTATTAGATAATTATCCGAGTTATAATCCATCCAGTTGTTATATATGTATCTAATGTGTAGGTAGCTTGGACTGTGCCAAATGACGAGGATCATCGTCATAAATGTATGAAAATGGCATCAAAGCGTTGGAATGGGTTCAAGCATGATCTTACTAGGTACTATGTATCTGGGAAGAAACGGCTTGATAAAATGTTCTCGGATTATCCCTGGATTGATCAGGATACTTGGGATATGTTTGTCAGGAGTCGACGGGATGGAGAATTTCAGGTTGGTTGATTAAGTTAATTTTGTATGCTTATTATAGATCATTTAACTGTATTTAATTATGTGTTTTTGTTTGGATAGGCTAAGGCAAATAAGGGTCGGCAGAATCAAGCGAAGAACGTCCACCGCCACACCATGTCTCAAGGTGGGTACCATACTCGGATCCAGCAGATGATGGCGGATAGGCTGAGGGCGAAGCAGGAAGAGCACTCTGCTAGGATTGAAAGAGGAGAGGTGCCTGAGGGCACACCATCAAGTCCTCCGTCGGACATCGACCGCGAGGATGTCTGGTTAGCCGGCCGCATGACAAAGGCGGGATCTTTTAAAGTTGATGTCATTCGCGAAGTGGCAGATAAGATTATAAGTAAATAATTAACTTGATTTCAATTGATATTTGTATAGATATTTGCAACACTTTTCACTTGCACGTTTTTTCATTTTTTTTCATTTTTTTTCATTGTAGATGGATCTTAAAGCAAAATCCTCCCAGGGCACATTCGTCCCTTCTGGACGGCAGGACGTCTTGATGACTGCTCTAGGCAAGAAAGACCATCCTGGTCGGGTTCTCGGTGTTCCTGGGAACGTGACCATCAAAAAATATTATGGCAATTCTGCTTCACGAAAGCGGGTGGTCAATGAAGCATCAATTTTGGCTGACATTACTCAGCACCTCATGTCCAACCCAGATATTACAACACATCTGATGCAAGGCTTAATAGCCAACCCAGAATTCAAGCAGGCGCTTGCCAGAGCTTTCCTCCGTCGGTACATCCCAGGACACCGCAAGGCTTGCCAACGCTTCACATGTGAGCACAAAAGAGAGTTTTAGTATGGCACATGTGGAGGACGATGAGTTGGCAGCTAGGGAGCGGGAGTTGGAAGTCCAGTGCCATGAGCATGAGTTGGAAATGAAAAGGCGTGAGCTTGAGTTGGACTCCCAACGACGTGAGCTCGAAATGTTAGCAAAGGTGTTTATTCATTATTAATGTCCAAATTAGTCAAATAATTACTTGTGTTTTTTTTTAATTATCAAAAACTTATATATTTTATTTTTCCTAAACTGAAGGCCAAGTCGACGTCGGTGTCGCTGTCACCTATCACTCGTTTGTTCTCACTTGGTGAGGATTATGAGTTTGAGATTTTTGAATGTCCATTGGATCACGATGGATGGGTGGCACGCCTAGATCAACAGAGGATATTTTCCTTCGTTGGTGACGATCTCGGGAACGCCTGCAGAAATAACGTCTGGATGAACAGCAATGTCATCGGTCTCTGGTGCACGTAAGTTAATTTTAATTTTATAACTTATTTATTTTTGGTATTTTTCCATTTAATAATTTATTTTAATTTCAATATATATATTATGTAATTAACATCCACACCTTTTCATATCTTAGGTATCTCCATCGTCTTCAGCTTGATAAAGGCGTTGCATCAGTTTACGGTTTCTTAGATCCGTCAATCCTTCTGCCCGAGTTCTTTCTTTGGCGATGCATTGAGTAAATACTTAGGGAACTTGTTGGGAGACAATCCGAAAGAATTATATCTGGCTCCCTACTGTATGGAACGCCATTGGCGGTTGTTCGTACTTCACCCGTCTAGGCATACTTGTCATATTCTTCCGCTCTCTCCACCAAGATCCGCCACCGAAGGTGGTGGAAGTCAGAAATATGTAAGTAACTAATCTTAAATTTAATTTAAGTTTTAATATCAGTTGTTTTTAGTTTATTACACACATGATATATGAGTTTGTTAATTGATCGACATGATTATTTGTTTATGATAGCGCTGAAAGGCGAGTAGCATAAGTTGCGCCAACGGGAGAAGTAGGACTTCTAAGGCTAAAGCAAATCCTGTATGGAGCATCCTCAAGGTTTGGTAGTTTATTTATCAAATAATTAATATTATAATTACTAATTTATGTGTATATTCAACTGACGTTGAAATTAATTTTGTTGTTAGTCTCGATTTAAAAATGACGGTTTGTCGTGCGGCTATTATTTGATGCTTCATATGTCGAACATAGTCTCCGCATCTATTACGGATGGATGGAAGAAGGTAATATTTAAACAACTTGTTAAATTATATATTATAGTTTTGAAGATGACTTGCATTGATGTTATTGTTATTATTTGAACGTGTCTAGGCATTTATCGACCAATCGCCTATTGAAGAAGATGAGTTAAGAGACTTGAGGATGCGCTTTCATTGAATTCTTCTTCAAGTATGCGGCTGAAAAAGGAATTGACAACATACCTCCGCACTACTTAGATAAATAGTTTTTTTGGTAGACTTTAGAAACTAATTAATAACATGTATATATATATCCTTAGATAGTTTTGTTTTTTAGACATTGGAACTAAAATTTATTTATATATATACATGGGTTTTGGTTTTAAGTCCCCCCATTGTTCAAATTTCCTTTGCAATTCTGTAATGTGTGTGATATTCTGTATTCTGGGGGTGAATGCGGGGATAGGCTGATGGGAGTGATATTTTAAAACTGAATTTAAAAAAAAAAAAACCTATTAACGTCGGTTGTATCAAACAACGGCGTTAATAGTATTTTATAAAATATACAGTACACTATTAACGTCAGTTGTTTATTACAACTGACGTTAAAATTAAACCTTTAATGTCAGTTCTTTATAACAACTGACGTTAGTTTTAACAAAATCAACGTCCTTTGTATTAAAGAACTGACGTTAATAGTTTTAGTTTAACGTCAGTTGTTTAAAAAACCGACGTTAATTTTTACAAAATTAACGTTGATTTTGTTAAGGAACTGACATTAATAGTTTTATATTTAACGTCAGTTCTCAACTGACGTTAAAATATTAACTATTAACGTCAGCTGTATTTACGTCAGTCAGTATTCTGACGTAAAAAATCAATTTTAACTGACGTAAAAAACACTTATTGCACTAGTGAGGTTTCCATTTGTGAAGCATATTTAGTAGATGAGACTTCCACTTTTGCCTCTTATTACTATCCGGATGAAGTTGACACGAGAAAGGACTAGGATGCCTTGAAATGTTGATTCTGGTGAATGATGTTCAACTAGTCCTCCTATATCAATATTCAACTATCCGGGCAAATTTAGTGGCAAATCTCAAGGATATTTCTTGGAGTAACGTGATGATAATGCTGCTCATCTGTACATCCTTCAAAATTGTGATGAGGTGGCGCCATATTTAGAGTAAGTGTCTACAATGTCTTTTATAAGTTCAATTGTCATTTATGGTTATTAATCGTCCTGCTGTTAACCTCCCATGTGTAGGATGTATGGCAATTTTCCAAGGGAAATCCAACCTGACATTTCGAACGCTCAGGTTGATCGTGAAATTACTTCTCACTTTGCTACGTGGTTCAGTAAATATGTAGGTTAAGCATATTCATTTGTTGCAATACTTTTTCTCTCCTTAAATATATATGGTGTATAAGTTGGATATATTATTAAAATTTGTAGGTACTAGATCCAGTAAACAATGTTCAAAATCCATTGTTGACTAATTTGGCATGGGGGCCTAAAAGATGGCTTACATCATGGAACACTTACATTGTAAATGGATATAAATTTAACATAAAACAATGGAGTGAAGGAATGCAGTCCTGTAACTATGGTGTTTGTGTGCGAGCCACTGATGGCAATATAGAGGATGATTTCTATGGGGTTCTAACTGACATCCTTGAACTTGAGTATACTGGTTTCCCCGTGATGAAGTTAGTTCTCTTCAAGTGTGATTGGTTTGATCCTACTCTTGACGTAGGGACAAAAATCGATAAAAAGTATGACATTGTTGAAGTTAAGCTATCTCGTAGGTATAATAAGGCGTACGACCCATTCATTTTTTCACAACAAGCCGATCAGGTTTATTATACGCCATATTCCCAAGGACATCAAGGCTGGTTGGGTGTCATTAAGATAAAGGCTCACAGTACAATTACTGATAACATAATCATTCAGCCTGAAAAAGATGCTCCGTACCAAGATGATGAGTTTTTAGGGCCTCACGTATCGTTGGATATTACGTCGGACATCATTGTTAATTCTCTGGCGGGCATTTCCGGCGATGGAGAAGATGTTGAAAGAGAGTTAATGGATCAATCTAAGTTGGACGAATCTAGCGAAGGCGCATTCCAATCAAGTGAGACTGATGAGAGTGAGGATGAATTTTATGACGGAGATTCTACTTAGGTAATTTATATATGCATTATTCATTGTGTAATGTTTATTTATGTCTAAACTTGTTGATTAATTAGTTATTATTTATACTGTGATGTAATAGCTTTATCATTTTTTACACAGATGGAAGATTCCACTAGAGGTAGGGGGCAGCGTGGTGGTTGTTGGGGAGGCCGTGGCAGAGGTCATGCTGCCAGAGATCCTCCCCCGACTGACACACTGACTTCTGATCGAGATCACCCTGCCAGTACCTCTGTGGATGGGCCTCAGGGTGATGGAGTTGCACCCATTATGCAGCCCTCATATGTTGGGACACAAGCTGCACCGTCATCATTCACACCCGTTCCAGGACCATCATCATCATCTGCGCAGGAGAGCCGTGGTTCATCCGACCGAAGGACTCTTCTTATCCCCATGGGGATAACGAGTAAGCTAATTTAATTTTTTTTATATATATAAGTATCGTTAATTTCCATATTACTTGTTTACTTATTCATAACATTTATTAATGCTCTAATTTTCCTGCAGCGCCCTTCTGATTCGATCTCGAAGATCATAAAGTAGAAGTTTGATGGTCCATGGCCTACATGGAAGGGGATCCCGGAAGGTCATAGGATCAGCTGTTTAAAGAGTTTAAGGTAACCATTTATTATATTATTTAAAATAAATTTACATTACGTATTAATTTAAATTTAATTTAAATATATATAACAATTGCCTAACAAATGTAGGTTACAGAAAGAGTGTAGGTGAACCAAGCATTGGAGAAGCTCATTAGGTCCATATTTGAGCATGAAGGTTCATTGGCCATGAAGAATTCCACGAACAAGCTGAGGAAGGGTAAGGATAAGGGGAAGTGGTTGGATCCTGAGATTAGGAGGGGATGGAACAGTACTAGGCTACTGAGAAATTCCAGGAGAAGCAGGCCACAGCTCGGCGTAATCGAGCTGCTGATGGAGGTGTATGTGCCTACACCGGCGGCTCTAAATTAGTCGTCACTCACTTCGACGAGCTGGTACTACTTTAAACTTGATTATTTTAGCATACTATTTAATCAGTTTTCTTTTTTTAATATCCTTATGAATTTAGCTGTTTTTTATATGCAGAAAGCACATAAACAACGACTCCCCACTGTTATGGAGTTGGTGGAGGGGAGGAAGAAGCTAGAAGGCCCGTAACTATGCTGTAAGTAAAAAACATTTTAGTATATACTAGTAATTTATTATTATTAATTTGTTAATATTGTTTATAACTGTAACTAGTTATCTCTTCGACTATACTTGGCAGTTTGATTTAACGAGAAGAAGGATTATGCCATATCACGTGCCTCACAATCCACAGGATGAGGTCTTGATTAGTGAGGGGCACCGCTCTCTCGACTCGTCGACGACAATGCCATATATTTGGAGGTCATCCGGGGCGAGGAACAAGAAGGAGCACGTGTATGGCCTCGGACACTTGGGCGACAAGTTTATCGCTTCATCGTCCGACATGCCTGCTCCTTCCTACGTGGATACCGGTCCCTCGGGAGCAGATTCAACCGGATGCGGGGACACCATCACGCAGCTGAACGCGGAGCTTTGGGACAAGAGGGAGAGAGAGCAGATTATGGCGGAGCAGATTGCACACTTGACTCAGGCACACCAGCAGCTGATGCAGACAAGCATCGAGCAGGTCCAGACATTGCGATTGGTGTTAGAGCAAATGAGGATCCAACCTCCAGTTGCTCAGGGTGATGCTCCAGCAGTTGTGCCATCTGCTGTCGTTGCTCCAGTTCCACCGCCTCCTTATGGTACTGATGATGCTGCTCCAGAGGATGATGAAATGGCAGACGTCGATGGCACGGACGATGAGGAAGGTTGGTCGCCTCCACGTCCGCCTCCCCATGACTGATGATTTTCATTTGTATTTTTTTCATTTTATGGATTTACAGTTACTTTACTGTATGACATTATTTATTTATTTATATGATACTATGATTTTTTTTATACTGGTGGATTGCAGTAGTAAATTGAAGAATATTAAAGTAAAAAATTTAATTGTTAATTTTTTAAATAAATTTTTTTAAAAAATAGTATTAGCCATCGAAATGGCAACTCCAAAATCGGTCGCTAAACTTATATTACAGGAAAAAAATAATTTATTAAATTATTTCATGTTTAGTGATCGAATTATCGATCGCTAACGTAGTTACCATGACCAACATTAGGGACCGAATTGGCGACCGGATATCAGTCACCAAATTCGATTACCCTGATAATGCAACCAACTCAGCTGCGATCAAATTGTATAATTTAGCGACTTAAATATGGTCGCAAAATTGCGACCGAACTATAAACTCGGACGCTAAAAGCTTAGAGACTAGGGTTTCTGCTGCCCCCTTGATTTGGTCGCTAAACAGGATAGCGACCGAATTAGCATGTTTTGCGATCGAATTCTTCGGTCGCTAAACAGGTTCTTTTTTTGTAGTGATCCTAGCACTTGTTCTACCTAGAGTTGTAGTGAAACACCCATCCACATTGATCTTAACATACCCTGTAGGAGGAGCATTCCAAAGAGAGTTAGTCTGATTGACAATGGGAGCTTCCATTACCTCATTTAAGCCTTTCGCATGGTAATCTACTAAAAAACTAGCCCCCCCAACTGAGGATTGGAAGCTAACCCCTCCCAAAGCCTATCATTTCGCTATCTCCAAAGGCTCCAAGTGAAATACAGAACCAATTTGGTTGGCCCTAATGTGTCACCCCCTCAACCTTCAAAAGCATAAAGATTGAAGAACATAAGTAATGAGCAATAATATTTCACATGTATTATGCATAGCAATTATTCGTAGTAGGCTTTGGTTATAGTTTTTGGTTTTCTAGTGATGATTATGCTCATAAATTGTGTGACTCCTTTCCCTGTCTTTGGTTAAGGGAAGACTGTGGTTCTGAAAAGAAGGGATGAAGACTCTGGTTACACAACAGGTGCCAAAGATGTAAGTCCAAGTTCTATTGTCCAAATGAATACATGGATATTGGAGCTACTTATAAATAAGCACTGGCATGTACTATCAAATTAAACAATTAGCTTGAAGAGGGAAAAAAAAGTAAGAACCTGGAGAATCAGAATAGTAAAGGAGCGGGTTTCAACATTGGATTCAGTCTTAAAAAAGAAGCTACTAATTAGACTATTTTGAGCACTATGATCGGGTGCAGCTATACTCATAATGAATTCTAGTAAAATTTTCAACAAATATCAATAATGAACTCCATGCCTTATATCTGCCTCTTTTGATCAAAGTTGACATATATATTCTTAAGACTAAACCCCCAATTTGGTCCCTGAGAAAAACACTCGGGTCTGAAATAGTCCCTAACCAAAAAAAATTATCCGTTTAGTCCTTAAGAATGTATTTCCGGGACAGTATTCAGTCACCACAAATTAGTCCCTAACAATTTTTAAGTGATACCAGTAAAGTCCCTAAGAAACATGACCGTGAGCCAAATTAGTCCCTATTAACATGCACTAAACATGATAGAAACACTACAAAATATGACAGAAGGACTAATCTGTCCCGGAAATACATTCTTAAGGACTAAACGGATAGTTTTTTTTGGTTAGGGACTATTTCAGACCCAAGTGTTTTTCTCAGGGATCAAATTGGGGGTTTAGTCTATTCTTAAACAACATAAAAAACCCAATTTTCATACGGCAATTAAATCAAGGAGATGTTTGACTCCAAGAACAAACAACCATATAAATGTGTAGCCGCAAAAGATGGAATTTACAACTACCTACAATGAGGAAAATTTTCAAACTTGTCATTGTGACAAAGGGATCAACGTGTCCCTAATTTGTCATTATGAGTGATTATTTGGTTAATTTTTTTTTCTTATGAACCAAAAATGTACCCTCAATTTTTCAAAGAGACCAATTTGGATGTTTCCTATTATTTCAATGATTTTGTTCAACTTGTTCTCCTTATTTTTCTTAGAGTAAATGCCTAATTTGATCCCTAAAAAATCAAGGAGACACTTTTGATCTCTGAAAAAATAAATTTACCATTTGGTTCCCCAAACTTACAAATACATGACACGTTAGTCCATTGGTCCAGTTTCAACGTCTGTTTACTTGCATATGTATCCCATTAATTATTTTGACTAGCCTGTCAGTAGTCCTACGTAACCTATGACGAATTTCCACCGTGGAAAACAGAAAAAAAAAAGAAAAAAAAGTACAATTTTAAAACTCGGATACCTAAAAATTGAGCATGTTTTTCACTTTTCATTCATTTTCCACGGTGGAAATTGATCACATACCACACAAGACTACTGATACGCCAGCCAGGATGAGTAACGAGACACGTTAACAAGTAAATAGATATTCAAACTGATTTGAGGGACTAACATATCTCACATTTTAAAAATTTGAGGATCAAAAGATTAATTTATTTTTTTAGGCCAAAAAAGTACGTATAATTTTTTTTTTGGACAAAATTGAGTATTTACTCATATATCTTTTTTTTAAAAGATGTGAAACTGAAACCCGACCCGGTTTCATACACCGCCACCACATCAGTCAAGTTCAACTAGCTGAATAGTGTTAGGGGTGCATCATAATTCTGGTTAGAAAAAGTGAGAATAGTTTCTAGAAAACAACAAGCCCTGGGCACTTCGGCACTTGAATTGAATGAAACCCAAAAAATGGATCAAAGTCAGCGATCAGCAGCAGCAACACCCTCGCGTTCTTACCAATTCCACCCTGCTCGAGCTCCCATTCTCGATCTCTTCAACCTTTACTTAGGACTTGGAGTAATTTTATTTCTTTTTCTTTTTCTTCTTCTTCTTCCTCCTCCTTTTTTTTTTTTTCTTTCTTACAATTTTTTTTCCACGTTCTTCTTCTTCTTCCTCATTTTTTCCTCTTCATTTTGCCAGAGACACAGCCGCCACAAAACCGAAGATTCACTCAGGGAACCGCCGTAAGTGCATAAACTCCAATTTTGCGTTTTTGTGCCTCTGAAAATTAGAGTGCATGTAGACTTAAATGTGTGTTCTTTTTATGTGGTTATAGGTTTTACATTATAGATATTGCAAAAACCAATTTTTTTTATTCTGCAGCTGCGTTATTAATTTGTTGCTATTGGTTTCAAGCTGGCCTTTCTAACTTCCTTCCAATTTTTTTTTTTTTGACAATATTCAATTTCTTAGTCACTTATTCTAGTAATCCTGAAAAATATTTTTTAAATTAAATTGTCTATATATTTTGCCCCATTTTTCTAGCTTAGTGAATCTCTTCGGGCTTGTAATTATAAAGTATATGGCCTTTTCGCATGGTGTTTTTTACACTGGTGATCTTCCAATGTTGAATAAGTATGGAATTCCTATAATAATATGTTTTAATTTTTTGTATCTATGAGCTTCTCACTGTTTCAATGTTAATTAATTTCAGGAACAGAACACAAAAACGTGTACACGCTCTCAATCGAGACCTCCCTCCACCAAATGAGCAGTTCATTCTAGATTTTGAGCAACTTCAGAGCCAGTTCCCTGTGAGTTTGAAATTATGCTGTGCAGCTTCTTGCATCTGCCTTTGTTGTTTCTTCTTTTATTCATCTATTGAAGGGAGAACTTCACTTTATTTTAAAATTTAATTGTTATTTTTATGTTGATTCTATGTTATACTTTCAGGACCAAGATCAATTACGATCTGTGACCGAAGCTATTCTCATTTCGCTAGTTGTGCAGTGTAGTGGTCATGAACCACGGGCAGACTTCCTTATATTTGTTTTACGGAGCTTGTTCAGTATTGGGTATGTTAACTGGGACACATTTCTGCAATCCCTTCTCTCTTCAGTTTCTTCAGCAGAATTGCATGTTGGTCAACTGAGCCAGGCAATGCCAACTGTTTCCCCCTCAAACTTATCACAGTCAGGAATGCTTCCACCTCAAAACACGATTGCTAGTTCTTCTAATTTTCAGTCTTCAAATCCTGCATCTCCATTACCTTCTGTTCATCCTATTGGCTCCCCTGCACAGTCAACTATTGAACCATTATCCTGTGCAGCTTTATCTCCTGTCAAATCATCTGATATTTCTTCTGCTGGACAACAATCCAAACTAAGAGGCATTCCATCTGTTAGAAATAACGATATTAGCAGCCTTCGTCAACTCTGCTGCAGGATTATTTTAACTGGCCTAGAGGCCACTTTAAAACCTGTGACTTATACTGAAATCTTCAACCATATGCTGAACTGGCTGGTAAATTGGGACCAGAGGCAACAGGGAATTGATGAATCTGATATGCTAAAATCATGGAGACCTGACAAAACCTTAATTGCATGGTTACATAGTTGTCTGGATGTGATCTGGCTTTTAGTTGACGAGGGAAAATGTCGGGTGCCCTTTTATGAATTATTACGTAGTGATTTGCAATTCATAGAGAATATTCCTGACGATGAAGCATTGTTTACACTTATCTTGGAGATCCACCGGAGACGAGATATGATGGCTATGCACATGCAAATGTTAGATCAGCATCTTCATTGCCCAACATTTGGGACTCCTCGGATCTTGAATCAAACAACACCTAATATTTCAGGTGATGGAGTGGTACAAATGCGACTATCACCAATCACATACTTAAGTGTACTTGGAGAACCATTGCATGGAGAGGTGATGATTCTCATGAGTTATGAGAATGTATTTAAATACTCAGATACTCATAGTATTGTATTGTTCAGGAAAATTTGCTTAAAACAACTGAGTTTGGAAATTGTCAAACACAAAAGCATATACTTAGGTGCCTCATAAATGGTTTTCAAACTTTTCATAACTTTGACAACGCTCTTACACATGATTTCTCATGACTCATGAAAAATACATACTTACTATAACATTATTTATCTTTTACTAAAATAGAAAACATTTGTTTTTAACTTAACACTACTTATACTGAAATTTTAACTGTAATATTGTGGCTGTGGTAGTTAGACAAGAACACACTTGGTCAACCAATGCCTTTATCGCATCTCTAGGAATAAATTGATGGGAAAAAATTGTTTCCTTGGACCATGCACATAGCGAGAGCTTTATAGCATTAGGTTACCCTTTTTAAGGACCTAGTAAAGGTTCTCACAACTCTGATACTTTTAGTTTTAAGTGAAATAGATTTATGATGTTATCCTTGTTTAAATCTGATTTTAGATTTTACTTAATACTTTTGCAACTAATATGTTATTAGCAGTAGCAGATTTGTGAATGAAGTTATGTTATGTCTGGGAGGAATTAAGGATTGTCTATTACTCTATTCTTAAGCTTGATCTGTTCGTTGAGATTTTTTATTTTATTTTAAAATGCATTTGATGGTTAGTTGTTTGTGCTATCTAACTGGCATATAATCTTTTCACCAGCATGAATTGGCAAAGCTTCCATGTATAAACTATAACATTAAGGAAAAGCTCGATAGTGGGCTGATTTGCACTCCGTTTGTGTCCTCACAAGGGCAACCTGCGGACATTCTTACCAAAGGATTGAACAACCCAATTTTTGAACAAATTGTATCCTTGCTGGGAATGGAGAATACCTATTCGCCAGCTTGAGGGGGTGTTGGAAACAAGATAACTATTGGAAATAGGAGCACTTGAAGCCTTAAGTTAATGTATTAAATTCACGTACTTAGGAAGTTGTTCTTGTATTTATTTCTCTTTGTAAACATAACATGTAATTAATTATGAAGTGTATATATAGGCGTAGTCCCTGTGTTTGATGTTATACTGTTAACTGCCTTTTGTTTTTGGTGGCAGACACGATGCTTTTAGGGAGCCCTGTACTTGGTAGATGATGATAGTTAATTTGGGGAGATAGATATACTTTGTAAAGCTGGGGATGTTTTCTCTAGTATAGGTGGTTACTTGTGTACATGGGGTTGTCCTATTTGGTGATTCTTTGTATTTGGTATACTGTGTATTTGAGTTAGAGTATCCCTAGTGCTCTAATTAATACAATTTTTGCTTACCAAAAAATAAATAAATTATGAAGTGTATATAAATACCAAGACAGCTGAGTGCATTACTCACTCAAGCATATTCCGAAATTCCTATCTTATAGTTCTCACATTTACAAAGAGGAATGTGCTAGTAAATCTCTTGAAATTTGGGTTTGGGCCTAACTCAACCCCAGAAGCTAGCTTGTAAGGTGAGGATTGCCCAAGCTTTATAAGCACTACTTAGGCCATATCTCTAGACGATGTGGGACTAAACACACCCTCTCAACCAGCACAATGAAGGTGCTGGAGGCTGCAATGAAGGCAGCTCAAAGTTGCGGCAATTAAGACGGCTAGGGGCGGACCGCAATTAAGGCATCTTTCCAACAAAATCTCATTTCCCTGTTTGCCAGGTTTATGACATCAATAAATTAAATATGACGGTCATGCTTTATTTTTCTTAGAATCATATATGTACTGTTGTTCTGGCTTCTTCCTTCTTTACAGATAGAATATTGGTGGCATTTCTTCACCTGCCTTCTTTTCATTATTTAATTATAGTTTTGTGTATGATAAATTTTATCAGAATGTCCATGTCCATGACTTCTCATAATTTTTGATTTCCTATGAGTCTGTCACCTATTATTTAAATTCTACTGTTTTCCTTACCAATATTCTGCAGTCTTATTCTATTTTATTGGACTGTATCACATAATTATGCATTTCTTTCTTTTTGATGCTTACATGTGCTTGACATGTATGCATAGTTTATAACTATACTTAAATCTATTTTACATTTAATGATAGTTTGTCTTAAGTTGGTAAATTAATCCCTTAATGCTGTTTGTAGGATATTGCAACTTCTATCCAGAAGGGAAGTTTGGACTGGGAGAGAGCTGTGCGTTGTATAAGGCATGCTCTTCGTACTACACCATCACCTGATTGGTGGAGACGTGTGTTGTTATTAGCTGCTTGCTATAGGCCTTCATCTCAAGGGCCTACTCCTGGTGCTGTTTTTTCTTCAGAGATGATCTGTGAGGCAACTACTGACAGAATTGTTGAACTACTGAAATTGACAAATTCAGGCAATAATCTTTTTTGTTTCTCTCTCTCTCTCTAATTTTTGTGTGTGTGTGTGTCTGAATCATAGAGTTCTTATTAGGCCGTGGCAGATTGGAAAATAGTTTTAAATTGCATGGTCTTGCTATGAGTTGGCCATTATTTGCAGAGTGAGATAAGATTACAATTTCTTTGCAATACTTGCATCAGGGTGGGCATGTTTAGGGTTTGGTTAGGCTTAATGGAACAACCTCTGTGGCTGTATTCCACCTTTTAAATGGAAGAGTAGAAGTTTAGGCATTGCTCTTATATTGCTTGTAGATTTTGTTCTGTTTTACCTTTATGTTGCTACACATAAATGTGAGGAAGATAGGAGTTTTGATGAGGAATGTGATTGGTTGTTTGGAGTTATTTGATGAAAACTGGATGAATGTCTGATCAAATGAAGAGAAATTCAGAGAGGATGGAGAAATTCAGTGGTGTTTTGATCAAATCAGTGAACTAATAAAAACCAAATCAAACTCCGATTCGACAAAGAGAAGTTCAGATGCGATGAAGAAATTCAGTGGCATTTGGATCGAAGCATAGAAAAACAAATAAACACTAAAAACCAAGATCTGGATCGAACTGATTAAAACCGATGGACTGTATGGTGAACAATTGAAAAGACTTAATGGGGTTTAGGTCCAAGTCTAACAGAAAAATCAGCAGTGCATTGGTGTTTGGATCGATCAAGATCATGATACCATTTTAAAATTCATAATATCTGAGAAAATGAGGGAAAGAGGCAAGAAAGTGAAGGAAAAGGGAATAGCAAATATAGAGAGAAAGGAATTAGAAACTGTAACTGTTATTTCTCAACTGATTCAGTTAAGGTTCAGGTGCATATAATATTGTGTCTAAACTTCTAGAACACTGTAGAGACCTACCTACCTAACTAACCTACGGCTGGTCAGAGCTGTAGTGACACCTCATCAAGCCTACAAGCTAATGTAATGCTACATGCTCTAATACCTAAGAAAAATTCAACAATTTAGTTATTTGTAAGTACTAAGTAATTTAGTAACTCATCAGAGTCCTGAATACCATTGTTTGAAAAATATTTTACATGCTTTTGGACCGACTGTGTTGGTCTTTATTGTTAATGCAGAAAACAGAATATAAATTAGTCAATGCTGGTAAAGGGGTTAGTATTAGATGCTTCTGTAGAAGTATTAGATTTTGGGCCTAACTCAATTCCAAAAGCTAGCTCATAGGATGAGGATTACCTACTACTTATAAGCTCTTATTAGATACTATCTCTAGTCAATGTGAGACTTGAGTTTTTCCCAATACACCCCCTCACGCCCAGCACTATTGGCCTTAGTGCGTGGATAACATGGTGGGTGGCCCAACAATGGATATAGGATAGCTCTGAAACCATATTAGATTTTGGGCCTAATTCAATCCCAAAAGCTAGCTCATAGGATGAGGATTACCTACTTCTTATAAACTCTTATTAGATACTATCTCTAGTCAATGTGGGACTTGAGTTTTTCCCAATAAGAAGCTTCAGTTCAAACTTTTGGTTTCAATCCTCTTCTCCCTTCTTAATTTAGGACAGTTCGGTTCTGCTTTAAATAATTTAGGAGGTGTTTGGAAGATTGAATAGAAGGTTGCTTCACCAGGATAAGGGAGCTTTGCAAAGAAGCAGCATACGGTTTAGAGTTGAGATTTCAGTTATTCTGCAAATTAAATGTGAATGGGTTATTTTGTTCTATAAGCTTAATGGGTAGCAAGGTTTTAAATTGTGGTTGCATATGTGGTGTTACCTATGCATTGCAGGCATTGCGGCCGAATTGCAGTGTGAAATTTTTAGGCTGAAGATTGGATTTTGAATTGTGTTGTGGCCCCAATTTGGTTCTGATGTAGGTGCATCACTGTATCGTTACAGTCTTTTCGTATGATTTGGAACCCTGCTGCAATCATAGTTTGATGCAGTTGCTGTCACTTTTGTGGCTGCATCAGGTGATGCTGTCCGCAATTTTGAATCATGATGGGAAGTTATGAAGTTTAAAGATGTGTTTTCTTCTTAGGTGGCCATTTTATATCCACTTTTTCATTCTAATGTAAGCTTCTTTTGTCTGAACATTAATTTTCATTGCAGTTGATCACTTTTGTGCCCAATAAGATTGATTGGTGTTTGTTTTATTTAGTTATCTGATACAGGTGGTGAAACAGTAGACCATATCTGTCTTTGTTGTTGTTTTGACATAAATTTGTGGGGCTTAATGTTTAAGGAGGTTTCATTGCTGGTTTTGGCCCCAAGTTTGATTTGGATGGAGTTACAATTCTGACTTCTTTGTGGCGTTGTGCTTATGGCTGTTCTAACAATTTTGTTTTCTCAGATTGTCGGGTTTTTTTTGTTGTATTTAGTATTATTTGTTTTTACGATTTCTTATCCTCCTATTAGTTTCTATTCACCTTTTATCTTTAATGAAATATTTTTCTTCTGTCAAAAAAAAAAAAAAAGATTTCATTGCAATGTTTGTACAGATTTTGTGGGTAGACATTACTCAGCATCTGTTTCATACTGAGATTGTGGTTCTGGCTTCTCTGCTCATTTATTATGCTACTTTGTATCACTCTTCTTTTAGTCTTTTTCTAGTTAGTAGATTTCCTGGCCCTCTCCTCCCTCCAATGTACCTTCTCTCCTTTTTTATTTTTCTAAGAATATAATCTTCTTTTATCTGAAAAAGGGAAGTTTCTAGGAAAGTTTTTGTTATCATATTTCAAAAGCTGATTCTTTCATATGTATCTTGCAGAGATAAATTGCTGGCAGGATTGGCTTGTCTTCTCTGATATTTTCTTTTTTCTTATGAAAAGTGGGTGCATTGATTTTGTTGATTTTGTGGACAAGCTGGTTTCACGTCTTACAGAGGGTGATCATCATATGCTTAAGACAAATCACGTGACTTGGCTGCTTGCACAAATAATTCGAATTGAGCTGGTCATGAATGCTTTGAATTCAGATTCTAGAAAGGTGGTTAATTAAATATAAAATTTGATTATTTTCACTAGCCTTCACTGTAAACAAGCAAAGCAAATTTGTTCTTCCTAGTTTTCTTGTGATCTAAAGAGAAATTCTTTTTTGATGTCCAGAACATGTTGTATTAGTTGCACAATTACTATGGGAGGGGTATTTTGTGCAAAATCTTCTCAAGAAATGAATGTTTTTCATATCCAGACTTTCTAGTTTTGTATCAATTTAATGAAATAGTCTATACTTGGACTAATACTTAGGTTGGTGTGTTATAATAATTTCATGGAATTATATTGTGCTAGCATTGACTCTCAAGTTGATGTCTAATGGCCTTGGTACTGCACGACAGGTGGAGACGACCAGAAAGATTTTATCATTTCATAGAGAAGAGAGAAGTTCAGATCCTAATAACCCTCAAAGTATCTTGCTTGATTTTGTAAGCAGTTGTCAAAATTTACGTATTTGGTCATTGAACACATCAACCAGAGAATATCTGAATAGTGAACAACTTCATAAAGGGAAGCAAATAGATGAATGGTGGAGACAAGCTATCAAAGGTAGATTAAAACATGATTTTCATTATGGTTTTGCATATGACCAGTGTTAAAATCATGAAATAATGGTTTGCTGCTTCTGCTTGTTCATGAGGTTGGCCGTTGAAAAAAACTTATTTTACCTCCCTCCAATGTAAGGATTTGCAGAAAGATGTGCTGATTACTTGACAGTTTTTTTTTCTTCTTCTTGAAAGTTAATATACCCTCTTAAGAACATTGAGAGATTACAATTAATTTGTATTATGGATTATATGCCTCATTAACTTATAAAATTTGTATGCTCGAATCACATAACAAAGATTTGATGTAGGGTCACTTGTTAAAGAAGCTTTATTCCTCCTCTTTTCATTTCCATAAAGAGCTGTGGTCAATCTTCATCTCCAGACTTTAGCAACATTATTATTTGACATTTTCCTTCAATAAAATATTTTAAAAATATTAGTGTGTCTTTTCATCAGTTTAGATGAACAGAGTTTATTGACTTCTTTTCGGAGATTCCTGCAATTGTTTGCTGAAAATTAGTGAATTCTTCTTTAGCTAATGTTTTCTGATTTCTTTCCTTTTATCTATTTTGATTGATTTTGGAGGATTGGATATACTTCTTCAGTGTACTGCTCTTCTTTTTTTTTTTGTTGGATATGATGGTAAACCAGAAAAAAGTTACTATGGTTAACTCGAGTTGTAACTTAGTGGTCAACTTGTAATATTTCTCTTCGTAGTTAACATTAGTATAGTTATCATTCTCCAATTCTTCTCCTAGTTACTCTCTCTTTATATAGGTTTATCTCTTTTTCTCTACATAGTTATTATTATTATTATTTTTTTAATAAAATTCTGATTTTGCCATACCCTATGCAGATACACACATTAATTCTTATTATTTGTTGTAAACATTGTAAATATTGTATTAGGCCCATCAATTAGGCCCATTAGGTTTAGCGTTGTCTATATAATCTAATTAGTGCTTGAACTCGTTACAACAAAAATAATATTCAATATAATTTTCCACATGGTCTCAAGAGCTCCCGATCTTGGGGGTCTTGCTTCCGCACAAAAACCCTAGCTGCTTCATTGCGGATTTTTCTGCTGCCTTGAGTGTAGCGTTTGACACCTATTTTTGTGCCCTATTTCACTTTTTAGACGTCACCGACTACTGTTCAGCACATTCAGCCGCCGTCCGCCACTATCCGCCACTGTTCAGCCTTGTCCACCACCGTCCGTCCCCAATCTTGCACCGGCGACCCTCCCATCTTGTTCGTCGGCCCAGAATCGTCCAGAACCAGGAATCTCGCGGCCATCGGACGCCGCACGCACCTCTACGCGACGCCGCAGCTCCGGCCACTCTCGGGTGCGTGTAGGCTACGCTCTGCCATCCGGCCACCGTTTCGCCACGCGCTTCTCACTACAGTACCGTCGGACGTTCCCCAGTCCGTTTGAGGGGTTCAAATCGTGATCCGAGGACATTTTTTCGTGGGTTTGTTTGAAGCCTCGTTCGTTCTCGTTGCTGTTGTCTTTACTTAGTTGTCTCAAGGACAGAAAATCACTTTTTTAAGTAAGCCCTCTAGATTTTGTTCTCCGGCAATGACTGGTAAGAGCTTTTGCTCCCGCTCCTTTACTACCTCTGGTACTATCCCTAGGGATGCTTGGATTTTTGATGCTGGTGCTACTGATCATATGACCTTTCATTCCAAATTGTTTTCCTCATATACATCACCTTCCAGCATTCATTATATTACTGTTGCTGATTAATCGATTAGAAACTGATTGTGAGAGAGAGGGAACAGAGAGAGAAGAGAGAGAGAGAGATAAGATTGTTCAATGATTCTATATTTTTTTCAATCTGAATCTCTGATTACATGAAGCTATATATTTATAGCTTGAGCTTTTCTAACAGCTCTCAATAGCTAACAAACATAACAGCTGTAACCGAATGGTGCTGACTCAGCACATTCGGTTATGAGCTTACAGGAAGGCATTACAACTAGACAACTAGACTAGCCTTATACTCTATTAGCCCCCCCTCAAGGTCAAGGTGGTTGTTGAAGGGAGACCACATTAAGCTTGGTTCGAAGATCAGTGAACTGAGTTGAAGTCGGGGGCTTGGTCAGGGAATCTACCAGTTGATCAACACTGGGAACATGATGAATAGTCAGGGCCTTGGCAATGACTTTCTCACGTACAAAGTGGATATCTAGTTCAATATGTTTTGTGCGAGCATGCAAGATCGGGTTATGAGCCAAGGACACAGCACTGAGATTGTCACAGTATAATTTAGGAGCAGCAAAGGAGATTCCCAGCTCAGTAAGTAGGGATTGTATCCAGGAAAGTTCAGCCACTGTATTGGCCATGCTACGGTACTCGGCCTCAATGCTGGACCGAGCCATAAGGGGCTGTTTCTTCGAGCACCAGGAAACTAAGTTGGGGCCAAAGAAGATGCATGACCCAGATGTAGACCTGCGATCATTTGGATCGTTTGCCCAGGCGGCATCACAGTAGGCTTGCAGGGAGAATGGCACTGCTGTAGAGGCTGGCCTTAGGAGTAAGCCATGAGAAATAAACCCTTTTAAGTAGCGGAGAATCCTTTTAACAGCCTGCCAGTGAGTGTCAAGAGGATGAGACATGAACTGACACACCTTGTTGACACTGAAGGCAATGCCAGGATGTGTTAAGGTGGCATATTGTAGAGCACCAACTATAGATCTATAGAGATGAGGGTCTGAGAGTGAATCAGTGCCAAATTTGGTGAGTTTACCGTTGCTAACCATAGGAGACGAGACCCCTTTTGCTTCAGACACGTTGGCCTTTGTTAGAACTGGTTCAACAATTAGGGATTTGGATGAATTTCACTATAGTATAGATGTAATTCTTTGGGGAAATGCTCCCAAATCAGAGAAAGTAACTACAAGAGAATGGGAAAAGTAGAAAGGAAAATACAGAGGGCTTCCCTCCAAGATTCGAGAGCTTGGCCTCTCCCTCCTAATTCCAATTCCAACTAAATTCCTAACTGATTCTCCCCCCTCTACTCTTTATTTATATCTTTCTAATTAGTTACAATAGGAATAACCAACTAGTCTGTAGCTGGCCCAATAAGCTTGGGCTGTTTCGGCTTCCTTCTCACGTAGACCTTATTAATAGGGGGTCTAACAATACTCCCCCCCAAAAGATCCACCTTGTCCTCAAGGTGAAAAGAGGGAAACTGAGTTGCAATCGTTTCATAAGGCTCCCAAGTAGCCTCAAAATCAGGAAGACCACCATCAGATCGTAACCTCAACCGCACTGAAGTGGTGTTTCGGATGGCTTGGACTGCAGCTGGAAAAACCTGAAGTTCCAGCTCTTCAGAGAGCATTTTTGGAAGAGGTTGAGGTGTGACCGAAGGAGAAAGAGCCTTCTTCAACAACGATGCATGAAAAACAGGGTGGATTTTGCAATCAGCAGGGAGTGACAACTGAAATGCAACCAGACCAATCTGTTTGCTGATTTGATAGGGACCATAATAGCGAGGACTTAGCTTCTCATTCCTCTTCTTTGCAAGAGATTTCAAACGATAGGGCTGCAGCTTCAAATAAACCCAATCTCCCACTGCTAGAGTGACTGGCCTGCGAGACTGATCCGCATAATGCTTCATCTGACCCTGAGCCTAAAGTAAATTGGCTTTTAGATCATGCAACAATTGATCACGAGCCTCAGTCATGCTGTTCACTTCTTCAACTGAAGATGGAATGGTGGTACCTTTAAGGAGGTGGGGAGGCTCCCTGCCATAAAGGGCTTTGAAAGGAGTCAATTTGGTTGAGCTGTTATAGTTAGTGTTGAACCAGAATTCTGCCCAACTCAACCAACGGGGCCACTGTTTCGGTTTAGAACCTGTAAGGCAGCGCAAATAGGTTTCCAAACAACGATTCACAACTTCAGTCTGCCCATCGGTTTGAGGATGATACGCAGAGCTGAATTTGAGTTTAGTGCCAGCTAACCGAAATAGCTCCATCCAGAAATGACTGAGGAAAATTTTGTCTCTATCGGATACAATGGTAGAGGGAAATCCATGTAATTTCACCACTTCAGCAATAAAAACTTCTGCCACATCCTTGGCAGTAAATGGATGGCTAAGAGGGATAAAATGAGCATATTTTGTGAGCCGATCTACAACCACCAGAATAACATCCTTCCCTTGCACTTTAGGGAGTCCTTCAATAAAATCCATGGACACATCAGCCCAAACTTGAGTGGGAATAGGTAGAGGTTGGAGTAAACCTGCTGGTGACAATGTCTGATATTTGTTCAGCTGACATATTTCACATGAAGCCACGAATTGCTGAATATCCCGTTTCATTCCCTCCCAATAAACCAGTCCAGCAATGCGCTTATAGGATCTAAAAAATCCTGAGTGTCCCCCTACTGCTGAGCTATGGAATTCTTTTAGTAAGATAGGAATTTTAGAAGAAGATTTTGGCAACACTAGCTTTCCTTTATAGAGTAGTTTTCTGTTCTGAAAAGAATAGCCAGGATGAGATTGAGTCTTGGATTAAGTCTTGTATAATTCTCTGCAGTTTAGGATCTTGCTGGACTTCCTCTTACCATTCTTCCAATTCTGAAAATTAGACAGTAGATAAGGCAGCAAAAGTCATTTTCCTGGAAAGGGCATCTGCTGGATTATTCTCTGACCCGGGCCTATACTGAATCTTGAAATCGAGGCCCATCAACTTGGATGTCCACTTGAATTGCTCCTCACCCAAAACTCGTTGATCTGTGAGGAACTTTAAGCTCTTCTGATCAGTAACAATGACAAAATGCCTGCCCAATAGGTAATGCCTCCATTTCTGCACCGCCATCACAATGGCCATTAACTCACGTTCGTATACAGATCTTGCTTGAGCTCTCTCTGATAAAGCCTGGCTAAGAAAAGCCACAGGCCTGCCCTCTTGGAGCAGAACTGCTCCAAGACCCTTATTCGATGCATCTGTCTCAATGGTGAAAACCTTAGAAAAATCAGGAAATGTCGACGGTTGGTAAGTCAGCCATCAAGGCCTTCAATTTATCAAATGCACTTTGAGCTTCTACAGACCAAAGAAAATTATCTTTCTTTAACAACTGAGTCAATGGTCTAGCAAGCTTACCATAGTCTCTAACAAACCTTCTATAATACCCAGTAAGACCCAAAAAACCTCTAAGTGCTTTAAGGTCCTTGGGAACTGGCCAATCTAACATTACAGCCAACTTTTTAGGGTCTGCAGCTACACCCTTAGCTGAAATAATGTGGCCTAGATATTCCAGCTGTTGTTGTCCAAATTGGCATTTCTTTTTATTTGCAAATAATTGGTGTTCTTTGATAAGAGCTAGCACGGCCTACAAGTGTCTCTTGTGATCATTTTCAGTTTTGCTGTACACTAAGATATCATCAAAGAATACAAGAGTGAATTTCCTCAAATATGGTTTCAGCATCTCATTCATAAGAGATTGGAATGTTGATGGGGCATTAGTCAAGCCGAAGGGCATGACGACAAACTCATAGTGCCCCTCATTGGTCCGGAATACCGTTTTTGGAATATCTTCTTCTCTCATTCGAATCTGGTGATAACCAGATCGAAGATCCAATTTAGAAAATACCACTGCTCCTCCCAGTTCGTCCAACAACTCATCAATAATCGGTATAGGGAACTTGTCTGGAATGGTAATTTTGTTAAGAGCTCGGTAATCAACACAGAAACGCCATCCCCCATCTTTCTTCTTAACCAAAATGATCGGGCTCGAGTAAGGACTCACACTTGGCCTAATGATTCCCGAACTAAGCATATCATCTACTAACTTCTCAATCTCATTTTTCTGATAGTGGGGGTATCTATAAGGCCTGAGGTTGGGGATATTAGATCCTTCCTTCAGGACTATGGCATGGTCTTGGCGCCTCGGCGGTGGTAACCCCTGCGGTTCCTGAAATACCTCAGCATAATCATCAATAACTGAAACTAACCACTGAGGAATAGAGTGCCCCTGTTTTGCCTCAGTTTGCATACTGTGATATTCTAATAAGAAACCCTCCCCTTGATCAGCTATGGCCTTGAGGATTGATTTAAAAGAAGCCTTAGTTTTGGTTAGTGCAGGCTCTCCCTTCAACAACTTCACACCTTCTTTAGTGGGAATCTTAAGTGAAAGTTCTTCGAAGTTAGCCCGGATCTCACCAAGGCTAGATAACCATTCTATACCCAGCACTACATCAACTCCCCCCAATTCGAAAACAAAAAAGTCTTGCTGGATCTCTAACCCTTGTATTAGAAGTGTTAATTGTGAACATACGCCTTTACACATAATTTTTCTTCCATCCCCTACTTCTACCGAGTATTGAGGGGTTGGAGATACCTGTAAATCACAGTCTCTTACTGTGGTGGCAGAGATGAAGTTGTGAGAGGCTCCACAATCCACCAAAATTACCACCTGTCTACCAGCTAAGGTGCCCAAAATCTTGATTGATTTTTTTGAGGTCAAACCAGTAATACTATACAAGGATAACTGTAACTGTTTCATCTCCAATTCCTTCTCTGTCTCTGTTTTATTAACATCTTCATCTTCGTCCAGGATCAGAAGTTGTAGTTGTTTGTTGGCACAGATGTGGCTTGGGCCCCATTTCTCATCACATCTGAAACAAAGGCCTCTTCTAGATCTCTCTTGGAGTTCTACATCACTCAATCTTCGAAAATTCCTTCCCTTAAAAGATCCTGTAGATTTCAGATTATTAGAGTCATTCACTGAACTCCCTGTCACTGATACTGACTGAGTTTGGTTTTTGTTCCCTAGTTCCCATGTGATCAGACGTGTACTACTTGCACTCCTTGTAGGGGCCCCACTCCTTTGCACCGACTGACTCCCTTTATTAAGTAGCAAGTTTTTCTCATCAATTCTCTGGGCAAAATCCATCAACTCAGCTATAGTGTCAGCTTTGTGTAGCTTTAATTCAGCTCTAATCACCTCCTTGAGTCCATTAAGAAAAATTCCCTTTAAGTAATCTGGTTGAGCTTCTTTCATAAGCGGTCCCGCATACAACTCGAATTGTTCCCTATACTCCTCGACTGTCCCGGTTTGTTTAAGGCTCAATAAAAGTTCAAAAGGACTATGGATCATCGAGGGTTGAAACCTTCGAATCACATCGGAACGAAACTCCTGCCAGGTAAGGTTCTGAGCGCAATATTCCCACCACTGATACCACGTCAGAGCCTTACCTTCCATAGCCACCATCACCGCTTGAAGCTTCTCTTCGTCACTCAGTCCCTTCAACTCGAAATAACGCTCCACACGATTCGCCCAACCGTATGCGTCGCCGCCGTCGAACACCGGCACCTCCAATTTCCTCCATCGTTCATCTCGGATCTGAGATTCGCCGGAGGATCCTCCTCCGTTTCCACTCCTAGCGCTGCGACTTGTCAATTCGCGCACCGTCTCGAGAAGTTCTCCGAGTTGCCTTCTCGTTTCGATTCTCTCGAGTCGTTCTTCATCTACGACTCTTCTCAGTTCCTGCAATTCTTCTCGCGTCGCCATGAATGCCTCGTACCCGCGCTCGAGAAACTCAAGTCTGGTTTCCATTCCTCTCGTCGAAACCATGAATCTTCTCCCAAGATCTGAGTGCTTTGATACCAGTTGTTAGAACTGGTTCAACAATTAGGGATTTGGATGAATTTCACTATAGTATAGATGTAATTCTCTGGGGAAATGCTCCCAAATCAGAGAAAGTAACTACAAGAGAATGGGAAAAGTAGAAAGGAAAATACAGAGGGCTTCCCTCCAAGATTCGAGAGCTTGGCCTCTCCCTCCTAATTCCAATTCCAACTAAATTCCTAACTGATTCTCCCCCTCTACTCTTTATTTATATCTTTCTAATTAGTTACAATAGGAATAACCAACTAGTCTGTAGCTGGCCCAATAAGCTTGGGCTGTTTCGGCCTCCTTCTCACGTAGACCTTATTAATAGGGGGTCTAACAGCCTTATCTAGCAGGTCCCTAATATATTTAGTTTGAGTTAACAGCAATCCACCAGTAGCTAAGTGTTTTACTTCCACACCTAGGAAGTAGTCCAGTGAACCAAGCTCCTTAAGAGCAAATTTTGCATTCAGTTTCTGAATGAGATCAGTGATGAGAGCAGGTGAGGATCCAGTGAGGATGATATCATCCACATAGACTAGGACATAAACCGAAGTGTTGCCTTTTGAGTACACAAACAGTGAGGGATTACACCTGCTGGTGGTGAATCCAAACTAAACCAATGTGGCAGCTAGCCTTTCATACCAGGCCCGAGGGGCCTGTTTTAAGCCATAGAGTGCCTTGTTTAGACGACATACAAGTGACTTGTCAGCAGTTTCAAACCCTGGGGTCTAACTCATGTATACCGGCTCTTCCAATAAACCATTTAGAAATGCATTGTTTACGTCTATTTGTTGAATAGTCCAGTTGTTTGTGAGAGCCAAGGTCAAGATAATCCTGATAGTTACTGGTTTGACAACCAGAGAAAAGGTCTCATGGAAATCGAATCCATGTTGTTGATGAAAGCCTTTGGCTACAAGCCGGCCTTTGTATTTATTTATAGTGCCATCAGGGTTTTCTTTAATTCGGAAAACCCATTTACAACCAATAGCAAACCTGTTTGGGGGTAGGGTTACAAGAGTCCAGGTGTTGTTTTTGAGGAGAGCATTGTGCTCTTCCTTCGTGGCAGCAACCCAGTGAGGGTTTGAGAGGGCTGTCTTGACAGAAGTGGGTTCAAGGTGAGCCATGAAGATTCTAGGAGGGAGACAACCAGTTTTTGAGCATGAGCATGGGATGAGCATTTTGTGGTGGGGAAGAAAGGTGACCAACAGAGAGAGAACTACTGGACTCACTTGTGTGACCACTAGACAACTCAGTGGGGGACTGAACAGGAGACAAAACTGGTGCTGCAGGAGGTGACACAGCTGCAGAGGGTGAGTGATACTGCAAGGACAGAGTGGGAGAGTGATGTGGGGTAGGGGAATTCTCAGCAGAAGCAGAGGAGTTAGCAGAGTGGGAATGCTCAGCAGAAGCAGGGGAGTCAGTGGAGTGAAGGGACTGAAGGGGTGAGAACTAGAAGGAGAAGAAGGTTGAGAGCCTGAAGGTTGAGCGTGAGGTTCAGATGAGGGAGCAGGAGGAAATTCATTAATGGGAACAGGGGAAAGAGGAGGGTATTGTGGAATGGGAATGGTAGCAGGGTAGTGTGTGGTAGTAGATGGTTTGTCAGAGGCAGAAGAAAAGAGTGTTGTGTAGGGAAATTTGGTCTCATTGAAGAGGACATCTTTAGAGATGTAAACTCTTCCTGAGGGGGCAAGACATTTGTGCCCGTTATGCTGAGGTGAGTGGCCAAGATACACACACTCAGATGAACGAAATTCAAGTTTATGTTGATTATATGGTATGAGAAAAGGGAAAATCCAAACATTTTTAGAGTGTTATATTCAGGTAGAGTGCCAAAGAGGGCATGATAGGGTGATGAGAAGGACTTTAAGGCCTCTGTGGGAAGTCTGTTTATGAGGTGAACAGCTTGAGTGAAGCTGTGATCCCAGTATGCTAAAGGAATGTTAGCATGGGATAGAAGAGTAAGTCCCATTTCCACAATTTGACGATGCTTCCTTTCAACTGTCCCATTTTGATGGGAAGTGTGGGGGCATGTTAACCTATGTTTGATACCTAATTCAGTTAGGTATTTGGTAAAGGGTCGAAATTCCCCTCCCCAATCAGATTGAACAGCCTTAAGTTTGGCTGAAAACTGAGTAGAGACAAGCAAAGAAAACTGTTTAAAAGCATTTAGTGCATCAGACTTTTGTTTAAGGAAGTAGATCCAAGTGAAGCGAGTGTATGCATCAACAAATGCAATATAGTAGGTGTAGCCACACGAGGACTGATGGGGTGAGTGTGAATTAGTTCAAAAGGTGCATGATAGACAGTGGTAGAGGGAGGGGCATGCAACCTATGTGCCTTGCCCATACAACAAGCATTGCAAAAATCACTCTCTTTATTATTTCTCAAGGGAATATCACACAATTGCAAGACTGTTTTTACAGCATGGAAATGAGCATGTCCTAAGCGACTATGCCAAGTATTGTAAGAATTAGAACTAGAGAATACATCGGAGTTTACAGAAATAGGAACATCATGACACTTAGCTAGAGGTGGAGTTGATGCAGCTCCACACTGGGACTGAGAGAAGGATTCTGGACAAACTTTGAGATTGTTGAAAGAGTAGAGGCCATCCCTCCCAAGATAGCCTTCAAGAAGAACATTGCTAGAGCCCTGTGATTTTACAAAGCATGAGTAGGGATGAAATTCAAAATAAACATTATTGTCTCTAGCAAATTGTGAGACTGAAACAAGATTCTTTGTGATTTTAGGGACAAGTAAGAGATTATTTAGAGAAAAGGTAGTGTGTGGGTTTAAACAGGAGTAGAGTTTAGAAGAACCTATGGAGTTAATGTTTAGACCTTGGCCATTACCCATGAGAACCTGGTCCTGACCACCAAAAGGAGTGCTATGGGTCATGTTTTCAGAGTCTGCAGTGATATGGTGTGTTGCCCCAGAGTCAGGGTATCGGGTTTGCCCCTCAAATTGTCTTATTCCATGAGGATCAGTGGTACCACTACCACTTGAGTACTGTGAGTTTTGTGTAGCAATGTATGCAGTAGGTGATGCATGGTGATGATTTGATGGCCGAGGAAGGATGCCCTGTCCTGAATTAGGTGCATGTGCATACTGCCCATGCAACTGCCCATAGGGTGCATAGTGCCCTTGCATCTGCCCTTGATTATCAGAGTACTGAGTAGGAGGAGACATGGGAGGTGGGACAAAGGTCTCATCAAACCGATGTCAACAGTTAAAGGAGTCATGACCATACTTGTAACAGAGTTGACAAGTTGGCTTAGATCCACGGCCAGGGACGGAGCTACGTTATTGTTAAGGAGGCCAGTGGCCCTCCCTGGCTTTTTCTTTCTTTTCTACATTACATTACATATATATAATTATGAAGAGTATGCAGCCTCAAATATATATATATATTATCTTCTAATGATTTATTCTGCGTCACTAGTATATATTGAAAAGAAAATTATTGAAAAATTTAGTATATATTCAATTAGAAATGAGTTTTTTATAAGCATAAATATATATTATTTTCATGAGATGCAAGAGAGACATTCTGTATTTTGATAAATTATTAATGTAATTAATGTTTTAAACATGTAATCATGAATATTTTACATGAAATTTGATGTATATATAATTGGTGGATGAACTTTAATTTTATTTATTGGCCCTCCCTATTATCTAAGTCCGGCTCCGTCCCTGTCCACGGCCACGGCCTCTACCTCCACGACCGCGACCTCTGCCTCCTCTACCGCGATAGGCACCCTGAGAACCACCACGTTGATTCGTGAATTGATCAGTGTTGATACTATTAGGGTTTGAACCATAAACATTTGGGGCTTGGGCAACATTTGCAGAAACTGAGCTATTGGAAGGGAGTTCTTGTCTGAACTTCTCGAATTGCGACTCCTGAACTAGAAGGAGCGCGTCGATATCATCACTAGAGGGAGAATCACTGGGACTGTAGATCATCATTATGAAAGGATTGTATTCTTCTGGAAGTCCTTCAAGAATGGTGTCGATGTGATCCTGATTCGAAATCGGATCGCCCATAGCTTGAAGGGAGTCTATGATGGCGCCATGGTTGTCGAACTCGCGCGGTACCTCGATCCTACGTGTTTTTCACCCTTTAGCGAGGCAAAATGTTGGCAGAGCTCGGACGGCGGCCGACGCGGTGGGATCGACGGGGAAACGCGGAAGATCGGTGGGAGCGGCGATTTCTGGACGTGTTGTAGGATCTGGGTTTTTCGACCCATTTTTGTGTTCGTGAACCCATTTTTCTAAACGTGACCCGTTTTCTGTTTGGGACCCGGTTTTATTCAGAATAACACTTTTTGGGTCCTTTTTTACCTGATATCTCAGGTCCTGTACTCGTTCAACCCATAACTTTTTTAGTGAGCTAATCCCTTGTTTCACTTTTGACTACATTTTTTTTTTATGAATCACTTTTGACTACACTTTACAATTGCATCTAACTAATACTCCCCTTTTAACAACGACTATTTACTATCGTACCCTTGTTTCTTCTTCATTGTTCGACAATATGAAAACCAATAAGCATTTCTCCTTCTTCTTTATTAATCTGTTTCACTTTTCTTTGGTCAAGAAGTCTTCAAGCATTCATGTTTGTTAATTTTTAGAGTTTGACTCATTTATTTTGGTGTTTTTAGTTTTATGTATTGGAGTTTATGACTTTTGATTTGGATATGACATTGTTATGTTAAGGTTATTTTGATATTTTAAGGTTATTTTTCTTATTTATATTATTTTATATGTATATATAAATAATTAAATATAATTTTGTCTTTTTGGTGGGATCTTACGATCCGTGTTACGATCCCACGAGTTACGATCTTTCTTCCCCCAAACGATCCTAGGAGGGATCTCGAGTTTGACAACCTTGGATGGCACGAATCCGTAACAAGTACTCGGACATGGATCTGGTTCCTTTCTTCGTAATCTTCAATTCCGATCGAAATTGTTGTATCTTTCCTCGGAGGTGTGCATAGAAGAACTTATGGATCTTGTCCCAAACTTGCCATGATTTCTTGCACCCTAGGAATCGCGGCAAGATTGATGGCGAAAGAGAACCAAGCAACACGTGAAGAACATCTGATCTTGCACAATCCACAACTGATAGGCTTCGGACTCAATTCCAAGCTCGCGATTGGCTTCAGAGGTGAATTGCGGCAGAATTGTTGGATTCACCACGAAACGATGAAGCTTGTGCGCGATTATTACAGCTTCTACTTGCTGCTTCCAAAGGAGAAAGTTCTGGTCATCAAGTTTAATCAAGAGAGAGGGATTGAAGCTCGTCGGAGAAGACGACATCGTCGGCGACGCTACTGTTTCGTTGTTGGCGGCCATGAAGAGCGAGGCCCAGAAAATGGCTCAAGATACCATAATCGAATAGAAACTGATTGTGAGAGAGAGGGAAAAGAGAGAGAAGATTGTTCAATGATTCTATATTATTTTCAATCTGAATCTCTGATTACATGAAGCTATATATTTATAGCTTGAGCTTTTCTAACAGCTCTCAATAACTGATAGCTAACAAACATAACAGCTGTAACCAAATGATGCTGACTCAACACATTCGATTATGAGCTTACAGGAAGGCATTACAACTAGATAACTAGACTAGCCTTATCCTCTATTACTGATGGTTCTCGTACCCATGTTGTTGGTTCTGGGAATGTTGATCTTCAACCCTCATTTAAATTGAAAAATGTGCTTTATGTTCCCGAACTCTCCAACAACTTAATTTCTATTCATAAGCTAACTCAGGACCAGAACCGTGCAATAACCTTTTTCCTTTCTCATTGTGTTTTTCAGAATCTTGCCACGGGGAGGATGATTGGAGTTGCTAAGGTACAACGAGGGTTGTACTATCTGTCTGATGAAAGATATGATCTGAATGTGCAGTCTTCCTGCTTACAGTCTCAGTTTGAGTCTCACTGTCCTGCATCACAAGTCTGGATTCAGCTCAAGCATCTTGGACATCCTCCTTTTTCTCTAATTAAGTCTATGTTTTCGTCTTTGTTTCTACAACAGTCTGTTGAGTCTTTTAAGTGTGACATTTGTCAGTTTGCTAAACATTATCATGCTACTTTTCCTTCTAGTTTTAAGAAAAGTGCTGAACAATTTGATCTTATACATTCCGATGTTTGGGGACCCGCTCCTATTTCTAACATTTCTGGTGCGAGATGGTTTATTTCCTTTATTGATGATTGTACTCGAGTAACTTGGATTTTCTTGATGAAGGATAAATCAGAGGTGCCCCAACTTTTTGTTCACTTTTATCATATGGTGCAGACAATTTGGGAAAGGCATTAAAAGATTACGTTCGGACAATGGAAAATAATATGTCAATCATACCCTTCAAGTTTTAATAATAAATAGGGCATTATCCATGAATTTACATGTGTTGACAGCCCGCAACAAATGGGATTGCAGAAAGGAAAAATCGCCACTTACTTGAAGTTGCCCGAGCCCTTCTCTTCCAAATGTCAGTCCCAAACTCATACTGGGGAGAAGCAGTACTGACAGCTGCCTATCTGATTAATCGGATACCATCTCGTGTTCTAGGTAATGTCAGTCCTGTTCAGTTTATGATCTCACACTTTCCTTCTGTCCCTATCATCCAGAGTCTTGAGTCTCGGGTATTTGGATGTGTTGCCTTTGTTCATGTTCATAAGCAGCATCGAACTAAGTTGGATTCTCGTGTAGTCAGGTGTGTCTTTCTGGGTTATGCACCTAACAAAAGAGGGTACAAATGCTATCATCCTTCCAGTCGTAAGTACTTTGTCTCTATGGATGTTACCTTCCATGAACATGTGTCATTCTTCACTCGCCCTCAGCTTTAGGGGGGAGAGCAATAATTTGGAATTTGAGTCCGAGTTTCTCCTCCTTGGTCTTTGTCTACCTGAGTTACCTGCTCCTCAGTCACCTGCTCCTGAGTCACATGTTTATGAGCCTCCCGTTCCTGAGTCACCTGTTTATGAGCCTCCCGTTTCCGAGTCGCCCGTTTCTGCTCCTGTTTTTCCTTTGTCTTCTGTTTTAAAAGAATCTGCACCTTTAGCACCAGCGAAGAACAAAGCTAATGAGCCAACATTGGTGTATCAGAGGAGAGTAAAGCCCAACCTGGTTCAGAAAAACCTCAACTGTCCGAACCGGAGGTAAGTACTGAAAATATTCCACCCACTTCCGAGTCTCAGTTTTTTGATACTCTTGACCCTGATCCAGATGATTTATCAATTGCTTTGAGAAAATGGAAAAGGTCTTGTGCCAAATACCCTATTTCTCAATTTGTCTCCTCTAAACATCTTTCCCTGTAGCATCAGAGTTTTATTGCAGCTGTTGACTCTGTGAGTATCCCAGCATTTGTCCAAGAGGCACTAAAGGATGCAAATTGGGTCCAAGCTATGGATGAGGAGATGAAAACACTTGAAAGGAATGGAACTTGGGAAATTGTTGAGAGGCCAGGGGGCAAGAAACCAGTTGATTGCAGGTGGATTTATACAGTCAAGCATAAATCAGATGGCACTCTTGATCGATACAAAGCAAGACTAGTGCTGCAAAGGGATATACTCAAACCTATAACATTGATTATGAGGAGACATTTCCTTCTGTGGCAAAGATGAATACTGTTCGTATTTTACTCTTACGACTCACTTAGGGTGGGACCTTCACTAGTTTGATGTCAAAAATGCGTTTTTGCATGGAGACTTAGAGGAGGAGGTGTATATGGAGATTCCTCCGGGATTTGGACCCACTAGTGTAACAAACAAAGTGTGTAGATTGAGGAAGGCTTTATATGGGCTTAAACAGTCTCCCCGGGCGTGGTTCACGAGATTCACAAAAGCAATGGTGTGCCTGGGTTACAAGCAGAGTCAAGGATATCATACACTTTTCTTCAAACATTCACAGGGAAGAAAATTAACTTTTACTTCTTGTTTATGTTGATGATATCATTATTACAGGATATGATTTGGTTGAAAGACAACTACTCAAGGAGAAATTATTTGTAGAGTTTGAGATGAAGGACCTTCGGAAACTTAAGTATTTGTTGGGGATTGAGGTGGCCTACTCAAAACCAGACATTTCCATTTCTCAAAGAAAGTATGTGCTTGATCTTTTGAAGGAAATAGGCAAACTTGGATGTAAACCTAAAGGTGTTCCCATAGAGCAAAATCACAAATTGAGCATCAAAGAGGAGAGTGCTAAAGTTGACAAGGTCCAATATCAGAGATTAGTGGGGAAGTTGATTTACTTGGCACACACTAGACCAAATTTAGCATATACGGTTAGTGTTGTGAGCCAATTCATGCATGATCCGAGGGTGAGACACTTGCAGGTTGTAGAGCGTGTTCTGCAGTATCACAAAGCCATTCCATGGAGACGGCTCTTGTTCAAAAAGGGTGGAAGCCTAACTATGGAAGCTTATATCAATGCTGATTTTGTAGGTTCAGTGAGTGATAGAAGGTCCACTTCAGGCTATTGTGCATTTTTGTGTGGGAACCTTGTAGCTTAGGGAAATAAGAAGCAAAGAATAGTGGCTCGATCAAGTGCTGAGGCAGAATTTAGAGCTGACACAGGGAATCTGTGAGCTATTGTGGATGAAGATTGTGCTTGATGACTTGAAGATATAGTGTGAAGGTCCTATGAGGTTGCTTTGCGACAACAAATCGGCTATTTGTATTGCTATCCTGTTCAGCATGACAGGACAAAACACATTGAGATAGACTGACACTTTATCAAGGAGAAGCTGGATAGCGGGCTGATAAAATATGACTTACATTCCTTCTGGGCATCAGTTGACAAATGTGTTAACAAAGGGCTTACCAACATAACGATTCAGTCAACTTACTTGCAAGCTGGGAATGAATGAATGATAGATATCCATTCACTAGCTTGAGGGGGGAGTGTTGTAAATATTGTAAATCTTGTATTTATTGTATTAGGCCCATTCATCAAGCCCATTAGGTTTAGCGTTGCCTATATAATCTTATTAGTGCTTGTACTCATTGCAACATCAATAATATTCAATATAATTTTCCACATAATTCTATACTCTTCTCTCTAATTTTTGGCAGTTTGTGGAGTGAACTTGTTGAATTATCATTCTGGTGTTGCTTGATAGCATTATTCTAATAATCACTTGAATTTTCAGGGGATCGGATGATGGACTATATGAACATGGATGAACGCTCAATAGGGATGTTTTGGGTTGTGTCTTACACAATGGCACAGCCTGCTTGTGAAACTGTAATGAACTGGTTAAAATCTGCAGGAAATGTTGACTTGCTACCAGGAACAAATATACAACCTGCTGAGAGAGTAGTGGCTATACGAGAAGTGAGCCCACTGCCCATGTCATTGTTATCAGGATTTGCAATGAACTTATGTATGAAGCTGTCTTATCAGATGGAAGAATCTCTGTTTTCTGGACAGGTTGTTTCTCATCCTCTCTTGTTCAGATTCATTTACCAGGAAGATTCTTCTGATCCTCTATGCTTGTGGTAGTATGATTGATACTGTCATTGATAGAGGATTGGTTATAACATTTTCATTTATGATTTCATCTCCAAAGAACTGGAAATGAATAATTATAGTGCACCTTCTTATAGGTCAGAGGAATAACTGTATTTTGATATTTACCTTTCATATTATGTGCAGGTTGCACCCAGCATTGCAATGGTTGAGACTTATTCTAGATTGTTGCTAATTTTCCCTCATTCATTGTTTCGTTCACATTTCGTGGTAATTTCCTTCGCCCTTCAATGATTACATTTTGTCTTAATTTTATTATATATAGTAATTTGTAAATGAAAATGTGTCATTTTTATGGATCCATTATCTGTTTTGAAGGAGCTACTTTTGCTTGGCTATCTTTTGTTGAATGGTGAAATTGAAGGTGCTGTCTATGGTGCATGTAACATCCCTGGCTGCTCTATGGATTGACGACTGTCCCCGCAGACCAACACGGGTCTTTTCAGTGTGCTTTGTCCTCACTCACACGCTTCCTGGGAAAACTTCCCAGGAGGTCACCCATCACAGAATTGCTCCAAGTCACGCACGCTTAACTGTGGAGTTCTTAAGTGATGGGCTCCCGAAAAGAAGATGCATCTTGTTAATATAGATAGTACCAATCAATTCATATAAGCCTTCCTCAACTGTATAGTCCCATACCTACACAGTCTCAGGATCCCTTTCATTCGGGTGTGTAATCGGTTCATTCATGTGTCCCTCTGCCTAGAAGCCTGCCAGGAGCCGCTCCTTGTCCATGCCTTCTTGCACCGGCGACCACTCCCTGCCCTCATCGGCACCCGGGTGTTACATGCCCACCAGCTTCCGCTTGGTTCGTCCCCGAACCACACCGTACTGGGAGAGGTGCCGCTCTGATACCATTTGTAACATCCCTGACTGCTCTATGGATTGACGACTGTCCCCACAGACCAACACGGGTCTTTTCAGCGTGCTTTGTCCTCACTCACACGCTTCATGGGAAAACTTCCCAAGAAGTCACCCATCCCAGAATTGCTCCAAGTCAAGCACGCTTAACTATGGAGTTCTTAAGTGATGGACTCCCGAAAAGAAGATGTATCTTGTTAGTATAGGTAATACCAATCAATTTATGTAAGCCTTCCTCAACTGTATAGTCTCATACCTACACAGTCTCAGGATCCCTCTCATTCGGGTGTGTAGTCAGTTCATTCATGTGTCCCTCCGCTTAGAAGCCTGCCAGGAGCCGCTCCTTGTCCATGCCTTCTTGCACCGGCGACCACTCCCCGCCCTCGTCGGCACCCGGGTGTTATAGTGCACCCATGCACTCTATGATTAAGTAATCTAGACCATCCATCTATCAAGTTATCATATTTTATCATATATTTGTTGGCACCTTAACAGTACTAAATTTTCGTTTTCCAAGGGCCTCTTTCATGGGGCGCGTGAGGGAGCCTTGCCTCTTTTGGAGTGCACGTGATTCCTCTTTGTTAATATCCATTTTTATATCTTTAAACAGAAATCAAACAGCAAAGCACCATAATAAAACAAACAAGCATAAACATGCCAATGATCTGAGGGCCAAAACATTCAAAGATTAAAAAACAAAAAAAACAAACAGGAAAATAGAAATAATAAAGAAAGAAAGCTTTAAAGGAAAGATGATTCTCCTTCTTCACGTTAGCAATAAGGAGTGACAGGTGAAGGCACCTGGTGACAGCAGTTGCAGGTCCGCATGGCGGCGGTTAGGACAGGAGACGGCGGCAGCGTTCTGGTCTGTACGGTGGCTGAGCGTGTCTGCACGGTGTTGCTCACTGGGCTGTGCGGCTGCAGTTGTAGAGTGGCGTGGGCCTGGTCGACGGCGGGGCTTCTACCTGGTCCAAAATGACTGTGTGGTGGTCTAGTTGCTGGTCTGTGCCACTAAGGAAGGGAGACGTCAGAGGCAAACAAAAGAGCTGGAGGCCAGCAGTGACTGGATTCGGGGTGGTTTCAAACTGTTTTCCTCTTTTGAAATGCACTTGACGCGGAACTCCAAAAGTGGCGAGCCTCCTTCACGCACCACATGAAAGAGGTGCTTCAGCCCATGGGAAACGAAAAATGCACTTTTAAGGTGCAACCAAATGTATGACAAAAATATGATAACTTGATAGATGGATGGTCTAGATTACTTAATCATATGGTACATGGATGCACCATTTTTAATGTGGTGTACCATAGACTGCACCAAAATTGAATACCAAATGTGTGAAGTCCTGTGGCGGAACTCCTATATCTAGTGGAAATTAGCTGGCAGCTTCTGATTAATTTCTATTTTGCGGAAACTAGTCATATGGACAAATAAAGTAATTAATCTAGCTTGTACAGTCAGTCTGAAATGTTAAATTATTTTTGGTGGATGACAAGACAGACTTGTTCCATTTCTCAACTTGTCTTGTTCCATCTTATAGTGTCAAGCAATCACCTAACCTTTTTGGGGTTTCATGAAGTATTTTGGTCTTTTTGTTACCCATTTGTATTCATATGTTTAACTTTTTATGTGCTTGCCTGTTGATATTGTAAGTATATCTCTTGAAAATGCAACTTATCACAGCATTTGATGCAAAGAAGTCCGAATTTGTTGAGCAAGCCTGGGGTAACACTTTTGGTGCTTGAGATATTGAACTATCGATTACTTCCACTTTACAGGTGATTATTTTTTGTAAACTATAATATAAATTCTCTTTCCAAAATATAGTTTTCCTTTGCCCCAATTTGTGTCTCTAGCTTCCAAAAACGGACTCGGAATCTTAGATGAGGAATTATCTCTCATTTTGCAGGGAATTAGAAGATGCTAAAAATCATTTTTCAAATTTAAATTTTGTGTAGGTACCAGGGAAAAAGCAAAGCCTTGATGTATGACGTTACAAAGATTATTTCTGCTCTAAAAGGAAAACGAGGAGATCATCGAGTATTCAGATTAGCTGAAAATCTGTGCCTGAATCTTATTTTCTCATTGAGAGATTTCTTCTTGGTTAAAAGGGAGGGAAAGGTGTTTAGTCTGGTCTCCAAGCTGGAACTTTTACTTTTGTTTTTGTTTTCGTTTTTACTAGTCTTTCTGTACAAGACTGATGCTTTCTTTTTTGTATAATTTGTTTTCTTTGTAGGGCCCAACGGAATTTACTGAAACTTTGAATCGATCGACTGTAATAACACTTGCTATCCTTATTAAAACTCGTGGGATTGCAGATGCTGATCACCTGCTTTATCTTCCAAATATGTTGGAACAAATAATGGCAACTAGCCAGCATACATGGTCAGAAAAAACTCTACGCTACTTCCCTTCTGTTCTGCGTGATGCATTGAGCGGTCGAATGGATAAAAGGAGCCTTGCAATACAAGCATGGCAGCAGGTCTGTTATACAAATTATATTACCATATCTGATAGGCATGTCTTTTAAATCAGTAAGGAATAGAGACACACAATGCACACAAATATGAACATGTGCTGGAAATAATGAATGTAATTTGGTGTTTCAGAATTTGAAGATGAGAAGTTCTAATGCAACAAAATAAATAAGGATCCTGAACCAATGGCTACTCGATGCAAATGATCATTGTTATGTCACTTCTGACAATTAAAAGGCCAAGTCTTCCTATCCGGAAATTCTTTTGGTGTGTATCAGTATGGTATCACTAGGATAACAACCCATCCATTTTTGGTGCTCCTTCCTGTGCATTTACTGGTGGTTCATTTTCTCTCTTTGACTCTTTTTTCTCTCTCCAGTTGCGTCTATCAGTACTGGTCTGCCATTGTCAGTGGTCTTTTCCTCCCACCGCCACCGTCATCACCTTTGTCGTGCCTGGACTAACTCAACCTCAGAGTCATGCCATCATCGGAGCAGTGACGCGCTTCCACACTTTGCCACTTTCTTGTGTGTCAAGCAGTCATGCGTCTCGTTACATCCACGTGTGAGAGCGCATTTCACCTCCTCTGGTCACTGGACTTCGTTGGAAATACGGTCGGCCTGCTTCTTACCCTCTTCTGAACTCCGTTGTACTGTTCCAAGACCAGAACAACCTCCACTCAATTCTCACCCTCTTTTCCATCTCCTGTAAACAATTCCCATTCCCACCAGCCTTCTCCGCCAGCTCCAGTGGCCAACTCTTGCAGCCTTTCTTTCGCAGTCTTCATCCTTTGGTCCTTGGATTTTTTATTCATGCACTTCTGGTCATATGTCAGCTAGCAAATCCCTTTTCTAACACCTCACCTATACAGATACACTTCCTAGTGTCACTTTAGCCAATGGAACACATGCCAAAGTCGAAGGCTCTGGCAAAGCTAAACCACTTCCTATTCTTTCTTTAAATTCTGTTCTTTTTGTGCTTGAATGGGTGTATACAGTGAGGTATGGAGCAGATGGGTCGAAAGAGAGATGTAAGGCACAATTGGTAGCCAAAGGGTATAACTGAACTTATGGAATTGATTATCTAGAGACCTTTGCCCTTCTTACAAAAATGAACACAGTTAGAGTATTGTTGTCATTAGCAGCCTACACAGATAGGACACCGGACATGACACAGTCACAGACACACAGACATCGACAATGTCCAAAATATAGGATACGGTGACATGACAATATATATATATACACACCAGCATCATTATAAAAGATCTAAATTGAGAATCAAGATATATTTTCATATCACAAAACAACTTGATAGGCATTACATTTTCCCTATGATATTGAGCCTCACAAAAAAATTACAAGAGACATCATACAGTGAAAGTCACCAACAATCTGAAGCCATGAACATACTTGAATATGGAACTGAATATTTTCACTTGTATTAACATTTCAAAAGGACTACAATATATATATATAGACACACACACACACACATACGCTTGGCTATGAGATAGTGGAACCCGATTCCTAGAACATTAACTATCTATGCTAAGTCCTAGGAGAATAGATACAATGAATATAAGAATACAATAGTTGAGACTCCACCATCCATACCATCGACGTAAATCCACCGTCCTCATATATCAATTATAGTTAACACTCCCCCTTAAGCTGGACATATATGTTTGATGCAACCAGCTTGTCACATATTTATGATATCCAAGGACCCTGCAAAGACTTAGTCATCATATATGCAAGTTGATCTCTAGTCCCCACAAAGGAAGTCTTAATGATGCAGAAAATTATTCTTTTGCATTTGTTGGAGTCCCCACATTGGATAGTGATATGGCTTGAATAATTGTTATAGGTGGAGGCAATCCTCACCCCATGAGCTAGCTTTTGAGGTTGAGTTAGGTCAAAATCCAAACTTTCAGATGGTATCAGAGTGTATTCTAGATCCGTTGGGCCACCCGCAAATGCCCAGCCCTGAGCGTGTGGGGGAGGGGGGTGGCCTGAATAGTTGTTATAAGTGGAGGACAATCCTCACTCCATGAGCTAGCTTTTGGGATTAAGTTAGGTCCAAATCCAAGTTTTAAGAGCATTATCATTGCGCAAAATATGAATTGTTTTTCCAAAGGGATTCTTTATTGTGGAGCAAATGATTTGAAAAGTGTCAAATAACTCAGAACGATCTTTCATTAAAAATAATCTGATACATCTTGAAAAATCATTAATGAAAGTATCATAGTACCTATATCCTGAAACAGAAGTAACACGACTAGGACCCCAAACATCAGAATGGACAAAAAAACTTGTGACCTTTGAAGCTCAAAAACTTGAAGCATAAGCCCAGGCTAAAAAACTAAATGCATGTCACAATTGTGTTAGTCCAGTTGGACTTGTGGGGGGTGTTGGAAAGCAAGGAAGTTCTATATGGGTTGGAACTTGGAAATAAGAGCAAAGAACCATTTATAGTATCTTGGGCAATGACATGTGGGACTTGCATTTTAGTCCATTTATGTATCATTTGATTATGAATGAAATTTCTTAGGCTTACTATGGAAAATAGTTACCAAATTAAGCATAACATGGACTACACCGTTGACAAGATTCATTTTACAGCTACTTCTACCTTTTTTTTTTTTGATAGGCAAATGTTAGTAATTAGTATGTTATGTTAGTGGGGGGAGTTGAACCCATGACCTCATTATCACTCCAATCCCTATGGCCCTCCCCCAAACCACCTTCTACCTTGATTCAAGCATTTCTATATATTAGATATTTTTAAGCAATAAAGTAACAATCCTCTAGGATTATAAGTCTTGGTTAGAGGAATAGAATCTAGTAGATATATATTTGTTAGAAACTTGTCTTTTTCTATGTTGATTTTTTCCAGTATGAAAATTAACATTTAAGACACTTGTGCAGGCAGAAACCACTGTTATAAACCAGTGCACCCAGCTTCTTTCACCATCAGCTGATCCTAGTTATGTTATGACATATATCAGTCATAGTTTCCCTCAGCATCGACAATATTTGTGTGCTGGTGCATTGATATTGATGCATGGGCATGCAGAAAACATTAACAGCGGGAACCTGGTATTTTAATCTTTTAAGTACTATCTTAATGCTTGTCATTTTACTGGTCGCTTCAAAAACTTAAAGCTTTGAAATAAATTCATCTTTGTTAGAAGGAAATTTTCCCTTGTGTATTTCTATGCCACTTTGTATTCTTTCTTGTTTATATGTTTCCTTTTTATCTAAAACTCTCATATGTCATCAAAAAAACTAACTGTGTTTCCTACTTTTGTCTAGGGACGCGTCCTGCGGGAATTTTCTCCTGAAGAGGTGACATCTAACATTTACACAATGGTGGATGTTCTACTTCATCATATTCAGGTGGAGCTTCAACAAGGACATTCCTTACAGGTAAATAGCCATTTTGTGGTTTTCTTATCTTACACTTCCGTGGATGGGTACCTTTTTTTTTCACTTTTCATATAGTTTTCCATTACAGGACCTTCTGTTAAAAGCTTGTGCTAGCCTTGTCTTTTTTGTCTGGACAAATGAGTTACTTCCTTTGGATATCTTGCTTCTAGCACTTAATGATCGAGATGATGATCCACATGCTTTGCGTATTGTGGTATGTGCAAGACCTTGACCTTTCTCTTTAGAAAAAAAAATAATAATAAAGAAATATTATAAAATAATAAAACTTGCTGATAATTATGGCTTTTTATTGTATTACTATGCAGACAATTTCATTTGCCCTTTAGATCTTGTTCTATCTATGTGTGTCATTGTTTGCCAGCTTTTATTCTTAAAGATAGAGCCGACAAAACAGGCCAATTTTAATACCGAATTTGTCCCACCACGGTTGAGCGAAAAGTGATTTGGGCCGACCTCTCTCACTTTGGTGGTGAGCTAAATTTTGGCTACCCAGCTCAACCCAAGTGGGTTTGTGGGTTGAACGGATTGACTCATCCCAATATTAAAAACGAAATTATAAAAACAATACAGAAAATGACCTACGACAATTTGATTATGAATCTTGATTTACTTTCTTATCATTTCCCATTGAGAATGACACGATGGCAATAAGGGTAGACAGTAAAGTCAAAGAAATAGATGATGGATGCTATTGGAATTAGTAGCATCTGATTGCCCTGGCGTCTATTGGAATCGTCTCAAGACAAAATCAAAATGAAAGGTTGAATTTAATAGTTTTTGACGTAGAAGTAGAAGTTAATTACATATTCATGTATATATTGATTCATGCACAAGAAAGTAGCATTCATGAGCTTAGCACTATTAAGGCATGCTTAGAGCTTGGTATGCATGTTTTCTATTGGATTTTCATTAAAAAAAAAAGAGAGAGAGCGAATATGTCTGGTTAGTTTTTTGAAACATTTTGTAACATCCTGGGATGCTTTATGGATTGAGAACTATCCCCACAAATTAACATAGGTCTTTTCAGCGTGTTTTGTCTTCATTTACATGCTTCCTAGGAAAACTTTCAAGGGGTCACCCATCCCAAAATTCCTCAAATTCAAGCACGTTTAACTTTGGAGTTCTTAAGTGATGGGATCCCGAAAAGAAGATGCATCTTGTTAATATAGGTAATATCAATCACTTCTTTTTAAGCTTCCCTCAACTGCACAGTCTCATACCTACACAGTGTCTGGGTCCCCTCAACTATGCTCCTTGCCCATGCTTTCTCTTGCACCGCCGATCATTCCCCTGTCACATGTCCACCAGCTTCCTCTTGGTTCGTCCCCGAACCACACTGTACTGGGAGAGGTCCTACTCTGATACCAATTGAAGGACCGGACAACGGGCAGATTTGGTCGGATTCGGGCCCAAACAACCCAATCCGAACCAACCCGCCCATCTATATATATGGCCCAATTACGTCTGACTGGTCGTTCGGGTTGGGCGGGTCTCGGTTTGGGCGGGTTGCGGGTGAGTCGAAATCGGGTTCGGGCGGGTTGTATCCTTTAACCTTTTTTTGGGCCCAATAAATTTTTGGGACTCAATGTGAAAAGGTCCAATAATATTTTTTGGGTTTTGGCTTCTCTTTTAGAAATCATAAACGATGGCAGAGGCAAGAGAGAAAAGGGGCATGAGAGAGATGATTGGGAGGAAGGTGTGCAGAGAGATGGGGGAGAGAGAGGTGAGGGGCTCTACTGTGTTCTTCTGTTGGTGGCCCTAGCTATTGGCTCGTATCGATCTATGACGTGACGAACTTGATGGCGGCTAGGGAAGGAGGCCATTAGATCTGTCTTAGCAATGACGCATCACCACCACCACTCACTTTCGGACCAGCTTGGTCCAGTAACCTTGTAGATCAGCGAAACGACGTCGGATTTACTGCGCGTGGAGGAACTCTGATGCATCTCGTAGTGGTGGCCACGCGAACAACGACGACGGTGGCTCCGATGGGGTGGACAAGGGGCAGCAACAAGGACGGCGGCGGTTGCAGTGTTTGTCCACTCGTGCCTCAGTCCTCTACCTCATGCAATGAAGTGTTTGAGTTCTGACTTTTGAGGTTCTCTCTTTGTATAAAAATCGTCCCTTTCTTCCTTGATTCAGTCGGGTCGGTTATCGACGGAAAAATTTTTGAGCCCGAGCCTGACCGTTCCCACCCAAGTGAAATTGACCATGCAACCCGTTGACCCGACGACCCGTGACGACCCGCACGCTTGATTTGTGAACGAGTATGTCAGGTTCGGGTCGTTGTCCAGCCCTAACCAATTGTAACATCCTGGGCTGCTTTTCGGTTTGACGACTGTCCCTACAAACCAACACGGGTCTTTTCAGCGTGCTTTGTCCTCACTCACACGGTTCCTAGGAAAACTTCCTAGGAGGTCACTCATCCTGAAAAACTTCCTAGAAAAGGCCCTATTTGGTTTGCATTTTCATTTTTTGTTTTCATTTCTTGTTTCTTTTTTTTGAAAATTGTTTTCATTTTCAACTTTTCTATTTCCAGATTTTGAAAATATTGAAAATGGGTTTGGTTTAACTATTTTCGATAAAAAGTTCATATATATTTTATATAAAGTTAGAAAATAAAATTTATTATAATAGCCGTCCCGAAATCACACCAAGCCGGTCACCTACGTGCTCTCACATGCCATCGACTTTCTACCTAGTAGACGCACTCACGCCACTTCCAGTAGCGCGTGGCGACGCATCCGACCACCTCTCTAGCCGTCATTTCCTATGCCGTGACTTCCGGTCAACCCTCTTTCCAAATATGTCCTCACCTCCCTCAATGGATCACTTATCAGCAAACACCTCAATACGACTATTTAACACTCTTATGTTATGTTTTGTAGTGTTTGAAAGCTCAAATCTTTGGCTCTGTTCCTACTGCCTGCTTCTCTGGTGTTTTTCGTACAATTCTTATCTACTAATGGATCATACCAGTGGCTTATCTTCTCACTGACGATCATTCTGGTGAACTGACTCCTTTCCCACATATGAATCATATTAGTGGTGACTTTTATTTCCATCGACGATTGACTTATGTTGGTTATGCATTACACTAGCCCAACTCGTTGTCCCACATGCTTTGGCTTGACTCTTTTTCCTAGATGCACTGACCTGTCTTTCTCCCATATGGACTAGCCTTGATTGTCCCAGATGCACTGGCCTCCTCTCAGTCCCGGAAGTAGTTGTCTAGCTTAATTTATATTTTAAGTAATTTTAAATAATTTGGGTCTCCGTTTATAATGTTTGAAGCTTACAAATGCAGTTTTGAGAAGTTCGGACCTTGCTATTAGATTGCTTGCCAAGAAATATCTATCTGGCTGATGATCATTCCAGCTATTTTGCTAAGTTATCTTGCCAACTACTCTCTTAGGCCTCTCCAACATCCTTGAGTTGCCTTCCAACCATTATTTTCGTGGAGCTCAGTTTATGCTTTTTTTTTAATTTTAATTTGAGTGGGAATGCATTGTTTTCGTGTAATAAGCTTAAAGCTTATTAAGCTTTAACTTGAAGGGGAGTGTTAGAAAATCCGAGAAATATCTGATAATATCTTTTTTATATCTTAGAATATTTTAGAGTATCCTAGATGATCTCGTAGGATTTTATTTCTTATTTATAGTTTATGATTTGTTTCTCTATTTGATCAAGACTAGGATTCTACATTTAGTATAAATATGACTATTAGGGTTGTTTTTTGTAATCAGATCATTACCACATCAACTCAATATTAGTCTTATTATTTGTTTAGCTTATTTCTCTCATTTCCCTCTTTCATTACCTAAAACCTTCCAATTCAACATGAAACATGTCTATTATACTTTTTAAAGCAGGTGCAATTGAGTGTTTTTGTCTTTTTTTTTTTATGAAGATTAATATTATTATGGCAATAATTGCAGATTAGTCTACTAGATAGGCAAGAGCTTCAGCAAAGAGTAAAACTCTTTTGTATGACTCGTGGACATCCTGAACATTGGCTTTATGCTGGAATATTCAAGCGGGTTGAACTACAAAAGGCTCTTGGAAACCACCTTTCATGGAAGGATAAGTATATTCACTAAAACTTGAGTGACCTTATCTTTTTTACTGAAATCAAGCATCTTCTTTTACTTCATTCATTGTGCTCGAGAAATACTTTCTTGAAAACGGAACTTTCAAACCTTTTTTTTAGTTATTTATGGCACCAAAAAGGAGTTTATGATCTTTACATCATCAGTCTTCGAAAAATTCACAAATTTGTCTGTTCTTGAAATAAACAAATGAAGACCTATAAATTCTCATCTTATGGCTGAAATCTTAAGAAGAGCAAAGAACAATCATAAGAGGTCGATTGATGATAACATTAGATTAATATACATCTCCGATAAGAAGGCTTAGAAAATAATTTTTGTAATACTTATCAGTTGTTCGATCTTGTGGCTTATACTCCATTTTTATAAATCAAGGGCTCATTTGGTGGTCGGGATAATATAGGGGCGGATAGAATATGAGAGCAGCATAGGAGTAGGATAGGGTATGAGTAGCATAAGCTGTTATCCTATCCGACGTTTGGTGTTCACTGGATAATCAACTAGATAACATTATAATTTAGTATGAATTTTAAATTTTTTGTTTTTATTCTAAATGTTATCATGTTTTATTAGATTTTAGTTTTTTTTTTGTAACTTTCATATTTTTAAATTATATAACCTTGTGATAAAATTACATATAACTTTTAAAATTTTTAAAATATTGTTTAACTTAAATTAATTTTTTTATTTTACTTTACATATAACATATAGGTAAATTATTCAAATAATATTTTATATTTTTTAGTTTTTAAAATAATATAAAATAACAAAATTAGCCTTGTGATAAAATAAAAGTAATTTTTAAAAATAATTATTAATATTTTTTATTTAAAATATTTTATATTTATTATACCTTTTTTTGTAACCATGTTATATTTTATCATACTTAAAATTATTATTTTATTATATTTTAATTATTTTATATATAAAATATTTTTATATTTTATTATACCTTAAATCACCTTATCCTATCCTGTTGAGTTCTAACCCAGTCCTCCCCTCAGGATAGAATTTTAACTAGATGAATATGATACGATAGCTGATAGGATTAATTTATCCTATCCTGCTGGCTCACTAAACAATAGTTTCAGACATGATATGATAGCTTATCCTATCTTGTCTCTCTTATTCTGACCACCAAACGAGCCCTAAAAGAAAAGAAGAAAACTTATTTGGAAAGGATAGGAGAGAAGTTCATAGGACAAGACATTTTCTTAATTCTTAAAATAACAAGAGAAATTAAAACCAAAGGAAAAAATAAATACATATTTAAGAAAGCAAACCCTGTCAATATCTAGGTAGAGGAGGGAGAGGAAAGGCAGTGCATGTGGCTAGATTGCGGACAAAGGGGAGGTGCGTCTGTGTGTCAGAGGCTGGATGAGGTTGAAACTTGATGGACGACGAATTAGATGGAGGGGTTGTCTGCTTTTGCCAGGAAGGGCTTTCGCAGAGATTAGGCAACAGAGGGAGAAAGACCGGCAACAGGAGTGAAACATGGTTTGTCGGGAAAAACAAATTCGCAAGTGGGCAGTGTGTAACATCTCTGGCTGTTTTACGGATAGACGACTGTCCCCACAAATCAATATGGGTCTTTTTAGTGTGCTTTGTCCTCATTCACCGCTTCCTGGGAATACTTCCCGGTAGATCACTCATCCCAGAATTGCTCCAAGTCAAGTACGCTTAATTGTGGAGTTTTTAAGTGATGGGCTTCCTAAAAGATACATCTTGTTGATATAGGTAGTACCTGTTGAATTGGAAGCTTTCAAGTAAGGAAGGAGGAAAAGAGAGAAATAAACTAATAAATAATAAGACTGATAATGATCTGATGTAGTGATGATGTGATTATAAAAGACAACCCTAATAGTCCTATTTATACTAGGGGTTGGGCTAAAATGCACCACCCATATTTTGCACCACCCACTACACTACCCATATGCGGCAAATTTTGGACCAATCAAATTGTCACATGGTTTGGTTAAAATTTCAAACTTTCTAGTTGTATTATACTGTAGTCAAACTATATGAATATAGTATATTGTAGTATAGTATATGTACTCTTTGTATTCGCAAATTTAACCCATATTAAAATAATGTTTTTTTATTAAAAAAACTGATTATATTGTAAAATAATATTTTAATATGAATTAAAATAATGTTCGTTGTCAATAATATTTTGTAATATAATCAATTTTTTTTAATCAAAAAACATTATTTTAATATGAGTTAAATTTGCAAATACAAAAAACACATATATTATACTACAATATACTGTATTCATATAGTTTGACTACAGTATAATACAACTAGAAAGTTTGAAATTTTGACCAACCTATGCGGCAATTTGATTGGCTCAAAATTTACCACTTGGATGGTGTAGTGAGTGGTGTAAAATGTGGGTGGTGCACCATAGCCACACCCTTATACTAGAAGTAGAATCTTAATTTTGATCAAATAGAGAATCAAATAATAAAATATAGGTTAAAGTAATACTTTGGTATACATGACACGAATTCACGATTTGGTCCCTATACATAAAAAATTATTAAAATGGTCCCTATACGTACAAAAAGTCCCCATTTGATCCCTGCTGTACAAAATTTTAGGGACTGATTTAATAATTTTTTTCTCATATAGGGACCATATGGGTAATGTATAGGGACCAAATGGAGACTTTTTGTACGTATAGGGACCATTTTAATAATTTTTTATGTATAGGGACCGAATCGAGAATTCATGTCATGTATAGGGACCAAAGTATTACTTTAACCTAAAATATAATTAAGAAATAAATTCTAAGAGATCATCAAGGATACTCTAAAATATTCTAAGATATGAAAATATATTATTAGATATTTCTCTTATTTTTTAACACTCCCCCTCAAGCTAAAGCTTACTAAGCTTGCTTGTTGCACGAAAAAAATTCATCCCCCCCTCAAATTACAATTTAAAATACAAAAACTATAAACTGAGCTCCGTGAAAATAATGGTTGGAAGGCAACTCAAGGATGTTAGAGAGGCTAGAGAGAGTTACTGGAAATATAACTTAGCAAGATAGCTGGAATGATCATCAGCCTGACAGAAATTTCTTAGCAAGCAATCTAGCAGCAAGGTCCGAACTTCTCAAAACTGCATTTAGAAGCTTCTACAACAATATCGGAGACCAAAATTATTTAAAATTGAAATTAAGGTAAACAACTACTTTCGGGACTGAGACGAGGCCAGTGCATCTTGGACAAAAGGCCATGTCTAGTGCATCTGGGACAAAGACGATGCTAGTACATCTAGGACAAAGAGCCGAGGCCAGCATCTGGGACAAAAAGTTGGTCCATTCATGTGTCCCTCTGGATAGTCTCATACCTATACAGTCTCAGGATCCATCTCGTTCCGGTGTGTAATCGGTTCATTCATGTGTCCCTCCGTCTAAAAGCCTACCAGGAGCCGCTCCTTGACCATGCTTTCACTTGCACCGACAACCACTCCCCGCCCTCGCCAGTCTCGGGTGTCACATGCTCACCAGCTTCCATTTGGTTCGTCCTCGAACAATACCATACTGGGAGAGGTGTCGCTCTGATACCATTTTAACATCCCTGACTGCTTTACGGATTGACGACTGTCCCCACAAACCAACTCGGGTCTTTTCAGCGTGCTTTGTCCTCACTCACGCTTCCTGGGAATACTTCCCAGGAGGTCACCCATGTGTTGTTCTTAAGTGATGGGCTCTCGAAAAGAAGATACATCTTGTTGATATAGGTTGTACCAATTAATTCTTATAAGTCATCCTCAACTGGATAGGTCATATCTATCGGTTCATTCACGTGTCCCTCCACCTAGAAGCCTGCCAGGAGCTGCTCCTTGACCTTGCTTTCACTTGCACCAGCGACCACATCCCACCCTCGTCAGCCCCAGGTGTCACATTGTTAGACAAGCTGAGTTACCAGCTGAGGGACGTAGGGTCATGCGAGTATATCATAGGAAGAGACTAAGGGGGGACTAAGATGACTAAGGGGAACTAATGAGTAATAAGACTTAGACTTTTATAACTAGAAGTAGTTATGATGAGTCAGCAAGACAGCTAGGAGCAATTACTGAGTAGGATGTACTATAAATAAGCATTCTGCATTCAGAATGCATCATCTTTGATCATTTGTATAGTTGCTTCGACTGAGAGAGCTCGGTGTAGAGGGGAGTGCCCCTTGAGTAGTGATACTTGTAGTGTTGTTCATTGATTGAGGAATATACAGAGAACACTCATTCTTTCTACTCTGTTCTTGTGTATTGAGTAGTTCTAGCCTAGTTACTGATTCAGAACCCTGACAATTTGGTCCGACTTGTCGGATTCCTAAATCGGTGAGAAAGGAGCGTGAAGGAGAAGATTGAAGCACGATTCACAGCGTTGGAAACCTCGGTTGAATTTCTGATGAAGGTGACCAGCGAACAAGGTTCCAGTATTGAGGAAATTAAGAGAAATGTGAGTGGAATGTACAAAATCCGAGAATTGTTGGCAAAATTTATAAAGAAGCAAGGAATTCTGACCGATTCACTGGAGGAGGAGGAAATCGGGCCCGAGAAGGAAACAGAGGAGAATTCTGAAGGAGGTGGATTCGCACCGATCGTGGGCGAAGAAGGTTGAATTACCTTCGTTCGAAGGTAGCGATCCCCTGGGGTGGATAGCTAGGGCTGAGAAATTTTTCGAGGTGCACAAAGTTAAGCCCTCAGAGAAATTGAGGCTATCGTTCATTAGCATGGAAGGCACCGCGGTGCACTGGTTCCAATTTTGGCGCCAGAAGACCAAGGACCCTACGTGGGAGGAGTTAACCATGACCTTGGTACGATGATTCGGAGGAGCGGATCGAGGAACAGTGTTTGAGAAATTGGCTTTGCTACACCAAACGGGAACCGTGGAAGAGTATGTTCAGGAGTTTGAGGTATTGGTCGCGCAAGCAACAAACACCACAGAGGATCAAGTGCTAGGGTATTTCTTGGCGGGCCTGCGCCAATATATTTGAGGCCAAGTTCGTCCTCATGATCCTCAAGATGTGCTAAAGGCGATGGAAGTGGCACGGGATGTGGAGGAAGCGCTGAAAGGGGTTCGCAATTTCGGAGGAAATCAATCACGAAATATGAGCTCATGATTTAAATTCCAAGGCGGGGGAGGAATTGTGAGTCGAGTAGGAGCGTATAGTGGGACCAATAACACATTCCACTTGAGTGGGGGTAGTCGAAGTACAACCGAGCCAAGCAAAGTGACCTCGATGGCTTCTGTGGCAAAACCTGGAGGGAGTAGTGCTTCGGGATCCAGGGGAAAAGGGGCAAGACACCTCCCCTATCCTGAATTTGTGAAAAGGAGAGATGAAGGCCGTTCCTATCATTGTGGATTAGCATTTGGCCCAGGCCATAGATGTCCCGAGAAGAGCCTAGGATTGGTGATATTAGCCGAGGATGAGGAATTGAATGATGCAGGGGAGATAGTGTCCATGGAAACAGGAAATGAGTAAGAGGAGATAATTGACACAGACTCACCTGAGATTTCATGCCAATGGTTGGAATTGTCACTATGCGCAGCAGGGGGATTGACTCAATCCCAAACCATGAAACTGAGGGGTACTGTACAGGGTGAGGGTGTGATCATTCTGATTGATAGTGGTGCTAGCCACAATTTTATATCCACCCAGCTTGCACAAAAAATAGTAATACCCGTGAATCATAAAGCAGTATACACAGTGAGGTTAGGGGGTGGCCACCAAAGGACACAGGGGAGTTGTAAGTATGTGGAGGTGAGACTGGGAGATTATGCTTTCACAGGAGTTTTGAGCTAGGGGGTGTGGACCTAATTCTAGGAGTAGCATGGTTGGCTACCCTAGGAGAGATGAAGGTGAATTGGAGGACTTTGACTATGACCTTTACAAGTCAAGACAAAACTGTCGTAGTGAGAGGTGATCCTAGTCTGTTTAAGGCTGTAATCTCACCAAAAGCTTTGTTAAAAATGACTGAGATTGAAGCAGTATCCATGCTGTAGGTCATGGGGATCAGTAGTAAAAGACAAAAAGAAGAAATAGAAGGGATCACAGCAGAACAGAAACAGCAACTTCAACAAGTGTTGCAGGAATTTGAGGCCGTGTTTGCCATTCCAGAGGGGCTACCACCCTGCAGGGAAGTGGATCATCGAATCCCTATTAAGGCTGGGATTGACCCAGTAAATGTAAGGCCATATAGGTACCCACATCTGTAGAAGAATGAGATAGAAAAGCTGGTGACTAAAATGCTGTCCACAGGCATCATCAGACCCAATAATAGCCCATACTCTAGCCCAGTGATATTGGTGAAGAAAAAAGATGATAGTCGGAGATTTTGTGTTGATTACAGAGCTCTTACCAGATAAGTTTCCTATCCCATTCATAGAAGAATTACTTGATGAATTGAATGGGGCTGCATACTTTTCTAAGATTGACTTAAGAGCTGGTTATCATCAGATCAGGATGCATGGGAGGACATTCCTCAAACCGCATTCAGGCATTATGAGTTCCTAGTTATGCCATTTGGGCTAACTAATGCCCCAGCTACGTTTCAGTGTGCTATGAATTCAGTTTTGAAGGAATTCCTCAGGTAGTGGGTGTTAGTCTTTTTTTATGATATCCTGATCTACAGCAGGACATGGGCAGAACATATGGAGCACTCAAGGTTGGTCCTAAACAAACTGCAACAGCATCAGTTTGTGGCCAATCAAAAGAAGTGCAGCTTTGGCCAAAGACAAATTGGATACTTGGGTCATGTCATCTCCAAGGAGGGTGTGTCAATGGATCCACAGAAGGTTGAGGCTATAGTGCAATGGCCTGAACCTAAATCGATCAATGCTTTGAGAGTGTTATTAGGCTTGACTGGATACTATCAGAATTTGGGAATTGAATTGTATATCTATTGATCAATGATGCAGAAATATATACACAGTTCCTAGCATTTACATTAGGAAACAACAGATGTTTCCTTAATTTGAAATCCCTTGATTTTAGGGATTGACTAATTACAAAATTAAATCCCTTGATTTTAGGGATTGACTAATTACAAAATTAAATAGAGATTCTAATTCTAAAAGATAAAAGATACAATATAAACATTCCTAAAATATCACACAACACACAGATTCTCACACTCCCCCTCAAGCTGGTGAATAGGTGTTTTCCATTCCCAGCTTGGATATAATTCTCTCAAGTGTGGAGCTATTCAACCCTTTGGTGAGGACATCTGCAAGTTGTCCCTGTGTAGGCACATATGGAGTGCAGATTAAACCGTTGTCAAGCTTTTCTTTAATGAAGTGTCTATCCACTTCAATGTGCTTAGTCCGATCATGTTGGACTAGGTTGTGTGCTATGCTTATTGCAGATTTGTTATCGCAGTATAGCTTCATTGGTTCTTCCCACTTAACCTTCAAATCTTCTAATATGATTTTTAACCAAAGTAACTCGCATACACCTTGTGCCATTGCACGAAATTCTGCTTCAGCACTAGATCGTGCCACTACACTTTGTTTTTTACTTCTCCATGTCACAAGGTTTCCCCCAAGAAAAGTGCAATACCCGGTAGTTGATCTCCTATCAACAATCGACCCTGCATAGTCAGCATCTGTATAGGCTTCAAGAGACATATTTCCTCTCCTTTTAAACAAGATTCCTCTTCCCGGAGTCCCCTTGAGGTACTGCAAAATTCTGTGAGCAGCCTGCAAGTGAGTTTCTCTTGGGCTGTGCATAAATTGGCTGATTAAGCTCACTGCATAGGCAATATCCGGTCTAGTATGGGACAAGTAAATGAGTCTGCCCACAAGGCGCTGATACATCTCCTTATCAACAACAACATCCTCTGCATTTCCCAGTTTTAAGCTCGGGTCCATGGGAGTACTTGCAGGTTTACAAGCTGTTTTACCTATTTCTTTGAGTAAATCAATTATGTATTTCTGCTGTGATATGAAGATGCCTTTCTTGGAGTGTGCTACTTCGATGCCCAAGAAATATTTCAGCTTTCCCAAGGTTTTGATCTCAAATTCTTTGGCTAAAGACTGACTCAAGGCTTGTTCCGTACTTTCATCTCCGGTCAAGATAATATCATCTACATACACTAATAGCACTTCATTACTCCCCCTGAGGCAGAATGCTTAATGAACAATGTATGATCCCCTTGACTTTGTTTGTATCCCAAGGCAGTCATAGCTCTAGTAACCCTTCCAAACCAAGCCCGAGGGGATTGTTTTAGCCCATACAGGGCCTTTTTTAACTTGCACACTGTGTTGGCAGCCACATTTTTTCCATATCCCGGAGGTACTTCCATATAGATTTCCTCCTCTAGTTCCCCATGTAAGGACGCGTTCTTTACATCAAATTTTTGCAAGTCCCAACCCCTATTGGCAGCAAGAGACAATAATACCCTGACCGCATTCATTTTAGCAACCGGAGCAAATGTCTCCAAATAATCAATCCCGTAAGTTTGTGTGAACCCTTTGGCAACTAGCCTCGCCTTGTACCTCTCGATTGACCCATCAGCTTTATATTTCACTGTATATACCCACTTGCATCCAACTGGCCTTTTTTCTCCGGATAAAGTAACTAACTCCCAGGTTTTATTCTTCTCTAAGGCTTCCATCTCAACATCCATGGCTTGCTTCCATTTTTGATTGGACAATGCCTTAGACAAGGTGGTGGGTATGAAGGTAGTATTTAGGTTAACTATGAAGGCTTTGTGAGTGGGTGAAAAATGCTCAAATGAGAGGTAGTTGGAGAGAGGGTATAAGGGTTGTTTAGTGGCTTTTCTGGTTCCTTTTCTAATAGCAATTGGGAGGTCAAGGTCATCTATAACAGTTTGGGATTCAGTTTTATCCTGTAAAGTTTCAAAATCAGAAATTGTTACCTCATTTGAAGGACTGGAGTTGGACTCCTGGACTGGCATAGAGTCTGGAATAGCCTTTGACCTATTCTTCATGAATACCAGATTTTTCTTCCACTGCACATCAGATTCAGCCACAACAGCTGGCTCGGGTTCAGCCACAACAAAAGGTTGGTTTGTTCAGTTGGCTCGGGTTCAACCACATTAGAAGGCTCGGGTTCAGCCACAACAGAAGGTTGGTTTGTGGGCTCAAAAGTGGGCAAGTCAGGTAACCCAAGAGGTCCAAGAAGATCTAGTTCCTTATCTTCCCTAAAACTCTCCCCTGAAGATAAGGTTGATTGAAATAGGATCTAGCCTCATGAAAGGTGACATCCCGAGAGACAAAGAACTTCCTAGAAGGAGGGTGATAGCATTTATACCCCTTTTGAGTGGAAGAATACCCAACAAACAAACATTTAAGAGCTCTAGGATCAAGTTTCCCTCTATCTTGACTATGGACATGGACAAAGGAGACACATCCAAAGATCCGAGGTGTAAGGTTATTTGTAGTGGAGAGATTTGGGTAAAAGGAAGAAAGCATGTCCATTGGGCTTTTTAAACCTAAGACCTTGGAGGGAAGCCTATTGATTAGATGTGTTGCTGTAAGGACAGCTTCACCCCAAAAGGTTTTAGGGACATTGTGCTGGTACAAAAGAGCCCGAGTTTGATCAAGAAGATGCCCATTCTTCCTCTCGGCCTACCCCATTCTGTTGCGGTGTTTTGACACAAGAGGACTCATGAACGATGCCCTCCTTTTGACAGAAGGGTGTAAGGATGTGGTTGAAGTAATCCTTAGCATTATCAGACCTAAGGCGCTTGATACTTACACCAAATTGGTTTTTTATCATAGAGAAAAAATTCTGGAATACCGTGCTTACTTCAGATTTATTTTTAAGTAAAATGGTCCAAGTAACACGGGTACAATCATCAATGAAGGTAACAAACCAGCGAGCACCAAGCACATTAGGAACCTTAGAGGGACCCCATACATCAGTATGAACAAGATAAAAGGGAAAAGTGCTTCTTTTGTTGCATATGGGAAAAGATACACGCTTGTGTGTAGCAAGCTCACACACATCACAATGAAGCCTCTCAACCTCTGTTTGGGAGAACAATAAAGGAAAAAGAACTTTAATAATCCTAAAGGAAGGATGTCCCATCCTACAATGGTAAAGAAGAATCTTTTCCTTATTGGATAACATGGATTCAGACGGGAGAGAGTGATGCAAATTGGTGGTCACAGCCAGGGAATGCGTATTCGGTTCTTCAAGGTAATAAAGGCCCGTTCCATTCTCTAGCAAGTCCAATCATCCTCCTCGAATCCTTGTCCTGAAAAACACAATGATTGTTGTGAAAAATAACTTTACTGGATAAATCTTTATTGAGTTTTTGCACAGAAACAAGGTTGGTAGATAATTTTGGGACATGGAGAACATTCTTTAATGTTATTAATGAATTTACTTTAATGTCTCCCAAACCTGCCACTGTTACAAGGTTACCATCTGCTGTAATAATTTTCTTATTGCTGGGACAAGGTGAATAGGTAGAAAAGTGTGTGGATAAGGGTGTCATATGGTCAGTGGCTCCAGAATCCAAAATCCAGTGTATAGTAGATGGTTTTTCTGAGACATTTAATCCAATTGAAAATGAAAACATACCTGAGAAAGCCAAACTACAGGTACCTGAAGGTTTTTCCAGATTGCTAAGGAAAGACCTCAGCCTTTCTATCTCTTCCTGATTCAGGTTGCTGGATTCAGGCTTATGCTCATCACTAGTGTCGCCTACTGCAACGTGCACCTGCCCATTTTTCTTGAAATGTCCCCCCTTTTGTCCCCACTCACGGCTAGAAGGTTTAGCAAACTCTAAGTGGGAAGGTTTACCATGCAGTTTCCAGCACTTCTTGCGGGTGTGGCGTGGCTTGTTGCAATATGTGCACCATAGACCATCATTTTTATTTCCCACATTTGCAGATTCACCATTAACACGTTCAGCAACCATGGCTGAACTGTCCACATTAGGAGTATCCAGCATCAAACTCCTTCTGCTCTCTTCACTTCTTACAATGGCCACCACTTCATTGAAACATGGAAGTGTTTGTTTCCCAAGGATTTGAATTCTGACCTGATCAAATTCAGAATTTAGGCCAACCAGGAAATCATAAACCCTGTCTTGCTCAATAAAGTCCTTGAGAATTGTTGCATCCTCTGAACACTTAGGCTTGATCACTCTATAAAGGTCTAGTTCCATCCATAGGGACTTTAGTTGATTGGCATATTCAAGAAATGATCCTATTCCCTTGCTTTGCTGCTACTGTTTTCACCTTTACTTCATATACCCGGGCTGCATCCTTGGCTTTGGAGTTGGTTTGCTCCACTGCATCCCAAACTTCCTTTGCGGTGCTGAGAAACATGCAGGTATCACTAAGTTCTAGGATCATTGAATTCCACAGCCAAGCCATGATCATAGCATCTTCCTCATCCCATGCTTCGAACTTGGGATCTCCCTTTTTTGGTCGAGAACCCATGATGTGGCTCAGTTTCCCTTTTCCCATCAGCACTGTCCGAAGGAGTTGGGACCATTTCAAGTAATTCTTCCCGTTCAGTCGATAGGCAGCATGTATGTTCTGCAGTTCTCCAGGTTGGGCATCCTTTGTTCCTTTCGTTGTGTCCAGAACTTCACCCTCTTCGTTAGACACAATGAGGTATGAAGGTTGTCACTAATGATGGCAATGAAGGCCGAATAAGTAAAGATTAGGCTGGAGATACGTTGGTAATGAAGGCCAACTGTAGCAGGTTTAGGGTTTTTTTTCTCGCGGAAGCAGGCCCCCTTAGATCAGGAGCTTTGATACCATATCAGAATTTGGGAATTGAATTGTATATCTATTGATCAATGATGTAGAAATATATACACAGTTCCTAGCATCTACATTAGGAAACAACAGATGTTTCCTTAATTTGAAATCCCTTGATTTTAGGGATTGACTAATTACAAAATTAAATCCCTTGATTTTAGGGATTGACTAATTACAAAATTAAATAGAGATTCTAATTCTAAAAGATAAAAGATACAATATAAACATTCCTAAAATATCACACAACACACAGATTCTCACAGATACTATAGACGGTTTGTGTGGAATTATGGGAAGATGGCCAGGCCTTTAACAGATTTATTGAAGAAAGGAAGCTTCAAGTGGAATGAGTCAAGTGAAACAACATTCCACCAGTTAAAGAGAGCTATTACTACTGCCCCAGTACTAGCCATGCCTGACTTCTCTCGACCATTCTCCATGGCCTGACTTCTCTCGACCATTCTCCATTGAGTGTGATGCCTCGGGGAAGGGATTGGGAGCAGTATTAACACAAAGCCAGAGGCCTATAGCCTTCTTTAGTAAGGCATTAGCTGAAGCATCCCTCAACAAATCAGTGTATGAGAAGGAGCTTATGGCTCTAGTGTTAGCCATCCAGCATTGGAGACCATATCTCTTAGGTCAGAACTTCATTGTATACACGGACCAGAAGAGTCTAAGGCACTTGTTAGAACAACGAATAACCACTGAGAACCAACAGAATTGGCTTGCTAAGTTACTAGGATACGAGTTTGATATTGTTTACAAGGTTGGTGCATCCAACAAAGTGGCTGATGCTCTATCTTGCAGGGAAGAAAATATAGAATTGAGTATGACTTCGCCGCCATATTGGCAAGACATAGCTGAAATTGATGAGGAGGTGAAGAAAGATGCAGTACTATCCAAGTTAATCACATAATTACAACAGGATGTAGAGTCCTATCCGAACTATACCCTAGAACATGGAAGGTTGTACTACATGGGGAGGCTAGTGTTATCTGCTTCCTCAGTTTGGATTCCAAAATTACTAGAGGAGTTTCATGCTTCTCCTACCGGGGGACATTCAGGGATTTACAGGACCTATAGGAGAATGGCTCAATCCTTATTTTGGTCAAAGATGAAGGCTGCCATAACAGCCTTTGTAGCAAGTTGCCATGTGTGTCAAAGGAGTAAATATCAAACATCTTCCCCTGCAGGACTGTTGCCGCCACTGCCAATTTCGAATGCTATATGGGAAGAGTTAAGCATGGATTTCATTGTAGGATTACCTAAATCCAAAGGATTTGATGCCATATTAGTGGTGGTGGACAGGTTGAGTAAATATGGGCATTTCATTTTGATCAAGCACCCATATTCAGCAAGATCTATTGCTTAGGTTTTTGTTAAGGAAATCATAAGACTGCATGGAGTACCTACATCCATTGTGAGTGATAGAGACCCTACCTTTGTTAGTCACTTCTGGCAGGAGATTTTCAGATTGCAGGGCACCACCCTTAGAATGAGCACTGCATATCATCCTGAATCGGATGGCCAGATTGAGGTGCTCAACAGAACCTTAGAAACATATCTAAGGTGCTTTATCTCTGAACAACCCAAGGCTTGGGCAAAGTTCTTACCTTGGGCATAATACTGGTGCAATACCAGTTTCCAGGGTGCAGCAAACTGCACTCCTTTTGAAGTGGTGTATGGCAGAGCTCCACTATCCTTAGCCAGGTTCATACCCAGGGAAACTTTGGTCGAGGTATTAGCTCAAGACCCGATGGATAAGGATGAAGCACTGAAGCAGCTGAAGCATCATCTCCATCGGGCACAAGACCAGATGTCGAAATATGCTAATGCCCACAGGAAACCATTTAACATCCAAGTGGGGGATTGGGTTTACCTTAAAATCAGACCCCACAGGCAGGTTTCTATGCCCACTAAACTCCATCCGAAACTTGCAGCAAGGTACTATGGACCCTGTTTGCTACTGAAGCAAATTGGAGCAGTGGCCTTTAAGTTGCAACTCCCGGAACAGGCCCGAATTCATCCAGTATTCCATGTGTCTCAACTGAAAAAAGTTGTGACTCCCAGAACTGTTGAAGCTGAGCTACCAGCTGAGTTGCAAGGTGAACCTACAATGCTGCAACCCGAGAAGGTGTTGGGAGATCAGGTGGTGATTCAAGCAGGAGAGCAGGTTCCTGAAATTTTGGTGCAGTGGCAGGGCAAGGCACCAGAAGATGCCACTTGGGAGGATGTCTCCAATATGAAGAGCCAGTTCCCGGACTTCAACCTTGAGGACAAGGTTGCTTCTGGAGAGGGTGGCATTGTTAGACAAGCTGAGTTACCAGTTGAGGGACCTAGGGTCAGGCGAGTATATCATGGGAAGAGACTAAGGGGGGCTAAGATGACTAAGGGGAACTAATGTGTAATAAGACTTAGCCTTTTATAACTAGAAGTAGTTATGCTGAGTCATCAAGACAGTTAGGAGCAGTTACTGAGTAGGATGTACTATAAATAAGCATTCTGCATTCAGAATGCATCATCTTTGATCATTTGTATAGTTGCTTTGACTGAGAGAGCTCAGTGTAAAGGGGAGTGCCCCTTGAGTAGTGATACTTGTTGTGTTGTTCATTGATAGAGGAATATACAGAGAGCACTCATTCTTTCTACTCTGTTCTTGTGTATTGAGTAGTTCTAGGCTAGTTACTGATTCAGAACCCTAACACACATAGTGGGTCCTCCAGGCATGCATGGATTTCGGATTGCCTCTTTTTAGGCTCTTGATACCATGTTAGGAGGAGAGAAAAAGAGAAACAAATGATGAATACATGTGTCAACTATGCAACAGAGGCTTTTATATTTAGACTTAATGTAATAAATGCAAAATAAATATAGAGGATTTGCTACTTAATCACATGATATGATATTCCTATACAATACACCTATACATTAATTACAAGGATTCCCACACAACCTATGCTAAAGAAAATTCGCAGCCGAAAAATGCAAAATAAGATGAGGCCCAGTTTCCAAATCTGAATCACACATTTGTCAGCTGCGATGCTGGAGCCTGTTGTTGGGGTTAATCCTGCAGTCCAGACAAAAGCTTTAACTCTTGGGGGAGATCTGGACTTTGAGATGGGTTTATCCAAAAGTCTCTCCCATGTGTGTGTGTGGAGTTCTAGAGTTTAACGTGTTTCATGTAGTAACTAAGCGTGATAATACTAACAAATTGCAAAAACTGGTTGAACTTCAAATTCAATTAGTAGCTTTTTAAGAAAGCATTCCCAAATACCTTGATACATGACAAGATTTTTACGTAGGTTGTAGCTACTAGGTGCAATTATTGTCAATGCATTTGGACTGTAGAAGTGAAGCAGCCTTATCCAATTTTCTTTGACTCTGCTCGTGTTTACATTTTTTTGGTATGTAAGTTTGCAACTGTTGGTGGGATATAATGCATATTCATGTGCCATCACTTTCCAGGTATCCAGTATTCTTTGATGATATCGCAGCACGTTTGCTTCCAGTCATCCCCTTAATTATTTACAGACTTATTGAAAATGACGCAATGGATCCAGCCGACAGACTATTGGCCATGTATTCTCCATTGCTTGCTTATTACCCTCTAAGATTTACATTTGTTCGTGATATACTTGCATACTTCTATGGTCATCTTCCTGGAAAGCTCATTGTTCGAATACTCAATGTACTTGATATCAGTAAGGTATCAAACTTCGTTTTTTCTCCAGTTATCTTTGTTTTGTTTCCTCAAGGTTTTTTAACTCGAAAATGATATTATTCTGTAACTATTATTGGGTCTGTTTTTCTTTCAGATTCCCTTTTCAGAGTCATTCCCACAGCAAATAAGTTCGTCAAATCCTGTCATGTGCCCTCCTCTGGATTATTTTATGACTCTACTATTGGGAATAGTGAATAATGTTATTCCTCCATTACATAACAATAAATCTGGATCTATGGGAGACGCGCCAAACAATGCACAGCATACTTCACAAAACAAGCCTCCAACAGTTTCTCAGACTGGGCCAGCAAATGCTTCTGAGGGCCAAAAGGCATTCTACCAAATTCAGGATCCTGGCTCATACACTCAACTGGTTCTTGAGACTGCTGTTATTGAAATACTTTCTCTTCCTGTATCTGCCTCTCAGATAGTACAATCACTTGTTCAAATTGTTGTTAATATACAACCAACACTGATCCAGTCCAGCAATGCTCTCCATGGTGGTTCAAATGCTGTAGGCCAAGGTTCAGTATTACCAACGTCACCTTCAGGGGGAAGCACAGATTCATTAGGTGCAAGCAGATCAACTCCTTCAGTTTCGGGAATAAATACCTCTAACTTTGCTTCACGAAGTGGTTATACATGCCAACAACTGTCCTGTTTACTGATTCAAGCTTGTGGTCTCCTTGTGGCTCAGCTTCCTTCTGATTTTCACTTACAACTTTACTTGGAAACAACTCGAATTATAAAAGAGAACTGGTGGCTTACAGATGGGAAAAGGTCACTTGGGGAAATAGATTCTGCAGTTGGCTATGCTTTGTTAGATCCAACTTGGGCTGCCCAGGACAATACCTCCACAGCCATCGGTATGATTTTAATAGAAAATTCTCTCCTTAAGTTATATGATTAAAATTTGAATTCTGTTGATGTCCAAATAACATTTTTGTTCTAGTAATTAATTGCGTGCTCGAAAGGAACTCAGACTTTTTTTGTAATCACAGGGAATGTGGTTGCCTTGCTTCATTCTTTCTTTAGTAACCTCCCTCAAGAATGGCTAGAAGGGACACATGTTATCATCAAGCAACTTCGACCAGTAACATCAGTTGCAATGTTGAGAATAGCATTCCGTATAATGGGTCCACTCCTTCCAAAACTTGCCAATGCTCATGCACTTTTCAACAAGGTAGAGAAAATCTCCAGCTCCACAATTTTAAGAAAGTTTTCATGTGTGTGCATAATATACGTATGCATATTTCGGTGCTTGTGCATTTTGTGTTCAATTCTTTGTTTGACGTTGACAATTGGGTGGAAAGAGGCCAAGCGTCACGTCGCCAGCTTATGGCCTGCCTTGTGTATGGCCTTACATGTTTATTAAACAAGGCAAAGACTTTTTTAGAAGCCTTTTTAGTTAAAAGGCTAGGCTAAGGGCCATCCAATAGGCCTTTTAAGCCTGGCGGGCCAGCCCCTATATATTTATATATATATATATATTATTTTATATCATTATAGATAATATTATTATTAAACACTTTTATAATTCTAATTAATACTATAACATTATGTTATATTATATTATTATTTACAATTATTTATGATTCCTAACCTAAAAGACACGCTAGATTAGAAATTTCAAATTTCTCACTCCATTCTCCAGCCTCCATTTTGCGTGGCTGCACCATCCAGGTTCTCTCTCGACTATGAGAAAGACGAGATGACCCTAATTTTAGAGGTTTAATTTACAGTGACATTTCGCACCATAGTAGCACCTTGGTGTGTGGAGCAGTAGAAACTGTAGCTTCCTTTCTCATTAAGGTAACAGTGTAAGTCTCACCAGGCGAATCGAGAAGGTCTTTGACCATGGAGATTTAGAATGTGTCAACTCCACTAGGAATCTCGGCCTCATTGAACACAATGTTGTGTGGGAAACCAGCATTGTTCTTGAACGTGATCTAATCTCCAACGCTGACTGAGAAATCGTTAGGAACAAAAACAAGAGATCAATTCCTGGATCTGGATTGTCCAACGTTGGTGCGGGAAAGGCACCCTGCCTTTCCCTTCTTCTGGTCCGTTGGATCAATCCGACGGTCCAGAAGACGCCACGTGTCCGATTATTTAAAAAAACCAATGAAAATTGAAAAGCAGAGTTACCCTGGTCCCTCCTCCGCGTTGTCAACCTCAAACATACGTGCATCAGTTCGTTCGCCCTCCATCGACGACGACCACAATGTCGGCGTCAACTCCCACCGCCACCTCCACATCGTTCGCTTCTACTTATTTTTGGGTTGTTTAAAGGATTTCCTTCAGTACTATAACATTTGATGAGCCAAAAGATTGCTTAAAGCAAGTAGGATCTGAGCTTGGTCGACGGTGGTGGAGGAGGTCGAAATATTGTGTGGCTTGCTCCGGGCGTTCCTTCTGCTGTTGGTTTCAATATTATTTTTTTAAAATGACACATGGCATCTTTTGGATCACTGGATTATTCCAAGGGTCCAGATGAAGGGAAAGTTACCTTGCCTTTCCCTCCCCAAAGGCAGGCAATCCGAATCCCCGATTCCTGCCACCAAGCATGACTTCTACAGTTTTACGGTTGTGTTCATAAACACTATTCATGATCCAAGAGATTCTTTAATCTTTATCTTGGTAGTGATAATGTTATTTGGTAGATTACAATATCAATGCAAAATCCTGTTTCAAGTCAAAATGGGTAGGCCCGTTGGCCTATTTAAAGGCCTTATTACAAAGTAGGCCTTTAGGCTTCCGGCCAAGCCATGCTTTTAAAAAGGCTATGTTAAGCCTTAAGAAATGGCCTATAACAGGTAAATAGGCCAGACTCGTGTATTACACTTGTGAGACAAGCTTTGCCTAGTCTGTCTCCAGTCTCCACCCCTTGAGCACTTGTTTCACAAGTACCTTTAGTCATAGCTGACTCAGAGAGCTGATTACCAGACATTATATGTAACAGCCACCAAGTTTTACTGTTCAAGGATCACCTGACTTTGTATGCTGACTGTGCAGATCCCTCTAACCTCTTCTCCGATAAAATGGCAGTCAATCTCTTGATATTTGGTCCTTTCATGAAAAAATGAGTTTGAATCAATATGAAAAACAGCTTGTTAGTCACAAGTTAGTTTCATTTCCTTAACATCTACCAATTTTAGCTGTTGAAGCAATTGCTTAAATACACAAGTTAACAGGATGTTGCTGCCACAGCGTGATACTTGCCTTGGCGCTAGATCTAGCTACTACATTTTGCTTCATACTCCTCCATGAGATTAATTTATCTCCAACAAAGGCATGTATCATGAATCCTTAATGCTTGCAGGAGTTGTTTGTTTTCCAAGTCACGAATACTAACAAACACCTGCCATAGATAATTCTAGCCTATACTGCGTATCCAATTTCCAGTGAAATTATTATTACTTGTCAAATCAGAAATTTCTATGGTAAAAGAAAACTACAAAAGCATGATTAATGAAACTTCACCCATAGTTATAAGGTCCCTGGTCTCATGATAAACAATTTTATCTGCCCTGTGAGTTGACCCGCCCGTGTTATAAATAGTTTCTTGACATTGTAGTCTAGTAAACCAGTTAAACGTAGTTTAAGGGGGGAATCTTAATCCTTTTCTTTCAAAATTTTAGCAATTTCCTCGAAGTCCTAATTAAGGAATACCAAATACTATATATAAATTATAAACTTTTAAAATTTGTTAGCAGTACTTTCAATGGATGTCCAGTGCATCAGATTATGTCAGATATTGCCTACTTTTGTCTTTCCCTTTTTGTCCATCTTTTCGGGAACTGTGTTGGATTCCAAATGAAGAGTAATGACAAGAGACACTAACCCTGCGTTTGGTAGAGTAGAAATTAGGTAGAAAGAAAATGCCAAGAGAGAAATGTAAGAGAAAATATTGTTTTCTCTTGTTTGGTGTACAAGAGTCAAAAGGGAGAGAGAATAAATTGGGCATGGGACCCACCCAATAAAATTCTCTTCACTTTAGCGGAGAAAACGAACACATGCATGAGGAAAGGTGGCTTTTACCATTGTACCCTTGTCTTTGGTGTCAGTTTTATCGTGAACTTGTAGCATTGGCTTTTTATTAATTAATAAAATTAAACTATTGCCTCCCCTATGCACAGCTCTCGTGTAACTCTCACATGTGGCTTTTATTATATAATTACGTTAAGTTTTAGTTGATTTTTTTAATATTATTTAATATCATTTCCTTTATTAATAGCATAAAAAATATCAGATATAATAAATTTCAAACAAAAAATACAATAAAAATATAATAGGGACATAATTGTCAATTCAATAAAATTCAGTTTTTCTTTCTTTTTTATTTCTCTCTTATTTCTCTTATATCAAATAACACATCAAATCTATTTTATTTCTCACCTCTTTCTCTCTTCTCATACTCTCTCACCTCTTTCTTCCCACTTTCTTCCCACAATCAAGCATATAAAGCTCAACATGTGAAAGCTCAAACCTGCTGATTTTTATTTTTCAGACTGGGCATAATACCTTTATTTTGACTGAAATTATTTATACCATAACGGCATCTTTATAATGGATTAATCATTAAGATCTTATGATAGTCCATAGATATTTGGGTTTTTCTTGCCATAGACGGATTGTGTGCATTTTGAATAATTGATTGGAACTCTGATATAGGGCACTAACATTTTCGGTATTAATGTTTTTCCTCTCAACTTCTGAAAACTCCCGCAGACCCTCTCATTACTATTAAGTGTATTGGTGGATGTATTTGGAAAAAACTCCCAGACATCAATTGTTGTTGATGCATCAGAAATAGCAGATCTCATTGACTTCCTGTAAGTGTTAGTCATTTGTCTTAAAATGCCTTACCTTATGATAAGTTTTGAAATCCTTTTTCTGCCTCACTAATTTCTTATTACCACTTGATGTTCAGCCATCATGTCATCCATTATGAAGGGCAGGGAGGGCCTGTGCAGGCTAGCAGCAAACCTCGACCGGAGGTTTTGGCTCTCGTTGGAAGGGCATCAGAGAGTTTACGTCCAGACATTCAACATCTGCTTTCGCACCTAAAGCCTGATGTGAATTCTTCTATTTATGCGGCATCTCATCCCAAGTTAGCCCAGAATCCAACTTAGGTGCAGTAGTATACCCTGAGCAAATCACATAGCTCTATTTTCAGATCAAGAACGGTGAAGAGAAACATATCCTTTTCGTTATAGTTGTCTAGCGTATGACAATTGCACAAGTAAACATTCCCCATATACAGAAACTGTTGGATTTGTGACCATGATATGATATTCAAACCTGCAAGGTGTCAAAAACGTTTTCCTCCCTGGACTGTTTTTAAGTGAAAATGTATGTATATAAGAGTGAACATCTTTCATTTCAAGTGTAATTAATCTGAACTACATACAGTGTTACATGATTTACATATTGTAGGAGTCAAGATTGTATGTAAATTGATGTATGCAATATCCATCTCTTACAAACTATATCAGAAAAGCATGGTATTTGCATATCCATTGAAGCTTCTGTGGTAAGTACGTCGATTGAGTCAAGTTCAATTTGGAGCAATAGTGAGCGGAGAAATGCTGACAGAAACCCATTCTGCTTGGTAATGCCTCGGCTCGTTTATATTTTTTAACGAGTTTTACACCATTTCTAATTGGAGCGGTGCTATTGACGTTCTAACATGCTTGTCTATACTTCCCACTTCTCAACTTTAAATCCATTTTCCAAATATACACTTATTTAAGTATTTTCCGGAAAAAAATGTTAATTACACGTCGATTTCATATCACCTCATACATTTATTTATATGATGAAATTAGAATATAAAAATGAGATGGGTGTAATTATAATCGGAGTAAAATCAGGAGCTAAACCATAATCATTTTGGCTACCTAGGGTTTGTTTACTTTGTTTTTAATTTTTTGTTTTCATTTCCTGTTTTTAAAAATAATTATAAAATCGTCATCTTATTTTCATTTTGTTTTCTGTTTCCAAAGATTTGTACAGGAAATAATGAAAACAACAAAAAGTTGTTTCCAGTACAAAATTTGGAAAACATGAAATAGAATAAAAATAAGGTGACAGTTTTGTAATTTTTTTAAAAACGGAAAATGAAAACAGGAAACTAGAAAGAAAGCAAATGGGCCATTATTTTTTAAATTTGTTTTGTCTCTTATGTTTAAAAAGATTATTTTGGTACCTTAAGTTTGAAACGTTATCCAAGTAGTCCTTTTTGTCAAGTATAAGTAGTCCTTTTTGTCAGTATGTTACTAATGTTGTTAACCTCTTTCCTATGTGGCACTTATGTGATGATGTGGGTAGTTGAGATGACATGTTTGTCATGTGACAACATGTTGGGGGTGCCATGTGGCAGTAAGTGGCCATGCAGCAATATATGGTGGTTTTTGATGGTGTCACATTACAGTGTGTGATGGTGTTACTTGGTCCCACAAAATCCAAACTAAAATAAAATATAAGCAACCAAAATGATTCTAAAAAATAAAATAAGGAATCAAATTGAATTCCAAAATATGATGAAGGATCAAATCAAAATTTTAGCCTTTTTTCCCTAATGCGTATTCTTCTCCAATGGGTCTTTTTTTCTAAGGTGGCGTTTGGTTCCCGAAATGTTTTATTCCTGGGTAAACTACATTCTCGGAAATCACATTCCTGAGAATGATTCTTTCCCACCTTTACACTTGAGAATAAAGTTTTCCCAAGTTTATAACTATCATTCATTAATTTTATTTCCGGTAATGTTTTATGTCTGGGAATAAATTTTTAAAACTTATACCAAACATGGGAAATTTTTATTCTCTTGCCAACATTCCTGAGAATCCTTTTTTAAAACTTGTACCAAACGTTACCTAAGGGTTGTAGATAGAGATGGATGACTTCTCTCCAAACCAATGACTAGTACAGCACACTCCAAACCAATGACTAGTGCAACGCAAAAGGAGCCCAAATCTTGTGGACCATGTAATAGCTGCTAGGCAAAACGTGGTGGAATGTGAAGACTTGGATGGTCCTTACGGAGGTTGGTTGGCGTGCTGCATGGAAGATGGTTGCTTTGGAATGAAATTCAATGAAAAAGTGCTCCATTGTGATTTTTTGGGTGAGTTTAAGTTACTGATTAATGAAGGAAACGATACTATGAATGGGTTCTTTTGTCCATACAGAAAACGACAACTTCCCTCAAGCAGCAACCACTCGACTAGATTGAAGAAGGGTTAATCATATCTATCCTAACCCCTGGGGAAGAAGACTCATTAGGGAATTAGACTTGTCGGGGAAGAATGGCTAAATTTCAATTTGGTCCCTTATTGTATTTCTTAGATTCATTTTAATCATTTATCTTATTTTTTGGATTCGATTTAGTCATGCCACGTGGCACCACCACATGTTGCCACAAGGCAAACATGTCATCTCACGTATCCACATCATCACTTAACTGCCACGTAGGAGAAAGGTTAACAACATTACTAACATGTCTGGTAGAAAGCATTACTTTGGGTAATATTGCAAACTTAACGGACCAAAATGAATCTTTTTAACATAAGGGACCAAAACAAATCTAAAAAATAAGATAAGGGATCAAAAGTCTAATTTAGCCTTACTAATTTTATAACCAATATGTAAAATAAACAAAATTAACTAATATATAACTAATTCTTACGTAATTCAAACTGCCAGTAAAAGGAAAAGTTTAGTTTCAAATAAAAGCAAAAAGCAACATAGATTCTTAACAAATCACAAACCAAATGCACAAACATTGAAAGACAAGGTATTCTTGGTAGCCTTTTCCTATGCACAAACATAAGTCTAGACGACTTAAGCCAGATGACTCATACAAGAAATCAAATCATGAGCAAGTCCAAGTCATACGACATGTCCTTCTGTGATGACTATAAAAAAAGTCAACCAACATGGCTCTAACAAGCAAGAGGAAAGTGAATGGAAAAGATGCAGAAGAATGACAAGTAAATTAAACAATAGTAGAATTCTTGGTGTCATCAACTGTATCTAAAGAGCAACTAACTTGAGAAATGTTATGAAAAATCATCTTTGACGAAGAAAAACTTAACAATAACTTTTGGTTTCCTTAAAGAGGGAGGAAAAGCAGTTCAATTCTTCCTTCAAATTTATGAATATGTGGATTCATAATCGTGATTGTTCTAAAATTATCACAGAAGTGTGGAAGTCTCCTGTGGTAGGTTGTCCAATGCATATATCCACATTAACGCTAATAAACGACTTAAGGAATAGTTAATAAGGATTGTTCTATAATGGGACATTAGGGAGTCTCGCAAGAAAACATGTCAAGAAACAACAATCAAACCAACAACAATTTTATAACCACTTCCAATAAATCAATACTAGTTGTATACAACATTTTCAGCATCCAAACAACAAGTTGTGACAAGTATTTATTAGATCAAACGAACTCCAAATTGAACAAAAATGAGCACTCATATGAAAGCCTAGGATGTCATTTTCTCATCCATAAAATTCATTTTCACAAAAAGTGGTCACATTATCACTGTAACAGCCTGATTTTTAATTACGCTGTATAACCGGTTAAAATATAATTAATTATATTTTATTATATTTTAATCTGAGAGTTAGAAAGTGATTTTAAAGAAAATAAAATTATATTCATAGTCTCTCTTATGGTAGAAGGTTATGGTGAAATATTGGGTTTAAAACTAAGACGGAAATCGGTTTGCATTTTTTTTTACTGGCGGTATGATTTTATATAGGCAGAAAACCCTAATTTGACCCGAAACTGAAATTTGTAGATTTTTTATATTTTGTCCGTGAGGAATTCTACCTTCCAAATTTCTGATCAGAAATAAAATATTATGTTTATTCGGATAAATTTTGTAGAAAGTTTGAATGGAAAACGGTCGGTGTTTTCACAGACAGTAAGATTTTAATGATCAGAAAACCTAATTTTGACTCGTGAACGAAATGGTTTATGTTTAAATCATATTTCCAACGAGTTTGGTTATTTTGAAAATTTTTCGATCGAAAAACAGACAGAAACCCTAATCGGAAAACCGACGGAGTCGAAAATGTAACTGCAGAGACCCGTCAAGAGATCGGGACAATGAGTCATACATGATGACTCATGGAGGATGAGTCACCAAGCATTTATGAGCATTAAATGCTAGTAATCATGACTTTTAGGTAAAATGATCAAAATACCCCCAAGCTTTCGCCGTTATTAACAAGACACATCTACGCACTCTTAACCACTCATTTTACATGGTTGTAAACCTTCCACATCTCCTCAATTTCGTGCAGTCATATATACTAAACCACACCTATTTCATTTTGCTTTCGTTTCATCATTTTCCCCTCAAAAACCGAAATCAGGTAAATGACAGAGCTGCATACGGGATTTCCGGGAATCGCTAATGGATGGGATCAATGAGTCGTGGATGACTCATTAGATGTGGTCCAAAATCAGACACACCTACATTAATTGTGAGCCACATACTTTTTAACCCTAGTTAGTAACATAACCCAAGTTAATTAACTATTAACTATGGTTAAGCTTATATTAATTTAATATTCACAAAACCCATTAATTGGACTCTAAGGAACCAAACAAAGCCTAAGACCTACCCTATTTAAACCCCAAACCGCAGCAGCAGCTCCCTCCACATTTCTCACTTCATCTTTTCCATTTCTTCTTCATTTTTTCTTCAAAAACCCTATTGTTATTCTTGCACAACTTGACCATTCCTTCATTTTCTTTCATTATCTAGAGGTAAACCCTCACTTCTATGATCTTAGTTATCTTACTCATATTCTTAGCTCTCTTTATCACCCACTATTTCGGATTAGAGGAGAAGAATTGAGAGAAACCTCAATAGTTACAAGAAGCCTTTATTGTAAGCTTTGAAACCAAGTTGGAGCAGTCTCTGAGAGAGCCGCCAAACACTCTTCAACCGTTGGATCATTCTCAAATTTTAGAAGAAGGTTCAAGACTTGTGGTTCTTCATATCCAATGTTTAGAATCTGGAAAAAACCTCCAGAGTGTGAGATATGAAGCTCGGACAGTAGGCCTAGGAGGTGAGAAACTCAACCCGGATACCATCTAAGCTTTCACCAAAGAGTTATGATCTGAGATGCTTGAACCATTGGATCGGGCTGAAACTTTGTGAGAAGGTTTAAGAAGGATAGTTCTTCAATATCACCATTCAGTTTACTAAATAGAGCTCTGTGGCTAGAGTAATGGAGCTCGAACAGTAGCCCTGTTTTGGTAGTTTTTCCCTAGGATTCATGAGCTTATTTTGAATCCGATTTTCCCTAAGTCTAGCCGTTGTTCTCGTAAGTTTTTCCATCGATTTTGTTTCTTAATTCAAATAGATTTATTTATTTGAAACCCTATTGTGGATTCGGTTGGTATTTGGTGTTTCTGGTGAATTGTGTTACTCGTACATGTAATCAGGACGGTGGATGTGTAAGGATGAATGGTGGCAGATTTGTGGATGTTGTTGGACAGCATGCTGAGGTTCTTCGCAGTAGCGTGGATGCATTCGGAGCTTGTACGGGAAAGCACGCACATCAATCAGGTGGGGGAAAGAATCAACCTATCATCGGAATCAATAAGTAGTAGAGTATATGATAATTGTGTAGGGCGACCTAAACCCTACTAGTAGTCGAGTAATCGATAAGACCAAAGTCACATTGGAAACCTTTTCTGTAAAACCAATGGTGATTCGGGGATTATAGGTTTATCGGCATAGGTTAATTTTGTGATATTGAGATGGAGAATGTCTGTCACGGCCGTGATGGTTGTCATGGCCAGGTCGTGACAGGTTCTGTGTTGTAGAAATGCTTGCCTTTGATGCCTGTCACGACCGTGATGGCTATCACGGCTAGGCCATAACAGAGTCTGACTTTGTGATATTGATTTTACTGTGATACGCTGATTGAGGTATTACACCTGCATGTGATGTATTAGTTTTTGTGTTTGAATATTTTCTGATGTTATGTTATGCATGATCTGCCTGGTTATAAATATTGTGCTTAGTGGATTTTAAGCAAAGATATATATGTTGTTCGAGAGATAGCTGTTTGTTTTGGGTGTGATAATAATGGTAACTTAGAGGTGCCTAACCTAGATGAATTATTTTAAGGAGGTGTTGTGACATAGAATATGTGTAAATGCTTTGATGGAAGGTTAAGGCACTAAGCTGTTAATAATGTGGGTTGGTGAGATTCATGTATAGGTGTTGTCCACAACTGTGTATTGGTAATATAATACACAAAGACAAAAGTGTATTTGTAATATAATACACAAGGACATCTGTGTATTGGTAATATAATACACGTAAAACACATCTGTGTATTGGTAATATAATACACCATGTATTAGTAATAAAATACACGTAAAACACATATGTGTATTGATAATATAATACATGTAAAATACATCTGTGTATTGGTAATATAATACATCGTGTATTGATAATATAATACACGTAAAATCAAGAGTTCTCGTGAGACCAATTCCACCTTAGAAATTGGTGTGCAGTTATGAAGTCTTTGAGTAGCATGAGATTGAGGGTAGAGGATGATATATTAACTTGAGGATGATTTGTTAGTTAGGTGTGCTGATTGTCTGTGACAATTACTGTATAATTTACTATTACTCTTTTCCGCTTTTTGATGATAGAACTGCTTCTTATCCCCTGTATTCTTTGTGTGTGGTATCTTATTTTATTATGGGATCGTACAAGAAGACCATGTGGCTGAGCTGAATGAGGAGGAGTTGGATGGAACTCCTTACAAACCAGATGCTGGAGGTCGAGCTGTGATCCATGGTGATTAGAGTATAGACATTATGGCCAGTGTGTCTAAGGAGTATTTTATAATTCTGCTAAGTATGTCTGTTGTTAAGTTTATGTCTGTGATGGATCCTACAGAGAGGATATCCTCAACAGTGTTTTGGTATTGTAATGAACAAATAGGTGTGTACTTATATATTACAACATTGGTATGTTTAATTTGAAGAAGTTATATGATTATTATATAAGTTTTAATTTTTACATATTTTCAACGTTAAGCGCGTGATTAAGAAATTAAATAATGAGGTTTTGATCTAATAACACAACGGGACACAACCGGGTGTCTCAATCACTGATTTACAAAATAACACATCAAGTTCAAAATCCAAAACAGAAATTCGATCCGGTTTTAAAATACAATTGAAGAGGTAAAAACTAAATGAAATCAAACAAATATTATGTCTACAATGAAGCACAAGATGTCTATTTTCAGTACCAAGAAGAATTTTCGCAATTAGAGATCCAGTTTGGAAGAAAGACACAAAATAGTGACATAAGGTCAGAAATCCGAAAATAACATTCTTGCAACACAATCACATAAATGATTAACATCAAAAATGGAGAACCCTCTCAACAATGGGGTTTCCAATCAACACACATTAAATCCATTTCCCATCCACCAATAGGTGTGATGAGGTTCACTCCACCTTAACTCTTGTAGCTCCCCTAAAGAAGTTGCTCCTCTTTGATCCACAACGCCACAAAGTCCAACTTCGAGACACAACCTTCACCAACAATCAGTTAACCAAATTAAAGTAAGAAAAAGTGGCTATAAAACCCTAAGTATAGATCACTACCTCTTTAAGATCATAGGGCTAGGATCATTTGTTTTTAAATTCCTTTGGTAGACATGAAGAGAAAGGTACTTCTATGGTAGAAAAATTATCAAAAGTTCAAAAACAACATCATGCAAATTCCTATTAATTTTTCCATGAATTTCAAGGAAGTGGATACTCGAAATAAATCATATGTATTGAAAGGAAATTGAACAATGAATGAATGTAATCTTAGATCATGAAAATTTACTTCTTGGATGATAAAAATGATGAACAAAGTGTGGAGGTTCATGAGCTCTAGAAAAACCCATTTGACAAAGTTGCTCCGAATGCAAAATCTTGTGAAATAACAAGTGTTTAGATGGCCCGGGAGAGTAAGGATATGGTGTTGGAAAATCAAAACAAAACTTGGACCTCCAATATATGATCATGACCGAAAATGAGAGGTGAGAAGAGAAAAGCTTGAATGTTCTTGGGATGAAGAACAAAGTAGATCAAAGTGATGATAATGATGTAGGAAAGGAGGTTCATGGATTAGAATCATGAAAATATACTTCTAAGATGATGAAAAATGAAGAAGAAATGGAGAACATGAGATGAACTTCTCAAGAACAAGTGAGAGAAAAGAAAGCATTAAGTTTTAATCTTTAAAACTTGATGACCAAGTGTGTTTAAGTGTTTTCGTGTAAGTGTTAAATGAAGTAATTTTGATGATTTTAGAGAGCCTTGGTCGTGCTCCACATAGAGAAAAAGAGTGAGATATTTTGAAATTTAGGCTTAGCTCTTTTATCCAATGGTTAATGACATGTATTGGACAAAAGGGTGTTTTGATATTTTTGTGACAACTTGATGGCTTGTCAACTACGGGTCACATCGATCACTTTATTTGACTTTTGTGTCACACATCTCCCAAGGTTTTATTTTCTCAATTGCTCGGAACTTGGCTCTGGTTCTCTTCATATGCTCGTGGTTGGCACGTTTTCCCGTAAAGCCGGTATCGAATAAAATACTAATATTTTATACCGAATAAAACACTCAAGGCATTCTCAAAACTAACATCTTTATTTTCAGGTCAAGTTAGGGTTTTCTAGCCTGTGTAAACATACACTGTTAGTCAGAACGCAGACCGATTCTACTGAGTTTTAAACCCAAAATTGAACTGTAACTTCCTTCGATATAGTAGGTTTCAACTATGATTTTATTTTTCTCAAAATCATTTTCTCGATCTCAGGTAAAAATATAAAATATAATTACCAGTCAAGAGACGAGAAAGCGGGGTATTACAGCATACAGTTAATATAGCTTCCCCCTACATATAGTCAAGCATATCAGAATTAATCATCATGACATTCATCATATCCCTAAGGGTCCTATATTTCCTTTCAGCTATCCCATTTTTGTTGTGATGTATATGGTGCAGTAAATTCATGTATTATGCCATTCTTTTCAAAAAATCCTTTAAGGCTAGTGGTGTTGTATTCACCACCTCTATCAGATCTTAATCGTTTTATTTTCTTATTTAATTGATTTTCTACCTCGGCCTTGTATTTGAGAAACATAATTTCAGCTTCATCTTTGGTTCTCAAAAGATAAACTTTAGTGTATCGGGAATGATCATCTATTAAAGTGATATAATAATTTTTTTCCTCCTTTGCTTGCTGTATTTTTAAAATAGCTAGATCATAATGCACTCATTCAAGTAGCTCAGTTTCTCTAAAAATTACAGATTTAAAGGGTGGTTTTGTATGTTTGGCTTCTATGCTAACAAGACATTTAGATATCAACTCTTCCTTTATAGAAGGAAACAAATTCATATCACGCAATCGTTTAATAGAAGCTATATTAACATGTCCTATTCGTCCATGTCAAAGTTCAAGAGACTCAACCATGTAAGCCGAACTAGAAGCATTGTCATTCATTTCAATAGTGTTTAAAACAAACAAACCACCGGATAGATATCCCTTACCCACAAATTCTCCATTCTCAGTTATTACAAATCAAACACTATTTTCAAGCGAGCCTTGTTAAGTAAAGCTCCAAACACTAAATTCCTACGCATTTCAGGAACATACAAGACATTGTTCAAGGTCAGAGTTTTACTACAAGTGGGTTTGAGAGGAATTTTTCCTTTTCCGCACACTCTAGCAGTTGTCGAGTTTCCCATATGGACTGTAGCTTCTTCAACATTCTCCTCGAACTCTCTAAATAGCCCCTTGTTTTCACAAATGTGTGTTGTGGCTCCTGTGTACACTATCCAAACACCTGCGTTGCTGACCAAATTTGCTTCTACTACAGAAGCAATAATTTCCTCGTCCTCGACCAAGTTTGCTTGTGGTTTTGATTTTGGTTGATGGCCAGTGGTTTGTCCTTTGTAACTGTTATAGGGCTCATTATTACGAAAATGACACATGTTATCTTGGTTTTCTGGACTTTACCATTGGGCTTGTTGACTTGTTTCTTGTACTTGTTTTGCACACTTTTATTTCCTGTATTTCTTTGAAATTTTTCCCTAACAAAGGTGCCAACAGATTCAACAATATTAGCACTAGAGAAATTATTAGAAGGAGTAGAGAGATACCTATCCTTGAAACGGTTTGCTTCTTCAGTCCTCATGTAACTAATGATTTCTTGTAAGGTGAAGTCCTTCTTCTTATGTTTTAGATGATTTCTGAATTCATTCTAGGAAGGGGGAACTTTCTAGTGCAGAACATTTTCTTGTAGTATCTCACACATCTTCATACCTTCATTTAGGACGTCAGCAACCAAATTCTCATACTCATGCACTTGCTCCATGATTGGTTTGTCGTCGACCATTTGGAATTGCAACCATTTACCGGTAATATATTTACGATTACCAGCACCATCAGCACCATATTTCTTTTCAAGTGTCTTCCAAATGGACTTAGCAGATTTGTTTGACACAAAGATATCAAAAAGATTATTTGGCATGTGATTAAGGAGATAACCACGAACCAACTTGTTGTTTCCATAGTTCTCAACTGCCTTGATTGCGGTTCCACAACCTCCTTATCTCTCTCAGAAGGAGTTGTTGTTGCATCGTTGAACGGAACCTAGTCAACCTCGAGTTGCTCAAAGAAAACAAGTAACCTTTGCGACCATCGCTTGTAGTTGGTTCCGTCAAGGGGTTCAATCTTTGAGATATCATGCGAGGCATTTTTATTGAGCAGTAGCGCCATTGGAAACAGTCGACAAAAGTGAATTTTGCTTTCAGATTGTTAGAAAGAAGAAGAAAGAATGTTGTGCCGTGGCAATAACCACTGCACTGTAAGCAAATTCTGGCAGACCTCCAATGCAACCCAATATCCGGTTTCCTCCCCAAGGTTAACACAGCGTCGTGTCTGGACTCGTGCCCTCAAGGCCAAGCACGTTGAAGCCTCACAAACAATGTCCGGAAAAAAACAAAGACCAGAACACAAAACAAAGAAGATGGAAATAGTATATAATTAGAAGGAGAGAATTGTTATACTCTGCTGTTTTAAAACCCACGCCCAAGAACTTAAATAAAGTGATAACATGGTCTATTGGCAAATGAATATTAATAGACTTTATTATTGAATCAATTATAATAAAACCAAATCAATATAAATTCTAACAGCTAAAATGCTTTAAAATATCAATAATGGATTATAAAAAGAAAATGTATATAACTGATTATTGAATTAAATGGGTATAAAACTGATTATTGAATGTCATTAACTTTATTGACCATAATGATAGAGTCTGTTTGGTTTACCAAATCTGTTATCGTATGGCGGATAGCTTATAACAAATGAAAAAGTAGTCATGTATGGTAATCGTTTCTAAAATTAGCTTATAGCGTTTTTTTCACTAGCATATAGCATTTTTTCCATACGTTACTTGAAGTAGCGTTTGAGATTATAGTGTATAGTTTATCTTTTTTCTTCCATTTTTATCCATACTATATTAATTAGATTCCTCACTTATTATTAGCTAATAAAATAAAATATTAATCATTTAACATAAAAGTAAATAAGAATTAATTTCTCTATTTAGACTTACAATTAAGATTTTAAAAATAAAATATATTTTTATAAAAAATAAAATTTATATAAAAATCATATCAATATATAATTTAATTTATTGTTCCGTTTTATTTATTAAAAATAATTAAAACTAAGTTAAGATTAAAATTAAAAAATAATATTTTAATTTTGAAATGATAAATAATTTAAAATAAATTAAAAGTGTTAAAAGTGATAAGTATTTTAAAATAAATAATATATATATATATGTAATTTATATAAAAATAAACATGCAAGCATATCTTTTTATGTCATTTTACATTTATCAACTAGTTCAACCACTAGTTTTACCAAACACTTTAAATACAATCTGCTAATTTATCCATTATCAACTAGCTTATCCGTTATTCACTATCAACTACATATCCACGGTCTTCTTTCGGCCTATCCTTCAAACTTGGGAATTGGGATCTCCTTGTTTAAGTCGAGTACTTATGAAGTGGCCCAATTTCCCTTTCCTTTTCAACATCGTACGAACTAATTGGGAGCATTTCAGTTAATTCCTCCTATTCAACCTATATACACTGAATGCAATTCTACAGGATGTTGGGATCAAGCGTCTTCTCCTTAATAGATTGCGTTGGACACATCATCTTCATTCCACATTCGGAAACTAGAATACACCCTCTAGAATGGTCAAAGGGATGAACACGAAAATGTGGTTGAAGTTGGCAATAAAGGTGGATTGGTATAGAAGAGATAAAAGAATGAAACATCAGGTAAGGAATCATTAGAGATGAAGGCCCTAACACAGTTTATTATTTTTAACACAAACTATTTCCTCGGATAAATAACTAAACTCAAATTTCCATACTATCCTCTCTCCCGTCACCTTTTCTAACTAAGCTTTTATTGATCTTCTCACCTGTTCAAACCATTTAAGTGTTATTCTATCAAATATAAACAAAATCTGATTATATATATATGAACAGAAGTCATACAAATCATATAAAAGATAGCCTCAGGCCACACATACATCAGCGACAAATCCTTTTAGCAGCAAAACATCACACGTCATTGTTAAAAGCTGATATATAAATTCCTCGCACTTAATAACTGTCATGATAAGGAACAAATAAGATAATCTTTGACAAAAATTTCCCCCTACCCAGTTCTATCAACCCACTTTCCAGTGTCAAATAAAAAAAATTAACTCTCCAGTTGGTTGAACAACATTTGAGATCATCATCCATGTTGTCATCGTCATTGATAACATCAATTCTATCAGTTTGTATCAATCTTGCTTGAAATAAATAAAGCATCAAAAGCTACTCTCCAGCTGGTTGAAAAACTTTTGAGAGTCATCGTCCATGTTTTCGTCGTCATTGATATCATCATTTTTATCATCTCTATCATCAATCTTGCTTGACAAATCACCTTTACTGATGGTACCATCAGATAAGCCAACGAGTGATGCATAAACTTCATCATTAAGAAACCCTGTCTGCCTCAACAACGAAATTAAAGCCTCAGCGCTTGCCATGTCATCTTCGTCCCGGCAAAGCTTAAAGAATGCAGACAAGTTTATGGGCCTTGGTCTCCAACTCTTTGAACCTTCAGCCACAAAAGCTTCTTTCAAGCAGGACAGAGCCTCAGAAATACTCTTATCTGCAATATGTAAATCAGCAAGAACCTCCCATGTACTTGAATTCGGAATTCCACCAGCTTCTGTCATCTGGTTAAAGAACTCCAGAGCTTTATCTGTATTGCCTTTCTTAACACACCAGCCTATGAGAAGGTTTGCTATTCTAGGATCGTAAGACGACCTTACTGAAAGCCATTCCGCATAAAGATTCTCTGCACCTTCAATATCATCCATTCTAACCAGAGAAGAAATAATGGCATGGTATCCTAAGTTTGGTATAGTGGGAAAAATTGATTTATAGGTATTCCACACACGGTAAACTTCATCTTTATTCCCAATATTTCCATATAGACTCAGGAGATAATGAAAAGGTATTCTATCTCGACCCTTAATTCTACTCTCAACCTTTCTTAAGCACTCTTCTGCTTTTTCAAACAGATCCATCTTAATGTACATTGTAGCCATTGTGCTGAATGTAGTCCAGTTAGGGATAATGGAAGCATCCTTTGACATCTGTTCAAACACTTGTTCCATCTTTTCTATTGATCCTCGAGATCCATGTGAAGATAACCAGATATTATATGAATAGATATCTAGCTGTATGTTTTTTTCTATCATTTCCGATACCAAAGTATCAACTTTATCATATTCCTTAAGATTCATGTACAGAGTCATCATTACATTAAATGGTAGAGAATGTATTGCATACCCTTTACTCCGCATTGTGTCAAGTAAAGATTCAGCCTTTTCCTTCGATCTAGAATGCACATATACATTCAAAAGTGATCCATATGTCCTCCTGTCTTTTAACTTATCAGTCAGTCTCCGAAAAAACTCTTCCGCACTAGAAACTCCGTGAACTTTGGCAATTAGATCTAACTGAATTGCTGCGTCACTTGCGGATACTCTAAACCTCTCTGGTCTATTGTTCATCCAATCATATACCTGCAATATTTGCAAATTACTTTCATAAAATTGTTCATGACTGATATCAAAACATTAAAGGTTACATCATTAAGACATTAGCAAAGACATATATGTAATCACAAACAGTAAGTGATGTCATAATTTCATACATTCTTTACGAAGCATGCCAACTGATGGAGTAATAGTGAAAAAAATTGGGCTTCCAGATCATGTCAATTGAATTGCCAGTATTTACGAATCTGGAACTACAATTACGACAGGATTTACAAGAGGATAACATATGAATGGTTTCACAGATTATATAATTGTATATGTATTATTTACCCATTAAAATCAAGTGTCATATATTAATTGTGAAGAAAGCAGATTTCTAACAGATTCCAGGAAATAGAGTTTCTGTGGGATCAATCACGTTTAGGTGTAGTCTAATATAGTTCACCCCTACTCCTTTCCTTGAATTGTCTTCGATTCATAATTTCAGATTGCAATTATATATGGTTTTATACCAACTTTGCAACATGCTGTACTTTTCTGACATTGCCAAATGGGATGATGCAACCTTTAGAAAGTCCTGGTGGAAGACAGGTGGAAGAAAGAAATCTCAATTCAAAGAATTTTCCTTTTCTGACTCGTGCTTTCTCTTTGAGTAAAGTTATGTTGCATCAAATAGTTTTAATAAGACACATCTCTGCTGCAGAGAGTATTTTGAGGAAGATACAACTTGTAAAAAGTCCACAACATGCTTTCCTTCTCCTTCCTACACTCTTTTCTCTTTCATTTTATGTGCCTTTCAATCTCACACTCACAAGAATCACAACTGAACAAACCGCTGTCCCATACCATTTGCAAGCCTTCAACAACTCACATTTTATTATCTTTCTGCTGATTAACTGATAGCAGTAGGCCTATGATTAGAAAAGTGTATGTAGGGAAGAATAGGAAGGGAAGGGATGCGAGTACAGCTGTTACTAACTAAATAACAGTTGTAACTGATTGCTGTAACTAACCCAACAGTACAGCAGGAGCCTATAAATAGGAGAAAGGAGCTAGAATAAGGGTGTGTGAATTCAGTGAGAATTGGGAGAGTTTACTGGGCACTCTCGAATCAGCCCTGTGAGTGTATTCTGTAATCCTCTTCTATGGTCACATTGATCTAGGAGTCCACAAAAAATAGTGATAATCAGTGTTGTTCATACTTCAAATCCCTAATTTCCCCATAAATTTCCCCTTTTACTAGTTGAATCTATCAACTGGTATTAAAGCTGTTACGTCCTGAGGAAGGAGATTCATGGTGAAGAAGAATATGGACGCAAGAGTCGAGAACGTGGAGAGAATGTTGTATGAGAGAGGAGGAGTGGCGTAGAGGAATGGACGCTACAATGAGCGTTGTGCTCGAGCAACTGAAGAAGCTGAGCAAAGAATCGCCGGCGACGACGGAGACGTCGGAACGAGACGATGATGAGGTGTCGCATGGTTCTGGGCACAACTCGGAGAAGAAGGAGTGGAAGTGGAGGAACCTCGAGCTTCCGATGTTCAGCGGAGAGGATACAGCTGGGTGGATCGGAAAGATCGAGAGATATTTCCGATTGAAAGGAGTTACGGAGAAGGAGAAAATGGAGGTAGCGATCGTGGCTTTGGAGGGAAAAGCTCTGACTTGGTTCCAATGGTGGGAAACGGGAAATAGAGGACAAGAATGGCAAGAATCCAAGAACGCGTTATCGCATCGATTTCAACCTATTCTGGCACAGGACCCGTTCGAAATGTTGGTGGGGTTGAAGCAAGAAGGTTTGGTGGCTGAGTATAGGGAGAAATTCGAAAACTTTTCAGGTCTTCTCAATATTGAGGATTCCAACTATCTCAAAGGAATCTTCATGAATGGGTTGAAGGAAGAGGTAAGAGCTAAACTCAGGTTACATTCCCTTAATTCGATAGATGAAGTGTTAGACATGGCGCTGTTAGTTGAAGCCAGAAATGTAACATTGAGGAAAGAAGGAGGAATGGGTGTGAACCCTAATGGTAGGGGAGGATGGAATCGCAACATATTCAGTAGTCGTAGGGAGGAAGGAGGAAAAGGTATCGAGAAGGCAGAAACAAAATGGGGTGGAAATAGAAATACAGAGGAAAGAAGGCCGAATTGGAAACAAATGACTGATGCAGAATATGAGGAGAGGAAGAAGAAGGGGTTGTGCTATAGGTGTGATGAGAAATTCTCTCATGGCCATGTGTGTAAGAACAAACACCTGAGAATCATGTTAAGGAAGAGGAAGGTGATGAGGAGGAGGGTGAGGAAGAAGAGGAAATACAATGGACAGGAAAACCCGTGCAAACCACTTTAGATTTCAAAAGTATGGTGGGAATGACTTCAAAACACTCATTCAAGCTGTGGGGAGAGCTGAAAGGTAATAGAATTCTGGTATTAATTGATTGTGGAGCATCACATAATTTCATTGCTGAATCTGTGGTGAAATCTTTGGAACTTCTCGTTGAAGAGACTGCCCAATATTGGGTAAAGGTAGGAGATGGATATAGTGTAAGGGCACAAGGTGTTTGTTCAGGATTGCATCTGACCTTGAAAAATCTGCCAATAATTCATAATTTTTATCTGTTTGCATTGGATGGGGTGGATGTGGTGTTAGGCATGGAGTGGCTAAAGGGGTTGGGAGAAATCAAGGCAAATTTTGATAAACTCACTATGGAGGTCAGGATGGGAGGGCAGAAGTATATGATTCAAGGGGATCCCACTCTGAAGGTAGCAGCTGCAACTTTGAAAAGTCTGTTGAGATCTCTACAATCGGAGGAGGAGACCTTTCTTGTAGAGTGCAGGCTGACAACTCTAGAAGAGAGGAGAGAGGAAATTCCAGAGAATATCCTACGGGTCTTGATTGAATTTGAGGATGTTTTTCAAGAGCCGCAAGGATTGCCCCCTTCCGGAAGGCAAGACCATGGTATTATACTAAAGGAAGGTGTTGATATTCCAAATCTGAGGCCCTACAGGTACCCCTACTATCAAAAAAATGAAATTGAAAAGCTAGTGCGTTAAACCGGATCACAATACCGGACAAATCCCCTATACCTGTCATAGATGAGCTACTTGATGAGTTGGCAAGTGAACAAATTATATCTAAACTGCACTTGAGATCGGGCTATCATCAAATCAGGATGCGGGAGGAGGATATTCACAAGACTACATTCAGGACTCATGAAGGCCATTATGAGTATTTAGTAATGCCGTTTGGGCTTACTAATGCTCCCTCAACGTTCCAGGGCCTCATGAATAAAGTCCTCAGACCGTATCTCAGAAAATTCGTGTTAGTCTTCTTTGACGATATATTAATTTACAGCAGTTGTTTGGAGGATCATGCAGACCATGTCAGGAAGGTAATGTTGTTGTTAAGAGCTAACACGCTGTTTGCAAATAGAAAGAAATGCGAGTTTGCTAAATTGGAGATAGAATATTTGGGACACGTTTCAGCACAAGGAGTGGCTGCGGATTCCAAGAAAGTTTCAGCAATGTTGAATTGGCCTACACCAAAAGATCTCAAGGCTTTAAGGGGCTTCCTAGGATTAACAGGATACTACCGACGGTTTGTCAAAGATTACGGTGCTATAGCAAGACCCTTGACTGACTTATTAAAGAAGAAAGCCTTTCAATGGACAGAAAGGGCTGAGTTAGCATTTGTTGAATTGAAGAATGCTATGGCAGCACTCCCAACACTGGCTGTACCAGATTTTTCCAAACAGTTTGTGGTTGAGTCTAATGCATCCAGCAAGGGAATTGGTGCAATTTTGTTACAAGATGGCAGACCCTTAGCATTCATGAGCCAGACATTATCCGAGAGGGCCCAAAAGAAATCTGTTTATGAGCGCAAATTAATGGCAATAGTACTGGCTATCCAGAAATGGAAACATTATTTGATGGGGAGGCACTTCATTATTAAAACTGACCAAAGAAGCTTGAAGTTCTTGACTGAGCAAAGATTGTTAGGGGAAGAACATCATAAGTGGACAAAAAAGTTGTTGGGCTTTGATTTTGAGATTCATTACAAGCCAGGGTTTGAAAACAAAGCAGCAGATGGCCTTTCACGTCAAATGATGTATGCAGCTCTTTCGAGAGTCGAAATGCATGAATGGCAGCAATGGGAAGAGGAGATAGCTGCTGATCCTGAGTTACAGCAGCTGATGCAGGAGGTAGTTGCTAAGCCACAGGACTTTGTGGGGTACCAGCTCAAAGCAGGGAGGCTATACTTTAAAGACAAACTAGTACTTCCTCAAAATTCAGTCAGGATTCCATTAATTCTCCAGGAATTTCATGCTACGGCAATGGGGGTCACGCTGGAGTGTTCAGGACCTTCAAGAGAATTGCAGCAGTTTTCTGTTGGAAAGGCATGATGAGGGACGTGAAAAAGTTGGTCGCGGAATGCCATATCTGCCAGACCACCAAATATCAAACATTGGCCCCCGCGGGTCTTTTGCAACCACTTCCAGTCCCAACTCAAATATGGAGCGATATCTCCATGGATTTTATCTCTGGCCTTCCTAGAGCTCAGGGAAAGGACACCATATTGGTAGTGGTTGACAGATTAACAAAGTTTGCCCATTTCTTGGCTTTAGCACATCCATTCTCTGCTAAGGATGTTGCTAGAATCTTCATTGCAGAAGTGGTTAGATTGCATGGATTTCCAGAATCCATTGTCACTGATAGAGACAGCTTGTTCCTGAGCCAGTTTTGGGCAGAACTCTTCAAACAGGCGGGCACAAGGCTGAAATACAGCTCCGCGTATCACCCCCAAACCGACGGACAGACAGAGGTGGTGAATAGGTGTTTGGAGGATTATCTAAGGTGTTTTGTGGGGGAAAAACCCAAGCAGTGGCCTCAATGGCTGCCTTGGGCAGAATTTTGTTTTAATTGTCACTACCACCAGTCCACGGGAATGACTCCTTTCAAGGCAGTCTACGGCAGAGAACCACCTCCCATCATTCGTGCCAGTACATATCCATCCAAAGTCAAAGTTGTAAATGTTATGGCAGCAGAACGGGATGGGATTTTGGATGAACTAAGGTCCAATATTTTCAAAGTGCAGCTTCGCATGAAACAGCAAGCTGATAAGAAGAGGAGAGATCTACACTTCCAAGTAGGAGATCAGATTTACTTGAAAGCTCAACCTTATAGGATGAGATCCCTAGCCCAGAGAAGACACGAAAAGTTAGCACCAAGATACTATGGCCCCTTCACAATATTAGACAAAGTGGGGGAAGTAGCTTACAAGCTACAACTTCCCCAGAACAACAAGATCCACCCGGTCTTCCACATCAGTAAGCTCAAGAAAGCAGTCCCCTCAAACTATCCGGTTCAGTCACTACCAGAGGGTTTGTCAGAAGATTGGGAACTCTCTGCTCAGCCTTTAGAAGTCAAAGCCATGAGATACAACCAAGCGGGTGACCTGGAGGTCCTTATTCAATGGCAAAACCTCCCTGATTTTGAGAATTCATGGGAACTCGCCTCCAAGATGCTGGATGTCTTTCCTCAGTTTCACCTTGAGGACAAGGTGGTTGCATTGGGGGAGTATTGATAGCAGTAGGCCTATGATTAGAAAAGCGTATGTAAGGAAGAATAGGAAGGGAAGGGATGCGAGTACAGCTGTTACTAACTAAATAACAGTTGTAACTGATTGCTGTAACTAACCCAACTGTACAGCAGGAGCCTATAAATAGGAGAAAGGAGCTAGAATAAGGGTGTGTGAATTCAGTGAGAATTGAGAGAGTTTACTCGGCACTCTCGAATCAGCCCTGGGAGTGTATTCTGTAATCCTCTTCTATGGTCACATTGATCTAGGAGAGTCCACAAATAATAGTGATAATCAGTGTTGTTCATACTTCAAATCCCTAATTTCCCCATAAATTTTCCCTTTTACTAGTTGAATCTATCATTAACTTGTCAAGTTAAGACCATTTTTCACACCTTCAAACACTATATACGTAAACCCTTAAGCTCCCATGTTAAAGCAATGAAGCACTAAATTGGCAGAAGCAGAAAAGCTCTGGTTACCTATTCATGGTATTTTTCTAATGCTAAATGAAAACAACAGGTAGCTTCTCTGATCCGTCATAAGTTCAAAAGCCTACAACATGCAACTAAAATCAAATGGCAATTATGCTATATGATAAACTCCACAATCATGAACTACTTCAAGATTTGAATTCAGATACTATGTATTATTTAAAGCTGCATACTCAACTAGACAACTATTGAACATGAAGACTGTTCCCTGTACACACAAATATGTAGTATCATATTGTAAGACCAGTAAGTGCATCTCCTATAATTAAGCCACAAATCTGATAACATGCTTTTGTATCTCCTATAATATCTCTTATTAATGCTGTCATTATTTTGATTTTTGAATCATTCCAGCTAGCATATTAAATCGATATCAATGCTGATATCGTTTACAATTAGCCTAGGAGCAGCCGAGATTTGTGTAATCTCTCTTGCATATATTCACTCATGTACATCAATACAGTATACAATTGTTTCCGTTCAATTCTTTACACATATCCTTGTCAACGACCACAAATTAACTCAGCTATGCCTGTGATTCAACCTCAAGTACTAGATTATTTTTCATCAAACATGGTTTTAAATTGCTGTTAAAGTCAAAATTGCAGTTATGTTGCGTTTACCGCAATTGTGGAAACTACCAATACCACAATATTGTGGCCGCAGTTGCAGTTGCGGACCGCAACCTGAAAACTTGCATCAAACAATGTCATCCAATTAGCATATTCAAAGAAAATCAAGCTACTCAACAAAGAAAAACAAAATTACTTGGATTTCAATTTTGCACGTAAAAAAAATGAAACAATCAAAACATCTAACACTCAAAACCATCTCACAAAAAACCCATTCCACCAGTCACAAATCATCATTCAATTGATGGCAACAGCACCTAACACACTCCCAGACAACCCAAACCAAAGAATTATAAATTTGAAAAAAAAAATCAATATTCATTCACTGAAAGTACACAAAAACCAAAAAAAAAAAAAAACCAAAGTAACCTTTTTTTTGAACTCTATATTTTACCTCAAGGGCCCTTTGATGTCTTTTGTACTTTCTCAACTCTTTGACGACTCTACAAAGCTCCCATTTTGTGAGGTTCTTTCCTTCATTCTCCCACTGATTCAACACAGTGGCAGAACCAAGTTCTGGGTTCGGCATCAACGATATTCTCCTGTATATATCGTTCCACCTGACAATGGGTCTGCGCTCGTAGTCGAGGGTTCCATAACTGTGAATCTTTGAGATGGAGCACGTGACAGAGAGACTCTGAAAACACACTCTTTTTGTGTGTCGAAGGGTGAGAGTGGAAGGGTTGAAAGGAAGAGATGGAGAATAGCAGAGGGAAGATGAAAGAGAGAGAGAACCGTTTTGAGGGGATTGAAGAAGCATCTTCTCAGACTGTGTGTGTGTGCGCGGGCGCAGCAACGAGTTTCAGGATAATAAGGTTTAAGATCAGAAACCAGAAACCAGTGTTTAACTTGCACATGTGCTTTTCACAAAAAATATGCTGTATTGAGAAATTAAATAATTTATTATCAATATTTTTTTTAAAGAATAATTACAATTATATAGCTCAATTCAGTTAATTAAATTCTTTGGATGAGATGATATGTGTCTGGCGCAATTCATATAAAGTCTCTATTGAGCTTCTCCTTGGAAAAAAATAATAATAAATGAAAGTTCTTTTGTAATATTTAATTGGTACGTAAGTATTTTGAGAAAGAAATTTAAAATTTAAAATTTAACCTTTTAAATTATAACTATTTTTCAATTGTAGTTAATTAAAATTTGAATAAAAACGATTATCATATTTTTCTTATTGGTCGGCGATATATAAATTTCATTATAAATTTTTGCTGATGTTGGTGGTCTTTCCTGACTTTGCAAGGAGGTATACCTCTAAACTTTTATTTATCAATAAATAAATAAATAACCTCATTAATCTTATAATAGAATCAATTTCATATTTAAATATGTTTACTAAATAGAGGTTTTAAAACAAGGTTTGTTGAGGCTATCTAGAAAAAAAAAATCATATGGTGAATTAAAAAAATGAAATTATTGGTTTAGATTAATTAGTAAAATGTAAAATATGATTGATTGAAAATAATTAGGTTTAATTACAAGTTTGGCCCCTCAAACTTTTTGCTTCTCCAAAAATCGCCTTTTTGAATATAAAAATATATATATACTTCAATCGAATTTACCAAACATGTCATATTAAATGAAAAATAAGGTTTATCTCAAAAAAAAAAAAAAAATCCATACCAAATTCTTCTTTCCTCTAAGACTTCTTTGTTTTTTCAAACATGTCTTAAATTAATTTTAGCATTGATATAAATGCTTTCTAAAATATAATTAATTATATACTAAACTTTTTATCATTTATTTCCTTAAAGGAAAAAATAAATTAAGTAAAATTATGTATATGTGATAATATGTGTATCTCGGATAAAACAATTTATCAATAAGATAATGTATATCTGGCATTTGTCTATGTGAAAGAATTAGAATGAATTGAAGATATACCAAAAAGTACGATTAGATATAATTTTCTTCCCAAAAAAAAAAAGGATTAGTTATAATTAAATGATCAAAATTGTATAAATATAAGGTTATAAGAGTAAAAATATGTAACTACGATTACTCATTCAATTTTGTCCACCATTACAATTAGTTTGATCTCATTTTCGTACACCCACGTAAACGTAACACTTGTGTTTTTTGGACACCAAAATTTGGACACCCGTATAGATATCGTAGATTGATGTGAGTGTGGGTGGGATGGAGATGTATCATATTTTGAGATAGTGTAACACCCGGGTGCTGACGAGGACGGGGAGTGGTCGTCGGTGCAAAGAGAGCACGGACAATGAGCGGCTCCTGGCAGGCTTCTAGGCGAAGGGATACATGAGTGAACTGATAACACACCAGAATGAGAGGGGTCCTGAGACTATGTAGGAATGAGACTGCATAGTTGAGGGATTCTGAGATTGTACAGGTATGTGACTGTAAAGTTAAGGAAGGCTTATATGAATTGAATGGTACTACCTATAAACACAAGATGCATCTTCTTTTCGGGAGCCCATCACTTAAGAACTCCACATTTAAGCGTGCTTGGCTTGAGTAATTCTGGGATGGGTGACCTCCTGGGAAGTTTTCCCAGGAAGCGTGTGAGTGAGGACAAACCACACTGAAAAGACCCGTGTTGGTTTGTGGGGATAGTCGTCAATCCATAAAGCAGTCAGGGATGTTACAAATGGTATCAGAGCGGCACCTCTCACAGTACGGTGTGGTTCGGTGAAGAGCCAGGCGGAAGCTGGTGGGCATGTAACACCCGGGTGCTGACGAGGGTGGGGAGTGGTCGCCGGTGCAAAGAGAGTACAGACAAGGAGCGTCTCCTGGCGGGCTTCTAAGCGAGGGACACATGAATGAACCGATAACACACCAGAATGAGAGGGGTCTTAAGACTGTGTAGGTATGGGACTGCATAGTTGAGGGATTCTGAGACTGTACAGGTATGAGACTGTACAGTTAAGGAAGGCTTATATGAATTGATTGGTACTACCTATAAAAACAAGACGCATCTTGTTTTCGGGAGCCCGTCACTTAAGAACTCCACAATTAAGCGTGCTTGACTTGGAGCAATTCTGGGATGGGTGACCTCCTTGGAAGTTTTCCCAGGAAGCGTGTGAGTGAGGACAAAACATGTTGAAAAGACCAGTGTTGATTTGTGGGGACAGTCGTTAATCCATAAAGCAGTCAGGGATATTATAGATAGAGTATATGTATAGTATACAATTGTGAGTGTGGGTGTCACTTAGGTGTCCATAGGAGTTATACAGATAACAGCTCTAAACGCAAAAGTGACGGGGCCTTGGATTTGCTCTCTGTTTTTTATTTTGTCTTCTGTTTTTCCCAAAGCACAAAAAGAGGCAAATGTGACATAATGCGCTTAGTGTTGTTGTAGACCAATCACTATTCTCAATCCTTTCTATATTGTTTTGATAAATAATATTTTCTGTCGAGTTCCTTTGAGAGAGTTGTCTCGCGCCCCTAGGTATTTTCTACCTACCCACATGTGTCGGTTTCAAATACAAGTACCCTTTTGTTGAAGGTCATTCGACTTTTTTTCGGGAGTATAGTATGGTTACTTTAATGTCGCAACGCATGGTGTAATGGCTACCCTTCTACTAACAAGTTCTCTAGTATTCTGTTTAAAAATTCTTTAAATGGATATAAAGGGATCGTAAATAAGTCCTTGCTAAAATATCAAAAACTTCTAAACGCACAAAAAGTGTTCCTTTGCAAACTCTTTTTTTTTTTTGGAATCAATCGTAATTAGGGCCTTTGACTCCACAGGAGTCCACAAAATATTCTCACAAACTTAGATCCTTTGGACATGTTATAGGACTAATTTTCCCTTGGGTGCTTAGTCACACTTAAGGTTTATCGCCCTTCCCAAGAATTTGTTCTCATGGGATTCGAACCGAAATCTTCCTCCACAAGCTCAACCTGCACAACCAACTAAGTCACGCTCATTGGGTCCTTTGCAAACTCTTTGACCAAACACGATTGGTGAGAATAAAAAGACGGATGAAGAAGGAGATGTGTAGGGAAGGACTTGGGGTGAATAGTTTTGTGTTGGTCAAAAAAATGGTAATTATAACTTATGTATATAACATAATTTTAGTGGGAGTAAAAAGAGATTATCCTAAACATAATTACAAACTAATTATACACAATAACATTCCCTCAAACTCAAGTGGGTGCATAGGGAGTTGCTATTATATCAGAATTGAATTTTTATTTATTTTTTGACTAAATTATATCAGAATTGATGAGTACCTAATTTAATCAAAATTAAAATACCGAATCATTGTAGCAGAAGGCACCAACTTAAGTCATCTCCCAATGATCACTTGAGGGTATTTAATTAATTAAGAGAGTGAAATGGGGGTTTTGAAGCAAACATAATAGTAAATAAACAAAATTAAATGCAGAATTAAAAGTAGTTAAGTGCACAATCAACCCATGAAAATAAGTGTTAAGTTTGTAGGATGATGAGCTTTGATGAACAATTTGACTAGCTGATCAAGGGTCCCAATGGAGATCAGATGAAGGGCATCATACAGGATATGATAAAGTGATCAAAATCAATCTAAGTATGGTTAGTGCATCAATGAAAGATGTCATTATGTGTAATCTGAATAGCACTGCGGTTGTCACAATAAAGGACACCGGAGGGCTGCAAGAAATGAACGCCCAAGTCTTAAAGTAACCACTGGATATAAAGTCTCTCAATTGTGATATTAGCTACAATCTAATATTTTACTTCATTACTAGAACAAGTAGTAAAAGTTTGCTTCTTATTAAGCTAAGAAACAAAGAGTATGCAAGAAAGTGTTGAGACAAAAATCCTCTTGAACCAAGATTTCAACATAAACTTTCTGAAGCAAATTTAAGTATTTCTGATATGAAAAAGGTCAATGGTTACACTTGAGATATGTCATATAAGCACGGGATTAGGTTGATTGAATCCAAAAAAGAAGTCTCTATGCTTAGAAATGACGAAACTTTAGAACATCACTTCCTCTGAAAAGTTCATAAACTGACTAAAAAGACAACCAACTTTTTGACCAATCAAATGATTAAAACAATATGTGTTGAGTCATTGTTTTCCTTAACAATACTTTTTACTCAAAAGATCAACTAAAAGTTATCTACTTATCAGAAGCTTATAAACAATCTTCAGAGTGACAGAAACTATTCCTTGTATTTAAGATATTTTATCTATAACTCGGAAAGATCAACTTGAATCTTTTGAATCATTCAAAAGCTAAGTTATCTTTTATTATTTTTTATTGAAAAATGCTCGTTAAGGAACCAAGAAAATAAATTTGACAAAGGGAATTGGTGTATCTAATATTTGAAAAAGTAAAATGTTTGATTTTCCAATGAAAACTTGCTTTTCATAATTTCTTAAAAAATGTCTTAGGGATACTGGTTAGCATGACCCTTTTTTATTTTACTTTCAGAAAGGTCACCTTGAGTGAATTGCTGAGTTTCTAGAACTTCTGCCTGTCAAGCTTTATCTTGAGTTAGATAATTAGAAGTGTATTGTTTGTCCATGTTAAAAATTTCAAAAGATCACTATTCAACCCCTTCTAATAACTCTACAACTTTAGGAAGATGCAATAGCCACTAGTGGAATGAAGGTAAGTGGGATCATGGAAGTTGACTAAACCATATAACAGGAGGAGGTTGAACTGTGACCTTGAAAAACTTAGCAACCTGAAAAAAAACTCTTCTTTGGAGCAGACGCCTCACGATCATTGAATTTGAATCTGTGCTTTAAGTTGAGCATATGCTTCCTAGGAAAAAAGAGGAAGAAGAAAGGCACTAAATCCATGATTATATAAAAACTTCAAAAGCCTTGCTGCTACTAAAAAAAAAGTTACAGATTTAACACTGTTATAATAGATATAACATTAAAGACTAACATTGTCAACCTATAAAAAGATAGAGGAAAAAATTGAAATAAAAAATTGCTTAAAAGACTAAATTAAAAATAAAAAATTGCTTAAAAGACTAAATTAAAAATAAAAATAACATTGTCAAACACAAGGATGGCCGCATCAGTGGCAATTCAATAGAAGCAAAACTTCACATATCAATATCAAAATCTGACGTATAATTCCAATTTTTTGGGGTTCCAACAGCAGCTACAACTTCATAACTGTCGCGAAAAGACACACAAACTATGAAACTTGAATGAGATCATCTTTGGCAAAAATCTCCCCCGTCATCCACTCGAATGAGTTGTATGAACTCATTTTCCACTACTTGACAGAAAAAGATATAATGCATCAAAAGCTACCCTCCAGGGTGTTGAACACCAATGGAGAGTCATCATCGTCGCTTTCAGTGTCATAGATATTATCAGTTCTATCCACTGTATCGATCTTTAATGAGAATCCACCTTTACCAACGGAACCATGAAATAAGCCAACGAGTGACGCATAAAGTTCATCTTTAAGAAATCCTGACTGCCTCAACAATCCAATTAAAATCTCGGCGCTTTCCATGTCGTCTTGGTTGCGACAAAGATCAAAGAAGGCAGACAAGTTTATGGGATTTGGTCTCCAAGACTTCGGAACGTCAGCCATAAAAGCTTCTTTCAAGCAGGACAAGGCCTCAGAAATCCTCTTATTTGCAATATGTACCTTAGAAAGAACATCCCATGTACTTGAATATGAAATTCCGCCAGCTTCTGTCATCTTCTTAAAGATCCCCAGAGCTTTATCTGTATTGCCATTCTTAGCATACCAACCTATTAGAATGTTCCCTATTCTAGGATCATAAGATGACTTTACCGAAAGCCATTCCTCATAAAGATTTTCTGCGCCCTCAATATCACCCAATCTTACCAGAGAAGAAATAATAGAAAGGTATCCCAAGTTTGGTACCCTGCGAAAAACTAATTTATAAAGATTCCACACACGATAAACTTCCTCTTTCATACCAACATTTCCATATAAATTAATGAGACAATGAAAAGGTATTCTGTCTCGACCTTTAATGGTACTTTCAATCTTTCTTATGTACTCTTCAGCTTTTTCAAAGCGACCCATCTTAATGTTAACTGTGGCCAATGTGCTGAATGTAGTACAGTTAGGGACAATGGTATGGTCCTTTGTCATCAGTTCATACACTTCTTCCATCTTTTCTATTGATCCTTGAGATCCACAAGAAGATAACAAGATATTATACGAACAGATATCTAGTTGTATGTTCGCTTCTATCATCTCGGAAACCAACATATCTACTTTATCATATTCCTTAAGGTTCATGTACAGAGTCATCATCACATTAAATGGTAGTGAATTGTTTGCATACCCTTTCCTCCTCATTGTGTCAAGTAAAGATTCTGCATTTTCCTCCAGTCTTGAACGCACATATACATTCAAAAGGGCACAATAAGTCCTCCTGTCTTTTAATACATCTCTCAGTCTCAGAAAATATTCTTCTGCACTAGCAACTCCACGAACTTTGGAAATTAGATCTACCTGAATTGCAGCATCACTTGCAGATAAACTAAACCTCTCTTCTCTGTTGTTCATCCAATCACATACCTGCACAATTAGCAAATTACATTAAACAAGTTGTTGAAGGCATCATATTGAAACATTATGAGGAAAAGTATATGTAATCAAATACATTTAAAAAAGGCATGCCAACTAATAGAGTAGTCGAGGGAAAATGGGCTTTCAGATTGACACCAGATTTACAATATGCAATTGACTTACGATCTGCAAGAGAAAAAATATAAAATGGAGTTTCTAACTGAGGTAGAATGAATCGATGAGTTAGTTATGATTAGTTGAGTCATTGGGGTCCACATCATCAGTCAGTTGTAACAGAATTAGAAGTAGCTAACCTAAGGGTTAGTTAAGAGCCACTTTAGAGTTTAGTAAAAAAAAAAAAAGAGAGCCACTTTATAGTTTCTCTAGAGTAGCATACAATTATAAACAGATTAGAATTGAAACAAGGGAGTCATAAGGGTCAAGGTGGTTTGGGTGGGGAAGTTAAGGAGTAGAGTGATAAGGAGGTTGAGTGTTCAAAGCCCACCCACTAACAAAAATACTAACACTAACACACTAACATTTGCCTATCAACCATTTTCAGCTTCGTTTACCTCATACATTACTCTCCAGAACTCTCTTTTCATCTTCATTAATGTGTCACCATTACCTTCATAGTATCTGAGCTCACAATCCATTCATGGCGACAAATTCTACATCTCCATGCTTCACATTGTGAGCATTCTCAAATCCAGTTTCTGTTAAACTAGAAGAAAGCAATTTTTCTCTTGGAAGCAACAAGCTCTTGCTACAATCAAGGGTTTCAAATTGCAACAGTATGTTTCAGCATCAGGAGGAATGCCATTGAAGAATCTTACAGCTAAAAGGAAGAATCAATGCAAAATTCCTTAATTGGGAAAAGACGGACCAGCTTTTGCTGTCCTGGCTTCTTGCATTGATGACTGTAAGCTTGGAACATGTATGGTAGGGTGTGATTATTCCTTTCAAGTCTGGAAGAAACTAGAAATTTCCTTGCTTCTCAAACTAGAGTAAAGATTAAGTAATTGAAGCTGCAATTTAGAAATATGAAGGAAACTGGAGGAATCAATCATTATCTTCTTCAAATTTCAATCAAGAAGATCAATGACCCATTAGCTGCTGTTGGATCTCCAATTGAAACCAGTGATTACATTGAGGTAATCTTTGTTGACTACCCGATGAATATGATGGTTTTGTCACTGCTATAAGTTAACACCTGAACTCTACAGTATTGCTGAAATTGAGGTTTTATTAATGGCACAAGCAAATTTGGCTCAGCCAGCAATTTTAAGGTAACAGAGGTGGCTTCAGCAATTTCAACAGAGGTGCTTGATCCTATAATTGAGGAAGGAACTCCAATGGAAATTCTAGAGGAAGGATCTAACAGGTCGAGGAGGTAGACAACTAATGAGCCTAAATTTCAATTATGTGGCAAATATGCTTATCTTGCATGGTATCGCTATCATAGATTCAATCAGAAATATTAGAATCCCAATGTTTGTCCATATGCAATGCAAAATTCCTCAGTGAGGCACAAGGAATCAAGGTCCAGACTGTGCTATGGCTGAAATGACATCCCAACCGAATTCCTCTTCAATGGCTGCTGTGGTTGCAGCTCCTGAAACCCACTATAATCCTATTCTCAATAGCCATGCCTCAGCCAAAGTTGTAGGCCTCCTTGTACTGAAAAGTGAAAAGGTGTAATATTGAACTCAGCTCCAATAAAATCCAACTTGTTTGTGAAGCATGTTGTATGGGAAATGCTCATAAACTTCCCTTTACAACCACCCATTCCTTTACCCACCGTAGCTGAACCCAGTCTACAACCTCCTCTACTCACTTCAACTAAACCTACCGAACCTGTTGTGTCAAAAAAAGGAAGGTGGCAAAATCTTGTTTATGAATGAAAAAAAAAGAAAGTCTCACAGTAGCGACATCCTAACACTCAGCAATGCCAAGAATCTCAACCAGTTCTTGCTCCTATTGGAAGTTCTAGAAGTTTTGAGAGCAATAATAATATTGAGCACAGAGTTGTGCCAAGTCCTGAGACAACTAATAATGATGGGCACAAAGGTAAATCTGCCAAGCCAGCATTCACCAAATGTAGAGGATGCTCATGTTCCTATTGCTATTAGAATGGGTGTAAGAGCATGTACACAGCACCCAATCTCAAATTTTGTTTCTTATGATAAATTGTCTTCCAGCTTTTACGCATTTACCACTGCCCTCACAGATATGGAGATGCCAGAAAATATTGAGGAAGCTCGTGTGGATCCAAAATGAAAGAAAGCTGTTTTAGAAGAAATGGAAGCTGTAGAAAAAAAATCATACATGGAAGGTTGTTGAGCTGCCAAGAGGAAAAACTACAGTTGGTTGTAAATGGGTATTCATTGTAAAATTTTATGTAGATGGTAATGGTAGTGTAAGCAGATACAAAGCCAGATTGGTTATGAAGGGCTTCACACAAACATATGGAATAGATTAAAAGGAGACGTTCACACTAGTTGCCAAACTAAATTAGAGTTCTACTATCTATGGCAGAAAATCTTGATTGGCCTCTTCAACAAATAGATGTACAAAAATGCTTCCTAAATGTGGAGCTACATAAAGAGGTATGCATATATGGAGTCAACACCAGGATTCAGGCGGAAGAGTAATTTGGTTTACAAACTGAGAAAAACCCTTTATGAGTTGAAACAATCACCAAGAGATGGTTGGTGAGATTCACCCAAGCTGTGAAGAAGCAAGGTTTTTAACAGTCACAAGCAGACCACATTCTGTTTTACAGTGAGTTGAGCTGTTAAAAAAGTACTTGGCTGGAGAATTTGAATTAAAAGATCTGGCTTCTCTCAAGTATCTTTTAGGAATGGAAGTGGCCAGAAGTCATACTACTTTTGTAATATCACAAAGGAAATATATTCTGGTCCTTCTCCAAGAAAAATGAATGTTGGAGAGTAAACCAGTCAAGACACCTACGGACCTAATGTGAAGCTCGGACTAGAAGGTGGCAAAGATGTGAACAAATATAAGTATCAAAGACTTGTAGACAAGCTAATTTATCTAGCTCACACCTATCCAGAGACATAACCTTTGTTGTAAGTATGGTCACGAAGTTAATGCACTCACCAAAGGAGAGACATCTGGAGGCAGTCAACCGGATTTTGAGGTACTTAAAGAACATTCATGGGAGAGGGTTGTTTATCAGTAGAGACAACAAGATGGTTGAAGTATAAACAAATGCTGACTGGGCAGGGTCTTCAGTGGATGGATCAACTTCTGGGGTACTACACCGATGTTTAGGGAAATCTTGTCACATGGAAAAGCAAAAACCAGTAGTATCTACGACCAGTGCAGAAGCTGAATTACGTGCCTCAGCGTATGACATATGAGAAGGCGTGTGGCTCAAAAGACTAATGGATGAAATAAAGATTCCAATAACTATACAACAAAGGTTTATTGTGATAATAAGGCTTCCGTGAGTATAGCTCACAACCCAGTTCATCATGACAGAACAAAACATATGGAAGTGGATAGTCATTTTATCTAAGAGAAGATTGATGATAGGTGTATATGCACGACATGCATCCCAACCACGGAACAAACGGTTGATGCCTTGACAAAGAGCCTACATAAGCCGAACTTTGAAGATATGGTGAACAAGCTTGGAATAACAAACATTTATATTCTATCTTGAGGGGGAGTGTGAGAATCCATAAGATTTTGTTGGACGGTGGAACTTAATAGGCAATGTTTGCAGTAGAAGTATTCAATACAGATTCATGTATATATTGGTTCATGCACATAGAAAGTAGCATTCACGAACTTGGGAGGTAATACTCTTATTAATTTTTCCTTGTAATCATAAGATGTAATTATTTCAAAATGTATATAAATATCAAACTTGTTGAGTGCCATTTATTATAGATTTTGGGCCTAAATCCCAAAAGCTAGCTCATAGGATGAGGATTGCCCAATACTTATAAACTCTTGCTAGATATTATCTCTAGTCAATGTAGGACTTGAGTTTTTCCCAATACACCCCCTCATGCCCAGCACTATTGGGCTTGGTGGGTGATAACATGGTGGGTGGCCCAACAATGGATCTAGGATAGCTCTGATACCATATTATAGTTGAGAGAAAACATGAAAAAGAGAAAGAGAAAGAATCTAAACAGAATGTAACTAAATTGTTACTGCTCAACTAAATCATTACAGTGTATGTCCTATTTATACAAGATAAATGTGTAACCTTCATTGCAGTGCACTGTAACTACAGTGCACTGTTACATATTGTAACATACCCTAGTATACTCTAATACCATTTCACATAAGCAATTCATCACAAAACTTTTACAAGCTTAATTTCGGGTCTGAAGAGTGTGTTTTACTTCAAAAGAGCTCCAATCAAAAAGGTTGTGTGTTTAGCATCCATTGATAAAATTTATGGCTACGCATCTAGACATGTTACTAACGGGTTCTTGTTCCCTTTTAAATCCAATAACTGTAATTTTGTATCTAATTCAATACTGTATTTTCTTCTCCTATTTTGTGGCTTCTCCTTCTATTCCAATTATCACTTATTCCAATCCATCTTATCCTAAGGTTACTGCTTCTGCTGTTGACAATTATTGTTAAGGCCCAGCCCAATTAGAAAATAAAGAGAATTGTAATAGTTAGTTAGTTAGAAGGTTCAACTATATAAATAGGGGAAGAGAGTAAGGAAGAAGGCATTCAGATTTTGTTAGTTTGTAGAACTAAGCAAAGGCTTAGTGTGAAAGGGGAAACCCTTTGTGAAGGGGAAACCCTTGGAGGAGAGTTTCTCTCCTATTCTTGTTCTTTTTTATGTTCTACTAATAGAGTGTATCATAGAGTGAGAGAAAGAGAAAGAAAGAAAAATGTAAGAGAAATCTGAATCTGTTTCTCAGAAAATTGTTATTATTGATGAACAGAGGCAATGCTTTTATAGCCTTACATTGTAACTGGCACAACTAACAGAATGTAACTGCCAAGGCAGCATAACTGCCATAACTGAATGTTGCTGACTCAGCACATTCAGTTATATGTATACAACAGCTAGGCTAAGTATATACTCTCATATCCTCCCCTCAAGGTCAAGGTGGTTGCTGAGATGAAACCACATTGAACTTGGCTCTCAATTCAGCAAATTTGGAGGAGGAGAGTGGCTTGGTCAGGCAATCGACTAGCTGATCCGAGCTTGGAACATGAATGACTGATAGAGACCTTGAGAGGACCTTCTCACGGACAAAATGAATATCCAGCTCCATGTGTTTGGTTCTAGCATGGAGAATTGGGTTATGAGCTAGGCTGACTGCACTGAGGTTGTCACACAGAAGCTGAGGAGCAGTGAAAGGTATTCTGAGTTCAGTGAGCAAGGATTGAATCCAAAGGGTCTCTGCAGTGGTGTTGGCCATGCTGCGATACTCAGCCTCTGTGCTGGAGCGAGCTACCAACTGCTGCTTCTTGGAGCACCAAGAGACCAGATTAGGTCCAAAGAAAATACATGATCCAGAGGTGGATCTTCTGTCATCCGGGTCACTGGCCCAGTCAGCATCACAATAGGCCAGCAGAGAAAAGGTCGTGGTTGAAGAGGCAGGGCGAAGTAACAGACCATAATGACTTGAGCCTTTGAGATATCGGAGAATGTGTTTCACAGCTTGCCAATGAGTATCAAGAGGATTGGCCATGAACTAACAGACCTTGTTGACACTGTAAGCAATGTCTGGCCGAGTGAGGGTAGCATATTGGAGAGCTCCAACAACTGATCTGTAAAGATGAGGATCTGCCATAGTGTCTGTGCCATGTTTGGTGAGCTTGCTGTTGCTAACCATGGGGGAAGAGATCCCCTTGCATCGAACATTTGTGCCTTAGATAGTAAGTCCCGAATGTACTTGCTTTGGGTGAGCAGCAGAGCACCATTGGAGAGGTGGGACACCTCAACTCCAAGGAAGTAGTCTAGGTTGCCAAGCTCCTTAAGAGCAAATTGTTGATTCAACTGCTGTATCAGATCAGTAATGCATGAAGGTGAGGAACCAGTAATGATGATATCATCGACATACACCAAGACATATAAGGAAATGCCACTCTTGGAGTAAATAAACAGGGAAGGGTCACACTTGCTAGTGACAAATCCATAGTGTAAGAGGGCGGAGGCAAGGCTTTCATACCAAGCCCGAGGTGCCTGCTTGAGACCATACAACTTACAAGGCTTTATGAAGCTTACACACCAGATTTTGACCAGGGTGTTCAAAGCCAGGGGGCTGAACCATGTATACTTCTTCATGGAGAACCCCATTCAAAAATGCATTGTTGACATCCACTTGCTTGATGGACCATTTGTGAGCGACGGCCAAAGTCAGAATGATCCTGATTGTCACTGGTTTAACAACTGGGGAGAAAGTTTCATAAAAATCAAACCCATGTTGCTGATGGAATCCTTTGGCCACTAATCTGGCCTTGAACTTGTTCACAGTCCCATCTGGGTTTTCTTTGACTCGGAAGACCCATTTGCAACCAATTGCTGTTCTGTTTGGTGGAAGAGGTACTAAAGACCAGCTGTTGTTCTTAAGAAGAGCATTGTGCTCATCCTGCATGGCTGCTAGCCAAGGAGGACTGGAGAGGGCTTCCCTAACAGTCCTAGGTTCAACATGACTAAGAAACAGTTTGGGGGGTAGATGCCCAGTTTTAGACCTTGTAGCCATAGGGTGAGTATTAGCAGGCTGAGTGGAAGAGGAGCTTGGGGAAGAGGCAGACTGAGGCAGCAGGGTAGAAGAGGAAGAAGATGGAGAGGACTGGTCAGTGGGAGCAGGAATGAGGGAAGCAGTGTGATCATCAGAGGGTGAAGGTAATTGAACAGAGTGAGGAATACTAGGAGATGACTGTAACAATGGATTTGGAGAAGAAGTGGCAGGGGTGTGGTGAGGATCTATGGGTGAGTTGGAGACAGATTGAATGGGAGGAGATGGTAAGGAGGGTGGTGGGTGTTGGTTGAGAGGAGTGGCATGAAGAGGAGGGTAAGTGGGTGTAGGAATGGATGCAGGGTAAGAAGAAGAAGGTGAAGCAGGAGCATCGGGCTGAGAAGGGAATAGGTGAGAGTAAGGGAATTTGGCTTCACTGAACAAAACATCTTTAGAAATGAATATGCAGCCATTGGAGTCAAGACATTTATGCCCTTTGTGCTGTGGAGACAGACCTAAATAGATGCACTCAGAGGACCTATATTGGAACTTATGTTTGTTGTAAGGTCTTAGAAAAGGGAAGCAAGCACATCCAAGGATTTTAAGGTTAGAGAAGTCAGGAATTGAGCCATAGAGAGCATGGTAAGGTGAAGAATGGGAGGTTAGAGCTGCTGTAGGTAACCTATTAATTAGATATACAGCTTGTGTAAAACTATGATCCCAGAATTGGAGAGGAAGGGAGGAATGAGATAGCATGGCTAAACCCATTTCCACAATTTGCCGATGCTTTCTCTCCACAGTCCCATTTTGATGGGATGTGTGAGGGCAAGTTAGACGATGAACAATGCCTAATTCTCCCAAATACTTGGTGAAGGGGCAAAATTCTCCACCCCAATCAGATTGCACAGCTTTGATAGAAGCTGAGAATTGTGTTGCTATGAGGGCAGAGAACTGTTTAAAGGCAGTAAGTGCATCAGATTTTTGCTTGAGGAAATAGATCCATGTGAACCTAGTGTGGGCATCCACAAAGGTGATGTAATAGGTGTATCCACCAAAGGAGGTAAGGGGAGCTGGTCCCCAGAGGTCTGTGTGAATTAGTTCAAAGGCAACAGAGTGAACAGTGAGGGAAGGGGGGGCATGCAATCTATGGGATTTAGCTAGGCAGCAGGCATTGCAAAATTCATTCGATGTTTTATTCAATGAAGGTATATTACACAATTGTAGGACAGCCTTTACAGCATTATTGTTGGCATGTCCTAACCTATAGTGCCAAGTGGCAAAGGTACTAGTTATAGCAGGAGTATTGTCTGAGAGCTCACTAGAGAGTGGAGGAGACACAGTGTGCTGAAGACATAGAGAGGAAGGCTCTTGGAGAATGTTGATGTCTTGGAAGCTGTAAAGACCATCAGCACCAAGAGAGCCTTCAAGGAGAATGCGACTAGAACCCTGTGATTTCACATAGCAAGAGAATGGGTGAAATTCAAAATATACATTATTGTCTCTAGCAAACCTAGAAACAGAGACAAGGTTTTTGGTGATATTTGGCACAAGTAATAGATTTTTCAAAGAGAAAACTACATGAGGATTGGAAGGAGAAGGGAATTTAGATGAACCTATGGAGTTGATGGGAAGACCTTGACCATTTCCCATCAGAACCTGATCTTGTCCACCAAAGGGATTGCTGTGACTTAGGTTGCTTGGATCAGCAGTGATGTGGTGTGAGGCTCCCGAGTCAGGAAACCAGGCATGACTGTCAAAGGTCCTTTGTAAGGGCTCTTGAGTGTTTGGCACAAATTTTGGTTGTTGCATCACCATATTAGCACTAGGTTGAGTAGATAGAGGTGATGCATAAGACTGGTGTGAGGCAGAGCCATGACTCTGAGAAGGTTGGCTATACACTGAAGTCTGATTTGCCTGATGCTGAAGTGAAGGAGGAGGTCGTTCAAATTGATGGTCAAACCTGTACCAACAGTTGTATGCATCATGGCCATACTTGTCACAGAGTTGGCAAGTAGGTTTTGGTCCTCCACGGCCACGGTGACTACCCTGGAAGGTACTTTGGTGTTGGTAGTTTCCACGAAAATTGTTCTGAGTGGTGTTACCTGCTGACTCATGTAGATTTGGTGCGTGAGCAACATTAGCAGTCACCGATGGCGAGGGCAGTTCTTGACGAAACTTTTCAAACTGAGCATCTTGCATCAGTAAGAGTGCCTCAATGTCATCGACTGACGGAGAATCCGCTAGTGAGTAGATCATCATGACTAGGGAATTGAATTCTTCAGGGAGTCCCTCGAGGATGGTGTCGATGTGATCCTGTTCGGTGACCGAATCACCAATCGCTTGCAAGGACTCAATTAGGGCACGAATTCACAACAGATACTCCGGAATTGAACGCGCGCCTTTCTTGGTGTTCTTCAACTCGGAGCGAAACTGACGGACCTTAGTTCTGAGGTGTGCATGGAACTGTTTATGGATTTTCTCCCATACTTGCCACGAATGCTTGCATCCGATAAACCTAGGGAGAATCGAAGGCGACAGCGAGCCTAGAAGCCATGTGAAGAGCATCTGATCTTGAACTATCCAGAGTTGATAGGCATCAGATTCGATTCCTAGCGTGCGATTCGTTTCGGTGGTGAATTGAGGAGGAATCGAAGGATTCACTACGAATCGATGGAGCTTATGCGCGATAATCACCGCCTCGATTTGTTGTTTCCAAAGGAGGTAGTTCTGATCGTCAAGCTTGATGGAAATTGTAGGGTTGAAGGATGCAGGCACTGAAGACGACGCAGGAGTGCCAAAAACAGAGCCAAACGGATTGGTGGATTCCGCCATGGAAGAGACGAAGAAGGATCAGACCCAGAAAAAAGCTCTAGATACCATAATAGAGTGTATCATAGAGTGAGAGAAAGAGATAGAAAGAAAAATGTAAGAGAAATCTGAATCTGTTTCTCAGAAAATTGTTATTATTGATGAACAGAGGCAATGCTTTTATAGCCTTACATTGAAAATGGCACAACTAACAGAATGTAACTGCCAAGGCAGCATAACTGTCATAATTGAATGTTGCTGACTCAGCACATTCAGTTATATGTATACAACAGCTAGGCTAAGTATATACTCTAATACTACATTCAATAAAGATTCATTCTTTTCCATTACTTTTCCATTTCTGTTTCATTGGTTCCCTGGGCAAGAAGCAAATTGAAGGGATGGGAGAGATCAAGCAGATTCTTGGTCAGTGAATGAAGAAACAAGGGATCAATCTTGAGGAGGAAAGTGCAGAAGCACGATCATCTCAAGAGGTGATATCATGCAATCAGATAGGCAAGATGAGGAAAACATGGATGGAAGGGGCTTAGAGTTTGTCAAGGAAGAGTCTTGTTCTGGGGCTAAGAAGGCGGATTATCTCAATATCAATAAAAATGACCCATTGGGGTGGATGCCGGAAAAGCAAGAAGCAAAACCAGAATCTTGTATGCCATTGGAGAAGGTGCTAGAAAAGCAAGAAAAACAACCAAAACCGGATAAAATGACAAAAACTGAGCAGGACACAGTGGTGAAGGAGAGCGAGGCGGAAATCTCATGTTTAATAGGAACCCGTATTGAACTGGTGAAACGAAACAGTATTAAACTTGAAAATGGTAGTATTAAAGCAGAAAAAGAGAAATTATAGTGGAGGAAACCTCCCACTGCCACAGAGCAATGCTCCTACAAAGAGCAAGCTCTTTGCCCATATTCACTCACAATGATCTTTCTAGATACCCTTTCTCCCCATACACAATCCCCATATAACAGAAACCCCCTCACACACCTTGCTCTCATCACTCTCTCTCTCTCCGCCACCTCAAGGAACACACTCTCAAGCACTAGTTGAATGCTGAGCTATTGGCCCATTTGGACCCAAGTCCACATATGAGGTCCTATCAATGTGGAGATGCAGTAGCACTTCCCTCTGTCCAGAACTCAGACTCAGTGGAACCCCTAAAGTAGACAACCAGAAATCAGGAGAAACTACTATGTTCTTTGAGTTCTAATGTGGAAGAAATGCAGAGCAGCATGGGTTGTATGAAAGGACATTGGCAACAACTAGACAAGTGGATCAAGAAACAGGGCATCGGTTTTGAGATGGAATTACGATGTTCAGCAAAACCCAATGTTACCCATGCCTTATTTGAGGAGCCCAAAAGAAATCTCTAGATTTTGTGCAACCCATCCAACCCTTCACCACCACCTAAACCACCTAATCCAGGCTACTGCAAGGAGGCTAAACTGGAGTTGAAATGCCCCAATCCAATGGAAAAGATTATGTGGGACCAGCTATTGAGTGGGTGGGCGAAGAAGTCGCACTTTGTTTGAAATGGGTTTTCAGATTTCAACCTTGAGGACAAGGTTGTTTCAAGGGAGGGTAGTATTGTTAGGGCCCGCCCAATTGGGAAATAAGGAGAATTGTAATAGATAGTTAGTTAGTTAGAAGGTTCAACTATATAAATAGCCGAGTTATCAATCCCTGATAGTGGCCTGAGCGACCCGACCCCAAAAATGCTATTGTGGGGTAGCGCATAGCGGGACGGCCGCTATTTTAGGCAAGTGGAGAGAAGTGATAAGGGAGGAAGGAGGAGATGCTGTAGGATAAGAGAGGGAGAAGCAGAGGAGCCAAGCAGATCTGAACGTGAGAAGGGGGAAGGGAGAGAGTGGGAGGAAGAAACAGAACAAAATAAGGGTAAAATATATATTTAATGAGTATAAGTGAGGGTAAAATAGAGATTTAAGTGTTAAAGAGAGGGTAAAATAGGAAGAGAAGAGAAAACTGTGACCTAACTCCTCTGAAAACCCTAGATGTGCTTGTAGCCGCCGCGGAGAGCATGCGTGACACCTCCAACAGCGACGCCGACGACTGGGTTCGGCCGGAAATGGCTTGTCGGAGGCTTATGTGGACGGGAATTCGACACATGATACAGGAGCGGCCCAAAAGCATCCACTTCACCGTTTTTCGGCGTGATTTCTGCCGCGACCGCCGCTACCCAAAAACACTCCGCAACGCCGTCCAAGTAGCGGCCACCGGCTGCTCCGCCCCGCCCCTCCGCTATAGCACTGCGATCGCACGCTATTAACTACCCTGATAAATAGGGGAAGAGAGAAAGGGAGAGGGCATTCAGATTTTGTTAGTTTGTAGAACTAAGGAAAGGCTTGGAGTGAAAGGGGAAACCTTTTGTCAAGGGGAAACCCTTGGAGAAGAGTTTCTCTCCTATTCTTGTTCTTTTTTCTGTTCTACATTCAATAAAGATTCATTCTTTTCCTTTACTTTTCCATTTATGTTTCATTGATTACTAACATTTATACATCTAATGAGCAAGTTAATGTCGGGAATAGTGATAGTTCTATAGATCAAATGCTTGCCTCCAGTTACTGGATCTTCAATGCAAAACAGATATCCTATGGTTATAAGAGGAAAAGCTGGAATTTCAAAACCAAAGGTGTTATTATCCACTACAATACATACCACCACTGTTCCTGAATCCTGATACTGAGCCAACTTCAGTAACTGGCTAACTGCAGCTTTGTTTCATCCCTATAAGAAGGATGCCAGGATCCAGGAGTATAATGCTCTTGAAAACAACAAAACTTGGTCCTTAGTGTCTCTACCTCAATGGGATCATGCCATAGGCTGCAAGTTGGTTTTCAAGGTGAAAAGAAACCCTGATGGCAGTATTAATAAAAATAAAGCAAGACTAGTTGCTATGAGCATTCATCAGCAGGAAGGGGCTCGATCATTTTGAAATCTTTAGCCTTGTAGTCAAGCCAGCTATAGTAAGACTGGTTCTCGCACTGGCACCCCCTAAAGCTTGGGCAACAGACGGATTGACATTAATAATGTCATTCTATTAATGCCTTTCTTAATAGAGACTTAGTAGAGGAAGTGTGCATGACTCAGTCACCAGCAGAGGAAGTGCACATGACTCAGTCACCAGGTTTTGTTCAAGTTGATAATTCTCTAGTTTGCAACACAAGGATATCCGTGGTATCAAACAGCATCCTCAAACTTAGTTTGAGACACATCGCTACACACTACTCAGTCTTGGTTTTCATCAGCTAAGTGTAATTTTTCCTTATTCATGCAGTTTACTGAGAAAGTTACCCTTCTTATTCATGTTTATGAGGGTAGCTCTTCTCTAGCCATTACTGAGCTCATTGCTACATTGAATTCTAAGTTCCTTCTTTGTTTTTTTGGGAATTCAAGCTCAAACTACCACCAAATGGGGAATAAATATGACTAAATAGTGTTAAGCCTATGAAGACACTAGCGGTGACAAGGTTGAAACTGACTGTCGAGGGCAGTGTTCCTGCTGAGAATCCAACACTTTACAGGAACATTATTGGAGGACTACAGCATGTAACAATCACAAGACCCGAACTGGCTCATGCAGTAAACAAGGTCTGCCAATATATGCATGACCTTACAGCTTCACATTGGCAAGCAGTGAAGAAGACTGTAAGATGCCTAAGTGGCACTATTACTTATGGCTTAAACCTGACAAAGTCCTCTCCTGTTGACAACTCTGTCTCCTACAATTCTGATTGGGATTTGGGGGGTCAGATGTAGATGACAGAAAGTCCACCTCTGGAAATTGTGTTTTCCATGGCAACAATCTCATCTCATGATCATCAAAGAAGCAACATGTTGTGTCTCGCTCAAGCACAGGGGCTGAGCATTGCAGCCCGGCAGTAATAAAAGTGTCAGATATTACTTGGATCAAGTACCTTATGAGTGAATTGCATCTATCAGTTACCAGGACTCCAAGATAATGTACTGTGACATGCAACCTCAGTGTTGTGTTATTGGCAGAAAATCCTATACTACACTGAAGGACAAAGCATTTTGAGTTACACTTGTATTTTGTGAGCCAAAAGGTGAAATTCATCATATACCTTCAGCAGGGCAAACAGCTAATATTCTGACAAAACCAGTAACTCATTCTATGTTTTAATATTGTAGATACAAACTCAGAGTCAAGGACTATCCTCCTCTGGTACCTTCATACACTACTCTACAGAACTCTCTTTTCTTCTTCATCAATGAGTTACTGTTACCTTTAGAGTTGAAGATTATCCAAGTTGTAAATGGTTGTCAATGGAATCAATCAAGTTTAAGTGTGTTCACAAATAGATATAGTGTCTTCGGTCACTCATAAGCATCACTCTTTTTAACAAAACAGAAACTAACATTTAGTCATTTACTCCAACACATCCCCAAAAAACAAAGCAAAAGCAAAAAAAAAAAAACTGTTTTTGGTCTGAGACCTAGGAAGCACGAATGATTCTAAATAATTGCCATGTCTATGCTAGACGCGTATTCACATCAAATACCTCATGGACACTTTCAGATATTGCTAGCCATAGTATACATTTTCTAGTTTTACTTTTATTTAAGTTTCATACCAATATAGATGAAAATATCATAATAATTGGATAAATGATACCATTTAATTATATTTACAATGACCCAAGCTAAATTTTAAAGTATTACTTTTCTGTTTTAATTTTTAGATTTGTGCTTTTTATGTTAATTTTATCCTAATATTATATAGTGTAGTATAATCGTGTTGTGTCCTATAACTTTAAAACTTTGCTTGTGTCCCATGTCGCATTCATGCTTCCTAGTCTAAGACGATCCGTATCCGGAAGTCATATTCAACTCAGACAAATCCGAGTTGAGTTAGTAAGACTCGTAAAAGTGGCAAAGTTATCACAACAACTATTTTTTTTCCGTTTACAACACTCAAATCCGAAAACTTGCTTAAAGAAAGCGAGTTCTTTGCCAAAGTAGATATAAAACAAAGAAAACAATATCCAAATAAAATTTGAAAGATTATATTTTACCTCAAGGGCACGGTCATGTCTTTTGCGTTTCCTCATCTCTTTGACCACTTTACCAAGTTCCCATTTTGTGAGGGTTTTTCCTTCATCCTCCCACTGATTCAACACCGTGGCAGAACCCAATTCTGGGTTTGGCATAAACGATATTCTCCTGCATAAGTCCTTCCACGTGGCAACGGGTCTGCGTTCGGCGAAGGTATTTGAGACGGAGCACGTGACAGAGAGTCTCTGGAAACGCAGGGTTTGTGTCTGTGGAAGAGGCGTGAGAGTGGGGAGTTTGGAAGGAAGTGGTGGAGAATAGGAGTAGGAGAGGGAGGATGCATGATGAAGGGAAACGTTTTGAGGGTTCGAATTCAGAGAGAATTGAAGGAGCATCTTTCTGGAGAGAGCAGACTATGAGAGTGTGGACTAAGTTGCTAGCTGGGTATGTGAGACGGTGGGATTTAAGTTGCTTTACGACAAGTTTAAAAACAAATAGTTAAATTGTATTTTCCATCCCTTATTTTTATTTTAGTTTTTAATTTTTTCATTCTTATATTTTTTATTTCGTTTTCATATCTTATTTTTAATTTAGGTTTTAATATGATCTTTTCTATTTAAAATATGATACGATGAGAATCAAATTGATATAATTTTTATAAAATAAAAAATCATTTCGAAACAAAAATAAAATAAAAGAGACAATTTTGGAATAAAAAATAAAGGAGGGACCAAATTAAAACATAAAATAAAGATAAGGTATTAAAAGCATAATTTAGCCAAAACAAATACATGGTTTTATGTAAAAAAAAATCGGTTAAGGATTTTTTTTCATCTATAAAAAGTTATGATTAAGGAAGGTTTTTTATTTTAATAAAAAAAAAGTATCAAAATGGTCATGTTCTTGCATTTTTTATCACAGGAGTGCTAACAACATATTTTCTAACACTTTCATATTATGAAAGATAGAAGCCAATGTCTAGAAGCCGACTTCCCTTAGCTTCAAATTTTGGTTCCTTTTTATTACACTTGTGTGACGTTTGATTCGTTGGATGTTTTATTAACAGAAAAACTATATTTTCGGGATTCTCATTCTCAAGAATGTTTCTTTCCTTACTAAAAAAAAAGAATGTTTTTTTCCCACCTTCACACTTGATAATAGAGTTTTCCACCTTCATTAACTAATTATATTCTTGTTCATCTTTTATGTCTGGGAATTAAAACTTATACCAAAAATGGAAAACTTTTATTCCGATGGTCACATTCTCAGGTGTTGAGACCTCATAAGCCTAAACACATTCAATGTATAAATTCTCTAAGTTTTGATGATTCCAAATAAATTAAGTATGGTAATATTGAACCATATGAAATTACTGATAAGTGTGCAGGAAAATAGACTTACGGTCACTCGTCTAAATTTTGACCCGTCTAAGTTTCAGTACAACGCAATTTTTAGACTCGTATAAAAACTCACCTGTCTGAAAAGAAAGTCAACTTAAACATAGAGCAAGTCAACTCTCAATCAAGGTTCTGATCTAGTTGATGATGTGGCAAGGATCTCAAGTCTGAAGAAGCTTCAGTGGATCACTCGTCTAAAATTGACTTGCTCATCCGTCTAAGTTTTGGCTCATATCACCCGTCTAAATTTGGACTGCACAAGCATCAGTCTAATTTTGAAACACTGCTACACTAAGTATCAGTCTGTCAGAAGGAAGTCCAAGTCAACCTTATTTGAAAAAGATGCATTCCTTAAGGATATCGAAGAACTCTGGACAATAGCACCAATGATAAAGAATAAAGAATTTATTCTTTCAAGTGTATAAGGAATAAACACGCAACCTCTAAACCAAGTCAGTAGCTTTTAGCTGTTTTAGTATAAAGTAAAAGTGCTTTCCAGAAAGTGAACTGGGTGTTGCATTGAAAGAGGAAAGCTCTCTGCCGCAAGTACAAGAAGTCTGCTACTGCAAAATTGGGTAACGTCTTACAAATGTTTCACCTTAACCTCCTACCATCAGAGAGACTATGAATATGATTTTATTTTATTTAAAATCACTTTTTAATTCTCAGATTAAAATATAACTAATTATATTTTAACTGGTTAAACAGCGTAATTAAAAATCAGGCTGTTACATTACTACCCCTCTAAAAAAAAATTCGTCCTCGGAATTTCTTAACTCAAAACTGGGTAACATCTTACAAATGTTTCTTAACCTAAAGATCCTACATCGTATTTCTCATTGATGTCTTCCCTTAAATGATAGCGGTAACTTCATAACAGAATTCATTCTTATATCATTCTATTTATCTTCGAACTTATCCATCACTACATTCTATTCATTGTCCTTAACTTTTCCAACTTGATTTATCATCCTTAAAGGACAAAATTAAGACTTAATCCTTTCCTTTTATTACTACCGATCAACTAGAGAACCTTAGTTCAACATCCAACTCTCGCAATTAATACCACAATCAATTCCAACTTCTAACTTCTACCATTACCCGCAATTAACACCACAATCAATTTCAATATCTAACTTCTACAATTAACACCACAATCAATACTACCCTAACTTCCTACTTCATGTATCCAATCACAGTCTTAGTTCCTTAGAATGTATTTCACTATTCTATATTATATCAAAATCATACATTTCAGGTCTACAAATCAACATCTCAACACTCCCTAAGATAAACTGCAATCAAAAGAACAATACTTGTTAGGATTATCTGACTCAACAAAATTGAATTTCTCTAGTAACCTCAATTTACATCAGAAATCATCATTTCTTCTCATATCCAACTTAGGTGACATTACTATATACACTTTCGTTTACTCTTCCCAAACTCATACAATCCATCTTAACTACGAACATTAATCAATGCCCTAGGTTCCATAATGATACTATGCCTAGATCAACATTTGACTTATAGCAATTGTCTTACTCACTGATATTGATCTTAAGGATTCACATCCTACTAGTCACAAAGATACATCAACAAAACTCTCATCACTTTCTTGTCTATCATGCTACTTAGACAAACAAACAAAATCTACCAGATATCAAATACACACCTTGTATAAGATCCCAGATTGAGAATTCAGCTCCCCTCACGGTAAATACTCTTTCAGTGGCCTGAGGTCTGGCCATCTGCTGTCCTGCTGCCGGAACTCCTTTTCCAGCTCCACCTCTCTGAAAACTGGTATACGACTTATAATGCTACATAAAACTAGTATATATATATATATATATATATATATATAAAACTGTTAACTATCGCGTCGGGACTCACTATCCAACTTCTAAGCGTAGTCAATATCTGATGTGGATTCAACTAGACACGGTCAGTAACAACATCCTAGACTTCACAGTCCGATTAGAATCGAACTGCTCTGATACCAAATGAGACACCCCGTTGTGCCCCGGTGTTTTATTAGTTTAAATCTTTCTTAATTAATTCCTTAATCGCTCGCTTAACATGAAAAGACGTAAAAATTAAAAACTTAAGTTAAGGAGCATACAAACTTCAATTACTTAAAACTTCATACCATAATTATATTGTGAATATAGCCATATGTCTTATACATATTACAAAACACTGTTGAGGGTATCCTCTCAATAGGATCCCTCACAAGCATAAACTTAACTAAAAGTCATACTTAGCGGAAACATATAAAAATACTTCTTAGACACACTGGCCATACTATCTATACTCTAATCACCATGGATCGCAGCTTGACCTCCAGCCTCTGGTTCATAAAGAGTTCCATCCAACTCCTTATGACTCAACAGAATGACTCAACAGAATCACATAGGTAACACAGACAGGTCATAAAAAAAGTATAAGACAAGTGAAGCATGCACTATCAGACATGTTATTCATTAATGCAACACACTTTCATATTATCTCTAATATACTTAAACCTATCTCCAGCTAAGGGTTTAGTGAAAATATCAGCTCATTGATTTTCAGTTTTAACAAACTTAATATCAAAAATTCATTTTGAACATAGTCCCAATTAAAGTGATGTTTAATGTCAATATGCTTAACCTTAGAATGCTAAAAGGGATTTTTAGATAAGCAAATTGCACTTGAATTATCACACCACACATATATTATGCTCAAATATAGAGTAATCCTCAAGTTGATGTATTTAGATTCAACAATTGATAGAGCAATTGTTGTCTTCCTTTTGCTTGTCCAAGAGACTAAACTTGCTCTAATGAAGTGGCATCCTCCACTGGTGCATTTTCTTTCTATTCCGTCTCCAGCAAAATCAGCATCGCAATTAATCTGTATTCTTTTATTCTCAAATACAGCAAACCAAGATGGGATTCTATAGGATCAGATTGGAGTCTTGCACACATACAGACACTAAATTGAATATCTGGTCTGCTTGAAGTTAAGTACAGAAGAGAGTCAATCATACCTTTGTAGACAGTTTGGTCTACCTTTTTACCTTCTCCATCTTTGCTTAATTTTGCATTGGGTTGCATGACAGTTTTCATAGGTTTGGTGTGGCAACCTCTACCCCGCATGTATTTATAAAGCATAAAAGAACATATAAAAGAAATTAATAAAAATAAAAACATGAATATTCATTTATTGAAAATAATAAAGGTCCATGGGTAAAAAGGTACCATGTGAACAAGGTCTCAACAACGTGGAAATAACAAGTTTATAAAAGAAAACATAATAAACAACATAACCAACCCTGATGTCACATACAGTGTTGGTATAACCAATTCGGAAAAAATCACGGATATACAAACTAAAACTAGAACTGAAACTGGGAAATCCTAACTAAGATTTGCCGCAGTCACTAACTCTCAACGCTTTGTCCTCTCCAAAACTGCCAAATACACACAACAACAGAGAAACGAGGAGTAAGAAACATATATGAAACATAACGGCATGGAGATAGAAAGCAAGATGAACATGCAACTTATAATCATAGCATATAATAACATATAACATATGTTTATAACATATTCACATCATCATGATAATTCAACCAATTTATGTTATACGGTGCAACGCTACTCCGCTACTTTATTATGCATGTGGATCCAATCTATCTCAGGGAACTAAGAGTTACATATCAACATTGGCCAATAAGCACCAACACCAGCAATTCACCAAACCATGGGTGAACACCTTGGATAGTCGACGCCACATAGGATGTGCTACCATGGGGCCACGATCCACCAAACCATGGGTGAATCACTGAACTTATAATCATGCATAAATGAGAATACAAAAACAAACAACGATAAATAGTATAAAAATAACACGGTAAGTAATGAAATTCAACAAATAGGATACGTTCTGTTACGGAAGAAGGTGGTTGAGAGAGAGAATAATATCAAAATTCAATTAACAAGTCTAAATAAACTAATTAACTAAAAATCAGAAAACTAAAATGTCCAAGGTCACAAATCCACCTACCCAATATGTACACCCAGTGATGATGAATTCCTCCCTAAGTTCAATTACAATGTCAATCGGACCCCTAAATTCTCCTAAATCCACTCTCGTGCTCATTAGGACGTATTCGACTGGATTAATTACTTGCTAGGTCCTTAACAATATCAAATTGCCTATAAGCTCCTACTCACCAATATTCGATCGATGATCCTAATTCAAGTTCTAAGCGAATCGGACTAGGCCTCATCGACGTTAACAAGTCAATCACGCAACACATATGATCAACACAATCAAATCGAATAGGAAACAAGAATTGAATTAAAGGAGAAAGACATACATCATATTGGATTTACATCGCCATGGGTGGCTTCATTGTTCCCTGGACGATGGGATTAGTTCCACGATCCACCAAACCATCAAAGAGAAAAGAAACTACCCTAAACGCTACTCTAAACAGGGAAAACTGGATGCTAACGATCCCCCAGATCGATCTCGCAAAAGCCTTTAAATAGGATTCCCGATCTGCGCTCGCTCAGGCGAGCAGCCTTTCGCGAGGCGAGAATTAAAATTGGCGCGCTTTCAATTTGAACTCTCGCGAGGCGAAGTGTGTTCGCGAGCCTTCAATTCCATCACCTACCGGGCCGTGATGGCCTCTCGACTTCAAGTCTTCATTCTCTCGCGAGGCGAGATGTCTCTCACGGCGAGTCTTCAAACCTCAAACTGTTCACGGGGTTTTCATCACTGATGGTCTCCTCTTGCAGTCTTCATGATTCGGGGGGGAAGGGGTCTCGCATGGCGAGAATGTTGACTTTTGCTGCTTTGTTGACCTGAGGACAATACACTCACGGGCGAGTGTCTCCCAGTTTCCACCACTTACGACTTTCCTTGACTCCGGGCTTCACTTATTTAATCACAACAAAAGCACCCAGGTTTTATTCAAAATAACCTAAAAACTACACAAAAGACGCAAAACGAGTCAAAGTCCAACTTAGGAACAAAACAAGGCAAATTTGGGCGAAAACGAGAGTGAACTCGAATAAATTGCACGAAAACCACAGTCCATCTAGTTATAAAACTAGATAAGCCAGAGGCTTATCATCCACCACCTACACTTGGGCCAATAAGCACCCAAGTTTTATCACCATCAACACCTTGACCCATAAGAGTCAAGGTCCCCTGGCCAACAAGCACCAAGGTTCAACTTTAATAACACCTCGACCAATAAGCATCGAGGTTACTTTGGCCAATAAGCACCAAAGCATAACATGCGGTAACTAATTGGGTACCGGATTATTCAACTTATTATTCATGATAGTCTTGTTAAGTCTTTTAATTAAATTATCTAACTTGTCTTTATTCGATTGGTGTCTTATTTTATTATTGGGGTCAATTGGGGTGAAGCACCCCTTTATTCCTTTAATTCACGTCTGTTCTGTTTGGGGGCAGGGTCATGGAAGCCACAACGCCATTAAGGCACTTGCCTTAGGCCTCACACTTAATTAGCTATTAACCCTTTGTAATTTTATATATTACATAAAGACCCAAAAATCTAACATATTATAAATACATCAAAACATGACAAATGCCCAATAATAACCTGTATGTGAGAGAGATTTTATTAAAGCATCAAATAGCAAGGTGACTTTCTAGCCGAAGTTGACATCAAGTGCTATAATTATATGACCCAACAATCTTAATACATTTTTTTAAAAAACGGGATGGTCTTAATATTTATGAGTGTGTAGGAGCGAAATTTCAGGAATGTAAAAATTGATTGCAATTGAAACTATTTGTTCCATTCTTCTAAAAAGATTAAACTTGTACAGTTGGAGAAAAATCAGTTGCGCATGTAATTTTTTTAATAACAATGAATTGAAATTAATAAAGTAATGATTTTTTTTCTATATATACAATAAAATTTGGAAAAAAAAATCTTTAATAGATTTGCCTTAGTCCCCAAAATGTCTGGACATGGCCATGTTTGGGGGAGCACGGGTATGCTTACCCCCAGCACGGGCGTGCTGCCACTGGAGTGAAGCACAGGCGTGCTTCCTGTTAACAATGCACACCCGTGCTCATGCAGTGCAACCAATTCAAATTTGAACTGGGAGCACGGGCACGCTTTTAAAGCAATGTCGTGCTTACTGGAGCATGACCGTTCTGTCTGGTCATATTTGGTTAAGGCTCTTAGCTAAAAACTCTCTAAAACACTCATAATCAATCCTAGGGTCCTTGACTAAACCATTTGGCAAATACCTCACCTCTCAATACTAAATCCATGTTTTATGAAACCATTGGGGAATTAAGCCATTAATTTCAAGCATTATTAACAAGCCTTATTTTAACCAATTAGAGTCTTATTAATATTAACAACGTTAAACTCCTCATGTGTTCGTCCATGGCACATAAATCACCTCATACAATCAAACAACATTCATGGCATAACATTATCAACCAAGCAGTTTAATCAAGGCATAAATATTATCAATTATACACTTATTCGTGGCATAAACAATTATCAACTTTCATGAGCAGACATACCAAATATCACTAAGCATACATAAACTCATAGCAAGACAACAAGTAAGCATTTAACAAATAATAAGGTCTTGGGAACCCTTCATCATATGTTACCCCCATTGCCTACATATTCATACTATCCTTCTCCCATACCTGGTATGAAGATTACCAATAAAGACTAAACACGTTCCCTCGAGCGACTCGACGAGTTCCTCAAGTCTTGGTCAAACAAGAAAGATTAACGAATTAATCTCAATCCAAGGAAACAATGAAAAGAGATTAATAGAGGGACGAACCGTTACCTTTTTAATTGGCACAAACAAACTAATATCTCCCAATCGTCTCAAGAACTCCAAGAATTGGATGGGTTCAATGGAAATAGGGGAAAGAGGGGTTGCAGCCGCACTAGGGTTGCTAAAAGTACCAATTTGAGGGTGACACTCAAAACCCTTTCTGAACAGGTTCTTTTTATAGACTCTAACACCGAGCATGGTCGTGCTTAACACGAGCACGGGGTCCCGTGCTGGTTTTAAGCACGGTCAGGCAACAACAGCGTCAACTTACACGTTTTATGACACGACTGTGCTCCCATTAAGCACGGTCTTTCTTGTGACCCTGATAGCCACAAGGCACTCGCCTTAGGCACGGGCGTGCTGATACATGAGCACGGTCGTGCTCATGCATCAGGAAGGGATTTTCAACATAAAAGTCCCCCTTAGCCCCTTTTTAACATTTCTAAGGCATACTCCTAATAACTATCAAACAAACCGGCATACATACAAAGCATATAAAAGAACTTGAAGATTTATGCGAAAAAGGTTACATTTGGAATTTTCCATTTTGTACTTATTAAGTATCTCCTTGCTGTATTTTTGTTGATAGGTGTAGATTTCATCACCTGTCTGCTTGATTTGCAGTCTAAGAAAGAACTTTAATTCTCCCATCATGCTCATTTCAAATTCTACTTGCATCAGCTTGAAAAATTCCTTGCACAGCTTTTCATTAGTTGCTCCAAAAATAATATCATCAAAATATATTTGGACTATTATAAAATTATCTTTTGAACATTTCTTAAAGAGAGTTGTATTTACTTGTCCTCTAGTGAAACCATTATGCATGAGAAAAGTACTAAGTCTATCATACCATGCTTTAGGTGCTTGTTTCAAACCATATAAAGCCTTTTTAAGTTTGAAAACATAATCTGGTTTATCAGGATCTTCAAAACCAGGGGCGTTTAACATATACTTCTTCTTCAATTATGCCATTTAGAAAAGCATTTTTCACATCCATTTGAAAAAGAGTAATCTGGTGTTGTGCAGCATATGACATTAAAATGCGTATAACTTCTATTTTAGCTACATGTGCAAAGGTTTTAGTGTAATCAATACCTTCTTATTGGTTATAGCCTTGAGCTACTAGCCTTGCTTTTTGTTTGGCAACTTTACCATCTTCATCCAACTTGTTTCTGAAAACCCATCTCGTTCCAAAGACATATTTGTCTTTTGGCTTGGAGACAAGTGACCAAACATTATTCATTATGAACTGATTAAGTTCCTCTTGCATAGCAAGAATCCAGCTTTCATCATCAAGAGCTTCTTCAATATGCTTTGGCTCAATTTCTGACAGAAAAACCGTATTGCTTGATTCACTTAATGTTGATCTGGATCTTAATCCTTCTAAGATCATCATGTTGATCTTGACTTGTCTGTTGACTGCTCTGATGACTTGTCTACTCTACTTACCTATCAGACTCTTCAACAGGTTCTGCCATAGATATGTCAGACTGTTGACTATCTTGTTTGTTTATATCAATATATATCAATACCTGCAAGATCATCCTCTAGATCTGATAGTTCCCTATCAGTCTTTAAACCATCATTAAATTTAACATGAATAGATTCCTTAATTACAGAGGTTCTAGAGTTATAAACTCTAAATGCCTTAGACATTTCAGAATATCAAATGAAGATACCCTTATCCACTTTGGAATCAAACTTTCCAAGTTGATCCTTAGTGTCCAGAATGAAACATTCACATCCAAATGCATGGAAATAAGATATGTTGGGTCTTTTACCTTTCCACAATTCATAAGGAATCTTATTCAGAAAAAGGCCTTATAAGTATTCTATTTTGTACATAACAAGCAGTGTTTACTGCTTCAGCCCAGAAGTACTTAGGGAGATTATTTTCATTGAGCGTTGATCTAGCCATCTCTTGCAGAGATATGCTCTTCCTCTCAACCAGAAAAAATGAGAGAGATCCCATTCTCGTCACAAAACAGTCTGAATTGCTCATTTTCAAATTCTCCCCCATGATCACTTCTAAGAGTAGATATACAGAAACCTTGCTCATTTTGTTCTCTCTTACATAATATTGAGAAAGCCTTAAAAGACTTATCCTTATGGGTTAAGAAGAGTACCCATGTAATTCTAGAATAGTCATAAACTATGATAAATCCATATTTCCTTCCAGCCAAGCTAGCAACACTAACTGACCGAAATAGATCCATGTGTAACAACTGAAGAGGTCTAGTGGTTGATACTTGGTTTTTACATTTGAAACTTGATTTTACTTGTTTACCTCTCTAACATGCATCACACATAACATCTTTCTTAAAACTAATATCAGGCAATCCTCTCACAAGATTATCCGTTTTCAATTTAGTTTCATACTAGCATGTCCTAGTTTCCAATGCCATAACCATCCTTCATCCTCTTTTGACATCAGACAGGTTACAATTTGATCTGAGAGATCAGTCAGTTCAATCTTGTAAAGATTTTGCTGCCTACCAGCTGAAAAGAGGGTCTTGCCACTCTTTTATTTGACTTTACAAGCGTCCTTGGTAAAAGAGACATCAAATCCACTATCACATAATTGACTTATGCTAAGAAAATTATGTCTTAATCCTTTGACCAAGAGAACATTAGAGATTGAGGGAAGAGGGGATTTACCAATAATACCAATCCCAATTACCTTCCCTTTCTAATTGCCTCCAATGCAACATGTCCTCATTCTTAAGTTGGAGGTCTAGGAACATAAACCTTTCTCCTGTCATGTGTCGTGAGTAGCCACTATCCAGGTACCAACCAAGGTGTTTTCTTTTCCCTATTAAGGACATCTGCAACATGAAGTATCCGATCTTTAGGTACCCATATCTTTTTGGGTCCTTTTCTGTTAGTTCCAGGAGTCTTTGAAGACTTCCTTTTCTACATATGAATACACTTAGACATAAAATGTCCAGCTTTTCCACAAATGTTGCAGACAGGTTTGGATTTAATAGAAATGGATTCAACAGACACTTTAGAGGTTTTTGTTGATACTTTATGATGTGTCTAATGGATATATCCAATACCTTCTTTGTTAAGGGAGTGTCTCTGACAGCCTAGCAGCTTAGTCAGATTGTCTCAACCATTAACAAATTTGGCATGATCAGAAGTGGGCTATTCCACTTTCTGTTGAAGTTTGACAACTTCTTCAAACTATGATGTTTCAATAATGATCTCGGCTTCATTAGACTTTGCAGTTTTGAGCTCACGGTTCTCTTTGTCCAGTTTCTCACACTCTTGAGGTTTTTGTTTATGCTCACTGATGAGCTTTACATACTCTCTCTTAAGGGCTTTGAATGCCTTAGACAAGCAGTTGGGTTCCTCCAACAACTACTCATAGGCATCATGCAACTCCTCAAAATCAAGATGTACCTCATCTTTAGAGTCCAAGTTAATATTGGCCATCAGGTAGAGATTGGCTTCCTCATCTGCTTCCTCATCTTCAGAAGATATTGACTCCAGATCCTCCCAGGTAGCCACCATCCCTTTCTTCTTATTTCTGAAGAAATTCTTTTGAGGGGTCTTCTTGAGTTGAGGATACTTAGCCTTGATGTGGCCGGGTTTCTTACACTCATAACAGACAATCGGGCTCTTGTCTGTTGAAGTAGACTCTTTGAAATTCTTCTCCTTATGGAACTTTCTGAAAGGCTTCTCCTTTCTAAACTTCTTTCTTTTTAAGACTAGTCTAATCTTTCTTGTTAAGAGGGACGACTCCTCATCACTTTCAGAATCCTTATTTTGAAACAGGTTTGTATCACCGGTAGACTCATCTGCTTTTAGAGCTTTTGAGGCCTTGGAAGACTTCTGATAAGCTTTTAGAGCGATGTATTTGCCCTTCTTTGTTGTCACATCATCACCAAGTTCTTGCTCATGAACAGTGAGGGTACCAAAAAGTTCATCCATAGTCAAGGTGGTGAGATCCTTGGCTTGAGAGATGGCAATGACTAGAGGTCTCCACTGCTTTGGCAGACTTTTAAGGATTTTTCCAACTTCCTCAACATATGTGTAAGTTTTGCCACGAGATTTCATACCATTGATGATAGTTTGGAATCTCCCTATCACCTGTGCAACAAATTCTCCTTATTCCTTGATGAACAGTTTATACTTTCTGACAAGTATGACAATCTTTGACTCTTTCATTTTGACAGGTCCCTCATGTGTGGAGTTTTCTTCAATATTGGATGATAGCACAGTGAGCTCTACTAGGGTTTATCGTTGCATGGTAATCTAGGGTTTTGCATGTGGCTCTATGGATAAACTCTCGGATTGTCCATGAGAATTCTTGTTTCCAGACATTGCTCCTCATTCTAAACCCCTTTCTTCTTCCTCTCCATCTGTATCTAATGTCCCTCCTTTGAACGAAAACTCCAAAGATCATTAAAAAGATGATCGTGTTTCAACTCCTGTCTCTCCTCAAAGGAAGACCTTTGTGCAGGCTATTTGCAATGCAACTGATATCCCCTACAGTCAGCTACCGAAACCACGTTTTAGGGGTGAAGAACCCTCAATTAAGATTCCATAAGAGGAATACCTTGCTGGGTTGGAGGAGTGTAAAAACCATCTGCACGGGCGTTTAATTCTATCTAAAGGTGATTCTCCTTATAAATTGGCTAACTTAAGAGCCAAGTTATCTATATTATGGAAACCCTTAGGTAAATGGGTTGTTATTTCATTAGGGAAAGGATACTATGAATTGTCTTTTCTTCTGTTGAAGACTTAAGGAGTGTAAGATCAAATAATTCCACTGTTCAAAGGCAGACGAGTGCACAATGCTGGATCAAAATCTTTGGTCTTGCACAGGAGCATTGGAGGCCTGGTATAATTTTTGCTATTACTGGGAGTATAAGGACTCCAATTTGCCTTGATGAAGCAACTAACAAATGCACTGAGGATAGAGTATTTGATCATTTTGCACGAGTTCTTGTGGAAGTAGATCTTACTAGAGATTTTAGAGAAAAAGTTCTTGTTGAGAGAGATGATTATTCTTTCCATGTTAGAATTTGGTATGAAAACTTACCTGACTTTTGTAGTTTCTATCAATCTATTGGCCATAATATGGCTCACTACAAAAGAAAGAGTAGAAAACCTAACTTAGGTGACCAACATAGGGGTCGAGATGCAGAAAAGGAGGAGAACATTCGGCCTAAGTATGTTCCTAAAAATAAGAGTGTTTATCAGTAGGGAAAGGAGACATTGAAAGATGATTCCATTTTGTTCGAAAAAGAGAATACTCCTTTAATGGATGGATCTGGTAGCCAGGACATAGAGTAGGAAGATGATCTGCAGCTGTCTCCTAAGGCAAATCTTAATGATTCAGATGATGGAAATGTGGAATCAGATTATTTTAGTGAACAATCTGATAATCCAGAAGAATTTGTTCCAGATTCTCAAGGGAAACCTGATGAGGAACTTGGTCCTAATTATCATCCTGATCATATTGTTCTATAAGTTCAATTCAATCCCGAGTTAGGCGGGACCAATAAAGTTGATTTAGTGAAGACATATGAAATGCCTAAAGCTGTTATGCTAGATTATGAGGTTTTGCTTCATAATAGGTCATATAGGATGGAGTTTGAAACAAATGATAATCCTGAGATGCAGCATACTAAGGATATTGAGAATGATTTTGAAAATGTATTAACTAAGTCTCAAAAGAAGAAGATTAGATAGAAAAAGAAAGCTGCAACAATTGCTGTTGTCCATAATACCCGATCAAGGGTTGGTGGCCAAGAGCAATTTGATCAATGAAGTGCCTATCCTGGAATGTAAGAGGTATTGCTAACCCCTCTTCTAGGTTAGCTCTGAAAAAGCTGTGTGTTGAGCATAATCCTGATTTTGTTTTGGTGTTAGAACCTTGGATGTTAATTTCCAACTTCCCTGTTAATTTCTGGAAGAGGCTAAAAATGAAAGTGTTTGCTGTTAATTATAGAGGCCCTCTAAAGCCTAATCTCTAGTGTATATGTTCAGAAAGTATGGATCCAACCATTCTAGCTATCCCTGATCAGTATGTTGCTTTCTCAATTGCAATGGATGGTGCTTCGGTTGGTATTGCAGTTGTTTATGTATCTACAAGTTACTTGCGCAGAAAAGTTCTCTGGAATGACTTAAATTCTTTGCAGGAAAACCATTCCATGTCTTGGACTTTCATTGGTGATTGGAATGTGGTTCTTGGTGCTCATGAATATAGAGGCAATGGTTCCCCATTGAGAATAGCTTGTGATGAATTTCAGAACTGGACAGACTGCAATAACTTAATTCATTTGATGACCAGAGGAGCTTAATTCACTTGGTCTAATGGTAGAAAAGGTAGAGCTCTCACTGAAAAAAGGTTAGATAGAACTATTTGTAATCATGCTTGGTTGAATTTTTGGACATCAATTTCCTGCTACACACTTGTTAAACACTGCTCATTCCATTTTCCACTTTTACCAGTTTTTAATAAGGACATTTTTGCTTATAAGTCTTCTTTCAAATTTATGAGAATGTGGACTAAACATCCATATTGCATTAAACTTGTTAAAGACGTTTGGCAAGACAGTGTAATTGGTTGCCCTATGTTGGTTCTTTCTGAAAAATTGAAGAGGTTAAAAGCTAAATTGAAAGATTGGAATAGAAACATTTTTGGTGATGTCAATCAAAATGTAAATGCTACAAGCTTGAATTTAGAATAGATTCAAAATCAGTTAGATGATTGTGGTTATTCTGATGATTTGTTTGATAAATAAAAGGCAGCTCAAATGGAATTGGACAAAGCATTGGCAATTCAAGAGGATTTTAGGCAAGAGAAGTCCAGGGTTAATTGGCACATGAATGGAGACAGAAATATTCAATTTTTTCATAAGATGGCTCAGGTCATGAATGTCTCAAAGCAGATTAGCCTTTTGAAGAACGGTGATGTTATTTTAGATAAACAAGCTGACATTGAAAAGCATGTAGTTGATTACTTTGAAAGCATCTTTGGCTGCTCTAATTCCAGTATTGACAATGGTCTAGTTGAGGAGGTTATTCCAAATTTGGTTACAGAAGCAGAGAACTTGTCCTTAACTGCTTGTCCATCTGTTGAGGAAATAAAGCTAGTTGTGTTCTCTTTAAATCCTGATGATGCACCTGGTCTAGATGGTTATGGGGGTTACTTTTATCAAACATATTGGGAGATCATTCAGCATGATGTCATTGTTGCTGTTTTGCAGTTTTTTAATAGTGGCTGGATTTTGCAAAATTACAATGCAAATGTGGTGGTGCTGATCCCTAAAGTGCAGGGGGTGTAACAGCTAGTTTTTAATTACGTTGTTTTAACAATAAAAATATATTTATTTATATTTTTATCTGAGACATAGGAAATGATTTTGGAGAAAACAAAATCATATCTAGAACCTACTCTATGGTAGGAAGCTCTGGTTAAAATTTGGGTTTAAAACTCAGACGGAAACCGGTCTGCGTTTTTAACTGACAGTATAATATTATACTGGCAGAAGACCCTAATTTGACCCGAAACTGAAAATTGTAGATTTTTTATATTTTTTTTGTGAGGAAATGTACTTTCCAAATTTCTGATCAGAAATAAAATGTTAGGTTTTTTCGGACGAAATTTGGTAAAAGTTCAGACGGAAAACGGTTGGTGTTTTCACTGACAACAAGATTTTAATGATTAGAAAACCTAATTTTAACTCGCGAATGAAACAGTTTATGTTTAAAACATGTTTCCAATGATTTTAGTTATTTTGAAAATTTTCAACCGAAAACGAAATATTATGCTTTTGTTCGGCCGTAAAACCCTAATCTGGAAACCGACGGGATCGAAAACGGAACTGCGAAGATGGAACCAGACATTTGAGGAGCTGAGCTATGGGAGGACTCATCAAGAATTTATGAAGTAATTAATGTTAGGAATTATGATTTTTTAGGTGAAATGACCAAAAGATCCCTAAGCTTAACCTAACCTATTCTAGTTAGATTTTAACCAGGGTTAAGGCAAGTTTGGTTAATTATTATGGTCTAAAATCAGCCACACCATTATTATATTTTCTAACTTAACCTTGATCAAATAAACCTAACTATGGTTCTTTTTAACCAATTAAAACACTCCTCGCTCACTTAATCCCCCACTTGCACGCAGCCCTCCCCACTCACACACTTCACCACTTTGTTATTCTTTTTTCTTCATTTTCTTACTTTTCTCAAGAACACTTTAAGCAAATTTGTGAACGACTTGATCCATTCTTTTCAGTTTTCCAGAATCTAAGTGGTATACCTTACTCTTCTTGATCAATAAATTAACATCACGTTCTTCATTGATTTTCTTGTTTCCAAGCCATGATCATCAAGTTTTCATGAATTTCCATTCTTAGATCTAGAACTTCAAATAATTCTAGAAAATTGTAGAAAAATCATTTTAATGTAAAACCAATTGCTATGATCTCTAAATTACTTCTACTTTCACAATCTAGGAGCATGTAATCAAAAGAATTTTCTTCCCCTATTTTCTTAGCATGACCGAAACCGCCTTAGAAAATGGGTTTGGTGTTTTTGTTCAAACTTTGAAATATAATGCTTGATTTGAGCTCTCTAGTACTTGTATTATCTAAATCCAAGAGCTTGAATCCAACTAAATTTTATAACCTAATTTCTCTATGTGGGCCGAATGCATGCTATGTAGGCTAGATGAGTTTTTTTCTTCAATTGTTAACTTGGATGATGATTTTTATAAACTATTTGAGATCTCTACTTTGATTATCCAAGAGTTTACAATCAAAAGAAATTTCTAGCTAATTTCTACTCATATAGCCGAAACCCTAGAAGTGTGAGTAAATGAGTTTTTCTTCAATTTTTACTTGAATAATGACTTGTCTAAGCTAGCTAAGGTTTCTAGGTTATATATCCAAGAGCTTGTAATCAAAAATAATTTCTAGCCTATTTTAGCCCTTATGACCGAAACAATGACATAATTAGTTAGAGGATGTTGTTTCATAATTTTAACTTTTAACACTTAACTTATGTTAGTTAATACTCTAGGAACTAGTATCTAAAAGATTGGATTAAGAAAATAACCATAGCCTTATTTTGACGACTTGGCCGAACCTAGCACCATATGTCCATATTTAGATTTGTTTGATTAATTTGTATTATTGTTGATTTGGTTGAAGGTGGAATAGGTAACTTGTGGCGTGACAACGAGGATCGTCGATTTTGTGTTTCTGGTGGTTACTTAGGTGGGGGAAAGGATCACTGTGTCGTCGGAATCAATAAGTAGTATATTATATAATAATTGTGTAGGGCGCCCTAAACCCTACTAGCAGTCGATTACTCGACAAGACCAAAATCGCATTGGAAACCTTTTCTGTAAAACCAATGGTGATTCGGGGATTGTAGGTTTATCGACATTAGGTTGATTTTAAGTATTTGATGATGTCTGACTTTATGATATTGAATTTATTATGATACGCTGGTTAAGGTATTCCATTGCATGTGACGTATTATTTTCGATGTTTGAATATTTCCTGATATTGTGTTATGCATGATGTGCCTGGTTTTTAATATTGTGCTTAGTTGATTCTTAAGCAAAGATATATGTAGTTTGGATGTTATTGGTTTGGGTGAGAGGATAATGGTGACTAAGAGGAGCCTAACCTAGATTGGTTATTTCAAAGAGGAGGTGTGACATAGAACATGTGTTGAGACTATGATGGAAGGTTAAGGCCTTAGGTTGTTATTAATGTGAGTCGGTGAGATTCATATGTATGCATTGTAGTTCACAGCCGTGTTAGTGGAACACACGAGGTCAGGATATCCTATTTTGGATATCGGATATTGCGGGTAAGTGACCTACGGATATTGATGACGAGGTAGACTACCGTAATACTCTTTTAGTCCTTAACGCGTTGTTCTGATTATCATATCGAGGATAGAGACACTATGTACTTTGTGCTTACGCATTATTTCCAATGGAGGAAATAGTGGTGCACTGTGCTTAAAGCACTGTTTCCTAGTAGAGATTAGGGAATAGGGGCGCACTGAGTTAATAAGTATTTTGTGCTTATGTGTTATTTCCAATGGGGGATTGGTGACGCACACTGTGCTTCAAGCACTATTCCCTACGAGAGATAAGGGAATAAGGGCGTATCGAGTTCTTGACCTCAAACCGTTCTGGACTGCTGACTAACGTGACAGGAGTAGAGATGGCCACGTCAGCATAAAGTGTTAGATTGCATGAGTTGAGGGTTGAGGATTATATATATTGAATTATGGATGATGGTTGATTTAGAGTGATGTTTGTCTGTGACTTTTGTTATATTATATACTATGATTCTTTTTCGTTTTTGATGATAGAACTGTATCTTATCCCCTATATTTTATGTACGTTGTATTTATTTATTATAGAATCATACGTGAAGACCCCACGGATGAGCTGAATTTGGAGGAGTTGGATGGAACTCCCCATGAACCGTAAGCTGGAGGTCGAGCCGTGACCCATGGTGATTATAGTATAGATAGTATGGCCAGTGTGTCTAAGAAGTATTTTTATATGTTTCCACTAAGTGTAACTTTTATTTAAGTATATGCCTGTGGGGGATCCTACGGAGAGGATACCCTCAACAGTGTTTTGTATTATGTGTAAAAACATAAGCGGGCATTCACATTATAAATATGGTGTGTTGTTTTTAATTATCCAAAGTTATATGCTTAATAACTTATGTTTTTAATTTTTACGTATTTCCACGTTAAGCGCGCTATTAAGAAATTAATTAATAAGGTTTTAATATAATAACACAACGGGGCACAACGGGGTGTCTCATTTTGGTATCAGAGCAGTTCGATTCTAATCGGACTGTGAGGTTTAGGATGTTGTTACTGGCCACGTCTAGTGGAATCCACATTGGATATCAACAATGCTTAGAAGTTGGGTAGTGTGTCCGAACTCGATGCACTAATTAATATTAGTATGGCATATGGTAATGTATATACTCATCTATATAGTATTATTACTCATATTGATGAGAGCGGATGATTTCTTTTATAGAATCATGGCTCGAGGAAGAGGACGTCCAATTAATAGTGGTGACAGATCTCCTGAGGGAACTATTGGAGCTGACAACGGTGAGGTTAATCCTATTGTAAATGGAGGAGAGTCATCTGCGACTCCCAATGCTATGGAAAATATAGCTGCTGCTATGTTATTACAAACACAGCAGAATGCTGAAATGCTGCAGATGAACAAAGAGCGGCTGGAACTAAAGAATCAAAGGAGAGATGCAGAAGCTAAAGATGCTGGAATGACTATTTTCCTGCAAGGGAAGCCACCTCAATTCCGAGGAGAGTATGACCCAGAAAAGGTTGAATGGTGGGTACAAGAGGTAGAGAAGATATTTGCTACTATGTGCTGCAGAGAGGATCAAAAAGTAACTTATGCTGCCTTCATGTTAACTGAAGGAGCCGAGTTCTGGTGGAGAGGCAAGAAAAGACTATTGGAAGCCGAGGGCAGAATGATTACCTGGCAGTTATTTATCGACTGCTTATTCGAAAAGTATTTTTCGCGTCTAGTTCGACGCGAAAAGGAAAATGAATTCACAAACCTCAAACATATCAACATATCTGTAGGTGATTATGCATCACGTTTTGAGTCTCTGATTAAGTACTCATAATTTTATTAAAGATTCCCAGATGAGGATTGGCAATGTAGGAGATTTGAGGAAGGACTCATAAATGAGCTGCAGAGGGCTGTAGTGTCTCTCGACATTCAAAGTTTCTCGGAGCTGGTTGAGAGATGTAGCACTATAGAAAGTATAGATCGGAGGATGGCAAATGAGCATAAACAACCGAGGACTGGAGGTCCTATTCGATAAGATGTTCAGAGGAGAGTAGATAGTGGTTCTCAGTGGAGACGGGAACCATATACCAGAACAGTGCAGACAGCTTCACAAGTACCAGTTTCTACAACACCAGTGGTTGGAATGGGCCAGCAGTAGCAAGGCCTAGTTTGTTACAAATGTGGAGGACCACATTATCAACGGAATTGCAGGGAAGAACCTTGTTGTTTCCAATGTGGTAAACCAGGATATTTTGCTCGTGATTGTAGACAGAAGGGTATACAACAGCCGGTTGTTGCTAGTAGAGGAACTGTAAATTACAGAGGTGAAGCTAGGAGAGGAGTTCCAACAATAGGTCAGCAGATGGCTGGACCTCAAGCCACTGGGAGAGTGTTTACCATAAGAGGAGCTGAATCCTCTCACACTGCAGAGCTCATAGAAGGTATGTGTGATTTTGATGTAATCCAGAATAATTGCATAAGTTCAAAGAAACTCAGACTACAATTGGATACATTGCGTATGAAGTTAAGGTAATAGTGATTGTAGTGTTAATGGTAGGAGTTAGATGTGGAAATAAGGTTTTTCTGGGCCAGTATTAAGAAGAGGAAAATGATTCAGTTTTGATGATGTTCTTCAAGGATGATAGATTGAGGTGAAATATTAAGTATAAGGAACATACTGTAGTGATGGATTGTTTCGAGGATAAATAGAACAATTTAAGAATTATTTCTGTTATGAAGTTACCGTTGTCACTTAGGGGAAGACAGTGACGGGAAATACAATGAAGGATTTGTAGATTAAGATACGATTACTAGATTCTATCTAGTTTCGAGTTACAAAATTCCAAGGACGGAATTTTTTCTAAAAGGGGTAGTAATGTAACGGCCTGTTTTTAATTACGCTGTTTTAACAGTAAAAATATATTTATTTATATTTGTATATGAGACTTAGGAAATGATTTTGGAGAAAACAAAATCATATATAGAACCTACTCTATGGTAGGAAGCTCTGGTTAAAGTTTGGGTTTAAAACTCAGACGGAAACCGGTCTGCCTTTTTAAATGACAGTATAATTATATAGCGGCAGAAGACCCTAATTTGACCCGAAACTGAAAATTGTAGATTTTTTATATTTTGTTCGTGAGGAATTATACTTTTCAAATTTTTGATCAAAAACAAAATATTAGGTTTATTCAGACGAATTTTGGTAAAAGTTCGTACGGAAAACGGTCGGTGTTTCATTGACAGCAAGATTTTAATGATCATAAAACCTAATTTTGACTCGTGAACGAAACGGTTTATGTTTAAAACATTTTCCAATGAGTTTGTTTATTTTGAAAATTTTCAACCGAAAACGAAATATTATGCTTTTGTTCGGACTTAAAACCATAATCGGGAAACCGACGGGATCGGAAGTATATGCCTGTAGGGGATCCTACTGAGAGGATACCCTCAACAATGTTTTGTATTATGTTTAAAAACATATGTGTGTATTCGTATTATAAATATGGTGTGTTGTTTTTAGTTATCCAAAGTTATATGCTTAATAACTTATGTGTTTAATTTTTACGTATTTCCACGTTAAGCGCGCTATTAAGAAATTAATTAATAAGGTTTTAATCTAATAACACAACGTGGCACAACGGGGTGTCTCATTTTGGTATCAGAGCAGTTCGATTATAATCAGACTGTGAGGTTTAGGATGTTGTTACTGGCCTTGTCTAGTTGAATCCACATTGGATATCGGCTATGCTTAGAAGTTGGGTATTGTGTCCGAACTCGACGTGCTAATTAATATTAGTTTGGCATATGGTATGTATATACTCGTCTATTTAGTATTATTAGTCATATTGGTGAGTGCGGATGATTTCTTTTACAGAATCATGGCTCGAGGAAGAGAACGTCCGATTAATAGTGGTGACAGATCTCCTGAGGGAACCATTGGAGCTGACAACGGTGAGCTTAATCCTAATGGAAATGGAGGAGAGTCATATGCGACTCCCAATGATATGGAAAATATAGCTGCTGCTATGTTATTACAAACACAGCAGAATGCTGAAATGCTGCAGATGAACAAAGAGCGGCTGGAACTAAAGAATCAAAGGATAGCTGTAGAAGCTGAAGATTCCAGAATGGCTATTTTCCTGCAAGGGAAGCCACCTCAATTTCGAGGAGAGTATGACCCAGAAAAGGTTGAATGGTGGGTACAAGAGGTAGAGAAGATATTTGCTACTATGTGCTGCCGAGAGGATCGAAAAGTAACTTATGTTGCCTTCATGTTAATTGAAGGAGCTGAGTTCTGGTGGAGAGGCAAGAAAAGACTATTGGAAGCCAAGGGTAGAATGATTACCTGGCAGTTTTTTATCGACTGCCACTTCGAAAAGTATTTTTCGCGTCTAGTTCGACGCGAGAAGGAAAATGAATTCACAAACCGCAAACATAGCAACATGTCTGTAGGTGATTATGCATCACGTTTTGAGGCTCTGATTAAGTACTCATAATTTTATTAGATATTCCCAGATGAGGATTGGCAATGTAGGAGATTTGAGGAAGGACTCATAAATGAGCTGCAGAGGGCTGTAGTGTCTCTCGATATTCAAAGTTTCCCGGAACTAGTTGAGAGATGTAGCGCTATAGAAAGTATAGATCGGAGGATGGCAAATGAGCATAAACAACTGAGGACTGGAGGTCTTATTCGACAAGATGTTCAGAGGAGAGTAGATAGTGGTTCTCAGTGGAGACGGGAACCATATACTAGAACAGTGTAGACAGCTTCACAAGTACTAGTTTCTACAACACCAGTGGTTGGAATGGGCCAGCAGTAGCAAGACCCAGTTTGTTACAAATGTGGAGGACCACATTATCAACGGAATTGCAGGGAAGAACCTTGTTGTTTCCAATATGGTAAACCAGGATATTTTACTCATGATGGTAGACAGAAAGGAATACAACAGCCGATTGTTGCTAGCAGAGGAACTGGAAATTACAGAGGTGAAGCTGGGAGAGGAGTTCCAACAGAGGTCAGCAGATGGCTAGACCTCAAGCCACCGGGAGAGTGTTTACCATAAGAGTTACTGAATCCTCTCACACTGCAGAGCTCATAGAAGGTATGTATGATTTTGATGTAACCCAGAATAAGTGCATAAGTTCAAAGAAACTCAGACTACAATTGGATACATTGCGTAGGAAGTTAAGGTAATAGTGATTGTAGTGTTAATGGTAGGAGTTAGATGTGGAAATAAGGTTTTTTTGGACCAGTATTAAGAAGAGGAAAATGATTAATTTTTTATGATGTTCTTCAAGGATGATAGATTGAGGTGAAATGTTAAGTATAAGGAAAATAATGTAGTGATGGATTGTTTCGAGGATAAATAGAACGATATAGGAATGATTTCTGTTATGAAGTTACCGATGTCACTTAGGGGAAGACAGTGACGGGAAATACAATGAAGGATTTGTAGATTAAGATACGATTACTAGATTTTATCTAGTTTCGAGTTACAAAATTCCAAGGACGGAATTTTTTTCTAAGAGGGGTAGTAATGTAACGGTCTATTTTTAATTATGTTGTTTTAACTGTAAAAATATATTTATTTATATTTGTATCTGAGACATAGGAAATGATTTTGGAGAAAAGAAAATCATATCTAGAACCTACTCTATGGTAGGAAGCTCTGGTTAAAATTTGGGTTTAAAACTCAGACGGAAACCGGTCTGCGTTTTTAAATGACAGTATAATTATATACCGGCAGAAGATCCTAATTTGACCCGAAACTTAAAATTGTAGATTTTTTATATTTTCTCCGTGAGGAATTATACTTTCCAAATTTCTGATCATAAATAAAATATTAGGTTTATTCGGACGAATTTTGGTAAAAGTTCGTACGGAAAACGGTCGTTGTTTCACTAACAACAAGATTTTAATGATTAAAAAACCTAATTTTGACTCGTGAACGAAACTGCTTATGTTTAAAACATGTTTCCAACGAGTTTTGTTATTTTGAAAATTTTCAACTGAAAACGAAATATTATGCTTTTGTTCGGCCATAAAACCCTAATCGGGAAACCGACGTGATCAGAAATGGAAAAGCTCAGATGGAACCAGAAATTTGAGGAGCTGAGCTATGGGAGGACTCATCAAGAATTTATGAATCTATTAATGTTAGGAATTATGAGTTTTTAGGTGAAATGACCAAAATACCCCTAAGCTTAACCTAACCTATTCTAGTTAGATTTTAACCATGGTTAAGGCAAGTTAGGTTAATTCTTGTGGTCTAAAATCAACCACACCTTCCTTGAATTCTTGGCCACATTTTTTTTAACCATGATTACTAATTAACCCTAGTTAAGTTATTATTAACTATAGTTAAGTTATTATATTATTTTCTAACTTAACGTTGGTCAAATAAACCTAACTATGATTCTTTTTAACCAACTGAAACACTCCTCACTCACTTAATCCCTCACTTGCACGCATCACTCCCCCACCCACTCACACACTTCACCACTTTGTTCTTCATTTTCTCTCACTTTTCTCAAGAATGGTTTAAGCAAATTTGTAAAGGACTTGATCCATTCTTTTCAATTTTCCAACATCTAATAGGTATAGCTTACTCTTCTTGATCAATAAACATCATGTTCTTCATGGATTTTCTAGTTTCCAAACCATGATCAACAAGTTTTCATGAATTTCCATTATAAGATCTAGAACTTCAAATAATTATAGAAAATTGTAGAAAAATCATTTTAATGTGAAACCAATTGCTATGATCTCTAAATGACTTATACTTTCATAATCTAGGAGCATGTAATCAAAAGAATTTTCTTCCCCTATTTTCATAGCAAAGTCGAAACCCCCTTTGAAAATGGGTTTGGTGTTTTTGTTCAAACTTTGAAATCTAATGTTTGATTTGAGATCTCTAGTACTTGTATTATCTAAATCCAAGAGCTTTAATCCAACTAAATTTTCTAACCTAATTGAAGTAGACACATGCAAACACAAGAAAGGGGGTTGAATTGTGTTTGTTAATAATTTTTTAAAACAACCTTTTCCAAAACTTATTTTCTCACACAAGGAAAATAAGGCAGATGCACACACATAAAAAGATCTTTTAAAAGCTTAACAAAATCGAGTTCAAATCCCCATGTTCAGCATAAACAATAAAACTTAAGAGATAAGGGATTAGAAGATTCCCACAAGTGTTTTATTGTAACAACCTGATTTTAATTATGTTGTTCAACCGGTTAAAATATAATTAAATTATACTTTAAATTTTAGAGTTAGAAAGTGTTTTTGATTAAAATAAAATCATATTCATAATCTACTTTATGGTAGAGGGTTACGGTAAAATTTTTGGTTGAAAATTCAAACGAAAGCCGGTCTGTGTTTTCACTGCTGGTACAAGTTTACTGTGTAGAAAACCTAATTTTGACCCCTGAACTAGATAGTTAGTGTTTTTATTATGTTTCCTTAAACTTTGGTTATTTTGAAAATTTTCGTTCAAAAATAAAATAAATATTTTATTCGGGCGAAAACGTCGTAGGGATTACGATCGGAAATGCAATCGGGTACGAAATAGAGCAGAATAGGAGACATAAAAGGCTTGAGGTGAGATGAGGGAGCGAGGTGACTCACTAGAGGTATGAACTAAGCTACCTCCTAAAAAGTGGTCATGATGGACTTTTTGAAATATATCATATTATATTCTAAAAACCTATTTTTCTTTTTCCTCTTCAACCAAACAAGGCTCAAGGTCAAGACTTTCTCTCCAAGCTCATTCCTCTCTCCTCAATTTCGTGCCACTCTCTCCCCTCTCTATATATACCCCTTTCATTTTCACTTCATCATCTTCCTCATTCAACCTCCATTAAACCTTCATCTTCTTCTTTCTTCTAAAAGTTCAAGCTCTTAAAGCTTTAGTTTTTATTCATATTTTCTACTTAAGTTCTTCATTAAAGTTCTTCCTTATACTAAGGGTAATGCTCTCATATGAATCTTTTTTCAAGTTTCATCTTTTATTTCTTAGTTTACTTTATGTGTTCTTTATATGCTTTAAACTTCTAAAATCTCTCTAAAATGGTAGAAAACTCCTTTTGAGTTGAAACCGTTGTCTATAGTCTTGTATTAGCTTATATTTTCACATACTAAGAGCTTGTGTAAAACAAAAATCTCTATCCATCTCTTCCAATGAAGGCTGAATGCTTGCATTTGTGACCTAGGAAGTTCTTGTTTCAACTTTTGGAATATGATCATGTGTTTGAGTTTCTAACTATCCCTTTATCTTGAATCTATAAATATTGGAAGTTTTGATAGATTTTTGCTATGATGGCCAAAAAATATGAATAAGTAGGCCTAGGATACTATGTTTCAACTTTCCAAGTATTGATCATGGATTTAGAACTCTTAATACCTTGTGATTCTAAACCTAAGAGTTATTGTTAAACAAAGAATATTTTCCTCATCATCCTATGATGGCCGAAACTCAATGTTTATGTTCTAGGATGTTTGAGTTTTTATTTTTCCAAAATGATCATGGACTTAAGCTCCATAAGATATTTGGATGCTAAGTCTAAGAGATTGAAAAGTTTAAGGATTTCTAACTTGTTTATTCTATGTTATTAAAGCTAGGATGTATTACTTTCATTTTTCCAAAATGATCATGGACTTGAACTCCATAAGATATTTGGATGCTAAGTCTAAGAGATTGGAATGTTTAAGTTTCCATTGTTTTCCAAAATGATCATGGACTTTAGCTCCATAAGATATTTGGATGCTAAGTCTAAGAGATTGGAAAGTTTAAGGATTTCTAACTTGTTTATTCTATGTTATTAAAGCTAGGATGTATTACTTTCATTTTTCCAATATGATCATGAACTTGAGCTCCATAAGATATTTGGATGCTAAGTCTAAGAGATTGGAATGTTTAAGTTTCCATTGTTTTCCAAAATAATCATGGACTTGAGCTCCATAAGATATTTGGATGCTAAGTCTAAGAGATTGGAAAGTTAAAAGATTTCTAACCTATAAAACCTATGAAGCCCGAACCTAGAAGGTTATGGACCTAGGATACTTTGTTCTTATTTTTCCAAAATGATCATGGTTTTGAGCTCCTTAATACATATGGATGCTAAACCTAAGAGATTGAAAAGTTTAGTGAATGCTAGCCTATTTTACCAGCCTTGGCTGAATACCCTAAGTTTATAACTTAGTGGGATTTTAATTCAACTTTGTTAATTGATCATTGCTTATGAACTCCTAACACTTAAGGATCATAAATCCATGAGTTATATAATTTTCGGGAATCTCTAACACTAAGAACTAGTCTTGGCCGAACCTATACCTTGTGGTTTAGTATTCTTGTTTGATGTTAACTTGTGATTTTGTGTTCATAACCTTAGAATTCCATCGCTGAGGAAACGAGGACATTCGTGGTATACCTCTTCGAGCATCTAATCTCCTTACCTTCACAGAAGGTGGAGTTAGTACTTTGTGGTGTGACAACGAGGAGCTTCGAGTTCGGGAGTCCGGTGATAACCCAGGTGGGGGAAAGAACCAACCTATCGTCGGAATGGATAAGTAGTAGATTATATAATAATTGTGTAGGGCGACCTAAACCCTACTAGTAGCAAGTAATCGACAAGACCAAAATCACATTGGAAACCTTTTCTGAAAAACCAATGGTGATTCGGGGATTGTAGGTTTATCGATATTAGGTTGATTTTATATTGTTGATGGTTGATTTGATTTTATTACCTTTATTGAATTGATTTTATGCTATGTGGTTGATATGGGAATATTTTGATTGATATTGTGTTATGCATGATCTTCCTGGTTTTTGTTATTATGCTTAGTGAATTTTAAGCAAAGATATATATGTTGGCTAAGAGATGATTGTTTTGGGCGTGAGGATAATGATGATTTAGAAGTTCCTAACCTAGATGATGCATGTTAAAGAGGTGTTATGGCATAGAATATGTGTCAAGTTCTAATGGAAGGTTAAGGCACTAGGATGTTGCTAAAACGGGTTGGTGAGATTCAAGTATAGGTGTTGTCCGTAACCGTGTATTGGTAATATAATACACAAGGACAAAAGTGTATTGGTAATATAATACACAAATACGAAAGTGTATTGGTAATATAATACACAAGGACATCTGTGTATTGGTATTATAATACACCGTGTATTGGTAATATAATACACGTAAAACCACTTCTGTGTATTGGTAATACAATACACCGTGTATTGGTAATATAATACATGTAAAACACTTCTGTGTATTGGTAATATAATACACCATGTATTAGTAATATAATACACATAAAATCAAGAGTTCTCGCGAGACCACTTCCACCTTAGGAAATAGGTGTGCAACTATGGTGTCTTTGAGTAGCATGAGATTGGGGGTAGAGGATGATATATTAACTTGATGGTGATCTGTTAGTTATGTGCGTTGTTTGTCTGTGACAATTACTGTATGATTTACTATGACTCTTTTCCGTTTTTTGATAATAGAACTATTTCTTATCCCCTATGTTTCTATATTTGTGTGGGTTACTTTACTTACATTAGAAGACCCGATAGAGGATTATGTTGCTGAGGAGCTGGACGGAGCTCTGTATGAAACGGAGGTTGCTGAGGAGTTGGATGGAACTCCTTACGAACCAGACGCTGGAGGTCGAGCTGTGATCCATGGCGAGTAGAGTATAGAGAGCATGGCCAGTGTGTCTAAGAATGAGTATTTTTATATGTTTCCGCTAAGTATGGCTTTTATTTTAAGTTTATGCCTGTGAGGGATCCTACTGAGAGGATTCCCTCAACAGTGTTTTGGTAATGTAATAAATAAACAGGTGTGTATTTATATATTAAAACCTTGGGGTGTTTAATTTGAAGAAGTTATATGATTGTTTAAATAAAGTTTTAATTTTTACGTACTTTTCATGCTAAGCGCGCGATTAAGGAATTAATTAATAAGGTTTTAAGCTAATATAACACCGGGGCACAACGGGGTGTCTCATTTATCCTGGTTCACTCTCCTCCAACCAAGTGCTACGTCCAGTCCCTTCGACTTGAAGGTTTACTCCACCATTTCTCCAAATAGATTACAACAAGTATTCAACACCTCTCTAGGCTACAAGTATTCCTTTCTTACCAAGCCTCTTCAAGCTCTAACTCTTACAAAGAGATGGTTTGCTTTTGATCTTCTAACTGACTATGTGTGAGGATATGAAAGTTTAAGATCGGTTGAATATTACAACAACATTCAAGCTAAAGAATTACAGACTTTTACTTTTTAAAGAATTAAGGAATGAGAGCTTATAAATTGGCAAAAGTTTAGCTTGCAAAAGGTCGTTCTTCAGCGGTTGAGGTCTTCTATTTATAGTGACCTTCTTCTTCACTTGAAAAAGTTCAACCGTTGTTTTGAATGTTCCCGTTTAGAGATAGCATTAAATGCATAATATCCGTTGTGTCTGATAGCTTGATCGTGGCCATTGTGAAATGTACTATTGGTTATCACTTTTTGCACAAAATGGAAGGTCACGACTCTGAGCAATTGCAACTTTAAAACTGTCTTTCCTCCTTTGTGAAAAATCCAGCTATTCCAACAGTAAAGGTGACAGGGTACAGAGCGTTTTGCATTTCCTCATTATACTATGTTGCTTTTTACATTTCCTCGATGGTACTATGTTTCTCTGACAAAGAAACAAGGCATTAAAACAGATAAAACAAATAGGAAGGACCAACATTCGTTTGAAATAAATATCAATCATTTGAAATAAATATTTCTTTGTGGTTGGGGTAGCATTTACTTATCTGGACCAAGCATATGAAAACTTATAAGAAAAAGAGCTCGTCTACTTAAAATCCGCGTTTACACGCTCATGGGTAAAACCAAGTCTATGGACTTGCAGATTTCTTTTCGCTCGTCTACTGACGAGGCATGTCCTCTCGTCTATCATCAAGTCTTTGGACTTGCTATATTTCAGTGAGTTATTTTTTATCTCCGTCTACTGACGTGGCATTTAAGCTCGTCTACTCATTGAAACTAAAGTTTCCGTCTGCTGAGAGTATTTTATTAACCGTCTACTCAAATATAATAAATAACAATATACCAATGGTCGTGGATTCACAATCTAAGTCCAAGCAGATATAAGGAAACTTGTTCAAGGTTTCCATAACTTATATATTTTGGACATTCCTGCAATACTAGATAAAGCATGTTAGATCTCAACTAAAACTTTGTCATGTAAATTTAATTCTTTTTGTTAACATCAAAACTCAGAGATTATTAATCCAAATCATTTTGGTTCCAACAATCTCCCCTTTTTTGATGATGAAAAAAACTAATTAAATTTTAGTGAGAAAAGTCTAAGAGAGCTTACAAAGCTCCCCCTAAGACAAAGCATTCAAAGCTAACAGGAATAAAATATAAGACATAAACTCAGCAGCATATATCCCATATATATCTTATCAGATCAGTTCAGCTACTTATCAGTCAAAAGATAGTATCAGAGCATATAAACTAAGGATAGTATCAGAGCAATCAGAAAGTAGTATTTATCAGAGTATATAATAGAATATTTCAAAGCATATATAAACAAGTAAAATCATGCATATGCAGACAAATATATACTTTCAAAAACTGACTTTTACAAAATTTAATTGATTCTCTTATCCATTCTCCCCCTTTTTTTGTCATCAGACAAAAAGGTAAAAGGAGTGGACCATCATTGTTAGTATTAAGAAAAGAAAGAGAAAAGACTAAGAAGAGGGTGGAGGTGGAGGAGGAGGGTTCTGGTTTGGTGGAGGTGAAGGAGGTTGAACAGGCAGAAGGTTACTCTGTTGAAAACTTTGCAGAATGCTCAACATTTGATTGACCATTACATTTGTTGGAGCCAAGGCTTCTGCAACTTGTTCTCTAACTTGTTCATTGACCTCAACATTGACTCTATCCTCAATAATTTTTCCAATGATTTCTTCAAAGTTTCGATGCAGGGAGGATCTTGAGCTTTCAGCACTGTCCTGAGCATGTACTTGACCTTGAAAAGTACTAATAGCTCTGGAAATCTGAGGTTGATCATGGGGATGAACAACTGTCAGAGCCATTGGCTGAGATGAGTGCTTATCAGAAGTGCTTGGTCTTGGAGCAGACTCAGCAACTTCCTTATTCCCAGTTTCTGGACGAGTAGATTCAGTAATGAAATCCGGTTCTTATATTATGATTTCTTCCTCAGTGTGCTCTGAAGGAGGAGATGGAGATGGAGATGATGCAAAAGTGAGTACTGGAGGAGGTCGTTCCTTGGCCCAGTGAACATGGTCTTCTTCATACATAGGATTGATGACAGGAATACCAATCATGTCCTTGTAGATGTAGAATCTGGCATTTGACAGTCCACATTTGCCTCTGACCTTAGGAATTTTTCTCTTCTCTTCATTACTCAGACCATAAGAAGAGGCTTCCTTAGCACAGTCCAGCATGTGATTTGCCCAAATAAAAAAGGCAGAATCTTGATCAATATCTTCAACTGATTGTGATAACCAGAAATTAATCATATTCTGACCATATGATTCAACAGCTGCAGGATTAAGAAAGCAGGAAGTGTCCTCTGGCATCTTTGCAGTGCTCCTCTGTTTATTCAAATCCTTGTCTTTGTTCAGATCAATCATAGATAGGAAAGTCGGAGGGACAAAGTTTTCAACCCTGACATACCTGGGCAATTCAAATTCATTCTTCAGAAAGGCAGACATAAGGTGATCCACGAGACTCACAGCTCTGCCATAGATGCTTGGGTGTCTGAATGTCTCCCATTTGGTTTTGTTGTCCATGATAAAAGGAATATGTCTGAAGGATCTTGACCTTTTGTAGATGACATTGGTCAGATCTTTCTTTGCTGGATCCTTAGACCAATCAGAAATGATATGTCTTTCTACACCATCGGTGAATGGCTTGAAGGGTGGGGATTTGATGAGGTTTGGGTAGATTTTTCTAGTTGTGAATTTTTTTAGTGGAAGATGAGTCAGGGCAGGTCCAATATGGTTATACAGAGTGGATGGAAGAGGTCTGGTGATGTTTGGTACATATGGTCTGGTTGAAACTGGTTCCGGTTCATGTTGATGATAGAGAATTTTCCAGTTCCTCTTATATGACCCAGCTTTCAGCTTTGCCATCATAAAGAATTGAAGGGTGAGTGTAGGGGATTTTGGTTCTTGGTAAGTTGGGAAAGGGGGGCACTAGGGATAATTCCATCATCTGGTTGATTGAATCTGGGGTCATTTTCAGGTATTAAGGGTTGGAATTTTGGTTTTTTTAGTGAGGCTGTTTGTGGATGGTCAAGGGAAGTTCTTTGTGGTGATGGTAGAGTGAGAATGTATACATCATCTACAGTTTCAGGTTGGTTCACAAAAGTAGAAGGTACAGAAACAACATCCATTCTATCTTCAAAACTAGACACTAAGGCATCTACTGCTAATTTTACAGGATCATTAGCAGGAAGAATTACCTCGGAAGTCATTACAGACTTAGTTTTTCTAGGAGGTTGCCTTCTGGGTTGTGTAGGAATTGGGATATCAATAACACTAGCAGTAGTAGCAATCCTCTGTTTCTTCAAAATAGTACCAATGGGGACCCTGTCCTCATTATCCCCATCCTTAGAATGAGATTGGATCATCTTCCTTGGTCTCTTCTGTGGGGGTGCAGGTTTAGGAGCAGCATCAGTTTGTTCCCTTATTACAATCCCAGCAGTAGGCTTCTTGACAGCTGGCTTTCTCACAATTGTTGTCTTCTTCCTCATTGTTCTTTTTAGCCCAAGAACTTCAGCATTGTTCTGCTCAACTTGTTCTTGCTTAATCTTCATCATTTGTTCTGTTTTGGCCAAGGCAGCAGCCATGTAAGTGATGAGATTCATGCTGGCAATGTTCATTTTGCCAAAGTCAGAAGACCTAGCAGCAAAGTAGCCATATATTCCTTGTGACTTGAAGATCTTTTGATAGAAGGTGACAATAAGGAAGTGCAGAGAGCTTCTTCCTATTAACAACAACATCCCTGAATCTTCCATAGAGAATCCTGTGCAAGTTGATCTCAGTCTCAGTGATATCGTGACATAGACAAAATTTGTGCAGAGTTGACAGGTTGTCCTTAGACCCAGTTTTGTGCAGGACAACCTTGTTCAGCAGCTAGTGAAGAATGCGAACCAAATCCTTCATTTCCACTTACTTCCATGAATGAGTTCTCACTATGTCTTATCTGATCAGGAAGGCGGCTATAACTTCAGAACCACCAAGATCCGTCTCCCTAGACATAGTAAAGACCACTCCTTCTTGAGCCAAATGATGGCATCAGAAATGGTTTTCTCATAAACCACTATTCTCTTCCCTAACACAGTGGCGAAGACTTCTTTATCAGAAACTTGAAGACCTCTCTAGAAATCCCTAATCAGATTAGGGTAAATGGAGACATTCTCCATGAAAAGTCCTCCCCATCCTGCAGCATTGATGTTCTTTCTAACATCTAAGTTACATTCCTCCAAGATTCCGAAATTGAAGTGGTGCTCAATATCAACATTCAGCTTGTCCACATTAAAGGTTGAAGAAGAAGCCATTGTTGAAGATTAAAGGTTAGGGTTTGGAAGTTGAGAGCAGAGAGTTCAAGAGAGTTCAGAGACGAAGGTTAGCGAAAGGTTTGAGTGGGAAGAAACTTGCTTAAAAAGGTTTTAAATTTCAAAGGTTTTTCTTTTGGAAATAAATCAAAAAGAAAATATTTAACAAGACATGTCATTAAGGATAAAACGGCATTGGTATTTTGAAAATGTAAAAAGGTTTTGATGGGATTGATGGAAGTATCTAACTCATCAAAGAGAATATAGGAGATGAATTTGCCTTTGAGACAAAATAAATGTAATTAATAAATATGTGCATGGACGGGTCCAAGCAAGATGCAAGTAAGTATGGACACAGCATGCAGTGGACGCGGCACACAAATACGATGGACGCGGTATGCAATGGACGCGTACTTTAATCATGCAATGGACTTGAGATGCTTTAGACGCACATATATCAACAACAAAATTCTCAAGGCTGGACGACATAATCAATCCACACATAGCATATTACGATGCTTTCTAATAAAAATAAATCTATCCTCAGCAAGAAGTTTAGTAAAGATACATGTCCAATGATGGTCAGTATGTACAAATTGTGTATCAATAACACCTTTATGCACATAATCCCTTATAAAATGATGTTTAATATCTATATGTTTAGCTCTATAATGCAATATTGGATTCTTAGAAAGGTTAATTGCAGCAGTATTATCACACATAAGTGGAATACTACTTACAAACACATTGTAGTCCTCCAATTGATGTTTGATCCATAGAAGTTGTGAGCAGCAACTAGCAGCTGAAATATACTCAGCTTCAGTAGTTGATAAGGCTGTGGTACTTTGTCTTTTGCTTGACCATGAGACAAGACTAGCTCGAATGAAGTGACATCCTACACTGGTACTCTCTCTTTAAATTCTGTCTCCAGCATAGTCAGCATCATAGAAACCAACTAATCTGTAATCTTCATTTTTATTAAAACACAAACCCAGGTCCGTAGTACCTTTCAAATATCTAAATATTCTCTTAAATGTTGATAAATGAGATTCTCTAGGATTAGATTGAAATCGAGCACATAAACATACACTGAACATAATATCAGGTCTAGACGCAGTAAGATATAGAAGAGATCCTATCATACCTCTATATACCTTTTGGTCTACCTTTTTCTCTTTATCATCTTTATTCAGTATGGACGTGGGGTGCATAGGGGTATTCATTGGTTTGCAATCATCCATTTTGAACTTCTTCAGGAGTTCCTTTGTATTCTTGGTTTGATGGATGTACACCTCGTCCATAGTTTGTTTAACTTGAAGTCCAAGGAAGAATTTGAGTTCTCCCATCATGCTCATTCAAACTCTTTCTGTATTAACTTAGAAAACTCTTTGCACAGAGATTCATTAGTAGTACCAAATATAATATCATCAACATATATTTGCACGATTATGAAATTAGATTTAATGGACTTTCTAAACAAGGTTGTATCAACCTTTCCTCTATTAAATCCATTTTCCATTAGAAATGAACGTAGCCTATCATACCAAGCTCTAGGTGCTTGTTAAGGCGATATAAAGCTTTCTTAATCTTATATACATGTTCAGGTTGGGTTTCACTCTCAAAATCTGGATGTTGCATTACATATACTTCTTCATTAATAAATCCATTTAGAAAAGCACTGTTAACATCCATTTGAAAAAGCATAATGCTATGATGTGCAGCAAATGAAAGTAAAATCCTAATTGCTTCTAATCTAGCAACATGAGTAAAAGTTTCAGTATAATCTATACCTTCTTCTTGAGAATAACTTTCTGCAACAAGTCTTGCTTTGTTTCTTACCACATTACCATTCTCATCGAGCTTGTTTCTATGGACCCGTTTTGTTCTAATAACTGATTTGTCTCTAGGCAGGGGTAGCAGAGTCCAAACATCACTTCTTTCAAACTGATTCAGTTCTTCTTGCATAGCTAGAATCTAGCCATCGTCCAGCAGAACCTCGTCTATTGTCTTTGGTTCCAACTCAGAGACTAGTGCAGATTCTTCCTGCTCCCTGAAAGTTGATCTGGTTCTTAGCCTATCATTGGGGTTTCCAATGATTTGATCTTGTGGGTGATAATTTTTGAAATTCCACGATCTTTGAACAGTATCTTGTTGAGAAGTAGAGGTTTCTGGTTGTTGAGGAGGGTTGTCCACTTGATCATCAGCTTTTACTTCTGTTGTATCTCTTGAGATATTTAGATCAAGATCTGCAAAAGCTTCATCTAGCTCTGATAATTTCTTATCAGGATGCTTGTCATCAAACTTGACACGAATACATTCTTCTACTACTAGAGTTCTAGAATTATAAACTCTAAAGCCTTTTAAAGTTTCAGAATATCCTAACATAATTTCATTATCTACTTTTGGATCAAACTTACCTAGGTGATCTTTAGTATTCAGTATATAACATTTACAGCCAAAAGGATGAAAATATGAAATGTTGATTTTTCGTCCCTTCCACAATTCATAAGGAGTTTTATTCAAGATAGGTCTGATGTATATTCTATTCTAAATGTAGCAGGCAGTGTTAATAGCTTTAGCCCAGAAGTGTCTAGGGATAGAGTTGTCATTGAGCATTGTTCTATCCATCTCTTGATGGGATCTGTTCTTTCTCTCTTCCACACCATTTTGCTGTGGTGTTCTAGGTATTGAGAAGTTGTGAAGAATACCACTTTCTTCATAGAACTTATGAAATAGCTCATTTTCAAAATCTCCCCCAAGGTCACTTCTGATTGAAGTGATACACAGGCCTTTTTCATTCTGTACACGTTTGCAGAACATAGAGAAGACCTTGAAAGACTCATCCTTGTGAGCTAGGAATATAACCCATGTCCATCTAGTGTAGTCGTCTACAATGACTAGACCATATTTCTTACCACTGACAGAAGCAGTCCTTGTTGGACCAAAGAGATCAAGGTGTAGCAATTCTAGTGGTCTATTAGTACTAACAACATTCTTAGATTCATGAGAACCCTTGAGTTGTTTTCCCTTTTGACATGCATCACAGAGAGCATCAGATTTGTACTTAAGGTTTGGTAGCCCTCTCATGAGGTTATGCTTATTTAGCTTTGAGATTAATCTCAAGCTTGATTTGAGAGGTCCTCCAAGTCAATTTTATACAAATTGTTTTGCCTCTTAGCAGTGACAAAAGTGATCCATCATTTTTCTTGACATTACACATGTTCTTATCAAAAGAAACAACATATCCACTGTCACATAATTGACTTATGCTCAGCAGATTATGTTTTAAACCATTTACCAAGAGAACATTATCAATGGAGGGAAAAGGAGGTTTACCAATTTTACCTATACCAATGATCTTCCTTTTCTGGTTTCCTTCAAATGTAACCCAGCCACCATCTTTGTGTCTAAGGTCTTGGAACATACACCATTCTCCTGTCATGTGACATGAGCACCCACTGTCCAAGTACCAAGATGTTTGTTTCTTTCCTGTTGTTAAGCAAATCTGCAACAGGTATTATCTTATCTTTAGGTACCCAAACCGACTTGGGTCCTTTCTTGTTAGGGGTCACTGGATGAGAATGTTTAGCATGTTTATTATGTATGCATCTAGAAGTAACATGCCCACTTTTCCCACACACTTTGAAAAAGATGTTGGACGGGCCTGACTTAGTTTTAACGTGTTTATTTGGAGCTTTTGAAGCTCTATGCTGTGCATGTGGTTTTGACCTTTTGTAAAATGCTTCATGCTTCTCTTTGTCATAACCGAGGCCAGATTTATCATGAGGTGACCTAGAATACCTTAAAATGAGGCTTAGCTTATCCGAGCCACCTACAAACTTTGACAAAGTGTTTGTCAAATACATCACATCTTGTTTCAGTTTTGCAACTTAACAAGAAACATCAGGCTCACACTCGAGTTTGTCAGTTAGATTGACATTCTCTCATTTTAGTTTGTCATTTTCATCTTTAAGGTTTTGTTTTTCCATGCAAACATCATCATATTCTTTTGATAGTTTTTTAAACTTCTTTTTGAGACTTCTATACTCATCAGACAATATGGACAACTCGTGCAACAATTCATCAAATGCATTTTGAAGAGTGGATAGGTTAGAGTCCATTACCTCAGCATCAGTGTATTCACTTTCTGATGACGTGTCAGCCATAAGACACATGTTTGCTTCTTCTTCAATTTCATCTTCTTCATCAGATGAGGATAGATCCAGATCCTCCCAAGAAGCCATCAAACCCTTCTTCTTTTTGAAGAGCTTCTTTTTGTCCTTCAGATCAAGGTAATCAGCTTTGAAATGACCAGGCTTCTTGCATTCAAAGCACAAGGGTGAACCTTTTTCCTTGGAGTCTGACTTCTCCCGGGAAAACTTTTTGTTGAACTGCTTCCTCCTGAAGCCACCTTTCTTTCTCCACATGTGTTGAATCTTTCTGGAGATGAAATATAGTTCATCTTCATCTGATCCTTCATCACCATCTGAAGCTCCAACATCATCTGAAGCAGTGGCAGAGCTTGACCCAATCTTTTGAGGGAGCCAATTAATAAATAGTAAATACATATATATAAATTTTGCATACGTTCAATAAATTGGTTTCAGTTGTAGTGGTTAACTCTAATAGATTTACGCTCAACATAGGGGTTCGAATCTTACTGATGGCTTTTTTGGCATTATTTTTGTGTAAAATGCAATAATAATAAAATGGGAAAACATTTAGCATTGGTATGGAATCGAACCGGGATCATTTACATATACGAGAATGTAGCTTGAGGGCTATGCTAACATGTACACCTGGTTTCTATATGGCAAAAAATTGTATATAAAATAACTTTGTTACCATAATATGTATATATATCAACAAAGAATTTTTTTTTGGGGGAGGAGCCCTGTCCTTTAGAAGATCCGCCCCTGATCTGAAGATTCGGCAACTTTGAGAACTTTTGATGAACTC